>JARQOD010000004.1:431587139-431620733 GCA_033576555.1 Oophaga sylvatica
CATACCAGGATGGAGATGGGGGCCCTGAATACCAGGACGGAGATGGGGGCCCTCCATACCAGGATAGGGATTGGTGCCAATCATACCAGGATAAGGATGGTACATACCAGGATGGAGATGGGGTTCCTGCATACCAGGATAAGAATTGGGGCCAATCATACCAGGATAAGGATGTGGGCCAATCATACCAGGATGGGGATGGGGGCCAATCATACCAGGACAAGGATGGGGCCATGCATACCAGGACACAGATGGGGGTCCTGCATACCAGGATAGAGATAAGGGAGCCATGCATACCAGGATAGGGTATATTAAGTACAGAATTGACCACATTTTTTGCTTCAATTTTTTTTCTCTAATTTCCTCCTCTAAAACCTAGGTACATCTTATGGTCCGGTGCGTCTTATAGTCCGAAAAATACGGCATCCTAAAATGGTATAATTAAAAAAACAGCACCCACACAGCTTCATTGAAGGAAAAATAAAGAAGTTATGGGTCTGACAAAATGGTGACAAAAAAAAAAGCCAAACAAAAACTTTTCACTTTTTTTTTAAACAACTAAATTACAAAAAAAAAACCTCTAAATTTGGCATATTGTACTGACCTATAAAAATAAAACAATGGTGTAAATGCATTTTTTTTCACTACACTGAACTTTTTTCCTGATTTACATTACATGAATGGTGTCTTTCAAAAGTACAACTTGTCCTGAAAAATACAAACCTTTTATACCTCAATGTCTATGGGAAAAAAAAATTTGTTGCATCCTTAACCCCTTAATGTCCACTGAGTGCAGAGTCCGTCATGGCAAGGTGTCAGTTTCCGGCACCAGGACGGACTCTGCACGTCATGGCTTTGATCTACCACTGCGTGTAAACACGCAGTGGTAGATCAGTGCCGACAGCTGTCACAGACAGCTGACAGGCACGGCAAGCGGTGCAGGGACCTTTGCCGTCGGTCCCTGCACCTACAGCGCTGTGCTTGGTCAGTAATCTGACTGACCAAGCACAGCAGCGATCGTGCAGGAGAAGCTGAAATTTCAGCTTCTCCAGCGCGATCAGTGCAGGAGCCGGCGCTGCAGTGGCCAGGCTTCCTGCACTGACAGCCAGGAGCGGAGCCCCCACCGCCCCTGGCTGTTAACCCCCTGACTGCTGCGATCGAGCGCGATCGCAGAGCTCAGGGGGGGAGGCAGAGGGTCGGGAGCTCCCTCTGCCTCAGATCGGCACCCTGCAATGTATTTGCAGGGCCCGATCTCTGCCTTGATGACCCGGGGGTTGTCATGACAACCTCCGGGTCATCTAGCTATGGAAAGCTGCTGTGATCATTGTCACAGCAGCTTCCACTATAGTTGCAATGCATTGCAATGCCAGAGCATTGCAATGCATTGTAACTGCAATAAAAAGTAAAAAAAGTGAAAGTCCCATAAAGGGACAAGTTAAAAAAAATCATTTTTTTAAAAAATTGTAAAAAAAATATTAAAAAATAATTTTAAAAAATCCCCTAAAAAATACACATTTTTATGTAATAAAAAAAATAAAAAACAAAAAACATACACATGTTAGGTATCGCCACGTCCGTAAAAATCCCATCTATAAAAGCGTAACCCTAGTTAACCCCTTCAGTGAAGCCGTAAAAAAAAACACAAAAAAGTAGTAAATTATACTTTTTCCAAGCGGTACCATTATACCGCTTGGAAAAAGTGCAATAACACGCGATCAAAAAGTCAGATATAAATAATCATGGTACCGCTGAAAACGTCATCTTGTCCCGCAAAAAACAAGCCACTATACAGCATCATCAGCGAAAAAATAAAAAAGTTATAGCTCGCGGAATAAACTGATGCAAAAATAATTATTTTTTCTATAAAATTTTTTATTGTGTAAAAAACGCCAAAACATAAAAAAAAATATATAAATGAGGAATCGCCGTAACCATAGTGACCCGAAGAATAAAGCTGCTTTATCAATTTTACCACACACGGAACGGAGGAAAAAAAAAAAAAAAAAACCAATTCCTGAATTGCTGGTTTTTGTTCATTCTGATTCCACAAAAATCGGAATAGGAAACGATCAAAAAACGTTATGTGCCTGAATATGGTACCAATAAAAACGTCAGCTCGTCCCGCAAAAAATAAGCCCACAGATAACTCTGTCGGCCGAAATATGGAAAAATTATAGCTCTCAAAATACGGCGATGCAAAAATTTCTTACAAAAAATTATTCCAAGAAAAAGCATCTTTTAGTGTGTGACAGAAACTAAACATGAAAAAAGGGTGTAAATCTGGTATCGCTGTAATCGCACCGATCCGAGGAATAAAGTCGCCTAATCACTAATACCGCACGAGGAACGGCGTAAAAAAGAAAACCAATTCTTCACCTTTTGTGGATTTGTTCATTGTACCTCCCAAAGATCGCAGTAAGGCGATCACAGTGGTTCCCCCCCACATATGGGGTATCAGCGTACTCAGGACAAAATGCACAATAGCTTTTGGGGTCCTATTTCTCCTGTTACCCTTAGAAAAATAAAAATTTGGGGCAAAAAGGTATTTTTGTGGAAAAAAATATGATTTTTTTATTTTCACGGCTCTACATTATAAACTTCTGTGAAGCCCTTGGGGGTTCAAAGTGCTGACCACACATCTAGATAAGTTCCTTGGGGGGTCTAGTTTGCAAAATGGGGTCACTTTGTGGGGGTTTCTACTGTTTAGGCACATCAGGGGCTCTCCAAGCGCGACATGACACCCGCAGACCATTCCATCAAAGTCTGCATTTAAAAACGGTGCTCCTTCCCTTCCGAGCTCTGCCATGCGTCAAAATAGTGGTTCCCCCCACATGTGGGATATCAGCGTACTCAGGACAAATTGCACAATAGCTTTTGGGGTCCTATTTCTCCTGTTACCCTTATAAAAATAAAAATTTGGGGGCAAAAAGATTATTTCGTGGAAAAAAATATGATATTTTTATTTTCACGGCTCTACGTTATAAACTTCTGTGAAGCACTTGGGGGTTCAAAGTGCTCACCACACATCTAGATAAGTTCCTTGGGGGTCTAGTTTCCAAAATGGAGTCACTTGTGGGGGGTTTCTACTGTTTAGGCACATCAGGTGCTCTCCAAACGTGACATGACACCCGCAGACCATTCCATCAAAATCTGCATTTGAAAAAGGCGCTCCTTCCCTTTCCAGCTCTGCCATGCGTCAAAATAGTGGTTTACCCCCACATATGGGGTATCAGCATACTCAGGACAAATTGCAAATAACTTTTGGGGTCCTGTTACCCTTTGGAAAATAACAATTGGGGGTGGAAAGATCATTTTTGTGGAAAAGATATGATTTTTTAATTTTACTGCTCTACGTTATAACCTTCTGTGAAGCCCTTGGGGGTTCAAAGCTTTCACCACACATCTAGATAAGTTCCTTGGGGGGTCTAGTTTCCAAAATGGGGTCACTTGTGGGGGGTTTCCACTGTTTAGGCACACAGGGACTCTCCAAATGCGACATGACGTCCAATCTCAATTCCAGCCAAAAAAGTCAAATGGCGCTGCTTCCCTTCCAAGCTCTGCCATGCGCCCAAATAGTGGTTTACCCCCACATATGGGGTATCAGCGTACTCAGGACAAATTGCACAATAACTTTTGGGGTCCTTTTACCCTTTGGAAAATAAAAATTGGGGGTGGAAAGATCATTTTAGTGGAAAAGATATGATTTTTTAATTTTACAGCTCTACGTTATAACCTTCTGTGAAGCCCTTGGGGGTTCAAAGCTCTCACCACACATCTAGATAAGTTCCTTGGGGGGTCTAGTTTCCAAAATGGGGTTACTTGTGGGGGGTATCCACTGTTTAGGCACACAGGGGCTCTCCAAATACGACATGGCGTCCAATCTCAATTCCAGCCAAAAAAGTCAAATGGCGCTGCTTCCCTTCCGAGCTCTGCCATGCACCCAAATAGTGGTTTACCCTCACATATGGGGTATCAGCGTACTCAGGACTAATTGCACAATAACTTTTGGGGTCCTTTTATCCTTTGGAAAATAAAAATTGGGATGAAAAGATCATTTTTGTGGAAAAAAATATGATTTTTTAATTTTACGGCTCTACGTTATAACCTTCTGTGAAGCCCTTGGGGGTTCAAAGCTCTCACTACACATTTAGATAAGTTACTTGGGGGGGTCTAGTTTCCAAAATGGGGTCACTTGTGGGGGGTTTCCACTGTTTAGGCACACAGGGACTCTCCAAATGCGACATGGCGTCCAATCTCAATTCCAGCCAAAAAAGTCAAATGGCGCTGCTTCCCTTCCAAGCTCTGCCATGCACCCAAATAGTGGTTTACCCCCACATATAGGGTATCAGCGTACTCAGGACTAATTGCACAATAACTTTTGGGGTCCTTTTATCCTTTGGAAAATAAAAATTGGGATGAAAAGATCATTTTTGTGGAAAAAACATGATTTTTTAATTTTACGGCTCTACGTTATAACCTTCTGTGAAGCCCTTGGGGGTTAAAAGCTCTCACAACACATTTAGATAAGTTACTTGGGGGGTCTAGTTTCCAAAATGGGGTCACTTGTGGGGGGTTTCCACTGTTTAGGCACACAGGGACTCTCCAAATGCGACATGGCGTCCAATCTCAATTCCAGCCAAAAAAGTCAAATGGCGCTGCTTCCCTTCCGAGCCCTGCCATGCGCCCAAATAGTGGTTTACCCCCACACATGGGGTATCGATGTACTCAGGAGAAATTGTACAACAAATATTGTGGTTCATTTTCTACTGATACCCTTGACAAAATTTAAAAAAATTGTGTCGAAAGAAAAATTTTGGGAAAAAAAGTTAAATGTTAATTTTTTCCTTCCACATTGCTTCAATTCTTGTGAAGTACCTAAAGGGTTAATAAACTTCTTGAATGTGGCTTTGAACACGTTGAGGGGTGCAGTTTTTAGAATGGTGTCACTTTTGGGTATTTTCTGTCATATTGACCCCTCAAATTCACTTCAAATGTGAGGTGGCCCCTAAAAAAAATGATTTTGTAAATTTTGTTGGAAAAATGAGAAATTGCTGGTCAACTTTTAACACTTATAACTTCCTAACAAAAAAAAATTTTGGTTCCAAAATTGTGCTGATGTAGACATGTGGGAAATGTTATTTATTAACTAATTTTTGTGACAAATCTCTCTGATTTAATGGCATAAAAATTAAAAGTTTGAAAATTGCAAAATTTTCAAAATTTTTGCCATATTTCCGTTTTTTTCATAAATAAACGAAGTTATATTGAAGAAATTTTACCACTATCATGAAGTACAATATGTCTCGAGAAAACAATCTCAGAATCGCCAAGATCCGTAGAAGCGTTCCAGAGTTATAACCTCATAAAGAGACAGTGGTCAGAAATGTAAAAATTGGCCTGGTCTTTAACCTACAAAATGGCTTGGTCGTTAAGGGGTTAAAGGGTTAATCTTTTTTAAAATAAATACAGGCTAAATATCCAGAATACAGAATTGTTAATAGCTTTACATTAGAGAATGAGCCTATTTGATACTTGCACAATTATTTAGTAGCTCCAAGTCTCCCTTCAATATGTAATTTTGTAAAATTATGGCGTTTTTTTTAATAGCACAATGGTTTAGAAATATCACTATATGGTTATATTTTGAAAAAACTGTTGGAATTATATTTTTCATTTTACTTATTATATACACAGAAACTCCTCACTTATTTAGCACATTAACAGCATGTACCTGCTTTGTCCTTAGTCTGTTTGCCCAGTAGGTAGAAGAGATGATTGTGGCATGAATCCCAGTGCACGATTACAGCATTAGGTTCGGCTACAACAAGAAACAATTAGGAACACTGTATTATCCCATTGCATTGAGGTGAATAGATTTAGGTCATGCCGCCATCTCGTGGGCAGGAGTAGTGTTACACACCAAAACCATACAGCCGTGGCAAACAGGTTCTAGACTGACACACATTTTGCTTTTCACAGTTTGCTGTTTCAGTACTTTTTTTTTTTATCTTTTAGGCAGGTGACTCTATGGTCCCTGAAGTACAGCTATCAGCATTTCATAAGTTTTTACTTTTATTGACAAACCAGAAGCTGATATTCAGCATTAGAGATGGGAGAATGGATTTGAAGGATTCCAGTCCATCGGCAGCTCAGTAATCGGTGACCGCAGGACGGGAGCTCTGCAAATCTCCTTACCTCCTGTCCAGGGGTCACAGATTACAGACATGGCCGATGTACCAGAGTCCTGCAAACCCATCTCGATTCAACATGCCAGGGTAAAATGGAGAAGTCTTGAAAAATAAGGGTCAATACTGGAAAAAATAGGTCTTTGCATAAACTTTATATATTTTTCAATTAACAAACTAACTAATGATCAATCCCTCCCATCTTCCCCCAATCCCCAGGTCTGCCGCAATCATCACATATTGAATAAAACATTTTACCACTTTAGCATTAATATATTCAACGAGACCTAAATGTCCCACACTTATATATAATATTTAGAGTTGGTGTGAATGGATTCAAGGATCCTACCCAACATCCCTATCAGTAATCAGTAAGTGGCTGCTGGACAGGGGCCTGGAGAACCCCATCCTACCTCCAGGCATTCACGGCTTTACTTTTGACTGGTTGGTCTGATATGACGTCACATGTGCATCACGCCACAACAATGACTTTGAACCAGGCCAGCTAATCAAAAGAAGAGCAGCGGGGGCCATCAGTTTAGAGGAGGTTCTCAAGGCCCCCGTCAGCTACACATAGCAGATGGGGCTAATGGGCAGGTTCCTGAGAACCGATTCGCACCGACTCTAATAAGGTTGCACACTTACCTGCATTCATCTGTTCTGAATTGCTGTGAATCATTTTATTACGCTGAAGAAAATGAAACATGGTGTTCCTAATAAAAACAGAATATTTTCAATTGTTACTCTAGTCGCATGTAGTACATGCACAATGCTAAAGTCATTGCTTTTCAGATTAGCTACAGGAAAACAAATTAACATAATATAGATTTAAAATTTAGAGATAATTAGGTAGAAAAGCAGCAGATCTGAATTGTCATGTTACTCTACTCTATAAAGCTGATTTGTGCATAAAAACACTGATTCAAGACATTGTCACCGAATTGGCAAATGTTTGTCTTTTAAAATGAAAAAGACTCTTCTTTAGGAGGACCATTCAGAATGTTAAATTGGCCACGGAATAGTGGCTATAGAATTGAATAAAACGTTGTTTTTATCTTTAAATTTTTAATTTCTATTGCTGAGATATTAGAATGTAAAGTTTAAGTTACAATTTAAGATGTTCAATGGGGCATTACCAAAGATTTGTGTAACGGGTCAGGTAGGTGGAACCTCTGAGCTTTATTTATACAAGAAGGTTATACTTGTAAGAGAGCGGGTGGCGCCCAGGGAGACGGACAGGGAGTCACGGCAAGTGACGGGGCAGTCTCTGGTTATACGGGAAAGGATCACGGCAAGTGACCGGGGCAGTCTCTGGACGGGCAGGCAGGGAGTCACAGCAAGTGACCGGGGCAGTCTCTGGATTGACAGGCAGGTTGTCACGGCAAGTGACCGGGGCAGTCTCTGGATAACAGGCAGGTCGTCACGGCAAGTGACCGGGGCAGTCTCTGGATTGACAGGCAGGTTGTCACAGCAAGTGACCGGGGCAGTCTCTGGATTGACAGGCAGGTTGTCACAGCAAGTGACCGGGGCAGTCTCTGGTTAGACAGGCAGGTTGTCACAGCAAGTAACCGGGGCAGTCTCTAGATGGACAGGTATATACGACCTGAGATGGTGAAGCCTCCCGGTAGGCTAGTAGGCAGATGGCAGATGATCGCTCCCAAGTGAGCAGGCAAGAGTCTCTGGAATAGCCGTGGATCACCGCTTTGACGTCCGAACCTCCGGGTAGGGCTGCAGTCAGATGGCAGATGATCGCTCCCAAGTGAGCAGGCAAGAGTCTCTGGAATAGCCGGGGATCACCGCTTGTGACGTCCGAACCTCCGGGTAGGGCTGCAGTCAGATGGCAGATGATCGCTCCCAAGTGAGCAGGCAAGAGTCTCTGGAATAGCCGGGGATCACCGCTTGTGACGTCCGAACCTCCGGGTAGACTTGCGGACAGGTAGCACACAGCAAACGGGCAGGAAACAGGCAGGTAACTGGTAACGGGACCTGAGGGCTGAAGCAGAGTGAAACAGTGCAACAACAACATTGCTCGGGCACCTCCATTAAGGAGGAAGCCCTTAATATAGGGTGGAGTCCTCCGGCATTGGCCGGGGACTATTTTGAAAAATGCGCGCGGCTCCTTTAAGAGCGGGGGAGGGCGCGGGCGCGCGCCCTAAGTCCAGCAGCAGGGAAGGAGCGCGCGACCCCAGCAGGGCGGAAGGAGGACGCTGAGGAAGGGTAAGGGGGGCGACGTCCCTGCCTGGCAGAGGACGCTGCTGCAGGGGAACAGAGTCCCTGCCTGGCAGAAGGCAGGGACGCCGACGCTACAGTACCCCCCCTCTAGGCCCCCCCTCTTTAGGCCAGAAAGAAATTTAGCTAGGATGAGAGGGGCATGGATGTTCTCCCGAGGCTCCCACGTTCTCTCCTCAGGACCAAACCCCTTCCAATCCACCAAAAAATAAGTCTTTCTTCCTACCCTTTTGGTGGCCAGAATGTTCTCTACCTCAAATTCATCGTCAGCAGACACTGGAGCAGGAGGTGTACCTGTAGACTTGAAAAAAGAGTTAAGTACCACCGGTTTGAGGAGAGACACATGGAAAGAGTTAGGAATGCGCAAATTGGCCGGGAGTTTCAATTTATAGGACACCGGGTTGATCTGACTGATGATCTCAAAAGGACCGATGAACCGAGGGCCTAACTTGTAAGAAGGAATCTTGAGCCGGACATACTTGGACGAAAGCCAGACCTTATCCCAGGACGGAATTGAGGAGGATCCAGACGTCTTTTGTCAGCATGTCTCTTCATGCGCTCGGATGACTGAATGAGTGCGGATCGGGTACTCTCCCATATGGAGGAAAATTCTCTAACCAGAGATTCCGCAGCTGGATTGTCCACAGAGATGGTGACAGGGACAGGGATCCGAGGGTGCTGACCGAAGACTACAAAAAACGGAGACTTGGAGGAAGATTCGCTCTCGTGATTATTGTAAGAGAATTCGGCCCAAGGCAGGAGCTCCACCCAGTCAGAATGGTGGGCATTAACGAAGTGCCGGAGATAACTGGTCAGATTTTGATTGATTCGCTCAACTTGTCCATTGGACTGCGGGTGGTAAGCGGAGGAGAAATCCAAGTTGACGTCTAGCAATTTACAAGTGGCTCTCCAGAAACGTGAGGTGAACTGTACCCCACGATCCGACACAATGTGACGAGGCAGACCATGAAGACGGAAGATGTGGCGGATAAAGTCTTTAGCCAACTCGGGTGCAGACGGAAGACCTGGCAGAGGAATGAAGTGAGCCATCTTGGAAAAGCGGTCAGCGACCACCCAAATGACCGTACAACCGGCAGAGACGGGCAGATCTGTTATGAAGTCCATGGCTATATGCTGCCAGGGGGCAGCGGGTACAGGAAGCGGAAGAAGACGGCCGGCAGGCAGGTGTCTCGGAACTTTGTTGCGGGCACAGGAGACACAGGCAGATACAAAGTCTATTACGTCCTTGTGCAGGGTAGGCCACCAATAATGCCGGGTTATGAGTTGGAGGGTCTTTTTCTGACCAGCGTGGCCAGCTAGTTTGGACGAATGACCCCAGTGTAGGATTCTCTTCCGGTCGGTTACTGATACGAACGTCTTACCAGGAGGGAGACGATTTAGACTCACGGGAGCCACCCGCATCACTCTGGCGGGATCGATGATATGTTTAGGTTCCTCCTCGAGATCCGACACCAGGAAAGATCGGGACAAGGCATCAGCCTTGACGTTCTTGTCAGCCGGGCGAAAATGCAAGAGAAAATCGAAGCGGGCAAAAAACAAGGACCACCGGGCTTGGCGAGGGTTAAGTCTCTGAGCATGCTGGAGGTAAGCCAGATTCTTGTGGTCCGTGTAAATGATTACCGGATGAAGAGCCCCCTCGAGTAGGTAACGCCACTCCTCCAATGCCAACTTGATGGCCAATAACTCTCGGTCTCCTATGGAGTAGTTGCGCTCGGAGGAAGAGAAGAGTTTGGAGAAGAAGCCGCAGGATACCATCCTCCCGGATGAAGATTTTTGAGTGAGTACCGCTCCGGCTCCAGAGGAGGAAGCGTCCACCTCCAGGAAGAACTGCTTGTTGCCGTCCGGGCGATGCAGCACTGGAGCGGAAGAGAAGGCCTGTTTTAAGGAAAGAAAGGCCTCCTCTGCTTCGGGCGTCCACTGTTTGGGGTTAGCATCCTTGCGGGTGAGCGCGGAGATTGGAGCAGTCCTGGAGGAGAAGTGCGGTATGAAGAGGCGGTAATAGTTGGCGAATCCCAGGAACCGCTGAATGGCCTTCAACCCCTCCGGTCGGGGCCACTTCTCGATGGCAGACAGTTTCTCCGGATCCATTCGTAGGCCTGTCTGAGAAATGATGTAGCCCAAAAACGGAAGCGAGGTCTGCTCAAAGAGGCACTTCTCATATTTGGCGAAGAGGTGATTCTGCCTGAGCCTGAGCAGAACCTGACGAACATCCCTCCGGTGAGACTGGAGGTCCGGAGAGAAGACCAAGATATCGTCTAGGTACACCACAACGCAGGAGTAGAGGAGGTCCAGGAAGATGTCATTGACCAACTCCTGAAAGACTGCTGGAGCATTACAGAGACCAAAGGGCATCACCAAATACTCGTAGTGGCCGTCCCGGGTGTTGAATGCCGTCTTCCATTCATCTCCCCGACGGATACGAACCAGGTTGTATGCCCCACGAAGATCCAGTTTGGTGAAGATTCTCGCCCCTCTAAGTCGATCAAACAATTCTGGAATGAGCGGAAGAGGGTACTTATTCTTCACCGTGATCAAATTTAAGCCTCTGTAGTCAATACAGGGACGGAGAGATCCGTCTTTCTTTTTTACGAAGAAGAAACCTGCTCCCGCTGGGGAGGTAGATTTCCGGATGAATCCTTTGGCCAAGTTCTCCTCGATATATTCGGACATCGACCTGGTCTCAGCAGCAGACAATGGGTAAATACGCCCACGGGGAGGCGTAGTACCAGGTAGCAGGTCGATCGGGCAATCATACGGTCTATGCGGGGGTAATGTCTCTGCTTCCTTTTTATTAAAGACATCAGCGAATGACCAATATGGAATTGGGAGTCCTGGTAGATTAGCAGGTGTAGGAGAAGGACGGACAGGATGAACAGGCACCAGACACGTTTTATGACAGTCCTGTCCCCAGCGAAGAATCTCTCCAGTCTGCCAGTCGAGCACGGGTGCATGCTTTTGGAGCCAAGGCAGACCTAGTAAGAAAGCGTGAGAGAGTCCAGGTAGAACATGAAATGAGATACTCTCAGCATGTAACATTCCCACCTGCAGGGTTATAGCCTCGGTGATAAGTTGGATGGGACGTGGTAGAAGACCCCCATCTACAGCAGCAACCGATACTGGTTCAAGCAGAGGTTTGGTGGGAATGCGATATTTCTCTACCAGAGCCTGTGAAACGAGATTCCCAGCTGCTCCAGAATCAAGTTGGGCTAATTCGAAGTAACGGTTCTCACCGAGGAGAATTGAGACAGACAGCAGCAGAGATGAAGAGGATTTATTCTTGTCTAGGTGGACCTCTCCGAGCGAACCTAGACACAGGCGTTTCCCGATCTCTCTGGGCAGGTACGGATCCGGTGCTCCTTACTGCCACAGTAGAAGCAACTCCCCTCAGCACGGCGTGAGTCCTGACGGGCTTTGACCATCTTGGTCTGGACGACCTGCATGGGCTCTGCCGAGGGCACCTGAGGAGATACGGAAGGAATTACAGGTCTCTGAAAGGAAGGAGCTAGGCGAGGAAACCTTCTCTCACGGGTGACCTCTTTGGCTCGCTCCTGGAACCGTAGATCAATTCGATTGGCCAGAGTTATTAGGTCATCGAGAGAGGTTGGAATGTCCCGACCGGCAAGTTCATCTTTAATGTGGCCGGACAGGCCCTCCCAGAAGACAGCTATCAGAGCGTCATTATCCCAAGCCAGCTCTGAGGCAAGGGTACGAAACCGTATGGCATATTGACCCACGGTGAGACTCTCCTGACGAAGACGCAGCAGAGATGATGCAGAGGAGGTCTTCCGTCCGGGTTCATCGAATACCTTCCGGAAGGCTAAGAGAAAAGCAGACAGGTTAGACACTAGAGGATCTTCTCTCTCCCAAAGAGGATTTAGCCAGGCCAGGGCCTCTCCGGTGAGATGTGACATGATGAAGGCAATTTTGGCCCGGTCAGAGTTAAACTGATGTGCCAGGAGTTCAAAATACAGGGTACATTGGTTGATGAAACCCCGAGCCAGAGCAGGATCGCCTCCAAACCGAGGAGGAGCTGAAAGTCGGGGTCCAGGAATGGAGACCACGGAATTGGAAAGCAGCGGGACTGCCGGATTGCGAGTCATGGCGCCAGCGGTGGTTGCTGGTGAAGTAGTCAGAGTGTCCAGGCGGGAATTGACGTTCCGCAGGTGACCCAGGATGGACTCCTGTTGAGACCTCTGACGAGACAGTTCATGACACAGGTCCGAGAGCGAAGGGGTTTGGGTGCCACCGGGTTCCATGGCCCGAGCAAACTGTAACGGGTCAGGTAGGTGGAACCTCTGAGCTTTATTTATACAAGAAGGTTATACTTGTAAGAGAGCGGGTGGCGCCCAGGGAGACGGACAGGGAGTCACGGCAAGTGACGGGGCAGTCTCTGGTTATACGGGAAAGGATCACGGCAAGTGACCGGGGCAGTCTCTGGACGGGCAGGCAGGGAGTCACAGCAAGTGACCGGGGCAGTCTCTGGATTGACAGGCAGGTTGTCACGGCAAGTGACCGGGGCAGTCTCTGGATTGACAGGCAGGTCGTCACGGCAAGTGACCGGGGCAGTCTCTGGATTGACAGGCAGGTTGTCACAGCAAGTGACCGGGGCAGTCTCTGGATTGACAGGCAGGTTGTCACAGCAAGTGACCGGGGCAGTCTCTGGTTAGACAGGCAGGTTGTCACAGCAAGTAACCGGGGCAGTCTCTAGATGGACAGGTATATACGACCTGAGATGGTGAAGCCTCCCGGTAGGCTAGTAGGCAGATGGCAGATGATCGCTCCCAAGTGAGCAGGCAAGAGTCTCTGGAATAGCCGTGGATCACCGCTTGTGACGTCCGAACCTCCGGGTAGGGCTGCAGTCAGATGGCAGATGATCGCTCCCAAGTGAGCAGGCAAGAGTCTCTGGAATAGCCGGGGATCACCGCTTGTGACGTCCGAACCTCCGGGTAGGGCTGCAGTCAGATGGCAGATGATCGCTCCCAAGTGAGCAGGCAAGAGTCTCTGGAATAGCCGGGGATCACCGCTTGTGACGTCCGAACCTCCGGGTAGACTTGCGGACAGGTAGCAGACAACAAACGGGCAGGAAACAGGCAGGTAACTGGTAACGGGACCTGAGGGCTGAAGCAGAGTGAAACAGTGCAACAACAACATTGCTCGGGCACCTCCATTAAGGAGGAAGCCCTTAATATAGGGTGGAGTCCTCCGGCATTGACCGGGGACTATTTTGAAAAATGCGCGCGGCTCCTTTAAGAGCGGGGGAGGGCGCGGGCGCACGCCCTAAGTCCAGCAGCAGGGAAGGAGCGCGCGGCCCCAGCAGGGCGGAAGGAGGACGCTGAGGAAGGGTAAGGGGGGCGACGTCCCTGCCTGGCAGAGGACGCTGCTGCAGGGGAACAGCGTCCCTGCCTGGCAGAAGGCAGGGACGCCGACGCTACAATTTGTCTCTGGGGTATGGACAACTTCCTCTGCATGAAACTTACCAATCATCTGTGCAGACCAGAGTTGTGTCAATCAGTGTTGGGAGAGAGAGAGTTAAAGTTGACAGCACTTTAGAGTTGAAGTCTGGAAGCATTTGTAATGATACATAACTCAGCACTGCTGCATCTGTCTACACAGTAGCTGCAGAAATCAGTGAAGAGAGGAGGGCGTTTTCTTTTCACCCCTGTATGAAACTGCCTGCATATGATTGGTCATCCTCATTAAGAGGAAGAAGTACACGCCCCCAGAGGAAAATCTCTGGTAACATACAGTTGAACTATAACAAAAAAGATAACCAAAACTTTAGAAGCTAATATCTCCGTTCTCCGCTCTGCAGCCACTATTCAATGTGGCCAATTTAACCTGCTCAAACTGGTGAATGTTTCTGTTTAGATGCGTCACACGGTAAGATCCATCACTAAAAAATGGCCAAAAAAGTCCCCTCACACAGGATCACACAGGCACTCTTCATCTATTAACATCTACAAAGTCATAGTATACTTTATTGCATACGTCTTACTATATACACATAGATGGAGAGCTGCAACCTTTAACAGAACCATATTCAAAGAAAATAGATCACTCTGAGGCACTTTATGTGCTAGAAAAGTAAACGTCTATAAAAAGCTGATCCAAATGGAAACAATACCTTAATAGCTACAGTCATGGCTGAAAGTGTTGGCACCCTTGAAATTGTTCCAGAAAATGAATTATTTCTCCCAGAAAAATATTTAGACTTGAGAGTCCTCAGTGGTTGATACCTTTTAATGGCTAACTGAAAAGATGGTAACAAATTGCAAGCTTTCGAGACTACTCAGGTCTCTTCATCAGGCAAAGACCAATACAACATCTGAAAAATCACATATTTATACACAACAGGACACAGGAATAGTGCAATTGTTAAGACAAGTGACGTTAAGCAGAACTATCAATATGGGAGAGGGATGAACAGTTGTGCCAATAAATATTGGACCAGTTCATAGATAAAGAGTGTGAAAGTTTTAGTGCCCTCTGATTGGGGTCTGGTAATGTTTTGTGATGCTCCCACAGGGTCTTAGGAGCAAATTCCTTAATTGATGTAAAAAGCCATAAATCCATGCGATATGTTCATTCCAGCATTGAGAGTGTCAAAGGTCGTCATCAGTTATTTTTCCCAGAAAATTATTTCAATTACTCACGTTTTGTTCTACAAATGTTTATTTTCTGTGTGTATTGGAACAACACAAAAAGAGAGAAAAAAAAATAAAATTGGACACAAAACCCCGACCAACACTTTCAGCCATGACTGTATATTTTACTATGAAATTACATACAAACTGGGCCTATTGCATGTTATATGAGCCTGACTTTTCAAGAGCTTCAGAGGTAGGGTTGTTAATCAACTGCCACTATGTTTCTGGTCCCGATATAAAGATTTATTCGTGCTCTGACATCTAAGGTGCCAGTGCAGCACAAGAGCATTGGCAGCTGGCAGGGGAGATGCAGGCAGTCGGAGAACCTCAAGGGACTTATGAGGACACTGATATAGAGTACACAGAAAGGCGTTCTACTATCCATCGGCCATCTTGTTTACCTTGACATCCTTACATCTTGGGTCTTTGGCAAGTCTAACGTCAGATACTTTTCAAACATTCCCATAAATATTGAATCTTGTTGATCCCACTGATGAGAACTGATCAAGTGATTCTGTCCAGTGCCAAACACATTGCAGTCTTCATTCTTCTGCACAGCCTCCTGCACACTTCTGAAGATGCTGCCTGAGAGAGAAAACATCACTATGAAGTCGGGTTCATATTGGTCATGGTGCCCAAACTGACCATGTGTTAAGTTGGGCTGGGAGAATCATGATCAGTCTGATCATTGCAGTCCATATAAAGACCATGATATAAGCCTGTGCGTCATCAAGTCAAACGTGAACTATCTGTAATATGCGTCCAGAAATCTGGGTCTTTTTTTTCTGATCTACTGGTCTGACCAAGGGGGCTTGGCTCACAGGGTTATAATGTAGAGCAGCCCAAAGACACGCCCCCAAAGGAATCCTGTGTACACCGCCCCTTGGTAAAAACCACAAAAAATAGCACTGAATAAAAAGTCCCATGTCTCTGGAACCACATGGTGGATTTAATAAAAAATAAAATAAATACTCAGAAGAGCAGTGGAAATAAAATGGAAGAAAAAAATGGTCCTTTAGATCTATTTAAAGCATATTTTGTGCTCTTATTAATGGGGTTGTCTCATGAATTTAAGCCAACTAACTAATCACCAGGGCAGCCTTTGGTACCCAAACAGTTCCCAAAATCAGCGTTCTGCTGTGCCTCTCTGTGTGGGGATCAAGTATGCGCATACTGTACTTGCTCCACTGATTGTCCATGGGGCCAAAAGGTAGAAGTAAAATAAATAGTACTGCAATAGCTGTTTTATTTCTCCACATCCACCATCCATGTACAGTGGATGTCAGAACCGCGGGTATGGGCCTGGCTCAGGAGCTGACCCCACTCTTTATGTGTGGGATAAATGCGGAGTAAGACTGCTTTTACATTTGCGTCTGTACGTGCAGCGTTTGATCCGCATAGATCCGCATGCGTCATGAGTACATATCTTTAACATGGTGTACACAGGGACACGCGTATGCATGCGTTCGCATGCTTTTGCGTACATATGCGTCGCTTCGCGGTGTGCGGCTGTGTCCGGCGAACGCAATATGTTGCATATTTTGAAGCGTCAAAAATCCATCAAATATGCGCAGTCATGCGCATGTGGATGAGTGTGTCAAAAAACGCATTACTGTCTATAGAAAAGCATTGATTCAATGCGCATGCGGACTTCAAACTGCGCATGTCCAGGAACTGATTACAGCACCTGCAAATATTGAACGTATGCGCATAAACAACGCAAACGCATGCAAAAACGCGTGTTTTTTTTTTTACAAAGTCACAGAATCCCCTTGAAGCTCTTTATTAACCATAGACTGCAAAATTAATTGCTGAAATTTGCAGAAAGCAATGATTTTCCTATTGGAACATGCACAATGCAGATTCATACCAAATGCAGCAAAACAAATGAACTCATATGGAAAAGAGTTAAGAAACACACGTTAAAAGCCAGAATTTGTGTTAAATCTTTGAGGACTCTAAGTATGGCCCTTTTACTTAGATGACAGCTTTACACACCCTTGACATTTTCTCAAACAGCAGCAGGTAGTCACCTGTAATGGCTTTCAATGACCTGGTAAGCCACATCAAGAGTTCATCTGTGGAATTAGTAGCCATCAGAAAGTGTTTGTGACCATTGGATGTGTTTTACCGAAGCAGTATTGGTTTCATACAGTGCTATGCCTTATTGCACATCTGTTTTAAAGCGAACCTGACACCAGGTTTGACTGATATGAAATACTGCCACCACCTTTCAGGCCTGATATAAAGAATTCTATAAGGGAGACTATGTAAGCAAACAAGGACCTCAAACAAAAAGACTTGCTTGGGTCAGGCAACACAAGGACCGGACATTAGATCAATGGAAATCTGTACTCTGGACTGATAAGTCAAAAGTTGAGATTTTTGGTACCAATGACCATGTCTTTGTAATATGTGGAAAAGGTAAGTGGGTGGATTCTACAGGTGTTGTGCCGGCTGTGAAGCATGGAGGGGAATTGTGATGGTGCAGAGGAGCTTTTCTGGGGATACTGTTGGTAACATATTACAAATACAAGGCTCACTTGCCCAGCATGGCTACCACAGCACTGTACAATAAAATGCCATCCAATATGGTGTGAGACAGTGAGAGTATGTGTGTTGAATGGGGTGTACATTTCACCTAGATACTTTGCTGACTGGTATAAGGGAAATGTATGGCTTTGTAAACCTAGTGGTAGAGAAAGGTCACTACACCTTACATTCAGTACACACTTGCAGTTCAGGCCTGAAACCACTCAGCTGTTAATTAGGAGACCAGAAGTAGGTGTCAGCGAACACAGACAGAGAGCTCGCTTAGTCTGGACAAGGAGTCCAGGCACAAGAAGGAGTCTCCAGGAGTATGAGCTGTCTCAGTCTGGGTGCTCGATGTACCCCGGACACAGGAGTAGTCTCTGTGAGAATCCATGCGGATAGCTGCTGAATAGGAGGGGAGCTCTCTCAAGTCTGGACGTTGGATATGCCTTTAGACACAAAGAGGAGCCTCTGCGAACCTCCATGTTGGTAACTACTGAACATATGTGTTGTTTTGGGGCCAGGCTGTTAGAGTCTGGACCCGGATAGAGAGGGAAATCTATCTAAGTGTAGTAAGTGGCTGGACAAGCCCAGGGCTTATGTTTATGATTTGGTTTTGATTATGTTCTGTTTGCTGTGGACTTTAATAAAACTGGTTGCGGCCAGTTTTTACCAGAACTACTGTCTGTGAATGAACTGTTTCCGTGCCACTCCGTCTACCCGGACGGCGATCCCAGAGCTATATCCCCTGAAAAGCTTACAATGGTTTGACCTTATTGGGACCATCATTTGTGTTGCGACAGAACAATGACCTAAACAAAAAAAAAAGGGTCATGGATTTACAGATCGTAGTGAGAATGAATGACTGCACTGGATAACGATAATTATTTTAAAGCAAATCTTATGTTTAGTTACAGGTTTGACAGCTGCCCCTTATTAACAGACGCCAAAACCAAAAATTCTGAAAATGCTGACAGTACAAAGAATGGGAATTGCACATCACTATGAGATGACAGCTTTCTTCATTTGTAATGGAGAAGGCATCCCAGAAGGAATATACAGTACAGACCAAAAGTTTGGACACACCTTCTCATTTAAAGATTTTTCTGCATTTTCATGACTATGAAAATTGTACATTCAGACTGAAGGCATCAAAACCATGAATTAACACATGTGGCATTATGTACTTAACAAAAAAGTGTGTAACAACTGAAAATATGTCTTATATTCTAGGTTCTTCAAAGTAGCCACCTTTTGCTTTGATGACTGCTTTGCACATTCTTGGCATTCTCTTGATGAGCTTCAAGAGGTAGTCACCGGAAATGGTTTTCACTTCACAGGTGTGCCCTGTCAGGTTTAATAATTGGGATTTCTGGCCTTATAAATGGGGTTGGGACCATTAGTTGTGTTGTGCAGAAGTCTGGTGGATACACAGCTGATAGTCCTACTGAATAGACTGTTAGAATTTGTATTATGGCAAGAAAAAAGCAGCTAAGTAAAGAAAAATGAGTGGCCATCATTACTTTAAGAAATGAATGTGAGTCAGTCCGAAAAATTGGGAAAACTTTGAAAGTGTCCCCAAGTGCAGTTGCAAAAACCATCAAGCGCTACAAAGAAACTGGCTCACATGAGGACCGCCCCAGGAAAGGAAGACCAAGAGTCACCTCTGCTTCTGAGGATAAGTTTATCCGAGTCACCAGCCTCAGAAATCGCAGGTTTACAACAGCTCAGATTAGAGACCAGGTCAATGCCACACAGAGTTCTAGCAGCAGACACATCCCTTCAACAACTGTTAAGAGGAGACTTTGTGCAGCAGGCCTTCATGGTAAAATAGCTGCTAGGAAACCACTGCTAAGGACAGGCAACAAGCAGAAGAGACTTGTTTGGGATAAAGAACACAAGTAATGGACATTAGACCAGTGGAAATCTGTGCTTTGGTCTGATGAGTCCAAATTTGAGATTTCTGGTTCCAACCACTGTGTCTTTGTGCGACGCAGAAAAGGTGAACGGATGGACTCTACATGCCTGGTTCCCACCGTGACCCATGGAGGAGGAGGTGTGATGGTGCTTTGCTGGTGACACTGTTGGGGATTTATTCAAAATTGAAGGCATACTGAACCAGAATGGCTACCACAGCATCTTGCAGCAGCATGCTATTCCATCCAGTTTGCGTTTAGTTGGACCATCATTTATTTTTCAACAGGACAATGACCCCAAACACACCTCCAGGCTGTGTAAGGGCTATTTGACCAAGAAGGAGAGTGATGGGGTGCTACATCAGATGACCTGGCCTCCACAGTCACCAGACCTGAATCCAATCGAGATAGTTTGGGGTGAGCTGGACCACAGAGTGAAGGCAAAAGAGCCAACAAGTGCTAAGCATCTCTGGGAACTCCTTCAAGATTGTTGGAAGACCATTCCCGGTGACTACCTCTTGAAGCTCATCAAGAGAATGCCTAGAGTGTGCAAAGCAGTCATCAAAGCAAAAGGTGGCTACTTTGAAGAACCTAGAATATAAGACATATTTTCAGTTGTTTCACACTTTTTTGTTAAGTATATAATTCCACATGTGTTAATTCATAGTTTTGATGCCTTCAGTCTGAATGTACAATTTTCATAGTCATGAAAATACAGAAAAATCTTTAAATGAGAAGGTGTGTCCAAACTTTTGGTTTCTACTGTACCTAGTGCAGCTATTTCTCATAAAAGGTTTCTGCATATTCAACATGGATCATAAGACGTTACCTGCAAGTGGCTTAGGTGGCCGGATCTTCATTAAAAGTGCTGGTTGTGTTATCTTTGGGTCAGTCTCTGGCATACTGGCTGCCTGTAATAAAGACATAAAACTTTTCAGTGTCAATAGAAGATACATTGAAAGCAACATTACAAAGCAGTCACTGTAATAATACATTTGATCATACTGAGTAAACATACCCGACTAACACATCAAGGGCTTGAAAGCTTCATTGACCGTCCTCCTTATAAGCCAATAATGCTTGGTGAATTAAATATCTGACAATCATGTGCAGTATTAAATAGATGAAAAGATGCTTGATTACGCATTTATATTTCAGCAGTCATTTTCCCAAATGCTTTTACAGGGAACTTTCCCCACAACCCAGCCAGAAACAGTGCCTCTTCTACAATGCAATTAAAGGGAGTTTGTCAGCACAAACTGTCTTCAAGCCAATCACAGGCGCTCAGTTCACCCTTGGTGTGGCCAAACAGCTGACTGCACCTTCCTAACTACTTGCTTTCTATCTCTCTCTGCCCCCTCTTCCTTAATTGGCAGTTCTAAAAAGTGTATACGACTTATATTATGGATTATTACGTCTGCTGTCAGAAAGGGGTAAAAGGTGTATAGCCATCTCCGAGATCCTATCCCAATATGTAGTAGGTGTAAAAATGATAATATTATTAGCAAATATCTTCAATTAGAAATGTAGTATAGTTTTTCTGATTCGCTATGTCTTTTTCCTCATACACAGGCACTGCAGGACCTTATCCATATCCATAGTTATGACCACTAGCTACTACCTGTCACTATATCGGTGGTCGTAACCATGGATCGTAACCTAAGGTCCTGGAATGCCTGCACATGAGGAAAGAGACATAGAGAATCAGAAAAACTATACTACATTTCTAATTGAAGGTATTTTCTAATATTATTATTATTACACCTGCTGCATATCGGAATAGGATCTTGGAGATGGGAAAAACTATTTAACGTTATGAAGTCACTTCAATAGACAACATGAAATTTAAAAAAAAAAACAACTCGGATTAAATAATAGCACAATATGTTTCCACTAGTATTCTAGAATATTCTATGAAAGATGTCACTATAAAAATGTTTAAAAATTTGGACTCTATGGTATTTCTCAGGATTCTCTGGCATTACAAACTGGTGTATTTTATGATGTTTCATAGAGAAAAGACACTTAAAATATAATAAAGAATGATGTGTGCCTTTTCCCCTTTCCTACAGGGGTCTAACGGGCAACGTCTCTCCTTGTGGAGAGTGACATGCCAGAGTAAGGAGACTTATAGGCCATGCAATGCTCATCTGTGAAATGAAATAAGCAAATTTGCCTCTTCAGAAAATCGTGCGGACAGAGTTCTTTAACTGCATGTTATTCAACAAAATCATTAACACAGTTAATCCATATAAATTGACGTATTGTAATTGGGTCTTGTAGTAAAAAAAAATACACCAACTACACCATCAACCATATACATCATGGGAGGGCAATTAATTTTCCAGAGGTTTGACATGACAGGCCGTGACAGTTGTGGATGAATAAATAAATAGGATGTATTTAATTCTGCTCAATAATAATATTAACATGTTAATGATTATTATTTTATATTATTGTATCACTTACCGTAATATTGAGAAGAATTAAAGTATGCTGTCACAACCCTATGTACTGTATGAACTCACACACAGCCTCCCTATATAACTTATGAGCCCACACAGTCCCCTATATACAGTATGAGCCCACACATAGCCCCTTAAATATAATGAGGCCCCACATAGCCTCACTATACATATTATGAGCCCCCACCATTATATTCCCCACTGCCAGCATCTTAAGGAAGCAAATAGGGGTAAAATTGAGACGTAGTCAAGGGTGGCAGCACGATACAGCACGTGGGCCTGTGTTTTCAGCCCTAAGGCAGCCTCGTCCAGGCCGGACTGGAACAGCCAAAGGGCCGGAGGTGACACTTTACCCAGATTTGGTCTACACCATGCTTGCTTATGCAAAAACTGCATGCAGTTTTGATTGCATCAGATTTACACTATGTGGCCTTACCCTCAATGTCTGGTTCTGAAAAGTACTTACAATAAGTTTCTTCTATAGATGCACTCACCTGGGTGTCAGATACAGCTGGTGTGGTTAGAAGAGCAGGAGACGTTTCCAACTCCTTTATCCAGATTTCCTTTGGCAACTTATACACTTCCAGACAAAAGTCTCCAACACCTGCAGCAAAAAGATGAACAAGTTGGCATTTTAGTGCAGCATTAGATACTACTAATACATTTTTACAGTATCAGTAAAGAGAAACTGTGGTTTCAATTATTTTTCATGAATCAATAGTACACGTGAAATTCTTTCTCCTCTCGGATTACTCAATCTGAAATTCTCACAGGCGAAATGTGTCTTTAAAGATTACAGATTTTACCATTACTGAAATAGAAGATGGCAGCTGGTGCTCATAAAGTTCTATGGAACTTGCAGTAGAATGTCTGTGTCTGCTTCTAGCTCCTCCCACCACAGAATTTTAACCCCTTCCCAAAGCAGCCAATTTTTGTTTTGCACTTTTTACCTTCCCTTTCAAGAGAAATAACTTTTTTAATTTTTCCATCCACAAGGATGCATGAGGGATTGTTTTTTTGTGGGATGGGTTGTAGTTTTGAATGGTGCCATTAGAGACGAAAAAACTCGAACAGTAAAGTTTGGCGTCCATACCGAACTCCTACTGTTCGAGTATGGAAAACCGAACACAGAATTCACCAAGAAGTCCATGTTACTGTTTAGGTTCGGCCCCCCGAACAACGGGTGTTTGTCGCTCTGTCATGTGCATGACAGCGCGTCAAACACCGCTTGTGATCGGCAGTAAAATCATCACCATCAGTCAGACAGTCGAGGTTCCCACGCTGTCAAATGACAGCATGAGCCCACAGCTATGATCGGAGGTATAAAGCTCCAGTCATTGGTGTTGGGTGATGGGACTACTGCTCCCATCAGCCGACGCCTGCTTCCACTAATAACAGTGAAAGCAGGAGCGGCTTATGGGAGTATTCATCAGCTGCTCCTGCGCTGTAAATAAATAATTTTCAAAAAAACGGTGTGGGTTCCCCTGTATTTTTGATAACCAGCCAGGCAAAACTCACAGCTGGGGGCAGCTGTCAGCAAAACTGGTTATCAAGAATAGCGGGGTCCCCACTCCGATTTTTTAAATTATTTAAATATATATTTTAAAAAAACGGCGTGAGGTCCCCCTCATTTTTTACAACCAGCCTTGCTATAGCAAACAGCTGGGGTCTGGTATTCTCATCAGGCTGGTAAGGGGCCATGGATATTGGCCCTCACAGCCTAAAAATAGCAGCCTGCAGCCACCAAGAAGATGCGCCAATTCTGACACTTTGCCAGGCTTTTCCCACTTGCCCTGTAGCGGTGGCAAGTGGGGTTCATATTTGTGGAGTTGATGTCACCTTTGTATTGTCAGGTGGTATCTATGGCCCCTTACCAGCCAGAGAATATCAGCCCCCAGCCTTCTGCTTTAGCAAGGCTGGTTGTTAAAATGGAGGGGGGACCGCACGCTCTTTTTTAAATAATATATCTAAATTTAAAAAAATACAGGGGAACCCACACTTTTTTTTTATAGTTATTTATTTACAACGCAGTCATCAGTTGCTTCTGCCCTCACTGTTATTAGCTGCAGCAGGTATCGGCTGATGGGAGCAGTAAACTTTATACCTCCGATCACAGCATGAGAACCAGGGCTGTCTGACCGGCAGTGTTGATTTTACCGCCGATCAGAAGTGGTGTTTGAGAGAATGGGGTCCAGGAACTATTCTGGTACCCAAACTCAAACTTTTTGTAACTTTTCGGTGAACACGGTGATACCAAATATGTTTATTTTTTAACTTTCTTTAGCTTCAATGTGGGAAAAGGAGGGCGATTTGGACGTTTAAATTTTTTTAATATTTTTAAACTTTTTTTTTATATTTTCCTTTATTCTTGAGTACTCTCAGGGAACGTGAAACTGCGATCATCTGGTCGCTTATACTATACACTGTAATACTACAGCATTGCAGTATATACAGTAGCAAGCAAAAGTTTTGCATTTTTTTAAAGGGTGATTACTTCTCTCTGGGTGTTGAGATGCCATTTTCATGGTGATTTTAGTAAACCAGAAGCAAATGGTTGTCAGCTATAAGAATGAAAATTGTGTTTGACATTGTTTTATCCATTCATGTATTAGTTTTCAACATTGTCTGGCTCAAATGTTTTGCATATTTCGTCATGGGTGGTCAAATTTTGCCTAAAACGTTTAATTTTTTTTGTTGGTGTGTTTTTAGGTTAAAATATAGCAATGACAAAGCCAAATGTATCACCAAATCTCAGGAAGCTTATTATTAAAGTTATTATGTAAAGTACTGCGGAATATGTTGGCGCTATAGAAATAAAATTATTATTTTTATTATTATTATTATTCCTCCAAAGTAGATCACTTTATTAAGAAAAAGTCAGCATCTGATGTCCATAAAAGTGATGTACAGATTTGCAGGAAATGAAGAAAAAATATGGTGTCAAAGTGAGTTGCCAAACTGTGGCGCAAAGGCTAAGAGCAGTAGGGTTGAATGCACAAGTTCCAGTCTAAAAGCCTTTCATCTCTGCAAAAAACCGGAAGGTCCAACTTGAGTTTGCCAAAGAACACAGCCAATGGAAAGAGACAGATTTGTCTAAGGTGTTATAGTCGGATGAATCCACGTTCAATCTGTTTGGTAGTGATGGCAAGAACTATATATACCGCCCAATTGGAAAATGCAATGATGTAAGGTACCAGACACCTACAGTGAATCATAGTGGTGGCAATGTCATGGTTTGGGGCTGCTTTTCTGCATCTGCCATGGGCCCTTTACATAGAATTGATGGAAATATGAATGTAATCATGTAGAAAGATATACTGGAAAATGTAATGCTGTCAAATGGTAAAACAAATGTAGGCAGGGGCTGCAAATTCTAGCAAGACAATGATCCTAAGCACACATCCAATTTAGTCACAAATTGGTTGGCAAGGAAAAATGTTCGCCTGTTGCAATCGCCAAGGCAATTACCTGATTTCAACCCTACAGAGCTCCTTTGAGATGAGATGGGGCCCGTACCCATAGCAATAAATTATTTGCAAATTTGCAAATGGAAAGGAGCAATGTCCCTCAGGATGTCTTCAATGCCCTAGCGTCTTCAATGTCCTGTCGGTGTGGGGCAGTAATTAAAGCAAGAAGTTATGCTACAAAATACTAAGCTATGGCATTGTAAACAATGAATTACTCTGTTGTGATCAATAAATAGTATATGCAAAACTTTTGGCAGTCAGTTTTCTTTAATTAAATGAACATAACTATATTCAAAGCATTTTGGTTAATATTAAGGTCTTGCATAATGGCAACTTCATGCACTTTCAATTCATCACCAGGAAAATGGCAACACAACAACTGGAGAGAAGTAATCACACTTTTGGTCGCTACTGTAGTGTAAATCTTAGTCTCCTTTAAACCTTAGCTTAAAGCTGAGCTTCAGAAGAGTACCAAGATGGAGCCCACAGGGGCCTTTTGCAGGCCTATGGTTGCCATTTTAACCCATCGACACCCTGTAATTGCATCACAGGGTACCGATGGGATCTGGTAAGTGTGAACTGTGGCGCAAGTTCCATTTAAATGCCACTGTCTGAGATTGACAGCGGAGTTAAAATGGTTAACAACCGCGGCCGGAGCTCATCTCTGGCCTCGATTATTAGACACAGACGCTGGTTATGAAGTATAGCTAGTATCTAGCACATGTGAACACAGCTCCTGAGCACCCTCCATATCCAATCAAGTGTATGTACGTGATATTGCGTTAAAATATTAAACGCACCAAATGTCAAAGTCCATCAAATTTCAGAAAATAAATGGATTCTTTCCCTGGAGGGTTACAAATGGCAGTGATAAAGATAGGCCCCATTTTCCAGTGCACCAGTTTGTCTCTACTGGTACTCGTAACGTGCATGGGTCATGTCCAGGTTGCCTTGGATGTAGGATTGGAGCATTTTTTTATGTTGCCTGAACAGTAGTATATTAGAGCACAATTCCAGCTTATTATTTGTTGGTAGATTGAAAAGTGAATATGTGCATAGCATTTGGCTTTTTTACATCTACAGCTATTATGTAGACAGGTGTTTCCATGGTAACAGACTACAAACAATTAAAGTGTAGTCTAGCCTTATGGTCGCAGTCCCATGCACCTGTAACCCACATCTCACTAATATACAAGGAGTTAGATAGACAGATAGACGGTAATATAACTGAAGGATTAGACTACAGAGTGTTATTAGAGTCTAGACTCATAGGGGGCGTGCTGGAGTCAGACTTTCCTGATTGAAGAAAAGGTGCATGCTTCTTTATGAATCGGGAGGAGTGTCTGACAAAAGGTGTGCACCTCCGAGCGCCACGCCAGAAATCTTACTCCAGTCTGGCCTAGGTAACACCACAAATCATCATGAGACAAGCTTTTGCGTCCCACCTCCAACACACCCTTGTCCTGCCCCAGCTCCTCCCGTTTTGACAGAGCTGGAAGAAAATGGCGCAAAATTTAGATGCCAAAAACTGCAACTTTTCAAAGCTTTTACACCACAATTCTGGCATGAAAGGTTTGATGAATCAGTCCCACACTGTTTGGTTTCACGTCTACGTCATCAGCTGAGATGTTCACATGAAACAGAATGGTTTTTTTTTAGCAAAGATTATTTGTAAGGTTGCTTCATTTTAGAGACACTTGAAGAATAAAATATGATTTGAGAGGTGAATATTTTGTTAAAATGAATTTATCAATAACACAAAAACATTACAAAGTCTTTACAGAGCAGAAAATATTGTGACAACCATGCAAAAAACGTAGGACAAAAAGTTCTAAAAGGCAAGTCATTTTTACACTGTGCCCACCTTCTAAAAGAATGCCAGCATAACCACCTCCTTGGGACAGCTGCAACATGATGCAGTTGGTTCTCTTACTGACATCTTCCTGTAAAGAAAGGATTACATATACAATTATGGAACATAATCACCCCGAGGCCAAAATGAAAAAAACACCTCCTACCGGCTCATTGAAGGTCTTCAGAAAACTGAGGTTTTCATCAGAAAAATAAAAGAGACGTGCGATACCTAGAGAAGAAGAGAGCAGAACATTATATAAAGTGCACAATCGCCCATCCACCTGAATGAAAACGCCACTGGCAATTCCTATGACTTACCCATGTCATCCACTGTGCCAAGGAAGTAGACTTGATCTTGCACCGGGCATACGGTGAGGGTGCACACTTCTACTTTATTGGCTTCCCAACCACAAATCCAGTCATGATCAGCTAGGGCGTATACTTCCAGTCCTCCGGAAAGACCAATAAATAAATATGATCCTCCAACGGCCACACAATTAACTCTTTTGGACACCTAACAAAGCACAAAAATAATAAAAAGTTAAAGGAAATCTGTCACCAGGTTTTGCCGCCTAATCGGAGAGCAGTATGATGTAGGGGCAGAGACCACAATTCCAGTGACTTATCACTTACTGGGCTACTTGTCATAGGTTTTATAAAAATCAGTTTTATCAGCAGGAGATGATATTATTAGGGGACTAATAAATCTGCTGTCACGTATTTCTCCATATTCATGAGTTCTGTTCAACCCCATCCTCAGCACTGATTGGCAGCATTCTGTGTATACTGTGCATGAGCAGAAAGCTGCCAATCAGTGGTGTGGGCGGGGTTATACAGAGCTCAGCATTCAGAGAACTGCTAGCTCTGCAACAGATAAATCAA
This sequence comes from Oophaga sylvatica, assembly GCA_033576555.1. Classification (NCBI taxonomy): domain Eukaryota; kingdom Metazoa; phylum Chordata; class Amphibia; order Anura; family Dendrobatidae; genus Oophaga; species Oophaga sylvatica. Next base: position 431,615,338 of record JARQOD010000004.1, read on the forward strand.
TGATTTTATCAAAATGACAGCTCAGTAAGGCTGGTTTCACATTTACGTCTGTACACGCAGCGTTTGATCCGCGTAGAACCGCATGCATCTTGTGTTCCTATCTTTAACATGGTGTAATATAGAGTAGATGTAGGCTTGCACACAACCATCAATAGAATAAGGTGCAGGTGTAATAGACCAATGGTCCTAATCAACATGAAAGATCAAACACCGCACTCTAAGAGGATAATTTATGATGCTGAGAAATATACGTTTTTATTTATAAATTAGGCAACATTTAAGGACAGAAAAAAGCGAAATAACGTTTCGGCCCAACCAGGGCCTTTGTCAAATAACGCTGTGAAAACAAAAATAAGTGTAAATAACATACAATACATTTGTAGTTGCGTAGGTTCATATGATAGGTATAAAGGAAAAAATATAGCGAAAATTCCCGAGGAAAAAAGGTATATACAAATCAATAGTCAATATACAGCCATTATTGGTATAATGTTTTCCGAGCATATTCTGCTGTGGAATAGCACAAATCAACAGGGCAAAAGAGTTCATAAATAATGCAAGGGAAAATAACAGCATTATGCATATATTGATTACCTTTGTGATAGTCCAGTGCCGTGTATAGAGAATTTGGAAGAATAAGGACCAATATGGTATCCTATTTCATAATAAGAAAGGATATAGGCAGTGAGAAAACATAATAACGGTGAGCAAAAAAGTAATAATAATCCCATATGCGGAGACATTAGTGCGGGAAGAATCCCATGATCAGAACACTAGAGAGGGAATACCTTATGCAAATCACTGGTAGGAGTAGTTGCCCACTAAAGAAAGGGAACCTCAGTGTGGAGAGGAAGGTTCATTAGTATCAGCAGTGCTGTAAGGAACAATGGTCCTCATGAGTAATGGGTATGTAGTATGCTTGAAAGTAATAGGCAGCTAAGAGAAATACCTTCAAACAGGTCGCTTGTAGGAATAATTAGGGAGACCTCAGTATAGGGAGGAGGATATTTTAAGGTCTGTTGCGCTGTAAGGAATAATAGCCTTTGTAAGTGAGCGTTTCAATGCATGTCAGGAACTACAGCTAGCGTGCTGGGGGAAATTACCTGATGATGGACCGCTAGTGAAAGGCAGCGCTCCCGCGCCTTGCCTCGTCAGGATGTGCTGCTATGTGGTGCGGTCTTAATTCTTTATAACGCTGCAACCGGAAGTGAGCGCTCATAACCGTAAGTGACGTTACGTCACCCGGAGTGTGTACTGCGCAGGCGCTGAATCAGATTAAGGGGAGTGTAGGACATGAGGACGCTAACATATAGGGCGCATGCGTCATAGTTCTTAGTGATGTGCAGGCGCTGCAATAGATTAAAGGGAGTAATAGGTATGAGGACGCTATGTTACAGGGCGCATGCGTCAGGTGTATCTATTGCAATATTAAAAGGGCCAGTGGGTGTATTACCAGTAGCATAACAAATTGTATAGTGATGAGAGCAAAATGTCCACCGGCATACTAAAGGGCATTATTATTGAAATACAAGGCAAAAAGTAATGAACAAAGAATATAAATAAAATACAAATATAAATTAAAAAAATTAAATAAATAAAGAAAATGGTGAAATGGCGTAATAGATAGGCACTGGACTAAAGGAAAAAACCAGAGGTTATGTCATGTGGGGTAAAACAAGTAAAATAAGCAAATGAAAATTATGCAATAAACAGACAGATAAGACCAAGGGGTTTAGGTGTGCAACTCACCTTTGGTCAATACATATTAGCGAGTCTGAAAATAATAAATTGGCGATAAGTTAGCATGTCCAGTCAATCTCCCTATTTAGGCCTTTAGGGGCCAGTGTGTCTAATTTAAAAATCCAATAAGTTTCACGCGATTTTAACAAACCAATATGATTGCCACCCCTCCTTGGGCGGGGAACATGTTCTATAACTTGATATCTGAGTTGTGCCACAGTATGTTTCATCCTGGAAAAGTGTTCAGGTAAAGGTAACCAATTCTTCTCACACCTAATGGTGGATTTGTGGCTCGCTATTCTATCCTTTATGTGTTGTGTAGTTTCCCCCACATATAATAGCCCACATGGGCATTTGATTACATATATAACAAAATTGGAGTTACATGTGAAAAAACCTCGGATAGGATATGATTTACCGGTCCTGGGATGGGTAAAAGTATCAGATTTTATTATATTCGAACAGGAGGCACAACTCAGACAGGGGAAAGTGCCGTTTCTCTTTGGTGCAAGCAGAGTTTGTGTAGTAGGAGGACGTGTACTACCTATATCGGCCCGTACCAATTTGTCCTTGAGATTAGATGATCTCTTGGTACACATTAAAGTGGGTTCTTTGAAGGATTCAATATTTGGGTAGGAGCGCGTCAAGATCGGCCAATGTCTCCTAATGACAGAATAAATCTTGGGCATTAACGGATGGAATGTGTGCACAAAAGGTATTCTTTCTCTATTGAGTCGTTGTATAGGCGAAGAGGCCGGTAGTAGAGACCTGTTTTTTTCATCATTGAGGAGTGTTTGTGGATATCCTCTATCACGGAACTTTTTGGTCAAATTGTTTAATCTGTCATCCAGTGTATTAGGATCTGAAACGATCCTGGTGACTCTTTTAAACTGGGAGCGAGGTAAGCTATTCCGAGTATATTTAGGATGACAGCTTGTATAATGTAATAAGCTGTTGGTATCTGTGGGCTTACAGTAAAGATCCGTAATGAGGTTCCCAGTGTCATGCTTGATGACCATGGTGTCAAGAAAGGAGACAGATGACATACTGGAGTGCATAGTGAATTGTAGCCCCGGAAAAATGGAATTGAGGTGATTATGGAAGGTTTGTAAACAGGAAGTGGTACCGGTCCAGATGAAAAAGATGTCATCGATATACCGGTGGTATTCCATGACATGTTGAATAAACAATGGGTTATTGTAGACATATGAAATCTCAAAAAGATTCATGAACGCATTAGCGTAGGCCGGCGCCACGTTCGAACCCATAGCGGTACCGCACTTCTGGTTATAGAAAGTGTCCTCATATAGGAAGTAGTTCTCGTACAGGACCAGATGTAGGAGATCCAGGCAAAAATGGATGGAGTTAGTAGACATATTGGTTGTGTTCAGGAGATATTTGGTAGCCTCAATACCACGCTCATGTTCTATAGAAGTATACAGACTGTTAACGTCCATAGTAACAAGGATGCTATCAGGAGGAATAGTATTAAGTTGTTGTATAATGCTCAGGAAGTGTCCAGTATCAAGTAAAAAAGCTCTAGTGGTCTTAATGAGTGGTGTCAAGATTTTTTCAAGAAAAATGGATAGTGGGGATAGAATTGAATCCGTGGAAGCCACGATTGGTCTTCCAGGGGGATTATTCAGGGATTTATGTATCTTGGGGAGAACATAAAAAACCGGAGTAATGGGATGCGGGTTATTGAGAAAAGTTGCTGTTTTTTTATCAATAATGTTACCGGCTAAACCGTAGTCAACAAGAGTATTGATTTTTCTCCTAATTTCAAATACTGGATCACGGGTAAGAATACCATAAGTATTGGAGTTTGTCAGTTGACGTGTGATTTCTGCTTTATACTGATAACGGTTCATAACTACTATAGAGCCCCCTTTATCTGCCTGTTTTATAATGATTTTCTCATTATTCTGTAAAGATAGGAGTGCTTGTTTCTCATGATACGAAATATTCGAATAGACAGGAAAAAGGCCTAGAGCTTGTTGGTGTGAAATCGCCTTGATATCATTCTCAACCAATGAGATAAATGTTTCAGTAGCATGGTAAGTACGTGGTGGGCAAAAATTACTCTTATTAAATAAGTCATAATTAGAAATAGACAAATCCGGAGTTGGTAATGTAGTATGGTGATGATCCGAAGCCGGGGATAATCCAAAGTGCGTTTTCAGTCTTATTGACCGAAAAAAAAAGCGTTCAAGGTCCTTTTTGAGTTCAAAAGAGTCCCAAGGAGGCATAGGGCAAAAGGAGAGGCCCTTCTGTAAGACTGAAAGTTCCGGTGGAGATAAGAGATGATCTGAGATATTTATCACTAGGTTTTGTACCTCACCTGTGACCGAGTGGTCATTCTTCCTTCCACCTCTTCTGACCGGTCTATGTTTGGGGGTCCTCTTCTGTGATCCCGAGATAAAAAACGGTTGCGTCCAGATGTAGTTGAGGAATCGCTTCCTGAGCTGAAGGAACCTTCCCTGTGTGCTGGTTGTTGTCGACGCCATGAGCCCGTGGATCCAGTGGAGTCCGCCCATCTGTATACTCGATTATTCGAGTAGTCCTCAGAGTCTCTTTGAAATTTGCTTCTTTTACGTTCTTGTAGTGTTTTCTGGTGTTCGGTCAATGCTTTCTCTGTTTTTTCTGTTTTTGTCTTAAGAGCTGCCCAATCAGTTGAAGTGAGGGTGGTAGAGAGTTGAACCTCTATGGCCTGGATATTTTGTTTAATCTCAACAATGGCCTTTTGTAGGTACTCTATTGTTAAGACAATAATGTCTAAGGAACACTTGTTGAGTATTTTTTTATATTTCTCGCAATACTCAGAATTGTCTGAAAAAATCGTAGGACGCAGGTTGCATCTAAGCCCCTGGGTATCTTATTCTGTCTGTGATACTCCGCTAGGGTAGTACAGTGGAGATCATATGAGATGAGTTTACGTTTCTCTTTCTCAAAATCTCTGGTTCTTAAATCCTGTGCTGGGGTTTTAAGAAACTCATTTGAACCAGTGACTTGTGCCAAAATATTGGAAGTAGTGGCCAAATCATAGGCAAAAGTGTCAGTAGACATCGGTCAAATTGAATTTGGGAAAGGCTGGTGCAGACGCCCAAAATGGAATAATATAGAGTAGATGTAGGCTTGCACACAACCATCAATAGAATAAGGTGCAGGTGTAATAGACCAATGGTCCTAATCAACATGAAAGATCAAACACGGCATTCTAAGAGGATAATTTATGATGCTGAGAAATATACGTTTTTATTTATAAATTAGGCAACATTTAAGGACAGAAAAAAGCTAAATAACGTTTCGGCCCAACCAGGGCCTTTGTCAAATAACGCTGTGAAAACAAAAATAAGTGTAAATAACATACAATACATTTGTAGTTGCGTAGGTACATATGATAGGTATAAAGGAAAAAATATAGCGAAAATTCCAGAGGAAAAAAGGTATATGCAAATCAATAGTCAATATACAGCCATTATTAGTATAATGTTTTCCGAGCATATTCTGCTGTGGAATAGCACAAATCAACAGGGCAAAAGAGTTCATAAATAATGCAAGGGAAAATAACAGCATTATGCATATATTGATTACCTTTGTGATAGTCCAGTGCCGTGTATAGAGAATTTGGAAGAATAAGGACCAATATGGTATCC
>JARQOD010000004.1:431620833-431670290 GCA_033576555.1 Oophaga sylvatica
CCTTATAAGATCAATAAGATTATAAGTGCTGTTGCTTGTCGTCTTCAACTACCCAGAACTATGAGAATCCACCCTGTCTTTCATGTATCCCTACTAAAGGCCTGCAACACCCAATACGTTTCCTGGACGTTCTTCTCCTTGCAATGACCCAGTGCTGGTCGATGGTCAGGAAGAATTTATGGTGGAAAGGATTCTAGATTCCAGGTTGTACAAAATCAGTTGCAATATTTGATTAAATGGCAGGGCTACCCAGTGGAGGACAACTCATGGGAACCAGTCAATAATGTAAATGCTCCTCGCCTGCTCCGCCAGTTTCATCAGAGGTACCCTGACAAGCCTGGTCTGAGGTCATCCGGAGGTTGTCCCTAAGGGGGGAGTAATGAAAGGTTCTTTGTCTCTGTTGACATGTTCCTTGAAACTCAGTTTTCCGTCGGCCATTTTGCTTTCTGTCTTTCTGCAGCTCTTGCCCTCAGTTAATATGGAGTTTCCAGTTTTCATGTTCCCGCCCTGATTCTTCCCTCTTGCTTCTTAAGCAGCCTCAGCTGAACAATCAGTGCTCCTGAATCAAGCCTCAGTCAGTCTGTGACCTGACTCCTGGAAGCCTTGGACTTGTACTCCAGCTATTCCCTACTGAGGAACCTTGGAACACTTTTGGACTCTGGAAACCTGCTGTTTGGTGAATCCATGTTTGCAGAGGAATTACGGTACAGAGAAGAGATCCTGAACCTGCTTTGGAGAGTTATTGTAGAGCTTGAAGTTACTCTGGCCTGCTGTGTCTCCTGTCGCTGTTCCTGCAAACTGTGTGAACTTTTCAGCATGCTTGTATGAAGTAATACAAGTCATTTCATTTCAACCTATGTCTCCTGTGTTTTCCTCGCACCCAAGCACAAGACGCTATAGGAACTGTACACTATACATGACAAACATAGATCTTCAAGTGGGGGCGTTACATAAAGAACTGTTGTCTTGTTATGTGTTGGAGGGTCTTCCTACTCCTATAGTGCTGGGCCTTCCTTGGTTAACTAAGCATAACCCGGTTATTAATTGGCAATCCAGAGAGATAAGCCAATGGAGTGAATTCTGTAATAAAAACTGCATGAATACGGTCATTGGTGCGGTCGCTCCTAGGGCCTTACCTCCATTTCTGGTGGACTTTGAGGATGTATTCTCGGAGAAAGGGTGTCAAGAACTACCTCCTCATCGCGAATATGACTGTTCTGTTAACTTGCTCCTGGGGCCAAATTACCGAAATCTAGGTTGTATAACCTTTCTGGTCCTGAGAGACAGGCCATGAAGGATTATATTTCAGAGAGTCTGGCTAAGGGGCATATTAGACCTTCATCTTCCCCGGTGGCCGCGGGGTTCTTCTTTGTGAAGAAAAAAGATGGAGGCCTATGCCCTTGCCTGGATTTCCGTGAGCTTAATCGGATTACGGTCCGAGATCCGTATCCGCTCCCACTTATTCCCGATCTCTTCAATCAGATTGTGGGTGCCAAATGGTTCTCTAAGTTGGATCTCAGGGGGGCGTACAATCTGATTAGGATGAAGGAGGGGGATGAGTGGAAGACGGCGTTTAACACTCCAGAGGGGCATTATGAGAACCTTGTCATGCCATTTGGTCTGAGTATTGCCCCGACGGTGTTTCAACACTTTGTAAATGACATCTTTCGCCACCTAATGGGACAGTTTGTGGTCATATATCTGGATGATATCTTAATTTACTCGCCGGATCTTGTGTCTCATCAGGAGCATGTTAGGCAGGTGTTACAGATCTTGCGGGATAATAAACTGTACGCCAAATGGGGGAGTTTGTGTTCGCCGTACAGGAACTTCAGCTTTTAGGATTCCTGGTGTCAGCATCCGGTTTTCGTATGGACCCTGGGAAAGTGCGGGCAGTTCTTGAGTGGGATCTGCCAGAGGATCTTAAGGCATTAGAACGTTTCTTGGGGTTTGCTAACTACTACCAGAAATTCATTCGTAATTTTTCGTCCATAGTTAAACCTCTCACAGACTGTCATGGGTGTATCGCCACAAGGATCGTCGCGATTACACACTCTGACTTCTCACAGCTGAGTTGCTGTTTCTTTGTGTTTGGTAATGAGGGAGTTAATTTTACCTAGCTCTTTGCTAAGACTAGGTCCAGCCTCGCCCGGCTGCTTTTGATTATGTTCTAATTAGATTCCTTCATATACCTGCCAGTCTGCTTGTTAGATGCCGGTGAAAGCCTTTATGTAGTCTAGCAGACTGGATCGGTTCTGAGAATACTTAAGCTAAGAGCTCCTTAGTTGTTTTTACTCTTATAGCTTATAGTTTATCTCTGAGACCTTAGGTGTTCCTACTGTGTGTGAGTGTTGTATGTAAGACTTTATTTACTTTATTTCTTGTCTTTCTTGTATGTCTTTCTGTTCATTAACCGTTACCTGTTCATTCCCTTTGGTGGTAATCAGGGTTCTTCTTAGGACTAGATTACAGTTGGCAGGGATTGATAGGAGACAGGGTTTACGCTGGTGGCCTGGACCTCTGTACCTTTAACAGTACCTCCAGGTAGAGGGATTAGTTAGGACCCCAGGTTAGGGTCAGCATAGACCCCGGTCACCCTCTAGCCGGAGACAGCGTATAACGGATTCCGTATTGACCCACTGGACTTTCTGTCCGGTAATTGTATGTTATCTATATCTATGCGCATGTTATATTGTATGTTGCCCTTTTGATATAGATTACTGTCATCACATATATATATATCTGCTATACAGCGTGACATTTTCACCGGCCATACTAAAGATTCTCTCCAGCTGTCATGGATCCAGTAGCCCAGCTGGCCCGGCAGTTGCAGGGGTTGTCCATGGAGTTTGCAGACATTAAGTCCAAGGTTTTGTCCCCCCCGGAGCAAACCAGATCTGAACCTAAGGTTGCTCTCCCGGACAGGTTCACTGGTGGGTGGGACAAATTTTTTACTTTCCGGGAGGCATGTAAATTGTACTTTCGGCTGCGGCCTCGGTCATCTGGGAGTGAAGAGCAGAGGGTGGGAATTGTTATCTCGCTCTTACAAGGGGACCCTCAATCTTTGGCGTTCTCTATTCCTCCAGGCTCCCCAGATCTCCAGTCAGTGGATCGATTTTTTACTGCCCTGGGTCTGGTATATGATGATCCGGATCGAGTTTCCCTTGCTGAAACAAAGTTACGTAAAATACGGCAAGGAAATCGTCCAGCGGAGGAATATTCTTCTGAGTTCCGTAGATGGGCAACAGATACTCAGTGGAATGACCCAGCTCTTAGGAGCCAGTTTTGTCAAGGGTTGTCTGACAAATTAAAAGATGTGTTGGCTCAGTATGATTCTCCTCCATCACTGGAGGCTGCTATGGCCCTCGCTATTCGCATGGATAGACGAATTCGGGGAAGACGCGAGGTAACTCCGCCTCCCGTGATGACTCCACCTACTACTAAAGTCCCTTATACTGAGGTTCCCTGGTCTGTTCTGAGGAACCCATGCAGTTGGGAGGGACATCTTTTTGTAGGAGGGAATTGGCGGTGCACCGCAAGACTAGAAGGTGTTTCTTTTGCGGGAGAGAGGGACATTTTGTTGGGGGGGTGTCCATCCCGGGCCTCTTTGAGCAAAGGAGTTAACCTGGGAGTGTGGTATTTCGTCCCCAAATCCCTCTCAGTTTCTCGTGCCTGCGGAGGTGGTGATTGTGTCATGGGTGCATCGCCACGAAGATCGTCGCGATTGCACATTCTGACTTCTCACAGCTGAGCTGCTGTTTCTTTGTGTTTGGTAATGAGAGAGTTAATTTTACCTAGCTCTTTGCTAAGACTAGGTCCAGCCTCGCCCGGCTGCTTTGGATTATGTTCTAATTAGTTTCCTTTATATTCCTGCCAGTCTGGGTGTTGGATGCCGGTGAAAGCATTCATATAGTTTAGCAGACTGGATCGGTTCTGGGAATACTTAAGCTAAGAGCTCCTTAGTTGTTTTTACTCTTACAGCTTATAGTTTATCTCTGAGACCTAAGGTGTTCCTACTGTGTGTGTAATGTATGTGATACAGTTCATATAGCGTCTTGTGCTTGGGTGCGATGAAAATACTTGAGACACAGGTTGATAAAGAAAGTCTTGTATTGCTTCATACAAATTGGCAAAAATAAACACACAGGTTGCAAACACAGAAGCAGGAGACACAGCAGGCCAGAGTAATCTAAGTTCATCAATAACTCTCCACAACAGATTCAGATCTTCTTCTATGTTACCGCAAGTCCATGCAAACGTGAGGCTTCAAGAGCAGAGTTCAGAGTCCACAAGTGCTTCAGAGTTTCTCAGTAGAAATGGCTGGAGTACAAGGTCCAAGGCTTCAGGAGTCAGAACACAGGTTCACTGCAGGCTAGATTCTGAAGCACTGATTGCTCAGGTGTGGCTGTTTAAGAAGCAAACGGAGAGAATCAGGGCGGGAACATGCAAGCTGGAAAACTCCATTTTAACTGAGGGCAAGATAGCTGCAGCAAAACAGAAAGCAAAATGGCCGACGAACAAACTGAGTTTCAGAAACAGATACACAGAACCTTACATTACTCCCCCCTTAGGGGCAACCTCCGGATGACCTCAGACCAGGCTTGTGTGGGTACCTCTGATGAAACTGACGGAGCAAGCGAGGAGCATTAACGTTATTGACTGGCTCCCATGAGTTGTCCTCCACTGGGTAGCCCTGCCATTTAATCAGATATTGTAACTGATTTCTATACAACCTGGAATCTAAAATCCTTTCCACCACAAATTCTTCCTGACCATCGACTAGCACTGGGTCAGGGCAAGGAGAAGAACGTCCAGAAACGTATTGGGTGTTGCAGCCTTTAGTAGGGATACATGAAAGACAGGGTGGATTCTCATAGTTCTGGGCAATTGAAGACGACAAGCAACGGCACTTATAATCTTACTGATTTTATAGGGTCCAATGTACTTATGTCCCAACTTAGACGATGGAATCCTTAACTTAAGATTTCTGGTTGACAGCCAGACCAGGTCTCCTACCTTAAAAGCTGGTGCAGGTTTACGAAATTTATCTGCTGCCTTCTTGTACCTTTCCTGAGCCGATTCCAGATTCTCCTTTAGAAGATCCATATTCTTCTGTAAAGTCGTGACTCTTTCAGCCACTGCTGGCAAAGGCGTCTCTATGGGAAATCGTGGTAGAATGTTAGGATGATAACCTAAATTAGAGAAAAAGGAGACTGTTTAGTGGAGGCACTCTGAGAGTTGTTGTAAGAGAACTCAGCCAATGGAAGTAGATCCACCCAATCATCCTGTAGGTGGCAGATAAAGCAGCGGAGATACTGCTCCAGGGTTTGATTGGTTCGTTCGGTTTGTCCATTAGTCTGGGGATGAAAAGCAGAAGAAAGGTTTACTTTAATGTCCAATGCTGCACAGAAATTTTGCCAAAACCTAGAAGTGAATTGCACCCCTCGATCCGAAATAACCTCATCCGGTACTCCATGTAAACGAAACACATCTTTAATCATCAAATCTGATGTCTGTTTTGCAGTGGGTAAGCCGACACAAGGGATAAAATGAGCTGCCTTTGTTAAACGATCAACCACCACTAGAATAGTGTTCTTCCCTTGAGAGGTTGGTAATTCCACAATGAAGTCCATAGAAATGGATCCCCACGGGCGGGACGGGGTGGGAAGAGGCTGTAACAGACCAGTTGGTGAAGAGCGAGGTGTTTTGCATCTTGCACAAACCTCACACGAAGTGACATAGTCCCAAACATCCTTCCTACAAGTGGGCCACCAAAAGAAACGAGAAAGAAATTCCTGTGTCTTTAGAATTCCTCTATGCCCGGCTATTTTGGAATCGTGAATGAGTTGCAATACTCTCAATCTGACTGTTTCAGGTATATACAGACGTTGTCCCAGAATCCACACACCATTCTTAAAGACAAGACTTACGTCCCTTGGGGGTTGAGCCAAAAAAGAATCCGCATGGTATGCTTCCTTGATGTCTTTAATTAGGTCTTGATGATGAATCACTCCTAGGAATCTAGAGTCAGGAAGAATAGTCTTAGGAGGAGTAATTGGACGTGTCTCTGCTGAGTAAATCCTAGAGAGTGCATCAGCCTTTCCATTGCGCGATCCTGGTCTATAAGAAATAATAAAATTAAATTGGTTTAAGAAAAGATTCCAGCGAGCCTGGCGAGGAGTCAGGCACTTAGCCGACCTGATAAACTCAAGATTACGATGATCTGTCAGAACGACTATTTGCTGTGCAGCTCCTTGAAGAAGGTGTCTCCATTCTTTGAAGGCGGCAATAATGGCCAACAACTCTCTATTGCCCACATCGTAGTTCTTCTCAGCCGAAGACAACTGCTGGGAAAAGAAGGCACAGGGATGCAAGACATTCTTCTCACCTGTTCTCTGAGAGAGTATAGCTCCCACGGCACAGTCTGAAGCATCCACCTCTATTATGAAGGCAAGCTCTGGGTTGGGATGTACTAGGATAGGTGCAGTGGTAAATTTATCTTTTAGACGGGAAAATGCTTCCTGGGCTTGGGGAGTCCAGGAGAACTTAGACTCTTTCCGGGTAAGTTGGGTGATAGGTGACACTACCTCAGAGAAATTTCTAATGAAACGTCTATAGAAGTTTGCAAACCCGATGAAGCGCTGTACCTCCTTCACATTTCTAGGACTTGGCCAATCATTGATGGCTTGGGTTTTACTTCCATCCATACTAATTCCTTGTGTAGACAGTACATACCCCAGAAATTGAATTTCGGTCTTATGGAATTCACACTTTTCAAGCTTGATGTAAAGATGATTTTGTCTTAGACGTTCCAAGACCATTCTCACATGTCCATGATGTTCCTCTGTGGAGTTAGAAAAAATTAAAATATCATCCAAATAAATTACCACGAATGTATCTAGGAGATCCCTGAAGATGTCATTCACCAAGTGTTGGAAAGTGGCTGGGGCGGTACTCAGACCAAAAGGCATAACCAGATATTCAAAGTGTCCATAGCGTGACCTGAAAGCAGTCTTCCATTCATCCCCAGGTCTAATACGGACTAAGTTATAGGCCCCACGAAGATCTAGTTTAGAAAAAATTTTGGCATGTCGCACTCTCTCCAATAACTCAGGGATTAAAGGCAATGGATAACGGTTTCTAATAGTAACCTTATTAAGTTCCCTATAGTCTACGCATGGTCTCAGGGATCCATCTTTCTTCTTTACAAAGAATATGGGTGCCCCTGCAGGAGATGAAGAGGGGCGTATGAAGCCCTTGGCTAGATTTTCGTCTATGTACTCTTTTAAAGCCTTCAGCTCGGGCCCCGCCAGGGGGTAGATCTTACCAAAAGGTATCTCTGCTCCAGGCAATAATTCAATTGGACAATCATATGGACGGTGAGGAGGAAGCTGGTCAGCGTTCTTCTTGTCACATAAATCCACATAGTCCTGGTATACAGCTGGTAATTCAGGGACTGACATGGTTCCTTTAGGAACAGAGCAAGCTGAAATTTTTTGACTCATCTGTTTCTCTGGAAAGTGTAATTCCTTGGTCTCCCAGTTAATGGTAGGATTCTGAGCCTGCAGCCATGGTAGCCCTAGAATAATGGGAAAGTGAGGAGAAGAGATAAGCATAAAGGACAGTTTCTCTTGATGATCTTTACCCATAAGAACCTTTAAAGGCTCTGTTTCCTGATCCACTGGTCCAGAGGTCAGCAGGGAGCCATCCACAGTTTCCATCTGTACTGGAGCAGCCTTCTTCACTGAACGTATTCCCTGTTTTAGAGCAAAGGAGACATCCATAAAATTTCCACTTGCACCTGAGTCGATCATGGCAGAGCTAGACACCCAGGCTGAGTCAACCCAGAGTTTGATGGAAAGAAAACAGTGAGAATTGTTTTTCTTACAACTCAGCTGGGACACCGCTGAGGAAACTTGAAAGATGGCAGCATTTACACAGTCAACGTCCTCAGAGGTAATGGAGTTTAAGTCCGAGAAATCAAGATCTGTTGCTGCAGCTCTCTCTGGAGCCTGAGGCTCGGACCTGACAGATCCCCTCTCGCAACACTCACAATGAATGAGTGCTGCAGTAGTCTTGCGAGAACGGCTGGGACAGTTAATAATAAAGTGCCCTGACTTACCACAATAAAAACATAGATTCTCCTTAAAACGATGTTCCTTGCGTGCATCACTAACCCGTCGTAGTAAAGAGTCTACCTGCATGGGTTCAGGTTCAGGTTCCCGTGTAATCCTATTCAAAGGTTCCTTAGCTGGAGAGGAAGGTAGGAAAAGGTTAGTACGATTGCTTTCGAACCATCTCTCTTGCCTGCGTTCAGTTAAACGAGTATCAATACGGATGCAGTAGTTAATAAAGTCACCTAACGCAGTGGGAGGGTCGGCACGAGCAAGTTCATCCTTAATTAGTGGGGATAACCCTTTCGAAAATAGATTTTTTGGCGGAATTGTCCCAGGTGGTATCAAGGGCCCATCTCCTGAAATCCAAGGCATATTCAGCTACTGAGTGCTTACCTTGGCGCAAAGCTAACATGGCTGCTTCAGCTGTTGCACCTCGATTGGGTCATCAAACACCTGCCCCATGGCTGAAATAAAATCATCAAGGTGATTCAAACAATCATCCTCAGTCTCAATCAGAGGGTTTGCCCATATCAAAGCCTTGTTGGTAAGCAACATAATTATAGTAAGCACCTTAGATCGTTCAGTAGGAAATTGTGAAGCATGTGCAGAAAAAAAAAGATTACATTGATTAACAAATCCCCTGAATTTTTCACGTTCACCACCAAAACGAAAAGGGGGCAACTTGGGAATCCCAGAACTCGGGGCCACGGCAGGAGCCTGGACTTGCCCCTCCAGAACCTCAATCCTGGCTCGCAAATCCTGAGTAGTCTGTCCAACCACTTGCAAATTGTGATTATTTAGGTCCTGAAGATTTGTAAAACGGGTCTTTAAATTCTGCAAATCTGCAAGGACATTATCAGTCACTCCACAAAGTTCCTTTATGCGGGCCTCCATTTTCCAGATCTTTTAAGACAGGATACTGGAAGAAGAGGAGAGAAAAAAAAAACAATAGTGTTCACCTGTGATAACACTGCAGAAAAAAAAACTTAAGGGAATTGCTCACCTGGAATGGTTGTGAGAAGTCACAACCACTATCATCACAGAAAGCTTTCAACCAGACATCTGATATCCAGAGTTTCAGCAGACAAAAGAGAAGAGAAAAAAAAAAAAACAATAGTGTTTACCTGTGATAACACTGCAGAAAAAAAACTTAAGGGAATTGCTCACCTGGAATGGTTGTGAGAAGTCACAACCACTGTCATCACAGAAAGTACAACCGGACATCCGATATCCACAGTACAGCAGACAAGCCTTTCCAGACCCAGCAGACACTAACGTTTGGCTTCAGAATCTTGTAATGTATGTGATACAGTTCATATAGCGTCTTGTGCTTGGGTGCGATGAAAATACTTGAGACACAGGTTGATAAAGAAAGTCTTGTATTGCTTCATACAAATTGGCAAAAATAAACACACAGGTTGCAAACACAGAAGCAGGAGACACAGCAGGCCAGAGTAATCTAAGTTCATCAATAACTCTCCACAACAGATTCAGATCTTCTTCTATGTTACCGCAAGTCCATGCAAACGTGAGGCTTTCAAGAGCAGAGTTCAGAGTCCACAAGTGCTTCAGAGTTTCTCAGTAGAAATGGCTGGAGTACAAGGTCCAAGGCTTCAGGAGTCAGAACACAGGTTCACTGCAGGCTAGATTCTGAAGCACTGATTGCTCAGGTGTGGCTGTTTAAGAAGCAAACGGAGAGAATCAGGGCGGGAACATGCAAGCTGGAAAACTCCATTTTAACTGAGGGCAAGATAGCTGCAGCAAAACAGAAAGCAAAATGGCCGACGAACAAACTGAGTTTCAGAAACAGATACACAGAACCTTACAGTGTGTGAGTGTTGTATGTAAGACTTTATTTACTTTATTTCTTATCTTTCTTGTATGTCTTTCTGTTCATTAACCGTTACCTGGTCATTCCCTTTGGTGGTATTCAGGGTCCTTCTTAGGACTAGAATACAGTTGGCAGGGATTGATAGGAGACAGGGTTTACGCTGGTGGCCTGGACCTCTGTACCTTTAACAGTACCTCCAGGTTGAGGGATAAGTTAGGACCCCAGTTAGGGTCAGCTTAGACCCCGGTCACCCTCTAGCCGGAGACAGCGTATAACGGATTCCGTTTTGACCCACTGGACTTTCTGTCAGGTAAATCTATGTTATCATACAGCTATGCGCATGTTATATAGTATGTTGCCCTTTTGATATAGATTATTGTCATCACATATATATATCTGCTATACAGCGTGACATTTTCACCGGCCAATACTAAAGATTCTCCCCAGCTGTCATGGATCCAGTAGCCCAGCTGGCCCGGCAGTTGCAGGGGTTGTCCATGGAATTTGCAGACATTAAGTCCAAGGTTTTGTCCCCCCGGAGCAAACCAGATCTGAACCTAAGGTTGCTCTCCCGGACAGGTTCACTGGTGGGCGGGACAAATTTTTTACTTTCCGGGAGGCATGTAAATTGTACTTTCGGCTGCGGCCTCGGTCATCTGGGAGTGAAGAGCAGAGGGTGGGAATTGTTATCTCGCTCTTACAAGGGGACCCTCAATCTTGGGCGTTCTCTATCCCTCCAGGCTCCCCAGATCTCCAGTCAGTGGATCGATTTTTTACTGCCCTGGGTCTGGTATATGATGATCCGGATCGAGTCTCCCTTGCTGAAACAAGGTTACGTAAAATACGGCAAGGAAATCGTCCAGCGGAGGAATATTCTTCTGAGTTCCGTAGATGGGCAACAGATACTCAGTGGAATGACCCAGCTCTTAGGAGCCAGTTTTGTCAAGGGTTGTCTGACAAATTAAAAGATGTGTTGGCTCAGTATGATTCTCCTCCATCACTGGAGGCTGCTATGGCCCTCGCTATTCGCATTGATAGACGACTTCGGGGAAGACGCGAGGTAACTCCGCCCCCCGTGATGACTCCACCTACTACTAAAGTCCCTTATACTGAGGTTCCCCTGGTCTGTTCTGAGGAACCCATGCAGTTGGGAGGGACATCATTTTGTAGGAGGGAATCGGCGGTGCGCCGCAAGACTAGAAGGTGTTTCTTTTGCGGGAGAGAGGGACATTTTGTTGGGGGGTGTCCATCCCGGACCTCTTTGAGCCAAGGAGTTAACCTGGGAGTGTGTATTTCGTCCCCAAATCCCTCTCAGTTTCTCGTGCCTGCGGAGGTGGTGATTGGTACTAGAACTGAGAGGATTTCTGTTTTTCTTGATAGTGGGTCCGGGGCTAATCTGGTGGACGCTCGGTTTGCCCAGGTGCATGGTATGCAACTGAGTGTATTGGCCAAACTGGTCCCTATACTCTCTATTGATTCTAGACCTCTTGGTCAAGGTAGCTTGGTACAAGCTGTTCATAACATAGATCTTCGAGTAGGGGCAATACATAAAGAGCAATTGTCTTGTTATGTGTTGGAGGGTCTACCTACTCCTATTGTGTTGGGACTTCCTTGGTTGGCTAAACATAACCCAGTGATTGATTGGCAATCCAGAAAGATAAGCCAGTGGGGTGAATTTTGCAAGAATAACTGCATGAGCACGGTCATCGGTGCGGTTGTGCCTAGGACTTTGCCTCCTTTTCTGGAGGACTTTGGGGAGATGTTCTCAGAGGAGGGGTGTAAAGAGTTTCCTCCTCATCATGCATATGACTGCTCAATAAAGTTGCTTCCTGATGCCTTATCTCGTACTTTCCCAGGGACCGGGAGGATGGATGATCCGGTTCCTATTCCTCAGGAGGGAGTTGTAGTGTCAGCTGTATGCTCTGAGCTTGAGGGGGAGGTATTGGGGGCTCAGGGGGACGCCCCTGTGGGACTTCCAGGGAGACTGATAGTTCCAGATCGCTTAAGACTGAAGGTTACGGAGAACCCTTACAAACGGATGGCTGATAGGAGGAGAGTTTCTGGTCTAGATCTGAGGGTGAACGATCTGGTGTGGTTGTCTACCAGGAATATAAAACTTAAAGTTCCCTCCTGGAGGTTGGGTCCCAGATTCATCGGGCCATACAGGATCAGTTCCATAATTAATCCTGTGGCATTTCGTCTGGACCTCCCTCCTACGTTTAAAATTCATAATGTGTTTCACAAGTCATTACTTAAAAAGTATATGGCACCAGTCATACCGTCACCTCTACCTCCTCCTTCAGTGGTAGTCAATGATAACGTGGAAGTTCATTGGAGGGGGTATGGTCCTGAGGAGAGGACGTGGGTCCCTGCGTCTGATGATAACGCAGATCGATTGGTTCGGACCTTTCACACAATTTACCCGGACAGACCTGGTCATGAGGGTCCGGAGGCCCCTCGTAGAAGGGGGGGTACTGTCATGGGTGCATCACCACGAAGATCGTCGCGATTGCACATTCTGACTTCTCACAGCTGAGCTGCTGTTTCTTTGTGTTTGGTAATGAGAGAGTTAATTTTACCTAGCTCTTTGCTAAGACTAGGTCCAGCCTCGCCCGGCTGCTTTGGATTATGTTCTAATTGGTTTCCTTTATATTCCTGCCAGTCTGGGTGTTGGATGCCGGTGAAAGCATTCATATAGTTTAGCAGACTGGATCGGTTCTGGGAATACTTAAGCTAAGAGCTCCTTAGTTGTTTTTACTCTTACAGCTTATAGTTTATCTCTGAGACCTAAGGTGTTCCTACTGTGTGTGAGTGTTGTATGTAAGACTTTATTTACTTTATTTCTTATCTTTCTTGTATGTCTTTCTGTTCATTAACCGTTACCTGGTCATTCCCTTTGGTGGTATTCAGGGTCCTTCTTAGGACTAGAATACAGTTGGCAGGGATTGATAGGAGACAGGGTTTACGCTGGTGGCCTGGACCTCTGTACCTTTAACAGTACCTCCAGGTTGAGGGATAAGTTAGGACCCCAGTTAGGGTCAGCTTAGACCCCGGTCACCCTCTAGCCGGAGACAGCGTATAACGGATTCCGTTTTGACCCACTGGACTTTCTGTCAGGTAAATCTATGTTATCATACAGCTATGCGCATGTTATATAGTATGTTGCCCTTTTGATATAGATTATTGTCATCACATATATATATCTGCTATACAGCGTGACAGATTGGTACTAGAACTGAGAGGATTTCTGTTTTTCTTGATAGTGGGTCCGGGGCTAATCTGGTGGACGCTCGGTTTGCCCAGGTGCATGGTATGCAACTGAGTGTATTGGCCAAACCGGTCCCTATAGTCTCTATTGATTCTAGACCTCTCGGTCAAGGTAGCTTGGTACAAGCTGTTCATAACATAGATCTTCGAGTAGGGGCAAGACATAAAGAGCAATTGTCTTGTTATGTGTTGGAGGGTCTACCTACTCCTATTGTGTTGGGACTTCCTTGGTTGGCTAAACATAACCCAGTGATTGATTGGCAATCCAGAAAGATAAGCCAGTGGGGTGAATTTTGCAGGAATAACTGCATGAGCACGGTCATCGGTGCGGTTGTGCCTAGGACTTTGTCTCCTTTTCTGGAGGACTTTGGGGAGATGTTCTCAGAGGAGGGGTGTAAAGAGTTACCTCCTCATCGCGCATATGACTGCTCAATAAAGTTGCTTCCTGATGCCTTATCTCGTACTTTCCCAGGGGCCGGGAAGACGGATGATCCGGTTCCTATTCCTCAGGAGGGAGTTGTAGTGTCAGCTGTATGCTCTGAGCTTGAGGGGGAGGTATTGGGGGCTCAGGGGGACGCCCCGGTGGGACTTCCAGGGAGACTGATAGTTCCAGATCGGTTAAGACTGAAGGTTACGGGGAACCGTTACAAACGGATGGCTGATAGGGGGAGAGTTTCTGGTCTAGATCTGAAGGTGAACGATCTAGTTTGGTTGTCTACCAGGAATATAAAACTTAAAGTTTCCTCCTGGAGGTTGGGTCCCAGATTCATCGGGCCGTACAGGATCAGTTCCATAATTAATCCTGTGGCATTTCGTCTGGACCTCCCTCCTACATTTAAAATTCATAATGTGTTTCACAAGTCATTACTTAAAAAGTATGTGGCACCAGTCATACCGTCACCTCTACCTCCGCCTTCAGTGGTGGTCAATGATAACGTGGAATTTCATGGGTCGAAAATCATTGACTCACGTCTCAGTCGCCGATCCCTTCAGTACTTGGTTCATTGGAGGGGGTATGGTCCTGTGGAGAGGACGTGGGTCCCTGCGTCTGATGTTAACGCAGATCGATTGGTTCGGACCTTTCACACAACTCACCCGGGCAGACCTGGCCCTGAGGGTCCGGAGTCCCCTCGTAGAGGGGGGGGTACTGTCATGGGTGTATCGCCACAAGGATCGTCGCGATTACACACTCTGACTTCTCACAGCTGAGTTGCTGTTTCTTTGTGTTTGGTAATGAGGGAGTTAATTTTACCTAGCTCTTTGCTAAGACTAGGTCCAGCCTCGCCCGGCTGCTTTTGATTATGTTCTAATTAGATTCCTTCATATACCTGCCAGTCTGCTTGTTAGATGCCGGTGAAAGCCTTTATGTAGTCTAGCAGACTGGATCGGTTCTGAGAATACTTAAGCTAAGAGCTCCTTAGTTGTTTTTACTCTTATAGCTTATAGTTTATCTCTGAGACCTTAGGTGTTCCTACTGTGTGTGAGTGTTGTATGTAAGACTTTATTTACTTTATTTCTTGTCTTTCTTGTATGTCTTTCTGTTCATTAACCGTTACCTGTTCATTCCCTTTGGTGGTAATCAGGGTTCTTCTTAGGACTAGATTACAGTTGGCAGGGATTGATAGGAGACAGGGTTTACGCTGGTGGCCTGGACCTCTGTACCTTTAACAGTACCTCCAGGTAGAGGGATTAGTTAGGACCCCAGTTTAGGGTCAGCATAGACCCCGGTCACCCTCTAGCCGGAGACAGCGTATAACGGATTCCGTATTGACCCACTGGACTTTCTGTCCGGTAATTCTATGTTATCATATATCTATGCGCATGTTATATTGTATGTTGCCCTTTTGATATAGATTACTGTCATCACATATATATATATCTGCTATACAGCGTGACACAGACATGACTAAAAAAGGGACGGATTTTTCAAAGTGGTCTGACAAGGCTTGTCAAGCGTTTTCTTCTTTGAAAAAATGTTTTGCTTCAGCACCCATACTTATTCAGCCTGATGCGTCACAGCCGTTCATTGTTGAGGTGGACGCTTCCGAGGTAGAGGTGGGAGCAGTTTTGTCACAAGGTTCGTCCCCTGGTAAATGGCATCCGTGCGCCTTCTTCTCTAAAAAATTGTCGTCCGCGGAGAGGAATTATGATGTCGGCAATAGAGAAGTCTTGGCCATTAAGTTAGCTTTTGAGGAGTGGCGTCATTTTTTGGAGGGGGCAGTCCACCCGGTCACCGTCATTACCGATCACAAAAACCTGCTATATTTAGAGTCTGCTAAACGTCTGAATCCCAGACAAGCTAGGTGGTCGTTGTTTTTTACCAGGTTTAATTTTGTCGTCACATATCGTCCTGGGTCAAAAAATGTTAAGGCGGATGCCTTATCTCGCTGTTTCCCAGGGGCTGGGAACACGGAGGACCCGGTTCCGGTCCTTCAGGAGGGGGTGGTGGTGTCGGCAGTATGCTCTGAGCTTGAGGAGGAGGTATTGGAGGCTCAGGGGGACGCCCCTGTAGGACCTCCAGGGAGACTGTTTGTTCCAAATCAGTTGCGACAAAAGGTGATCGAGGCACATCATAATTCAGCTTTGGCAGGACACCCAGGGAGTAAAGCAACTGAGGATCTCCTCTCGCGCCGGTTTTGGTGGCCTAACTTACATAGGGAGGTGGTAACTTTTGTCGCCTCCTGCGAGGTTTGTGCGCTCTCTAAGACCCCACATACCCGTCCGTCTGGGACCCTCTTACCTTTGAAGATCCCGGAGCGTCCGTGGACTCATCTGTCTATGGACTTCATTACGGACCTCCCGCCATCTTCGGGTAAAACAGTCATACTCGTTGTAGTGGACAGGTTCAGCAAGATGGCACATTTTATAGCTCTTCCTGCTCTTCCTAATGCTAAAACTCTTGCGCAGGTGTTTATTGGGGAGATTGTAAGACTTCACGGGGTACCCTCCGATGTGGTGTCGGATCGGGGGTCTCAGTTTGTGTCCAAATTCTGGAAAGCATTTTGTACACGGCGGGGGATGCAGTTGTCATTTTCATCGGCTTTTCACCCGCAGACCAATGGTCAGACAGAGCGTCTGAACCAGAGCTTGGAGACATATCTCCGGTGTTTTGTGTCAGAGAACCAGGAGGACTGGCTTCTTTCTTGCCTCTGGCGGAGTTTGCTCTAAATAATAGGCGGAACGAGTCCACTGGTAAGTCCCCGTTTTTTGGGGCATATGGTTTTCACCCCCAGTTTTGTACCTTTAATAGGGGGGGCTCTTCTGGGGTTCCTGAGGAGGAACGATTTTCGTCGTCACTTGCTTCAGTGTGGAGAGGAGTGCTGAATAATCTGAGTACTATGGGGAACCGATACAAACGTATGGCTGATAGGAGGAGAGTGTCTGGTCCGGACCTAAGTGTGAACGATCTAGTATGGTTGTCTACCAAGAATATAAAACTTAAGGTTCCCTCCTGGAAACTGGGTCCCAGGTTCATCGGGCCATACAAGATCAGTTCTATAATTAATCCGGTTGCATTCCGTCTTGACCTCCTTCCCACATTTAAAATTCATAATGTGTTCCACAGATCGTTGCTTAAAAGGTATGTGGCGCCGGTGATACCTTCACCTTTACCTCCTCCTCCTGTGGTGGTCAATGGTAACTTGGAGTTCCAGGTGTCGAGAGTCATTGATTCACGTCTGAATCGCCGGTCCCTTCAGTACCTTGTTCATTGGAGGGGGTATGGTCCTGAGGAGAGGACATGGGTTCCTGCGTCGGATATTAACGCAGACCGATTGGTTCGGGCCTTCCACACTACTCACCCAGATAAACCCGGCCCTGAGGGTCCGGAGGCCCCTCGTAGAAGGGGGGGTACTGTCACGGGTGTGTCCCTGCGAAGATCGTCGCGATTGCACACCCTGACTTCTCACAGCTGAGTTTCTGCTGCTGGGTGTTTTTCGGCAGTGAGAGAGTTAATTCTCCCTCTCTCTGTGCTGGACAAGACCAGCCTCGCTCAGCTGCAATTAATGTTGCGATAATTGGTTTCCTTCAATTACCTGCCTGTCTGCTAGGGAAGTGTCGGTGAAAGCATTCATGCAGACCAGCAGAGCGGATCATATTGAGAAATCTAAAGCTAAGAGTACCTGTTGTGGTTTTCTCCTCTCCTCGCTTTATTATTTATCTCCTTACCCGTTGGTGTTCCCTCTGTAGTGGTAGTTTTGTATGCAAGGTGTCTTTTGTTTTACCCCTTGTACTGTCTCGTTCGTCTTATACTGTGTGTAGGCAGTTACCTTCCCGTTTCTCTGTGGTGGTAATCAGGGTCCTTCTCAGGACTAGATTACAGTGGTCAGGGATTCACAGGAGATAGGGTTACGCTGGCGGCCTGGACCTCTGTACCATCAACAGTACCTCCAGGTAGAGGGATTAGTCAGGACCCCAGCTTAGGGTCAGCATAGACCCCGGTCCTCCTGTATGCAGAGACAGCGTGACAACCACCTCAAGAGGCGCAAGCTGAAGGTTTTACAATGGCCCTCACAGTCCCTGATCTGAACATCATTGACAATCTGTGGCTAGACCTCAAAATATCAGTGCTTGCAAGACGACCCAGGAATCTCACAGAACTGGAAGAATTTTCCAAGGAAAGATGGATGAAAATCCCTCAAAAAGAATTGAAAGACTCTTGTCTGGCTACAAAAAAACATTTTCAAACTGTGATACCTTCAAAAGGTGGCGCTACTAGGTACTCACCATGAAGGGTGCACAAACGTTTGCATCTGCCCATTTTCCTTTTTGTAATTTTTAAGATGCAAAAGATGAAAATATTTTTTTTCTATTTTCCTAAAATGCAAAGGAATTGTTCATCTTTAACTGTAGGCCTTTTAGAGATCATTTCACCTTCAACTTGCTTAACTGCTTAGGGAGCCCAAATTTTTACATGCCACTGTAATACATATATATACAGTATATTTATATTATCACAAAAGTGAGTGCACACTAACATTTTTGGTAAATATTTTATTATATCTTTTCATGGTACAACACTGAAGATATGACATTTTCTGTCCTCTAAATAAGTCAGCACACAGCCATTAATGTCTATACTGTTGGCAACAAAAGTGAACATAACCCTAAGTGACAATGGCCAAATTGTGCCCAATTAGCCATTTTCCCTCCCTGGGGTCAAGTGCTTGTAAGGAGGTGGCAGGGACCCTCACATGCCTTCTCTCCCCTGGATGCAGTTCACAAGATTACGTGCGGCACTTCATTGTTCACTAATGCTATTATATCTGTTATGTACTGCAATGTGATGTATTTGTCATGTGTCTAGGCTTAGGAATAGATTAGGAGATAGTATAGGACCATAGGGAGATTAAATTAGAATAGCGGGGGCATTATACTGTAGAGATAGGGAATAGTATAGATTAGGAGTGTTAGTTAGGTACAGTTAGCATAGGGGTTTGTAAGTAGGGAGGAGTTAGAGTAGAGCAGGGCAGAGCATAGGGATATAGTCAGGACACTTCCTGATTAGGCAGCAGGGCCCAGGCAGCTTTGCCCAGGGAAAGGAGTACAGAGCAGCAGTGAGAGAGACAGTCTGCAAGCTGTGGGGATACAGCTGTTACAGCAGGAAGGGGCCCCAGGCTGAGGACCATGCAGGTGGGCACAGGCTCAAGGAGGACCGTCCTAGGAAGGATCGGGGTCTACAACCAGGGCAGGAGTAGCTGATATGACAATCCTGGCACCTTTTCCTATTGGAACCGGACGAGGAGATGGCAGGGAGCAGGTGGGACTGAAGGCACGGATGGGATAGAGATTGTCTAGAGATAAGGCAGGATTGCCAGAAGAAGGGAGACAGAGTTGTCAGGAAGACTAGAGGCTGCCCGGAAGGCAGGAAAAGCTCAGAAGATGTCCCTTTGTATAACTTGTGCTGCAAGTATGATGGATGACCTGCTATTTAGTAAAGTTAAACTGTTGGAAAAGAGCTTTGCCTCAGAGATGTTTTGTAGAGGTCGGGAACGTGGAGCCGGAGTGACAGAACCTAAGAGGACTCTGACAGTAACGTGAGTGCACTGCTGTGCACGCTGCACATGAAGCAGAAGGGACATTGTATTTTATCTGTGGTGCGCCATGGTGTGGGAACAGTATAGCCCGTTGCCATAACTACCACTCTGACCTCCTTACATGCTCATTAGTGTTACATGGTCTCAGTTGTGAGTTGGGAGCAGGTTTAAAATTTGGTGTTATTGCTTTCACACTCTGTTATACCAGTCACTGGAAGTTCAACATGGCACCTCATGGCAAAGAATTCTCTGAGGATCTGAAAAAAAGAATTGTTGCTCTACATAAAGATGGCCTAGGCTATAAGAAGATTGCCAACTTAAACTGAGCTGCAGCACGGTGCCAAGACCAAACAGCGGTTGAACAAGACAATTTCCACTCAGAACATGCCTCGCCATGGTCAATCAAAGAAATTCAGTGCACATGCTCAGCATCAAATCCACAGGTTGTCTTTTAAAAGTAGATGTATGAGTGCTGACAGCATCGCTGCCAAGGTTAAAGGGATGGAGGGGTCAGCTTGGCAGTGCTCCGACCATACACTCGGACACTGCATCAAATTGGTCTGCATGCCTGTTGTTCCAAAAGGAAGCCTCTTCTAAAGATATGCACAAGAAAGCCCACAAACTGTTTGCTGAAAACAAACAGATTAAGGACATGGCTTAAGGGCCCGTCTCACATAGCGATATCGCTACCGAGATCGGTGCTGAGTCACTAGTTTTGTGACGCAGCACCGAGCTCACCAGCGATATCGCTGTGTGTGACATTCAGCGATGATCAGCCCCCCTGCTGGGTATCACTGATCGTCGCTGAAATGTCAGGACACTTTTTTGATCGCTGGTCTCCCGCTGACAGGCACGCATCGCTGCGTGTGACAGGCGGGAGACCAGCGATCCGCTGGTAACCAAGGTACACAGCGGGTTTCCAGGCGCGGGGCTGTGCCTAGAAACCCGCTGTGTACCTTGGATACCAGCGCCCTGATGCAGGGAGCTGGTATCCAAGGTACACAACGGGTTTCCAGGCACCGCGCAGCGCTTGGAAACCCGCTGTGTACCTTGGATACCAGCTCCCTGCATCAGCGCGCTGGTATCCAAGGTACACTGCGGGTAACTAAGCGATGTTACCCGCAGTGTCGCTGTCCCAGATCGCTGCCTGAGCTGCCTGTTTGGCAGCTCAGCAGCGATCATGTAGCGATACACCAGCGATCCTGACAAGTGCATATCGTTGTCGGGATCGCTGGTGTATCGTTATGTGAGACCCAGACTTTACTGAAGCTACATCCTGCGGTCTGATGAGACCAAGATAAACTTATTTGCTTCATATGGTGTCAAGCATGTGTGGCAGCAGCTAGATGAGGAGTACTAAGACACATGTGTCTTGCCTACAGTCAAGCATGGTGGTGGGAGTGTTAAAGTTTGGGGCTGCATAAATGCTGTGGGGCTGTGGGGAGTTACAATTCATTGAGGGAACCATGAACGGTAGCATGTACTGTGACATACTGATGCAGAGCATGATCCCACCTCCCTTTTTAAACTGAGCCGCTGGGCAGTATTCCAACATGATAACTACCCTAAAAACACCTCCAAGATGACCACTGCCTTGCTAAAGAAATTGAGGGTAAAGGTGCTGGACTGGTCAAGCATGTCTCCAGACCTAAACCCTATTAAGCATTTGTAGGGTATCCTCAAATGCAAGGTGGAGGAGCGCAAGGTCTCCAACATCCACCAGCTCCGTGTGTCTCGTCATGGATAAGTGGAAGAGGATTCCAGTGGCAACCTGCGAAGCTCTAGTGAACTCCATGCAGGCTCGGACTGCCCACCGGAGAACCGGAGGATTCTCCAGTGGACCCAGGCACTGACACCTGCTGGCATACTGGCCAGCAGCTGCCTAGGGCCCCCACTGCTCCAAGGGCCCCCACTGCTCAAGGGGCCCCCAGCAAGTGGCTATGGGGGCCTGGAGTCAAGGGGGCCCGCCCTGTGCCTGCATAGCAGCAGCTGGAGACAGGATCGTGTCCCCGCTGCTAAAGCTAAATGAATATTCACGCTTCCCCACGCCCCTGTGGGCGTGGAGAGGCATGAATACCATGTTCTTTAATAGCGGGCAGTGTTAGCCGCAGGCTGCAGCTAACACTGCCCGCATGTAAAGTCCCACCACCGCACCACACACACATACAGAGAGAGACACACACAAATACTCACAGCGCAGCACATCCTGGCATCCTGCACGGCTCTTCCTGTCTGAGAGAGTCCAGCTGGAAGACGTCATCATCCAGCACTGGGTCTCAGATAGAAAGCAGCAGGCGAGGAACAGGCTGCCGGGAAGTGCTGCTGTGGGGAGGTGAGCTGTGCTGTGTGTCTCTGTACCAAGTTGTGTGTGTATGTGGTGCGATGCTTTGTGTGTGTGTGTGTGTGTGTGTGTGTGAGACAGAGAGGGTTGGTGGGGAGGCAGTGATGGAGGTGATGGGCAATGATTGTGGGGGGAGGCAATGATGAAGGTGATGGGCAATGATGGCGGGGGAGGCAATGGTGAATGTGATTGGCAATGATGGGGAGGCAACGATGGAGGTGATGGGCAAAGATGGTGGTGGAGGCAACGATGGAGGTGATGGGCAATGATGGTGGGGGAGGCAACAATGGAGGTGATGGGCAATGATGGTGGTGGGGGAGGCAGCGATGGAGGTGATGGGCAATGATGGCGGTGGGAGGAGGTACGGATGGAGGTGATGGGCAATGATGGCGGTGGGGAGGCAATGATAAGGTGATGGGCAATGACGGTGGGGGAGGCAATGATGGAGGTGATTTGGCAATGATGGTGGGGAAAGACAATGATGGCGGTGATAGGCAATGATGGTGGGGAAAGCAATGATGGAGGAGATAGGCAATGATGGTGGGGGAGGCAATGATGGAGGTGATGGGCAATGATGGTGGTGGGGAGGCAATGATGGAGGTGATGAAATGAGCAATGATGGTGGTGGGGGGAGGCAATGATGGAGGTGATGAGATGGACAATGATGGTGGTGGAGGAGGAGGCAATAATTGAGGTGGTGGAATGGGCAGTGATGGGGTGGTGGGGGAGAAGGCAATGATAGAGGTGGTGATGAGGACAATGATGGGGTGGAGAGGGTCTGCATTATACTTTGAGGGGGCTACATTATATTCTGTGGGGGGACTGCATTATTCTCAGGGGACTACATTATATTCTGGGGGCTATATCATACTATATGAGGGGGGCAGCATTATGCCCTATGAGGGGGCTACAGTATACTCTATGGGGGGCAGCATTATGCCCTATGAGGGGGCTACTTTATATTCTATGGTGGGGACTGCGATATACCTTATGAGGGGGTTACATTATATTTTGTGGGGTGCTGCATTATATTCTATGAGAGAGGGCTGCATTATATTTTATGAGGGGGCTACATTATATTCTGTGAGGGTGGCTACATTATATTCTATGAGGGGGCTACATTATATTCTATGAGGGGGCTACCCCTCTATGATCCTACCGCAACCCCTACTACATAATTAAGACATGTACTACCTTATATTATACCCTGATATAGGGTGTTTTACCGCACAATTGGCGGTCTTGTATTTATTTGTATGTAGCTACATAGTGGGCCCCAAGAATGATTTTCTCTGGTGGGCCCAAGCTACTCCCGTCCGACACTGACTCCATGCCCAAGAGAGTTAAGACAGTGCTTGAAAACAATGGTGGCCACACAATATATTGACACTTTGGAAACAATTAGGCCATTTGTTGTCAGTGGTTTAGACATAAATGGCTGTGTGTTGAGTTATTTAGCGGGCACATCAAACTTACACTGTTATACTAGCTGTACACTGACTATTTTATCTTGAATCATAGTTTCAGATCTTCAATGCTGTCTCATGAAAATATATAATAAAATATTTACAAAAATGTGAGTGGTGTACTCACTTTTGTGATATACTGATAAAATGTATTAAGTGGTCCAAACTGTGTGTACAATACACTATATTCACCATTTGAGTGCTGGATAATTTCCGTGGAGTGAGCGTCCCTCTGAGCCGAACCTACACCATCCAATAAACCACGTTAATAAGTAAATATATATCAAAAAATGGCAACTGTAACATGCAATTAGGATACAGAATATCCTATGAAATGGTAAAGATATAACCTCTAACGAACCATAATATGTCTTACTTATAAGATAGGGATAATATAAAAATCATTCTCTCTATCAGGTCTGCATGATGATCCACTATCCAGCATGAGAGTAACTGATCTTCTATCCTGCAATGATATTTATGCAACAAAATCACTGATTATTAATTGTTATAGCACAGATCCCAAAGAGTAATACAAATATCTAGCTCAAGTTATCATTGCTTTAACATAATGCATAACTCAAACATAAATAAATCATCATCACAAAGTATACCATGTGTAATTATTTGCAACTGTGTTTATATAGAACATATATCAGTCCCATCATAGCTATGTAGGTGGGGATAAAAATACACATACCACAATCAGGTGGAAATGGGATCAACTGGTTGTTTTCTCTTGCTCTAGTATGAGCTTGGTCATTTTTCTTTCTGGGTTCCTTTTGACTTTGTGGATTAAATAGATGTGGTAGATCTTGAAACCCATTAGGTAAGGAAGGCCAATCCAAGATCGTGACAAAAGAAATGTGTAGTGTCTCTGTGTAAGCCGGCATACCTCTTGGGGCATGTAGAACATGTATTCTTCTTGTTTGACAAACACTTAAACGAAAGAGGAAGCTCCTGGTGTAAGAAATATTGTGAAGATGTAATGGTTCTAGAAGGAGAGTCAATGCCTTTCTTTTTGCAATGTCCATCTAGATAAATCTGGAAGTATTTGTATTATCTTACCCTGATGCTGTGTATTGCCCAACAAACGTCCTGTGACATTATGGCATCCTTTTGTTTTTATCTATTTGCTCGGCATACCACATCTCTGGTGCGGTCAGAATTCAGAGGTTTAGGTCCCAATGAACTATGCGCTCAGTCAATCTCCAAGTGAGAGTCTAGAGGAACGCTCAATATAGAGTTGAGAAGATGGTAAAGCAGTTTGCTTAAATTCATTAATTTAATAGTTTCAGGAATAATAATAAAAATAATCTTTATTTATGTAGCGCCAACTTATTCCGCAGCGCATTACAGTTTAATAGTTTCAAAACACAAGTCATAAGTAACAACATTAACAATACAATAATTAAAGCAAAATAAGACGACCCTGCTCGTGAGAGCTTACAATCTACAATGAGGTGGGGGAGATACAAAGTACAGGTGTGTATATACAATGGTGCATTTACAATGATGGTCCAGTCATCTTGAGGGAGTGAGGGATGGATGGAGATAGTGAATGGGCTACACACACACACTTAAACATAGAATGACTTTGATTAGTGAACGTAATAGGCCACTCTGATCAAATCTTTTTTGAGGGAGCGCCTGAAACTATGCAAATTGTGGATAGTCCTAATTTCTTGGGGTAGAGCATTCCAGAAGATTGGTGCAGCGCGGGAGAAGTCTTGGAGTCGGGAGTGGGAGGTACGGATTAGTGCACAGTTTAGTCGAAAGTCGTTTGCAGAGCGCAGCAGTCTTTTAGGCCGATAGACAGAAAATGAGGGAGGAGATGTAGGGGGGTGCTGCACTGTGGAGAGCTTTGTGGGTGAGAACAAGTACTTTGAATTGGATCCTATAATGAATGGGCAGCCAATGTAAGGACTGGCGAAGAGTGGTCGCGTCCGAGTACCGATTAGCCAGATGGATGACCCTGGCTGCTGCATTAAGTATGGACTGGAGAGGGGATAGTCGAGTAACGGGGAGGCCAATTAATAGAGCATTGCAGTAGTCCAGGCGGGAGTGGATCAGGGTGACAGTGAGAGGCTTTGTTGTTTCCATGTTGAGAAAAGGGCAGATTCTAGAGATGTTCTTTAGGTGGGCAAGAGATTGTATATGGGATGTGAAGGAGAGCTTGGTGTCAAACATAACACCCAGACAGCGAGCCTGCTGCCGGGGTGTTATTATGGTGCCGCCCACAGAGAGGGAAATGTCAGATTTAGGGAGGAAGACCTCAAATTCTTATTTACACTTCCTCTGTTTCTGCATTGTCCAGCAGATCTGCAAAGTATTGTATCTGATATCAGCGCAATGACAGTAGGTGAATTGAGTGGATAGTACCATATGAAGATGTTCCAGCCAAAGGAGCACTGTTCCCTACTCCAACGGAAGCCACAAAGGTGTTAGTTGCAGTAAATGAGGTTAGTGATTGTGTTCCCTTTACGTTAGGTTGTGTTCCTGTTTGTGGGGTTTCTAGGAGATGCAGCCTCTCCTGCTGTTTCCATTAAAAGTGTCTCCATTGCTGGCATCATTACAGACAACTGTTGTTATCCATAATGGGTATTTATCCCCTGTTCCCATGCCTCTCTTGCTGCGCTATCTTGCCTCTACTGTGTGGACAGTGGCACATTGTTCCCTGTGTCCAAAGGACCCTGGATGCAGTCCTGGGAGTCCCCTTCCATCTGGGCATCAGTCAGTGGTCCTGCCAGTTGGGTCATGGCTCCGGCCATTTCCAGATGGTATAAAGAGGACAGTGAGTCATCTGCCATGTCCGTGGTGGGTAGTCAGCAAGGGTAAGGCTGGTGAAAAAATGTTCAATACCTTGTGGAGGTAATCCTACAGTAGCAAAAGAGGTACTTTGGGTTCACTTTCTCTTTTTCACATCCAATTTGTTATGTTTGTGTTGCCGTTGTCGATAGGACAGCGGTTTCTTCGGCTCAGGGTGGGAGAGAGATGAACATGCGTATCTACTCTTCCTTGGCCAAGCCACACACCATTGCATGGTAATATATTTATGGGTTAAATGTGTTGAACTTGCTGTGGAACAGTAGCTATATTTAATGGTGTTCAGCCCAAACTGCTAAAATTGCATTGAAATTGGATTTTAAAGTGTTTTTAATAAGAACTTGCTTTGAGACAAGGTATATTTTGTCAGCATTATTTTGCAGTCATAAAGGGTTTCTAGCAGATGTTTTATAATAACCTTCTTTACTTTCACTTGGAGATATGTATGACAGGGAATCTGCTGGCTCCATGCCTGTCACAGCATGCACTGCCTCATCCTCTATGTGCATGACAGTCTAACTACTTTACAACATGATATGACTGGGAAAGTCACCCTTGTGATGTTTATTCTCAAAACTACTATTCAAAAGGGATGCATAAACATGTCTTAACGTCTCAAATCTAGCATGTCTCTGGAGCACATAATCTGTCCGTGTCCAATCGAAGCACAAACATAAAAAATATGACAAAATATGTACAAAACAACAAAAGCCTGCGAACAAAAAGCTTTACGGTAAGGTCAGTTTCAATTGTCCTGCTTAGTTGCCAATGGTGGTTGGGTTCCTTTGGCCCATGAGAGAAATTATTCTGACAGCATATCCTCTGCTTATATAGCATACATACATGTATGCCCACTGGACTCATATTTATTCAAACATATATTTAATTTAAGTTAATGAAATGTGAGGTTTACTGACACTTTTACCACAAATTGTATATCAATCTGGCCAGCACCTATTGCTCTCTACCATCCTGCCTGCAGATCAGATACCATTTTCAACATGACAGGTTCCCGTTAAGCACCAGGAAAGCAGGCAGATGGACCGGTCTGGCTTTGGGCTACATTGATTGTGACACTGTTAACAGTACCCCCACCGCCTCTCTGCTCCTTCACTTACTCTAGCAGGATGCACCATACTTCCTACCTGTGTGGTTATGGAGGCAGCACCTTGCAGGGCACATTGGGTGGTGCGATGACATCATTACATCACGCCAACTCACTGCAAGACTAGATAGAAGAAAGGACGGAAGTTGCGCTGGATGGGGAGTAAGGATTAGTTGAGTATAAGGTTTTTTTTTTACTTTTTCTTTTATTATTGAACCTTGGAGGTGGTTGGTGGGTATATCATATTGTCTGGGAGACTATGCAGTCATCATAATGTTTGACAAGCTGTGAGAGGCAATACTATATTTGGGCTGTGTAGGATTGTGTATAGGGAACTGTGCGGCTGTCATAATTTATGGAGGACTGTTGTGACCATCATACTGTATAGGGGGCTATGGTGGAAATCATGCTGTGGTGACCATCATACTATGTGGGGATCTATTGGCACCATCATATTTTTGTGGAGGGCTGTGAAGCCCATCATGCTGTACGGAGGGGGTGGGGAGCTGTGGAGGCCATCATGCTGCATTGGGGGGCTGTGAAGGTCATGCTATGTGGGGGACTATGACAGTCATCATATTGTGTGGAGAGCCTTTGGGGATGTGTCATACTAAGTGAGGGGCTGTGATATCCATCTTACTGTGTAGGGCCATCATACAGTGTTGGTGGAATTTTGGACATCATACTATGTCAGGCCATTTTTGGAGCATCATATTCTATAGTAGCCATGGAAGGAATATCATAGTTGATGAGAACACTAATGGGCTTAAGTAGACGCAAAATAACTGAAAGTGCTGTTCTGCATATGTAATGCAGGTGTCTGGATGCAACGCACAGAGAACACAAGGCGGGAACAGTCAGGGATCTATATAGTTCTATTTACATACAGCAGTAACTTTAGAGTGATTTAAAGTAACTCTAAACAATTAGTGTTAGTAACTATGCAAATCAACTTGAAAGCGAATAGCGATAAGTTTGGAATAGCAAAGAAAGTTTTTCACTATAATGTTAATGTTCTTTTCACAAAGGTGGTTTGCCCAGTCATGGAAGTCACTATATAAGTTCTTTCTGCAGCTCTGGCCCTAGCAAAGGTCACTGGCTTTTCCCGCTAGGCCGCACGTCTTTCTTTGACGCAGTTTATTAACGCAAGTTGGGCCTCCCACACACCAATCTACCCCCTCCCAACCAATTGGCCTAATCCCTGCCGACCCCAGTACCATAGGTTGTAGCTGGAAGTGATGGCCCTGCTCACTCGCGTTGTTCCTCCGCAATCACAGTCATGCCTCTCCTGTCGCAGTCTCCTTGCCTATCTTCTCTGCTTGACAGTCAACGGAAGTCTCTTAGGCTCGAGGAGGAGAGGACTAGGCCTCAGCTCTTGTCAGGCGACGTCCAACGAAAAAATAGGAACAGCATCCAATCCAGGTGAAGTATAACAAGTCTTTATTCAGCCACCATAAAATACGACGTTTCGGCCATTTTCAGGCCTTGATAAAGGCAAATCATATGGAAAAACACTTATATAACTTTTACACGTTTATTTTTAAACTGCTAAATAAAATATGATTAGTAAACAAAATTTTAATTATAATTTTTCACCAAAAAAAACACCAAAAATTTTTTTATTTAAAAATTTCACACAAACATATGAAAAAATGCACAAAAATGCATAGAAATCTATACCAAACTAGCTGCAGCTACATTTCTGTTATGTTTCTTTTCTATTATATTAGTCTTCCAAACAATTTTGACAAGTTATTTTGAAAAAATCTCTCAGTTTTCCTTTCTAAGTTTCTTGGACACATGAAACAGCGCTTTCTTTTTCTTTCTCCTGGCCCTGGAATCATCTGAAACTGTAAGCCACACTGTTTCATTGCTTCTTTAGTTGGCTTTAGCAAGTCTTTCACGTCGCTTCGCTGTATCATGTGAGGCATTACAAGTTCATGACAAAGGTCCTGCAAAAATAGGCGTCTCCTGTCCTTCCTCCGTGCATAGAATTCTGGATGAGTTTCTGTATAAATGATGAATGAATTTAGGGCTGCTACATCAAGCATATTTGAAAAAAGTACTACAGGCATCGTTTTGTTTGCCTCTTGCATGAATATTCTCCCACCATCTCATCCATTTTGTCTACACCTCCTTTTGTATTATTGTAATGCAGGATGATTTCTGGTTTTAATTTTCTGTCATTGCTGTCAATACTGCAATTGTGATGCATGGTCTGAGTAAAATCACTGATTTCTCCTTCTTCGCTTTGTAAGATACCAAAGTCGCTTTGTTATTCAATCCAAAGACACTCTCATAAAGTGCTCGCTGACGATTGTGTTTCAGTGCTTCTGGAATTTCTCGTCGGTTTGGCTTATAGTACCAACAAGTGTAATAGCTTTTTGAAGCAGAAAATTGCCTAGTTCAACATTGGTGAAATAATTGTCCATGGTAATGTTTCTACCTGAATTGAATATTGGAACAGCAAGAGTTTTGACAATTTCAGACCCAGATCCTTCTGTACTGGTGCAAAAACCTCTTTGCCACAGTAGATTACGCCATAATAATTTTCAGAATCACACATCCAGAAGATTTTTGATTCCATATTTGGCTGGCTTGCTGGGCATGTATTGTATGAATTTGCAGGTCCTCTGAACGGTACAAGTTGCCCATCTACTGTAACATTAGTACTAGGATTGTAAAGTTTGGTGCAATTTTTGATAAATATGTTCCAGATATAACTGATAGGGGCTAATTTGTCTGTTTCAAACCTCAATGCACGTGTTCGCTTATCATCAAATCGAATGTGTCTTCTAATTTCCTCATATCTGTCCACTGACATTGTCGCCTTATAGTGTGGATCAGAAAGTGGGTCCAGAAATAATCTCGTCTTGGAACATCATACGATTTTTGACTCCCTGCCAGCAGTAAAAGTCCAATGTATGCATAAAGTTCCTCTTTTGAGATATTTTTCCAGGACTTATTTTTTGCAGAAGCGATACGTCTTCCTTCTAGGTTTAAACATAAAAGGACCTCTTCTGCAATATTGTCAGAAAAAAAAAGTACAGAATACATCTAGGGGAAAAGTAACTGGGACTTCCCACAGCTCCTTGAGCCTGTCTCACAATATTATGGATTGCAGTCCGTCCAACTAATGTAGGATTACTGTCCCAAAAAACATTCGTTTTGGATGTTCTACTTATCACTTCTTCAGGATCCTGTATTCACTTCTTCATCATCAGAAGAAGAATCACTTGAGGATGTTTGATTCTCTTGTGGCAGGTACTCATAATTGGACAAAGATAGTTCACTTTCATCATCACTTTGAAAGATAATTGCTTCAATCTCTTGGTCACTCAGACTCTTGGAGGAAGACTGTGCCATTGCTGACTAGATGTTAGCAAACTAAAAGAAAAAAAACAATGAGCACAATGAGGGTTGTCCACTTTTTGCTTGTGTGTGACACACTGTAAGTGTAAAGTGCCCCCTCCCTCCTCTCACCCTCAGAAACTCTTACCTTTTATACTTTCTTTTAGGTGTTGTACAATTCTCTGGATGTCTGTAGCTCAATAGCTTTACCCTTTGCAGGCTTCTTAGAATCAGAGAAACTGAAACTGAATCAGACTTCCTCTCTTATCTCAGGTCCTTCACAATTAGCTCATAGTGTATACTGTCCTCATTACTCTCTACACAGCTCATTACTGTGTTCAGAAGGACCTGAGATGATGTCATGGCCTTATCTCTCCCTTCAAAAATCACATGACATCCTCATATGGCATTATCCATACCCTAGCCCCTCCACCAGCATTACTGAGTACAAGTAAACTTGAGACACAAACACTACTGAGAACATGATAAATACATGGGGGCCTAAAAGGCCCCCAATCCGTACAGATGTGATTTTCACCAAAAAAGCATTGTTACACCGAAATGCCTATGAAAAAAAATATATGAACAACTGGATATTACCAACAACGACATACTTGAGGATTACCTGGAGTTTCAAATTTCTAACTTAAGTAATTTTGCAGATAATAGCAAAAAAGTAGCATGGGGGCCTAAAAGGCCCCAATACGCATGCTAGGGTTAAATTTTTTTCAGTAGTCCTTTCTGATTTAAAAAAAAATATTAACGTGAAAAACAGATACGTATTTACCGGTACTTTGTTTTACTGCCAATATTGCTCAACATTGGCAAAAAAAAAAGACAATGACAATGACAGAAAAATGAAACCCCATGAATCACAAAAAAGATGCAAACATCATTTGATGGTCTAAATGAAATTAAATTTTACAGTCACTTGTACACAAAAAAAACCTGAAATTGTGACTGGTCACGATCGGGGGTAAATGGTCTGGCCTTGAACTGGTTAATGCACCTCCATGGTCTAGGAATAGACATCCTGTTTTCTCCAATTTGCAATTAAGTTCTGTTCCCACATTGTGTTTTTGATGCTACTTATTTTTTGCTGCATCCAAAATGCAGTGTGTTAGTCCACATTCACATGTTCAGTATTTGGTCAGTATTTTAGATCAGTATTTGTAAGCCAAAATCAGGAGTGGGTGAAAAATGCAGAAGTGGTGACATGTACAGTTTCAGCAAAGTTAATGGGATATACAGAGATCTCAGGACTGCTGTGTTTTTTTTAATCAGTGAAATCTGATCTGTGGTGCGTGTTTCAAATCTGCAACATTTCAATTTCTTTTGTGGGGACGCTGAGTGTTATGTGCAGATTTTCCCATAGACTTGCATTAGATGTGGAAAATCCACAGGTAAAAAACGCACATGCAGTTTAAGTGCGTTTCCGAGGCAGAAATGCACAAAAATATGCATGTAATCCGCACGACTATATCAATAATATTTAGTTAAAGCCAAATTGCAAGAAGTATGAAAGCCATAGCAGCTTTAAAACATGACACACCAACAAGAGACAAAAAACAGTGTCAAAAACACGATGAAAGCACAAATAGATACTATCCGTCAGGAAATCTGCTCTCAACCACCAAGTGCTGTGACTCCCATCCCACCCTGCATTTCCCCTGGCTCACTTTCCACATTTGATCCCATCACAGAAGAAGAAGTCTCCAGACTCCTCTCTTCCTCTCGTCCGACTACATGCACTACCGACCCCATCACCTCACATCTCCTCCAGTCTCTCTCTCCAGTTGTCACAACTCACCTAACTACAATCTTTAATCTCTCACTCTCCTCTGGCATTTTCCCATCCTCCTTCAAACACTCCATCATTACTCCATTACTAAAGAAACCCGCTCTTGACCCTTCCTGCACAAACAACTACAGACCGGTCTCCAATCTCCCCTTCATCTCTAAACTTTTGGAGCGCCTAGTCTACTCCCGCCTCACCCGTTACCTCTCCACTTACTCCCTCCTAGACCCTTCACAGTCCGGCTTCCGCCCCCTACATTCGACTGAAACTGCACTCATCAAAGTGACCAATGACCTTCTTACAGCAAAACGTAACGGCGACCACTCTCTGCTCATTCTACTCGACCTTTCTGCAGCTTTCGACACTGTTGACCACTGTCTCCTACTGTCTAGGCTCCAGTCACTAGGTATTAAGGACACTGTTCTCTCCTGGTTCTCCTCCTATCTTTCTGACCGCTCCTTCAGTGTTTCGTTCTCTGGCTCCACGTCATCTCCTCTTCCTCTCACTGTCGGTGTACCCCAGGGCTCAGTCCTTGGCCCCCTTCTCTTCTCTCTCTACACGGCCCCAATTGGACAGACCATCAGCAGATTTGGCTTTCAGTACCATCTTTATGCCGATGACACACAACTATACACGTCATCCCCCGACCTTACCCCCGCTGTTCTACAGAACACCACCGACTGTCTGTCCGCAGTCTCCAACATCATGTCCGCTCTCTATCTGAAACTTAACCTCTCCAAGACTGAACTCCTTCTGCTCCCGCCGTCTACTAACCTCCCTAAATCTGACATTTCCCTCTCTGTGGGCGGCACCATAATAACACCCCGGCAGCAGGCTCGCTGTCTGGGTGTTATGTTTGACACCAATCTCTCCTTCACCTCCCATATACAATCTCTTGCCTGCTCTTGCCGTCTACACCTAAAGAACATCTCTAGAATCCGCCCTTTTCTCACCATGGAAACAACAAAAATCCTCACTGTAGCATTGATCCACTCCCGCCTGGACTACTGCAACGCTCTATTACTTGGCCTCCCCATTACTCGACTATCCCCTCTCCAGTCCATCCTTAATGCAGCAGCCAGGGTCATCCATCTGGCTAATCGGTACTCGGACGCGTCCGCTCTTCGCCAGTCCTTACACTGGCTGCCCATTCATTATAGGATCCAATTCAAAGTACTGGTTCTCACCCACAAAGCTCTCCACAGTGCAGCACCCCCCTACATCTCCTCCCTCATTTCTATCTATCGGCCTAACCGACTGCTGCGCTCTGCAAACGACTTTCGACTAACCTCTGCACTAATCCGTACCTCCCACTCCCGACTCCAAGACTTCTCCCGCACTGCGCCAATCCTCTGGAATGCTCTACCCCAAGAAATTAGGACTATCCACAATTTGCATGGTTTCAGGCGCTCCCTCAAAACACATTTGTTCAGAGTGGCCTATCACATTCACTAACCAAAGTCGTTCTATGTTTAAGTGTGTATGTGTAGCCCATTCACTATCTCCATCCATGCCTCACTCCCTCAAGATGGCTGGACCATCATTGTAAATGCACCATTGTATATACACACCTGTACTTTGTATCTCCCCCACCTCATTGTAGATTGTAAGCTCTCACGAGCAGGGTCGGCTTATTTTGCTTTAATTATTGTATTGTTAACGTTGTTACCTATGACTTGTGTTTTGAAACTGTTAAACTGTAAAGCGCTGCGGAATATGTTGGCGCTATATAAATAAAGATTATTATTATTATTATTATTATTATGTAGAAAACATGTACTCCAAAACACAAAGGAAAGATGCAAGTAACCTAATTTACTTAATAGGTGCAGAAATGGTGTAGAAAATTTGCAATATCAAAAACCCAACAAAATCTTATTGTCAGAACGCAATCTTATGGGAGAATTTTCTGCGCATCACATTCTTTTTCCTTACAGGCAGATTGTGCTGGTACACAGAGCTATATCTGTATGTATCGGTACATTTCAAGGTAACTTTATTCTAGAGGTAAAATATTGTCACCATTACACCATCCTTCTCTGATTTAATCTTCTGCCAGGGTAGAAAGAAATTGTAAAAGAGGGTGGCTGGGGGCATGGTCAAAATGTGCCACAGCGCACCATGCACACTGCATAATATTTGTGCCTCTATCTCTTCTATAGAGTGAGCAGGTGTTTCCTCCTACCATAACCTGCATACGTCACTGACTTCAGGACCTAGAGATCTGGGCAAGTGATTACATGTCCTGCTCACATACAACTAGCATCATAGCACATATTATCTGTGATCGTCATCATCAGTGCCACATAGACAATTAGGCCGGCGTCACACTGCCGAGTTTGATGCGAGTTAGTCGCACGACTTTCTCACATCAACACCCGGCTCGGCCGCCCGCTCTCGGACTCGAGTGTGCGGCTGCATGTATTTCTGTGCTGCCGCGCACTCGGGTCCGAGAGTGGGCGGCCGTGCCGGGTGTTGATGTGAGAAAGTCGTGCGACTAACTCGCATCAAACTCGGCAGTGTGACGCCGGCCTTAAGCAGAATGCAGTCACTTAAAGTCATAGTGTCAAAATCAACTTTCTGCAGAACAAACCACCATGTTCATTTTCACTTTCCAATTGCATTTTGGACGGCATAGAAGGTCAATGATCCAACACGTAAAGCAGAATTTTAGGACTTGAGCTATATGGAGAGTCCGGTTTTATTTGTTTTTTTCGTGACAATAGGAATATACAGATATATACTGTCTATAGCACATAGTGAGGGGCCTGAGGAAATGTGGATGGGATGAAATTGATTAAAGTCCCATCATTTTAGTGATTGGTCAGTATCAGTGTCCTCAGTATCTTGAGCCCACTGATCAGAGTTTCTGAGGGCTCTTGCAGACGACTATATTATTGGTCTGAATGTGATCCGAGTCCGAAATAACACCGATCACATCCGGACCAATATTATGCTATGGGGCAGTGCACATGTCCAATTTTTCTTTTACCTTGGACACATTCTGTCCAAAGAAAAAAAAATCACAGCATGCTGGATTTGCATCCGATATTCGCATCACATTCGGCCATGCAAGTCAATGAGTGGAAAACATTGGACTGCACCTGGATGACATCTGAGTGCGATTTTCACACTCCATCTTCTCCTTATCACACTAAGGGCTCATACCCACTAGTGGGAAAAAAATCGGTCCGTTTTCTTGACGGAAAAAACGGTACGATTCTAGTAAAATGTCATGCGAGTTGCATGCGATTTTAAATCGCACCATGCGTTTTCCATGCGTTTTCTATCAGTTTTCCATCTGTATGCAATGCGATTTTAACAATGAAGTTTTACATAGAGCAGTTATCTCTATG
Organism: Oophaga sylvatica; assembly: GCA_033576555.1. Classification (NCBI taxonomy): domain Eukaryota; kingdom Metazoa; phylum Chordata; class Amphibia; order Anura; family Dendrobatidae; genus Oophaga; species Oophaga sylvatica. The sequence goes on from JARQOD010000004.1 coordinate 431,656,327, forward strand.
TAAAAAGTCAAGTAAAAATCACATTGTCAAAAAAAAATGTACACAAAAAGCAAATAATTATATATATATATATATATATATATATATATATATAATATATATATAGGTCATACACTTCTACATAGTATAATAGCCGCTAATTCATCCCTGGCTATACTGTAAAATCACACTGACAGCTTTAATAAGGAATAGAAACAATACATATACACACATAGAATACATATATATATATTATTATATATATTATATTGTCATTGTGACATATATATACATATATTTATAGTTCATACACTTCTACATACTGTAATAGCCGCTAATTCAATTGCCGGCTTTTGTGAAATCACAGAAGCCGACATGAAATGATACATTGTTTACATACAGTTAACCATGTCATTTCATGTATTTTGATATATGGTTTTAACTTACAATTACATAAGTGTATGTGTGCAAAATTTCAGACATCTAGGGGTTAATTAAAGGTGTAAATTCATTGAAAAAAAAATGTGTGGGCCCCCGCTGTATTTTCTCCACCAGACAGACAAAGCAAGCGAGTGGGGGCAGATAATAATAGCCTAGGGAGGGTACATTTTTTTGTGCCCCCCTGGCTACTAACATCTGCCCCCAGACACCCCAGAAAAGACAAATCTCTAATTAGATTAGCCCTTTCTGGCACTTTGCCCGTCTTTCCCATTGCCCTGTAGCGGTGGCGAATGGGTTAATAAGGGTTAAAGCCTTACCTTGCAATTGAAAGGTGACTTGAAGCCAGGTTAATAATTGAGAGCTGTCAATTAGACAACTATCAATTATTAATCCTATTGAAGTAAATAAAAAAAACACACACACTTTAAGAATAAATAATTTTAATGAAATAAATACACATTTTTTTGACCATCTTTTATTTAACTCTTAATCCCTGCGAAGCCCTTGATCTCCTATAATAAAGAAAAAATAATAAAACAACATTATTCTTACCTATCCGGCGATCTGTCACGTCCCACACTGTAATCCTTCATAAAGGGTTAACTAGCTTTCAGCCAAGCAGCGCAAGTAATGCTGCCTGCTCAGCTGAAAGCTCCTGAATGAATGAGCTTATCTCCGGCCCAACAGGAGAGGATGTGATTAATGAATGAAGCTTAATTGATTGCTTCACACTTTCACTTCAGGTCAGGTCAGGGTGACCTGACCTGAAGTGAAAGTGGGAATAAATCAATTAAGCTCCACTCATTAATCACTTCCTCTCCTTTCGCCGGGAGAGGAAGTTATTCATTCAGGAGCTTTCAGCTGAGCAGGCAGCATTACTTGCACTGCTTGGCTGAAAGCTAGTTAACCCTTTCTGATGGATTACAGCTTGGGACCTGACTGTGCATCGGATAGGTAAGAATAATTTTGCTTTTTTATTTTATTTTTATTACAGGAAATGGTTTTAGCAGGAAAATAAAATATGGTCAAAAACTGCTTGATTATTTCATTAAACTTCTTTTTTATTAAAGTGTGTGTGTTTGATTTTTCTTTTATACAATAGGATTAATAATTGATAGTTGTCTAATTGACAGCTCTCAATTATTAACCTGGCTTCAAGTCACCTTTCAATTGCAAGGTGGCTTTAACCCCTTATTAACCCATTCGCCACCGCTACAGGGCAATGGGAATAGACGGGCAAAGTGCCAGAAAGGGCTAATCTAATTAGAGATTTGCCTTTTCTGGGGTGTCTGGGGGCAGAAAAAAATGTACCCTCCCTAGGCTATTATTATCTGCCCCCACTCGCTTGCTTTGTCTGTCTGGTGGAGAAAATACAGCGGGAGCCCACGCATTTTTTTTCAACGAATTTACACCTTTAATTAACCCCTACATGTCTGAAATTTTGCACACATACAGTTATGTAATTGTAAGTTAAAACCATATATCAAAATACATGAAATGACATGGTTAACTGTGTGTAAACAATGTATCATTTTATGTCGACTTCTGTGATTTCACAAAAGCCGGCAATTGAATTAGCGGCTATTACAGTATGTAGAAGTGTATGAACTATAAATATATATATATATGTATGTGTCACAATGACATGATATATATATATATATATATATATATATATATATGTATTCTATGTGTATGTATCTAGTGTTTTGTGAGCTGTCAGTGTGATTTTACAGTAGCCGGGGATGAATTGCCGGCTTTTCAAAGGAGACTGGTGCGTATAAATCGGACAGCACTCGCATGGTGCGAGTGCTGTGCGATGATTTCTCGCACCCATTGACTTGCATTGGCGATTATCATAAAAGAAAACTTGGATCACATTATGACCCCACTCTGATCGAACTCTGATAAGAGTGTGATTAGCATAATAGGCCTGATTCTCTCCGATGAGAGAATATACTGCTTTGTGAGCCCAGCCTCAATGTGAGCTTTTAAACAGGGCTGTTTGGTTCTCAGACATGACTGTTTTAGATGAACTCATGCAAATGAATAAATGAAATAAAAATTGGGTGATCCTATTCCCCTGGTCAATGGCAAGCATCTTTTTAGAGTTGAGTGCTAGGTATTAAAGGGAATCTGTCACCCCATTTTTCGTATATCAGCTGCAGCCAACGCCATCAAGGGCTTATCTACAGCATTCTGGAATGCTGTAGATAAGCCCCTGATGTAACCTGAAAGATAAGAATAGCGCAGGCATACTGTATCTGCCCTGTTAAGGGCAGAGTAACGTACTGCAGTGCGCAGGCGCTGGGCCTCTCTGACCTTTCCCGGCACCTGCGCACTGCAGTACTCTGCTCTACCCTCATCAGGGCAGATAAAGTACGCCTGCGCAGGTGTCACGCGGTCTTATGATATGTGTACGATGTCAGTAAACTATTCTTAAAAGAACAACACTCTATACAACATATAGATTAGCAACATCAGCATGTAAATATAGAATAGATTTACCTGACACGATATCCGTTGAACTCAGGGTTAATCTTGAGGACTTGATACACTGTCACAGGAAAGAGGAGGACCGGGGGTCTAACCTGACCCTAAACTGGGGTCCTAACTAATCCCTCACCTTGGAGGTACTGATAATGGTTCAGAGGTCCAAGTCTCCAACCTAACCCTGTCTCCTATCAGTCCCTGAACCCTGTAATCAGTCCTAAGAAGGATTCTGATTACCACCAAAGGGATATGGGCTGATCTCTGCTAAATACACAGATTAGACATATAAGACAGACTGGAGAAAACACAGACTTGCATACACACTCAAACACAGAAGGAACATAAATGATCTGGGATATTAAACTCTAAGCAAGGTGAGCTTAAAACAACTAAGGAGCTCTTTAACTTAAGTCTATACAGATACAATCCTATCTGTGGTCTGCATGAAGAATTTCACTGGCAACTCCCAACACAGACAACCAGAAATTTAAAGGAAACCAATCAACAAATAATTAATTGCAGCCGGAAGAAACTGCACCCAGTCCCAGAACTGAGCACAGACAGAATTAACTCCCTAACTGCCAAACACAAAGAAACAGCAACTCAGCTGTGAGAAGTCAGAATGTGCAACCGCGACGATCTTCGTGGCGATGCACACATGACAGTACCCCCCCTTCTACGAGGGGCCTCCGGACCCTCAGGGCCAGGTTTGCCCGGGTGAGTTCTGTGGAAGGTCCGCACCAAACGATCTGCGTTAATGTCAGACGCAGGAACCCACGTCCTCTCCTCTGGACCATACCCCTTCCAATGCACCAAGTACTGAAGGGACCGGCGATTCAGACGTGAGTCAATGATTTTTGACACTTGAAACTCCAAGTTACCATTGACCACCACTGGAGGAGGAGGTAGAGGTGATGGTATGACTGGTGCCACGTACCTCTTAAGTAATGACTTGTGGAACACATTATGAATTTTAAACGTAGGAGGGAGGTCCAGACGAAATGCCACAGGATTAATTATGGAACTGATCCAGTACGGCCCGATGAATCTGGGGCCCAGCTTCCAGGAGGGAACTTTAAGTTTTATATTCCTGGTAGACAACCATACCAGATCGTTCACATTAAGATCTGGACCAGAAACTCTCCTCCTATCAGCCATACGTTTATAACGGTTCCCCATAGCACTCAGATTATTCAATACACCTCTCGACACTGAAGCAAGTGACGACGAGAAACGCTCCTCCTCAGGAACCCCAGAAGGGCCCCCCCCATTGAATGTACAAAACTGGGGATGAAAACCATATGCCCCAAAAAACGGGGACTTACCAGTGGACTCGCTCCGCCTGTTGTTAAGAGCGAACTCTGCCAGAGGCAAGAAAGAAGACCAGTCCTCCTGGTTCTCTGAGACAAAACACCGAAGATAAGTCTCTAGGCTTTGATTCAGACGCTCTGTCTGACCATTGGTCTGCGGATGAAAAGCCGAGGAAAATGACAATTGCATCCCCCGACGTAAACAAAATGCCCTCCAAAACTTGGACACAAACTGAGACCCCCTATCTGACACCACATCAGAAGGCAACCCATGAAGTCTCACAATCTCCCCAATGAACACCTGCGCCAGAGTTTTAGCATTAGGGAGGGCAGGAAGAGCAATGAAATGTGCCATCTTACTGAACCTGTCAACAACCACCAGTATGACAGTCTTCCCTGATGACTGAGGAAGGTCCGTGATGAAGTCCATAGACAAATGAGTCCATGGACGCTCCGGAAGTTTCAAGGGTAAGAGGGTCCCAGACGGACGGGTATGAGGGGTCTTAGAGCGAGCACAAACCCCACAGGACGCGACAAAAGTTAAAACATCTTTATTAACGTTAGGCCACCAAAACCGGCGAAAAAGGAGATCTAAAGTAGCCTTACTCCCTGGATGTCCTGCTAAAGCAGAATTATGATGTGCCTCAATAACCTTTTGTCTCAACTGATTTGGGACAAACAGTCTCCCTGGAGGTCCTGCAGGGGCGTCCCCCTGAGCCTCTAACACCTCCTCCTCAAGCTCAGAACATACAGCCGACACTACCACCCCCTCCTGAAGGATAGGAATCGGGTCATCCATTTTCCCGGCCCCTGGGAAACTGCGAGACAAGGCATCCGCCTTAACATTCTTAGATCCAGGGCGATAAGTGACAACAAAATTAAACCTGGTAAAAAACAACGACCATCGAGCTTGTCTGGAATTCAGACGCTTAGCAGATTCCAAATACAGCAGGTTCTTGTGATCAGTAATGACGGTGACCGGTGGACTGCCCCCTCCAAAAAGTGACGCCATTCTTCAAAAGCCAACTTAATGGCCAAAAGTTCCCTATTGCCGATATCATAATTCCTTTCGGCGGACGACAATTTTTTAGAAAAGAAAGCGCACGGATGCCATTTACCAGGGGACGGACCCTGGGACAATATTGCACCCACCCCTACGTCAGACGCGTCCACCTCCACAACGAACGGCTGTGATGCATCTGGTTGGATGAGAACGGGTGCCGAAGCAAAACATTTTTTCAAAGAGGAAAAAGCTTGGCAAGCTTTGTCCGACCATTTAGAAAAATCCGTCCCTTTTCTTGTCATGTCAGTGAGAGGTTTGACAACAGATGAGAAATTACAAATAAATTTCCGGTAGTAGTTAGCAAACCCAAAAAACGCTGCAGAGCTTTAAGATCCCCTGGCTGATCCCATTCAAGCACTGCTCTCACCTTTTCAGGGTCCATACGGAAACCGGAGGCTGACACCAAGAAACCCAAAAACTGAAGTTCCTGTACGGCGAATACACACTTTTCCAGTTTGGCGTATAGTTTATTGTCTCGCAAGATCTGCAACACCTGTCTCACATGCTCCTGGTGAGACACAAGATCTGGTGAGTAAATTAAAATGTCATCCAAATATACGACCACAAACACCCCCACAAGGTGACGAAAAATGTCATTAACAAAATGTTGGAATACTGCTGGAGCAGTAGTCAGACCAAAAGGCATGACTAGGTTCTCATAATGTCCCTCCGGCGTGTTAAACGCCGTTTTCCACTCATCCCCCTCTTTTATCCTAATCAGATTATACGCCCCCCTGAGATCCAATTTAGAGAACCATTTGGCGCCAACAATTTGATTGAAGAGATCAGGAATCAGAGGGAGTGGATACGGATCTCGAACAGTAATCCGATTAAGTTCGCGGAAATCCAAGCAAGGGCGTAGGCCTCCATCTTTTTTCTTCACAAAGAAGAACCCCGCGGCCACTGGGGAAGATGAAGGTCTAATATGCCCTTTGGCCAGACTTTCCGAAATATAATCTTTCATAGCCTGCCTCTCAGGACCAGAAAGGTTATATAACCTAGCTTTAGGTAACTTAGCATCAGGAAGTAAATTAATAGAGCAGTCATACACGCGATGAGGAGGCAACTCCTGACACCCCTCCTCAGAGAACACATCCCCAAAGTCCTCCAAAAAAGGAGGCAAAGTACTAGGCACGACCGCACTGATGACTGTGTTCATGCAGTTACTTTTGCAAAACTCCCCCCATTGGCTTATATCTCTGGACTGCCAATTAATCACAGGGTTATGTTTAACCAACCAAGGAAGTCCCAACACAATAGGAGTAGGTAGACCCTCCAACACATAACAAGATAATAGTTCCCTATGTATTGCCCCTACCCGAAGGTCAATGTTATGAACCTCATGAACAAAGCTACCTTGGCCGAGAGGCCTGGCGTCAATGGAGAATATAGGGATCGGTTTGACCAATACACTCAGATGCATACCTTGAGCCTGAGCAAACTGAGCGTCAACCAGATTAGCCCCGGACCCACTATCAAGAAGAACAGAAAATCTCTCCACTCTCGTACCAACCACCACCTCCACTGGTACAAGGAACTGAGAAGAACTAGCGGACGAAATACATACTCCCAGGTTGTCGTCCACCACACAACCTGGGATTAACAGTTTTCCGGCGACTTTTTGCTCAACAAGGCACGGGATGGACATCCCCCAACAAAATGTCCCTCTTTCCCGCAGAAGAAACACCTTCTAGTCCTGCGGCGTACCGCCAATCCCCTCCTACGAAATGATGTCCCTCCCAACTGCATAGGCTCCTTCGAACAGACAAGGGGAACCTCAACATAAGGGACTTTAGTAGTAGGTGGAGTAACAACAGGGGGCGGAGTTACCTCGCACCTCTCCCGGAGCCGTCTATCAGTACGGATAGCTAGGGCCATAGCAGCCTCCAGTGATGGAGGAGAATCATACTGAGCCAAAACGTCTTTTAATTTATCAGAAAGCCCATGACAAAACTGGCTCCTAAGAGCTGGGTCATTCCACTGAGTATCCGTGGCCCATCTACGAAACTCAGAAGCAAATTCCTCCGCCGGACGATCTCCCTGCTGTATCTTACGTAATTTTGTCTCAGCAAGAGAGACCCGATCTGGGTCATCATATACCAAACCCAGGGCAGTAAAAAATCGATCTACTGACTGTAGAGCCGGGGATCCCGGAGGAAGGGAGAAGGCCCAGGATTGAGGGTCCCCTTGTAGGAGCGAGATAACAATTCCCACTCTCTGCTCTTCACTCCCTGATGATCGAGGCCGAAGCCGAAAATACAATTTACATGCTTCCCTGAAGGTAAAAAATTTGTCTCGCCCACCAGTGAACCTGTCTGGGAGAGCTACTTTAGGTTCAAATCTGGTTTGCTCCGAGAGAGACAAAACTTTGGACTTAATGTCCGTCAGCTCCATGGATAATCCCTGCAACTGCAGAGCCAGCTGGGCTACTGGATCCATGGCAACTGGGAATAATTTTATGGGCCAGTGAAAATGTCACGCGGTCTTATGATATGTGTACGATGTCAGTAAACTATTCTTAAAAGAACAACACTCTATACAACATATAGATTAGCAACATCAGCATGTAAATATAGAATAGATTTACCTGACACGATATCCGTTGAACTCAGGGTTAATCTTGAGGACTTGATACACTGTCACAGGAAAGAGGAGGACCGGGGGTCTAACCTGACCCTAAACTGGGGTCCTAACTAATCCCTCACCTTGGAGGTACTGATAATGGTTCAGAGGTCCAAGTCTCCAACCTAACCCTGTCTCCTATCAGTCCCTGAACCCTGTAATCAGTCCTAAGAAGGATTCTGATTACCACCAAAGGGATATGGGCTGATCTCTGCTAAATACACAGATTAGACATATAAGACAGACTGGAGAAAACACAGACTTGCATACACACTCAAACACAGAAGGAACATAAATGATCTGGGATATTAAACTCTAAGCAAGGTGAGCTTAAAACAACTAAGGAGCTCTTTAACTTAAGTCTATACAGATACAATCCTATCTGTGGTCTGCATGAAGAATTTCACTGGCAACTCCCAACACAGACAACCAGAGATTTAAAGGAAACCAATCAACAAATAATTAATTGCAGCCGGAAGAAACTGCACCCAGTCCCAGAACTGAGCACAGGTATAGAGAAAATGGTTAGCACTCGACCCTGGTAGGTTGCCCTATACGGTGCTAGTGAAAAGGGACAAAAAGTCCAAAATTCACAATAAAGAAAATAATCACTGCACACGTAGTATTGAATGGTGCAAAAAGTGAACAGGTTTTTATTGAGATATGGTGTGGCGATAGGTAGTTGACGTTTCGGCCACTTATGGCCTTTATCAAAACTGATCGCCTTTCACATAAGATGAATCAAAAGAGTTCGATTTGGTACATAGAGGTTCACAAAAGCAACATCTGTGTTAGGTGTCCCAGGTAGAAGGGCAATGATAATGTGGACCCTGGATGAAGCATTGGTGGCGCAGGGTAAAGCGCTGGCACAGAACTGAGCACAGACAGAATTAACTCCCTAACTGCCAAACACAAAGAAACAGCAACTCAGCTGTGAGAAGTCAGAATGTGCAACCGCGACGATCTACGTGGCGATGCACACATGACAGCAGGAGCGCGAAAGAAGCAAGGAGGAGGACATCATCGCTAGAAGATGGGAGACACCAGACCCGGACCGCGACGCCCAACAGACCGGAACGCATTGGACCGCCCCCCCCCCCGGTGAGTATAATATAACTCGTTTTTCCTATCTTTCAGGTTACATCGGGGGCTTATCTACAGCATTCCAGAATGCTGTAGATAAGCCCCTGATAGCGGTGGCCGCAGCTGATATACCAAAAATGGAGTGACAGATTCCCTTTAATATCCTTATTTCATTAATAAATGTAATAGTAATATTTCAGAAATTTCCACAGATTCATTTTTTATATTCAGTACATTGTGTCCTTGCCATTTAGGATTAGTAAAAGCTCTGCGCATCAGGAAGCTTGAAAGAAAGATTTCCTGATAGGAGGTTAACGTACCTAATTAAAAGCAACACCAGCGTGGGTTTCATATTCTCAGTCCAGATAATGAACCTGCTGTTAGATTAATAGGTATACCTGCTATTAATGATGAAGACAATGTATTATGGAATATTTATTATTTACAAAAAAATTAAATAAAGTTACATCACATTTTCTAAACAATTACTAATAAAAGATTGACAGCTATAAATATGATAGATAGATAGATAGATAGATAAACAGATGAAAGTCATTTTGTTTTTGTGTCAGGTTAATCAGGTTTATTGATGAGCTGCTGTGATTAGAAGAGGTACATTAAACCTCTCAATTATGTTTTTTATAATCATTTATTTCACTGGTTAAATCTGTTTCCCCAATTCCCGGACAAAACAAATTGATGTAATAGAATTTAAGTTGTTTCCTGAACAATAAGAATATATATGATATATATGAAATACATGTATATGCAGTACACTGACGAGCATAAGGGTAACAAAGATTTGAACTTTTGACTTTCAGGTTCCATATGATACCATTCACTACAGCAGGGTTCTTAAACAGGCAGCGCGCGGCTCGCATTCAACCCCTGTGGCTGCGGCATGCGGCATGCAGCCCACATGCACTGTAGATGCCTTCACGATCCCGGTCCCATCAAGGTACTCAGTATTGTAGATATGTCCCCTATTGTGCCGTTCTTCACATACAGTCATGGCCAAAAGTTTTGAGAATGACACAAATATTAATTTTTACAAAGTCTACTGCTTCACTTTTCTAATGGTAATTTGCATATACTCCAGAATGTTATAATGAGTGATCAGCTTAACAGCAATTACTTGCAAAGTCAATATTTGGCTAGAAAATGAACTTTATCCCCCAAAACACATTTCATCATCATTGCAGCCTTGCCTTAAAAGGACCAGCTAACCTCTTTTCAGTGATTGCTACATTAACACAGGTGTGGGTGTTGATGAGGACATGGCTGGAGATCAATCTGTCATGATTAAGTAAGAATGACACCACTGGACACTTTAAAAGGAGGCTGGTGCTTGGCATCATTGTTTCTCTTCTGTTAACCATGGTTATCTCTAAAGAAACACGTGCAGTCATCATTGCAATGCACAAAAATGGCCTAACAGGGAAGAGTATCGCAGCTAGAAAGATTGCACCTCAGTCAACAATCTATCGCATCATCAAGAACATCAAGGAGAGAGGTTCCATTGTTGCCAAAAAGGCTTCAGGGCGCCCAAGAAAGACCAGCAAGCGCCAGGACGTCTCTTAAAAGTGTTTCAGCTGCGGGATCGGGCTACCAGCAGTGCAGAGCTTGCTCAGGAATGGCATCAGGCAGGTGTGAGTGCATCTGCACGCACTGTGAGGCGGAGACTCTTGGAGCAAGGCCTGGTCTCAAGGAGGGCAGCAAAGAAGCCACTTCTCTCCAGAAAAAACATCATGGACAGACTGATATTCTGCAAAAGGTACAGGCAGTGGACTGCTGAGGACTGGGGTAAAGTTATTTTCTCTGATGAATCCCCTTTTCGATTGTTTGGGACATCAGGAAAACGCCTCATTCGGAGAAGACAATGTGAGCGCTACCACCAGTCTTGTCTCATGCCAACTGTTAAGCATCCTGAAACCATTCATGTGTGGGGTTGCTTCTCAGCCAAGGGAATCGGCTCTCTCACAGTCTTGCCTAAAAACACAGCCATGAATAAAGAATGGTACCAGAATGTCCTCCAAGAGCAACTTCTCCCAACCCTCCAAGAGCAGTTTGGCGATCAACAATGCCTTTTCCAGTATGATGGAGCACCTTGCCATAAAGCAAAGGTGATAACTAAATGGCTCAGGGAACAAAACATAGAGATTTTGGGTCCATGGCCTGGAAACTCCCCAGATCTTAATCCCATTGAGAACTTGTGGTCAATCATCAAGAAACGGGTGGACAAACAAAAACCTAAAAATTCTGACAAAATGAAAGCATTGATTGTGCAAGAATGGACTGCTATCAGTCAGGATTTGGTCCAGAAGTTGATTGAGAGCATGCCAGGGAGAATTGCAGAGGTCCTGAAGAAGAAGGGTCAACACTGCAAATATTGACTTGCTGCATTAACTCATTCTAACTGTCAATATAAGCTTTTGTTACTCATATGTTTGCAAGTATTATATTTCTGTCTGTGATAAAAACATCTGTCAAACACACATAAAAACCAGAGGGCAGCAGATCATGTGAAAATATAATATTTGTGTCATTCTCAAAACTTTTTGGCCATGACTGTACACATAAAAGAGAGGAAAACAAAAAAAAAGATTTTTCTCACCTGTCCTCCGATCCCTCAGAGTCCTTTCTGCACATGCGGCCCGAAGGCACTGTACACCCCTTGAGCATCCCTGCCAGGTGCAGGAGCTGCCGACGGCACTGCTTTATTCAGCTGAATGTGTGTCCTTGGACGCACATTCTATTGAAATCTATTGCAGAAAGGCTCTCTGCACAGCAATACCAATGCCAGCCACCAGCAAATCAAAGGCCAGCAGCTGACATCAGCGCGGTGGTGTATGACGTCAGTGTCATGTGCTGGCATGCAGATGTCAGCTGCTGGTCTCTGATTGGCCAGCGGCTGGCATTGGTATTGCTGCGCAGAGAGTTGGTCTTTTATGTGTATGTAAAAAAGGCGCAATAGGGCACAGACATTATGGGTTCCTGAATGGGGACATATCTACAATATGGGGACCTGGATGGGGACATAACTACAAGATGGGTACCTGGATGGGGACATATCTACAATATGGGGACCTGGATGAGGACATATCTACGATATGGGGATCTGGTTGTGATCATAACTACAATATGGGGACCTGGATGGGAACATAACTACAATATGGGTACCTGGATGGGGACATATCTACAATATGGGTACCTGGATGGGAGTATAATTACAATATGGGGACCTGGATGGGAACATAACTATAATATGGGATCATAAGTACAAAATGGGCACCTGGATGGGCATTAACTACAATTTTGGGACATAACTACAATATGGGGACCTGGATGGGGACGTAACTACAATATGGGGTCCTGGATGGGTACATAGCTATAATATGGGGGCATAATTACGATACAGGGACCTGAATGGGGTCATAATTACAATATGGGGACCTGAATGGGGACATAACTACAATATAGGGACCTGGATGAGGATATAACTAAAATATGGGGACCTGGATGGGTACATAACTGCAGTATGGGTACATATATGCAACATGGGGATAAGGATGAGGTCATAACTGCAATATGTGTATCTGCATGGGATCATAAGTACAATATGGGAATTGGACCTCCTCACGCACCCGTCCAATTTCCGTGACGTCACACTACATCATGCCCCTTGCGCACCTCGCTACAGTGTCGGCGTCGCTACCGGCCGGAGAACACCAGCAGCCATTCCCTCTGTGCATCCAGGAGTATCGCTACTACGGGAGGACGCTCCCTTAGCCCTCACCTCCTGGCACACTGTCATACTGCCACTGTGGAAGCATGGAGAAGCACAAGTAAGCGCCATTTCAAATCTGGGTGGTCCTTCACTTCTCACGTTGCCAAGACCATCGTATACTACGTGACCCCACGGGACCTCTCTCAGTCACAAAGCAGCCTAACTAAGCGTCCTTCTAAACCCAAGCGTTTTTGCCACTCGGTTCTCGGGTTGCTGGGCTAGTTGCATACAAAGTGACCCCACTGATATTGTTCTTTAACCCCTTTCTATTAGCACAGTGATTACTTCATTTTTTGGAAATATGTTTGGCTGAAATGTAACATTGTTAACAAGGCTAGAGCTAGATAACGCCTGATGTCTTCCATGGCTTTGAACTCATCAGAAGACATTGCGTGATGCTTGCATTCTGGAGTGGTGAACTAAGTTGAACAAAGCATGACTCATAGCAGGGTAATTTGGCACCCAATAAAAGCTGAGGCACGAGTTCGTATAGAGCTGTCATATGCTTTTAGCCTGAGACTATTGTCACAAACCCCAAGGTCCAGACTGGGCGTACCTCTCCTGACCTGAACTCAACATCTTCAGATTTGCCTATGAAGATGTTGAGTTCAGGTCAAGAGAGCAGCAGCAGGTTCAGACATTACGGTTCGTACCTGGACCTTGAAAGTTGGACGAAACCTCAGAGATAATAGTTTTCAGTGTTACTATGTGCCATTTATATTACTAATTTCTTATTGTGTTACAGAGGTCTTTGGGTTCTTCTGGGCACCAAGGCATAGGTGTGGAATACTGTCTCTTTGTCTATTATAACTATATTGCTGATCTCAATTCCTCTTTTAAGGGAATCTGTCACTAGGTTGTTAATTCCTTGTATGAGAGCAGCATGATATAGGGGCAGAGACCCAGATTCCAGTAATGTGCCACTTACTGGGCAGTTTAGTGCAGTTTTGATAAAATCTCTGTTTTATCTGCAGGAGACCTAGCAGTTCTTTAAATGCTGAGCTCTGTACAACCTCACACACCACTGATTGGCAGCTCTCTATGTACACTGTGCATAGGCACTAAGCACTAAATAAATAGTGTGGGCAGCGTTTTACAAAGCTCATGAATATGGAGTATTACATAGCAGCAGGTTTACTAGTCCTCTAGGAATAATCTCCTACTGATAATAGTGAATTTAGCAAAA
>JARQOD010000004.1:431670390-431754882 GCA_033576555.1 Oophaga sylvatica
GAGAGGGATTTGGGGACGAAATACACACTCCCAGGTTAACTCCTTTGCTCAAAGAGGCCCGGGATGGACACCCCCCAACAAAATGTCCCTCTCTCCCGCAAAAGAAACACCTTCTAGTCTTGCGGTGCACCGCCAATTCCCTCCTACAAAAAGATGTCCCTCCCAACTGCATGGGTTCCTCAGAACAGACCAGGGGAACCTCAGTATAAGGGACTTTAGTAGTAGGTGGAGTCATCACGGGAGGCGGAGTTACCTCGCGTCTTCCCCGAATTCGTCTATCCATGCGAATAGCGAGGGCCATAGCAGCCTCCAGTGATGGAGGAGAATCATACTGAGCCAACACATCTTTTAATTTGTCAGACAACCCTTGACAAAACTGGCTCCTAAGAGCTGGGTCATTCCACTGAGTATCTGTTGCCCATCTACGGAACTCAGAAGAATATTCCTCCGCTGGACGATTTCCTTGCCGTATTTTACGTAACTTTGTTTCAGCAAGGGAAACTCGATCCGGATCATCATATACCAGACCCAGGGCAGTAAAAAATCGATCCACTGACTGGAGATCTGGGGAGCCTGGAGGAATAGAGAACGCCAAAGATTGAGGGTCCCCTTGTAAGAGCGAGATAACAATTCCCACCCTCTGCTCTTCACTCCCAGATGACCGAGGCCGCAGCCGAAAGTACAATTTACATGCCTCCCGGAAAGTAAAAAATTTGTCCCACCCACCAGTGAACCTGTCCGGGAGAGCAACCTTAGGTTCAGATCTGGTTTGCTCCGGGGGGACAAAACCTTGGACTTAATGTCTGCAAACTCCATGGACAACCCCTGCAACTGCCGGGCCAGCTGGGCTACTGGATCCATGACAGCTGGAGAGAATCTTTAGTATGGCCGGTGAAAATGTCACGCTGTATAGCAGATATATATATATGTGATGACAGTAATCTATATCAAAAGGGCAACATACAATATAACATGCGCATAGATATATGATAACATACAATTACCGGACAGAAAGTCCAGTGGGTCAATACGGAATCCGTTATACGCTGTCTCCGGCTAGAGGGTGACCGGGGTCTATGCTGACCCTAACCGGGGGTCCTAACTAATCCCTCTACCTGGAGGTACTGTTAAAGGTACAGAGGTCCAGGCCACCAGCGTAAACCCTGTCTCCTATCAATCCCTGCCAACTGTAATCTAGTCCTAAGAAGAACCCTGATTACCACCAAAGGGAATGAACAGGTAACGGTTAATGAACAGAAAGACATACAAGAAAGACAAGAAATAAAGTAAATAAAGTCTTACATACAACACTCACACACAGTAGGAACACCTAAGGTCTCAGAGATAAACTATAAGCTATAAGAGTAAAAACAACTAAGGAGCTCTTAGCTTAAGTATTCTCAGAACCGATCCAGTCTGCTAGACTACATAAAGGCTTTCACCGGCATCTAACAAGCAGACTGGCAGGTATATGAAGGAATCTAATTAGAACATAATCAAAAGCAGCCGGGCGAGGCTGGACCTAGTCTTAGCAAAGAGCTAGGTAAAATTAACTCCCTCATTACCAAACACAAAGAAACAGCAACTCAGCTGTGAGAAGTCAGAGTGTGTAATCGCGACGATCCTTGTGGCGATACACCCATGACAGTCTGTGAGAGGTTTAACTATGGACGAAAAATTACGAATGAATTTCTGGTAGTAGTTAGCAAACCCCAAGAAACGTTCTAATGCCTTAAGATCCTCTGGCAGATCCCACTCAAGAACTGCCCGCACTTTCCCAGGGTCCATACGAAAACCGGATGCTGACACCAGGAATCCTAAAAGCTGAAGTTCCTGTACGGCGAACACAAACTTCCCCCATTTGGCGTACAGTTTATTATCCCGCAAGATCTGTAACACCTGCCTAACATGCTCCTGATGAGACACAAGATCCGGCGAGTAAATTAAGATATCATCCAGATATATGACCACAAACTGTCCCATTAGGTGGCGAAAGATGTCATTTACAAAGTGTTGAAACACCGTCGGGGCAATACTCAGACCAAATGGCATGACAAGGTTCTCATAATGCCCCTCTGGAGTGTTAAACGCCGTCTTCCACTCATCCCCTCCTTCATCCTAATCAGATTGTACGCCCCCCTGAGATCCAACTTAGAGAACCATTTGGCACCCACAATCTGATTGAAGAGATCGGGAATAAGTGGGAGCGGATACGGATCTCGGACCGTAATCCGATTAAGCTCACGGAAATCCAGGCAAGGGCATAGGCCTCCATCTTTTTTCTTCACAAAGAAGAACCCGCGGCCACCGGGGAAGATGAAGGTCTAATATGCCCCTTAGCCAGACTCTCTGAAATATAATCCTTCATGGCCTGTCTCTCAGGACCAGAAAGGTTATACAACCTAGATTTCGGTAATTTGGCCCCAGGGAGCAAGTTAACAGAACAGTCATATTCGCGATGAGGAGGTAGTTCTTGACACCCTTTCTCCGAGAATACATCCTCAAAGTCCACCAGAAATGGAGGTAAGGCCCTAGGAGCGACCGCACCAATGACCGTATTCATGCAGTTTTTATTACAGAATTCACTCCATTGGCTTATCTCTCTGGATTGCCAATTAATAACCGGGTTATGCTTAGTTAACCAAGGAAGGCCCAGCACTATAGGAGTAGGAAGACCCTCCAACACATAACAAGACAACAGTTCTTTATGTAACGCCCCCACTTGAAGATCTATGTTTGTCATGTATAGTGTACAGTTCCTATAGCGTCTTGTGCTTGGGTGCGAGGAAAACACAGGAGACATAGGTTGAAATGAAATGACTTGTATTACTTCATACAAGCATGCTGAAAAGTTCACACAGTTTGCAGGAACAGCGACAGGAGACACAGCAGGCCAGAGTAACTTCAAGCTCTACAATAACTCTCCAAAGCAGGTTCAGGATCTCTTCTCTGTACCGTAATTCCTCTGCAAACATGGATTCACCAAACAGCAGGTTTCCAGAGTCCAAAAGTGTTCCAAGGTTCCTCAGTAGGGAATAGCTGGAGTACAAGTCCAAGGCTTCCAGGAGTCAGGTCACAGACTGACTGAGGCTTGATTCAGGAGCACTGATTGTTCAGCTGAGGCTGCTTAAGAAGCAAGAGGGAAGAATCAGGGCGGGAACATGAAAACTGGAAACTCCATATTAACTGAGGGCAAGAGCTGCAGAAAGACAGAAAGCAAAATGGCCGACGGAAAACTGAGTTTCAAGGAACATGTCAACAGAGACAAAGAACCTTTCATTACTCCCCCCTTAGGGACAACCTCCGGATGACCTCAGACCAGGCTTGTCAGGGTACCTCTGATGAAACTGGCGGAGCAGGCGAGGAGCATTTACATTATTGACTGGTTCCCATGAGTTGTCCTCCACTGGGTAGCCCTGCCATTTAATCAAATATTGCAACTGATTTCTGTACAACCTGGAATCTAGAATCCTTTCCACCATAAATTCTTCCTGACCATCGACCAGCACTGGGTCATTGCAAGGAGAAGAACGTCCAGGAAACGTATTGGGTGTTGCAGCCTTTAGTAGGGATACATGAAAGACAGGGTGGATTCTCATAGTTCTGGGTAGTTGAAGACGACAAGCAACAGCACTTATAATCTTATTGATCTTATAAGGTCCAATGTACTTATGTCCCAATTTAGACGATGGAATCTTTAATTTAAGATTTCTGGTTGACAGCCAGACCAAATCTCCTACCTTGAAAGCTGGTGCAGGTTTACGAAATTTATCTGCTGCTTTCTTGTACCTTTCCTGAGCCAATTCTAGATTTTCCTTTAGATGATCCATATTCTTTTGTAAAGAAGTGATTCTTTCAGCCACTGCCGGCAAGGGCGTATCTATGGGAAATCGAGGAAGAATGTTAGGATGATAACCTAGATTGGAGTAAAAAGGAGACTGCTTAGTGGAGGCGCTCTGAGAGTTGTTATAAGAGAACTCAGCCAGTGGAAGTAGATCCACCCAATCATCCTGTAGGTGGCAGATAAAACAGCGGAGATACTGCTCCAGGGTCTGATTGGTTCGTTCTGTCTGTCCATTAGTCTGGGGATGAAAAGCAGAAGAAAGGTTTACTTTAATGTCCAATGCTGCACAGAAATTTTGCCAAAACCTTGAAGTGAATTGCACCCCTCGATCCGAAATGACCTCATCCGGTACTCCATGTAAGCGAAACACATTCTTAATCATCAAGTCTGATGTCTGTTTTGCAGTGGGTAAGCCGACACAAGGGATAAAATGAGCTGCCTTTGTTAGACGGTCAACCACCACTAGAATGGTGTTCTTCCCTTGAGAGGTTGGTAACTCCACAATGAAGTCCATAGAAATGGATCCCCACGGGCGGGACGGGGTGGGAAGAGGTTGCAACAGACCAGTTGGTGAGGAGCGAGGTGTTTTGCATCTTACACAGACTTCACATGAAGTGACATAGTTTAAGACATCTTTCCTGTAAGTGGGCCACCAAAAGAAACGAGAAAGAAATTCTTGTGTCTTTAGAATTCCCCTATGCCCGGCTATCTTGGAATTGTGGATGAGTTGCAATACTCTCAATCTGACTGTTTCAGGTATATACAGACGTTGTCCCTGAATCCACACACCATTCTTAAAGACAAGACTTACGTCCCTTGGGGGTTGAGCCAACAAAGAATCCGCATGGTATGCTTCCTTGATGTCCTTAAGTAGGTCTTGATTATGAATCACTCCCAGGAATCTAGAGTCAGGAAAAATAGTCTTAGGAGGAGTAAGTGGACGTGTCTCTGCTGAATGAATCCTAGAGAGTGCATCAGCCTTTCCATTGCGCGATCCTGGTCTATAAGAAATGACAAAATTAAATTGGTTTAGGAAAAGATTCCAGCGAGCCTGGCGAGGAGTCAGGCACTTAGCCGACCTGATAAATTCAAGGTTACGATGATCTGTCAGGACGACTATTTGCTGTGCAGCTCCCTGAAGAAGGTGTCTCCATTCCTTGAAGGCGGCAATAATGGCCAACAATTCTCTATTGCCCACATCGTAGTTCCTCTCAGCCGAAGACAACTGCTGGGAAAAGAAGGCACAGGGATGCAAGACATTCTTCTCACCTGTTCTCTGAGAGAGTATAGCTCCAACGGCACAGTCTGAAGCATCCACCTCTATTATGAAGGCAAGCTCGGGGTTGGGATGTACTAAGATAGGTGCGGTGGTAAATTTATCCTTTAAACAGGAAAATGCTTCCTGAGCTTGCGGGGTCCAGGAGAACCTAGACTGTTTCCGGGTAAGTTGGGTGATAGGTGACACTACCTCAGAAAAATTCTTAATAAAACGTCTATAGAAGTTGGCAAACCCGATGAAACGCTGCACCTCCTTCACATTTCTAGGAATTGGCCAATCCTTGATGGCTTGGGTCTTGCTTCCATCCATACTAATCCCTTGCGTAGATAGTACATACCCCAGAAATTGAATTTCGGTCCTATGGAATTCACATTTTTCAAGTTTGATGTAGAGATGGTTTTGTCTTAGGCGTTCTAAGACCATTCTCACATGTCCATGATGTTCCTCTGTGGAGTTAGAAAAAATTAGAATATCATCCAGATAAATCACCACAAATGTATCTAGGAGATCCCTGAAGATATCATTCACGAAGTGTTGGAAAGTGGCTGGGGCGGTACTCAGACCAAAAGGCATAACTAGATATTCAAAGTGTCCATAGCGTGACCTGAAAGCAGTCTTCCATTCATCCCCAGGTCTGATACGGACCAAGTTATAGGCCCCACGGAGATCCAGTTTAGAGAAAATTTTGGCATGCCGCACTCTCTCCAACAACTCAGGGATTAAAGGCAATGGATAACGGTTTGTAATAGTAACCTTATTGAGTTCCCTATAGTCTATGCAGGGTCTCAGAGATCCATCTTTCTTCTTCACAAAGAAGATGGGTGCACCTGCGGGAGATGAAGAGGGGCGTATGAAGCCCTTGGCTAAATTTTCGTCTATATAATCCTTCAAAGCTTTTAGCTCGGGCCCCGCTAGGGGGTAGATCTTACCAAAAGGTATCTCGGCTCCGGGTAATAATTCAATTGGACAATCATATGGACGGTGAGGAGGAAGCTGATCAGCGTTCTTCTTGTCACAATAAATCGTCATAGTCCTGGTATACAGCTGGTAGTTCAGGGACTGACATGGTTCCTTTAGGAACAGAGCAAGCTGAAACTCCTTGACTCATCTGTTTCTCCGGAAAGTGTAATTCCTTGGTCTCCCAGTTAATCGTAGGATTCTGCGCCTGCAGCCATGGTAGCCCTAGAATGATGGGAAAGTGGGGAGAAGAGATAAGCAAAAAGACATTTTCTCCTGATGATCTTTACCCATAAGGACCCTCAAAGGCTCTGTTTCTTGATCCACTGGTCCAGAAGTCAGTAGAGAGCCATCCACAGTCTCCATCTGTACTGGAGTAGCCTTCTTCACTGAACGTATCCCCTGTTTCAGAGCAAAGGAGATATCCATAAAATTTCCACTTGCTCCTGAGTCGATCATAGCAGAGCTAGACACCCAGACTGAGTCAACCCAGAGTTTGATGGAAAGGAAGCAATGAGAATTGTTTCTTTTACAACTCAGCTGGGACACCGCTGAGGAAACTTGAAAAATTGCAGCGTTTATACCGTCATCGTCCCCAGAACTAACAGAGTTTAAGTCCGAGAAATCAAGATCTCTTGCAGCAGATCTCTCTGGAGCCTGAGGCTCGGACATGACAGAGCTCCTCTTGCAACACTCACAGTGAATGACTGCTGCAGTAGTCTTACGAGAACGGCTGGGGCAGTTTATAATGAAGTGCCCTGACTTACCACAGTAGAAACATAGATTTTCCTTTATACGATGTTCTTTGCGTGCATCACTAATCCGTCTTTGTAAAGAGTCCACCTGCATGGGTTCAGGTTCTGGTTCCCTTGTGATCCTACTCAAAGGTTCCTTAGCTGAGGAGGGAGGTAGTAAAAGGTTAGTGCGATTATTTTCGAACCATCTCTCTTGTCTGCGTTCAGTCAGACGAGCATCAATACGGATACAATAGTTAATAAATACACCTAACGCAGTGGGAGGGTCGGCACGAGCAAGTTCATCCTTAATCAGTGGAGACAACCCTTTCCGAAAAATAGATTTTTTAGCGGAAGTGTCCCAAGTGGTATCAAGAGCCCATCTCCTGAAATCCAGGGCATATTCGGCTACTGAACGCTTACCTTGGCGCAAAGTTAACATGGCTGCTTCAGCTGTTGCACCTCGATTGGGGTCATCAAACACCTGCCCCATGGCTGAAATAAAAGCATCAAGGTGATTCAAACAATCATCCTCAGTCTCAATCAGAGGGTTTGCCCACATCAAAGCCTTATTGGTAAGCAACATGATTATAGTAAGCACTTTGGATCGTTCAGTGGGAAATTGTGAAGCATGTGCAGAGAAAAATAAATTGCATTGATTAATAAATCCCCTGAATTTCTCACGTTCACCGCCAAAACGAAAAGGAGGTAATTTGGGGATCCCAGAACTTGGGGTTATGGCAGGAGCCTGGGCTCGTTCCTCTAGAGCAGACCCGGGCAAGGGGCGGCCCGCGGGCCGCATCCGGCCCGCCGGCTGTCCGTGACCGGCCCGCGGAGGCGCTCCGGCAGTCTCAGGGCCCCGGCATCAGCTGGCACAATACTTACCTCTCCCGTGCCTCCGCTGCTGCAGCTCCGGGCTCCACCGGCGCTTCCTCTCACAGCCGGCCGCTGAATGACGTCATCATTCAGCGGCCGGCTGTGTCAGAGAGCGGGGACGCTGAACAGGTAAGACGTGTCTCTGTGTGTGTCTGTGTCTATGTAGTGCGGTGCTTTGTGTGTGTGTGTGTGTGTGTGTGTGTGTGTGTGTGTGTGTGTGTGTATGTATGTATGTGAGAGAGTGCTTATGTGCTGTCTGTGTGTGATGATGTTCAGGCATTGCTGATAATGGGGAGGCATTGATGATGGGGAGAAGATGATGATGATGATGGGCAGGCATTGCTGATAATGGGGAGGCATTGATGATGGGGAGAAGATGATGATGGGCAGGCATTGCTGATAATGGGGAGGCATTGATGATGGGGAGAAGATGATGATGATGATGGGCAGGCATTGCTGATAATGGGGAGGCATTGATGATGATGGGGAGAAGATGATGATGGGCAGGCATTGCTGATAATGGGGAGGCATTGATGATGATGGGGAGAAGATGATGATAATGGGCAGGTATTGATGATAATGGGCAGGCATTGATGATGGGGAGAAGATGATGATGATGATGGGCAGGCATTGATGATGATGGGGAGAAGATGATGATAATGGTCAGGTATTGATAATGGGCAGGCATTGATGATGGGGAGAAGATGATGATAATGGGCAGGTATTGATGATAATGGGCAGGCATTGATGATGGGGAGAAGATGATGATGGGCAGGCATTGCTGATAATGGGGAGGCATTGATGATGATGGGGAGAAGATGATGATGGGCAGGCATTGCTGATAATGGGGAGGCATTGATGATGATGGGGAGAAGATGATGATGGGCAGGCATTGCTGATAATGGGGAGGCATTGATGATGATGGGGAGAAGATGATGATAATGGGCAGGTATTGATGATAATGGGCAGGCATTGATGATGATGGGGAGAAGATGATGATAATGGGCAGGTATTGATGATAATGGGCAGGCATTGATGATGGGGAGAAGATGATGATGGGCAGGCATTGCTGATAATGGGGAGGCATTGATGATGATGGGGAGAAGATGATGATAATGGGCAGGCATTGATGATAATGGGCAGGCATTGATGATGGGGAGAAGATGATGATGGGCAGGCATTGCTGATAATGGGGAGGCATTGATGATGATGGGGAGAAGATGATGATAATGGGCAGGTATGTATATATACAGTATACAGTATATATATATATATATATATATATGTATATATACAGTATTGGGTAGAACGGAGTTAAGTATATTAGTCCGGCCCTCTAAAACCATCCCAATTTCTCATGCGGCCCCCTGGCAAAATTAATTGCCACCCCTGCTCTAGAGCCTCAATCCTGGCTCGCAATTCCTGGGTAGTCTGTCCAAACACTTGCAAATTATGATTAGTGAGGTCCTGTAGGCTTGCAAAACGGGTTTTTAAAGTCTGTACATCTGAAAGGATTGTATCAGTCACTCCGCAAAGTTCCTTTATGCGGGCCTCCATCTTCCAGATCTTTTAAGGCAGAGGTGCTGGAAGGAGAAGAGGAAAGGAAAAAAAAAAAAAAACAATAGTGTTTACCTGTGGTAACACTCCAGAGTAAAATTTTAAGGGAATGCGCTCACCTGGAATGGTTGTGAGAAGTCACAACCACTGTCATCACATAAGGTATTAAACGGACATCTGATATCCACAGTCACAGCAGACACGGCTTTCCCAGACCCAGCAGACACTAAACATTGGCTCCTGAATCTTGTCATGTATAGTGTACAGTTCCTATAGCGTCTTGTGCTTGGGTGCGAGGAAAACACAGGAGACATAGGTTGAAATGAAATGACTTGTATTACTTCATACAAGCATGCTGAAAAGTTCACACAGTTTGCAGGAACAGCGACAGGAGACACAGCAGGCCAGAGTAACTTCAAGCTCTACAATAACTCTCCAAAGCAGGTTCAGGATCTCTTCTCTGTACCGTAATTCCTCTGCAAACATGGATTCACCAAACAGCAGGTTTCCAGAGTCCAAAAGTGTTCCAAGGTTCCTCAGTAGGGAATAGCTGGAGTACAAGTCCAAGGCTTCCAGGAGTCAGGTCACAGACTGACTGAGGCTTGATTCAGGAGCACTGATTGTTCAGCTGAGGCTGCTTAAGAAGCAAGAGGGAAGAATCAGGGCGGGAACATGAAAACTGGAAACTCCATATTAACTGAGGGCAAGAGCTGCAGAAAGACAGAAAGCAAAATGGCCGACGGAAAACTGAGTTTCAAGGAACATGTCAACAGAGACAAAGAACCTTACAATGTTATGCACTGCTTGCAAAAAACTTCCCTGACCGAGAGGTCTGGCATCGATCGAGAATATGGGGACGGGTTTAGCCAACACACTCAATCGCATACCTTGAACCCGGGCAAAGCGAGCATCCACCAGATTAGCCCCGGCCCCACTATCCAGAAGAACAGATATCCTCTCAGTTCTCGTACCCACCACCACCTCCGCCGGTACGAGAAACTGAGACGAATTTAGGGACGAAATACTTACTCCCAGATTGCCGTCCACCACACAATCTGGGATCAATAGTTTTCCGGCGACTTCTCACTCTGCAAAGGACGGGATGGACACCCCCCAATAAAATGTCCCTTTTTCCCACAGAAGAAACAACTCCTTGTTTTGTGGCACCCCACCGATCCCCTCCCCCGGAATGATGTCCCTCCTAATTGCATAGGCTCCTCTGGAGTGACCAGGGGAACTTCCGTATAAGGGACCTTGAGGAAGGTGGAGTCATCACAGGGGGCGAAGTTACCCCGCACCTCTCCCGAAGACGTCTGTCAATACGAATAGCAAGGGCCATAGCTGCTTCCAGTGATGTGGGAGGGTCATACTGTGCCAGCACATCCTTTAATTTGTCAGATAAACCTTGACAAAACTGGCTCCTAAGAGCCGGGTCATTCCACTGGGTGTCCGTGGCCCACCTACGGAACTCCGAACAGAATTCCTCCGCCGGACGATCTCCCTGCTGTATCTTACGTAACTTAGATTCAGCAAGGGAGACCCGATCCGAGTCATCATATACAAGACCCAGAGCTGCAAAAAACCTATCCACTGACTGGAGAGCTGGGGAGCCCGGCGGAAGAGCGAACGCCCAGGATTGGGGGTCTCCTTGTAGGAGCGAGATGACAATCCAACCCTTTGCTCCTCACTCCCAGATGACCGAGGTCGCAGCCGAAAGTACAATTTACATGCCCCCGGAAAGCAAAAAACTTGTCCCGCCCCCCAGTGAACCTGTCAGGGAGAGCTACTTTAGGTTCAGGTCCAGCCTGCTCCGGGGGTACAAAACCTTGGACTTAACGTCCGCCAGCTCCATGGACAAACTCTGCAACTGCCGAGCTAGACTGACTACTGGATCCATGGTGTTATGTTTCGGTAACTGAGGAGTGCAGGTAAAAAAGGCAATACACCAGAGCAGTTGGAATCTATGAGATTGCAGTACCCTGACTAACCACCACAACTAGAGGCAGCCGTGGAGCGTTCCTACGTTGGTCCTAGACGCCTCGTCACAGCCTGAGAAACTAACTACACCTAAAGAAAGAAATAGGAAAGCTATCTGCCCCGGAGCAGATCCCCAAAGAACATAGAAAGCCCCCAAACATGTAATGGCTGTTAGACAAGAAGAAATACTGACACAGACAGAAAATAGTATGAGCAAACGTTGGGGCCCAAACTAACTAAATAGAAAAGGATAGGAAGGGTACTTACTGCAATCTCAAAAAACCCTACAAAGCACCAACTCTACTAATTTCAAAAACACCTGAGATCACATGACCTCTACCACCTAAATTAGTTCTCTGGTGTAACAAAATCAAAACAGCAGCCACTGAAGAAACTGGAAAAAGCAAAAGTACAAACATCAGTGGCTGAACTAAACTGAGAGGGCAACAGCCCCCGGAGGGGACCCTGAAGGCCCCCACAGAAGTGCAGGACAAAATGCAAAAATAAAGCACAAAAACAAAAAGAAGAAAATGTCTTATCTGTTAGCAGGAGATGCAGACACGACACAGCAGGCTACAAGGGAAACAGGAATCATGGAGTGAGACCAGAACAATTGATCACCGGCAACCCTGATGGGAAGGCGACTCCCTTATATAAGACCAGTCAGTAACACCTGATTCCCACTCCTCACAATCTTCACTGGACAGTCCAGTACCGCTTGTAACCACCAGAGGGAGCCTCTGCTCAGAACTCATTTCAAGTCCATTCACAACACCATGGTGACTGGAGAAAATCTTTAGTGGTCGGTGAAAATGTCACGCTGTCTCTGCATACAGGAGGACCAGGGTCTATGCTGACCCTAAGCTGGGGTCCTGACTAATCCCTCTACCTGGAGGTACTGTTGATGGTACAGAGGTCCAGGCCGCCAGCGTAACCCTATCTCCTGTGAATCCTGACCACTGTAATCTAGTCCTGAGAAGGACCCTGATTACCACAACAGGGAAACGGGAAGGTAACTGCCTACACACAGTATAAGACGAACGAGACAGTACAAGGGGTAAAACAAAAGACACCTTGCATACAAAACTACCACTACAGAGGGAACACCAACGGGTAAGGAGATAAATAATAAAGCGAGGAGAGGAGAAAACCACAACAGGTACTCTTAGCTTTAGATTTCTCAATATGATCCGCTCTGCTGGTCTGCATGAATGCTTTCACCGACACTTCCCTAGCAGACAGGCAGGTAATTGAAGGAAACCAATTATCGCAACATTAATTGCAGCTGAGCGAGGCTGGTCTTGTCCAGCACAGAGAGAGGGAGAATTAACTCTCTCACTGCCGAAAAACACCACCAGCAGAAACTCAGCTGTGAGAAGTCAGGGTGTGCAATCGCGACGATCTTCGCAGCGACACACCCGTGACAGTGGTCTATTGTGGATTTTGGCATATGTTTGGATAATTACTGTTATGATTGCTAAGATGGTTCTGAGCGAGGCTCCCTCTGGTGGTTACAGACAGTACTGAACCTTTCAGCGAGAATGCAATCTGGGACACGGACTGGTCTGATATAAGGGAGGTTCCTCCCATGATGTTGCCGATGATCAATTGTTCCCTTGTCTCAATTGTGGTTCCTGGTTCATTGAAGTTGCTGAGTCTTGCTGAAATCTTCTGCTATCAAGATAAGATATTTCTGTTTATTTTTGTGCTTGCTTTGCATGTTCCTGCACTTCGTGGAGGTCAGCCAGGTTACCTCCGGGCTGTGCTCCTCTCAGTTTATCTGAGCCACTGTTATTTGTTCATTTGCTTTTTCCTGTTTTCAGTGGCTGCGGCTTAGTTTTGTTACACCGAGATCTGATTAGGTGGTAGAGATGTGAATCATCAGGTGTTTTGCAAACAGAAGTTGGTTATTTTTTAGAGTTTTTTGGATGCAGGAGTACCTTTCCTGTACTTTTCTGTCTAGACAGTTGGGCCCACGTTTGCCATTCTATTTTCTGTCTGTGTCCGTGCTTCTTCTTGTCTAACCGCCATTACATGTTGGGGCTTCCTATTTTCTTGGGGATCTGTCCAGGCGATAGCTTCATCTTTCGCCTTTAGGTGTATTATCTCTCAGGCTGTGATGAGGCGTCTAGGATCAACGTAGGAAATGCTCCACGGCTACCTGAGTTGTGTGGTTAGTTAGGTTACTGCATCCAATAGGTTCCAGCCTCTTGGTGTATTGCCGTTTTTGCTTATTCTCCCTCAGCTACTAAAAATACAATATCCATTTGTAGAAGCCATCCTCTTTCAACTTCAGTTTTTACAGATGGTTTGCATCAAGAATTGTTAAAATTTCATTGATTTCATTCTCCCTCTACCCGTGAACTGTTCCGCATGCCATGGCTGCAACACAATCCCAAAGCATGATTGATCCACCCCATACTTAATATTTGCGAGATATTCTTTCCTGAAATTCTGTGCCCTTTTTTCTCCACACATACTTTTGATCATTGTGGCCAAGAGTTGTATTTTAATCTCATCGGTCACAGGACTTGTTCAAAATGCATCGGCTTGTTTAGATTTTTTTGCATACTTCTGACTTGAATTTTATGGTGAGGACACGGAGAGTTTTCTTCTGATGAGTTTCCAGGAAGGTCATATTTGTGCAAGTTCTCTGAATAGTAGAACAGTGTACCAAACTCTAGAGTCTGCTTAATATTCGAGGTCTTTTGGCAGTCAGGTGGGGGTCTGATTGCCTCTTAGCAATCCATGAGCAGCTCTCACTGACATTTTGCTGATCTCCAGACCTTATTTTGACCTCCACTGTCTGTAACAGCATTTCTAATTACAGTTCGAATGAGGAAAGGCAACTTGAAAACATTTGCTATTTCTTAATGCCTTCTATAGCCAGCTGCTAAGAGATCATGTGCTTTTTTTTGGACAAGTTAGAGGAGCTGAATTTATAAAGCTGAGAAATTTGCTTCAACTGGCCTTACCTAACGATACATAGTGAACAAGCCAGAACCTAACAGGTTAATTAAGGTTGAACTTAGTCAAAGTTATCAGAGCACATAAATCCAAAGGGTGCTCAAACTTTTCATCTGCCATTTTCTTTTTTGTAATTTTTAAAATGTAAAAAATGACAATACTTTATGTCATTTTTAAGTTAGGCCTTTTAGAGACATTCATCGTCAACTTGCTTAACGTTCACAATAACATAATTTTGACCAGGGTGCAAATTCTAACATGCCACTGTGTGTGTGAAGATATATTATATACATACATACAAAATTGGACACACCTTCTTCAAGATTTTCTGTATTTCATGACTATGAATTGTACATTCACACTAAAGGCATCAGACTATGAATTAACACATTGGATTATACTAACAAAAGTGTGAAACAACTGAAAATATGTCTTTTTTCTAGGTTCTCAAAGTAGCCCTTTTGCTTGTTACTGCTTTCACACTCTTGGCATTCTCTTAATGAGCTTCAAGAGGTAGTCACTGGAAATGTTTTTCACTTCACAGGTGGGCCCTGTCAGGTTTAATAAGTGTGATTTCTTGCCTTATAAATGGGGTTGGGACCATCAGTTGTGTTGTGCAGAAGTCTGGTGGATACACAGCTGATAGTCCTACTGAATAGACTGTTAGAATGTGTATTATGGCAAGAAAAAAGCAGCTAAGTAAAGAAAAACGAGTGGCCATCATTACTTTTAGAAATGAAGGTCAGGCAGTCCGAAAAATTGGGGAAACTTTGAAAGTGTCCCCAAAAGCAGTTGCAAAAACCATCAAGCGCTACAAAGAAACTGGCTCACATGAGGACCACCCCAGGAAAGGAAGACCAAGAGTCACCTCTGCTTCTGAGGATAAGTTTATCCGAGTCACCAGCCTCAGAAATCGCAGGATAACAGCAGCTCAGATTAGAGACCAGGTCAATGCCACTCAGAGTTCTAGCATCAGACACATCTCTACAACAACTGTTAAGAAGAGACTTTGTGCAGCAAGTCTTCAAGGTAAAATAGCTGCTAAGAAACCACTGCTAAGGACAGGCAACAAGCAGAAGAGACTTGTTTGGGCTAAAGAACACAAGGAATGGACATTAGACCAGTGGAAATCTGTGCTTTGGTCTGATGAGTCCAAATTTGAGATCTTTGGTTCCAACCACCTTGTCTTTGTGCGACGCAGAAAAGGTGAACGGATGGACACTACATGCCTGGTTCCCACCGTAAAGCATGGAGGAGGAAGTGTGATGGTGTGGGGGTGCTTTGCTGGTGACACTGTTGGGGATTTATTCAAAATTGAAGGCATACTGAACCAGCATGGCTACCACAGGATCTTGCAGCGGCATCTCCATCCGGTTTGCGTTTAGTTGGACCATCATTTATTTTTCAACAGGACAATGACCCCAAACACACCTCCAGGCTGTGTAAGGGCTATTTGATCAAGAAGGAGAGTGATGGGGTGCTACGTCAGATGACCTGGCCTCCACAGTCACCAGACCTGAACTCAATCGAGATGGTTTGGGGTGAGCTGGACCGCAGAGTGAAGGCAAAAGGGCGAACAAGTGCTAAGCATCTCTGGGAACTCCTTCAAGACTGTTGGAAGACCATTTCCGGTGACTACCTCTTGAAGGTCATCAAGAGAATGCCAAGAGTATGCAAAGCAGTAATCAAAGCAAAAGGTGGCAACTTTGAAGAACCTAGAATATAAGACATATTTTCAGTTGTTTCACACTTTTTTTGTTAAGTATATAATTCCACATGTGTTAATTCATAGTTTTGATGCCTTCAGTGTGAATGTACAATTTTCATAGTCAAGAAAATACAGAAAAATCTTTGAATGAGAAGGTGTGTCCAAACTTTGGGTCTGTACTGTATATATATATATATATATATAATCACAACCTCAAATTATCTTCCCTTCATTGATGAGAGAATTTGACCAGTTTGGCTCCCTGGATAACTTTAAAGTTAACTACTCCACAACAGAAGCACTTATATTACCCAGGGGACATACAAATAGCCAAGAATAAGTTCCCTTTTCAATGGCACTCAAATACTTAGGTATTCTCATTCTGTCCAATCTTAACAATCTTTATTCTCTAAACTATCATACACCCTTTAAGACCTCACTTCAAATTATTAAAGCGTATATCGTGGTTAGGACAGATAAACACATGGAAAGTTCCTATTCATTTTTCAAACAGTCCCAATTATCCTTCCTTCAGGCTTTTTTTTGAATACTTAAGTCTGCTGTGATCAAGTTTGTGTGGAGAGGATCTAGACCAAGAATTAAATTCCAGATTCTTACTTGTGTTAAAATAACAGGAAGGGCAGGTCTCCAAGATTTACAACTATATCACCAGTCTTCTCTGCTTGTTCGCTTATAAGATTGTCACTTTTACTCAGACTCCAACCAATGGGTCATGTTGGAACAAGCCTGTTCTTCTGTACCTCCAAGATATCTCCCCTGGATTGAAACAAAAGACAAAATACAAATTACAATGCAGGGGTATCTACCCAAACTCACCTTGCAGAAAGAATAATATTCTTACAAGACCAAATAGCCCCCAGGCTTCCACATGCTCTAAACCTGAATTCACACCAAGATATACTAGAAACAAGTTTCTCCATTGGAATACAAACTCGAACACACGACTTTCGAGGAACTGCAAGCCCATGACCTCCCAGAAGAACCACCCTCAAAAACTCTTTTGGATATAGATCGCCCGCCAGGGCAGTGGGATACTCGGTACCGGGCCTGTGTATTGAAGGGATGTGTCACAGCAGCAGTGACCCGGTCCGTGGCCCTGGGTGTCCAATAAAAGGGTAATATTTACAGGGGATGTTTAGTGTTTGTAGTAAGGTATTCGTGACACCACTTGTGGTATCTGGTCAGGGATGACCAGCACTGCAGTGCAGATCCTCTGAGACTGATGGTGTGATGCAGCAGAGTTGGAATAGCTTCCCACAAGTGAAGCTGCTGGTCTCAGGGCAGGTAGATGTTGTACTATTAGAGTAATGGTACTGAGAGATGTAGCTGAGTGTAGTAGGTGATGCAGGAAGAAACTGAGAAACAATCAGTGAGTTGCAGTTTCCAAAGCTTTACTTACAGTTTTGCAGGCAAAGTATCCAGGGCATTGAGTACAGATAGTGTTGGAGTAGGTCAGCCTGAAAGCAGTTTAGGATCCCCTTACTTCAGGTGGGATGTGAGGTCTCCTTTCTAGCGCTGTTCTCTGAGGCACTGGCTGCTATAAGCTCCGTCCAAGTTCCTCTCTCTCTGTCTTTTGTTTAAGTAGAACTTCACTCTCATAACAGGCAGCTGTAACCTGTTTCAGGAATCACCTCTATGGAGTCTCCGGCTCACATGTGCTGCTGTTTTGTAGAAGGATCTTAATTGGGACAGAGGACCTGCCGTCCTCTGCCCTCCGGATTCTGCTGCTGGGACTTTACTTCACTCTCTCAGCCTCGGACTCCGGGGGTCCGGTTTCTGGCGCTCAGACCTGGGGGTGAGCTCTCTATAGCCCCTCTTTTCCCCAGCTTGTCTCCACACGTCTGTCCTCTCTCGTCCCTCCAGCTAGACTTCTAACTCCTCTCCCAGCCAGAATATTCCAGAGAAGCTCTCCTGAAAATCAGGTGTTAGAGCTCCTCCTTCTGGTCTGGAGTAAGAAAAGGTGTTGTATGCTGTGTAACCTGATAAAGGGATCTTTCTTTGCTTTCTGGCATGACATCACTCTCCCCTGGAGGGAGGTAAGGTCACTGTGGCAACCAAACTCCTGAGGTGCCACAGATACACTGTAAACAATATAGATCCTTAGTAATAAGAGGGGAACAGCACTCTTTACCTTCCTAACCAACTCCATCTGAGGGATTGTTTCTCCTGGATTCACCATTGTCACATCTGATATCTCATATACAGTATATGGTCTTTTAAGTCAAACCTCTACTATTTTAGAACCTAACGTAATACAAACATGGGAAATAGATTTAGATACTACTTTTTCTGAGGAGGATATACAAAATGCATATTTGTTTTCCCGCTAAATGTTAACTGCTTGCTATGCACAAGAAAATAATTATATCATAGAATCATAGAATGGTAGAGTTGGAAGGGACCTCCTGGGTCATCTGGTCCAAACCTCTGCTCAAAGCAGGATTCACTAAATCATCCCAGACAGATGTCTGTCCAGCCTCTGTTTGACTAAAGACTATAAAGCTACCCAACAAAACTACGTAGGATCTTCTCTTCCATACCTGATTCCTGTTGGCCCTGTGGAATAGAGAAAGGTACAATGTGGCATATTTGGTAGGACTGTAATAACATAAAACCTTTTAGGGAGGGAGCATTTTCTGTATACCGTAAAATTCCAGGAGATGAGGTTACCCCTTTCCCTAAAGTAGCTCTTCTGTCCTTGCTTCCAGGTTCTATTAGATCTCAAAAACTAAGCTTTCTGTGATTCTGTTTCAATGCAGCTCGCTCAGTGATACCTAGGCACTGGCGTTCTGTGACTGAGTGGTAACAAGAACTATCACATATATGTCATGCGGAAGATTTATCAGCTGAAACATCTGGTGATAATTAAATATTTCTCCTGCTTTGGCAACCATGGATTCTCTTTAGAGACTCTCCCAAATTTCAATTCCTAGTCTCAACATAAAGCTTAAAAAAATACCAATACACAGTTGCTTACTGATGACAAACTGGCATATTCTCTTATCCATCTTCTCTCATATCTTTGCTCCGAACCCTCACCCCCCTCGCTTTCTTGCCATCTCTCTCCCATTTTTCTCTTTCCTCTCCTCTCCCCTCTATAACCTTTTCTCTCTATTTCGAACACTGAATCTTCTGGCTAATTTCCTCCTTCTTTACAAAGCTTTCTTCAAGGAATCCAGATACACACATAACTCATGTTTATATAGTTTTATACATTTCTTATAGAAAAACTGATAGAAGCTTTCTAGTTGATATAAACTGGTTGAAGGGTAATAATTTCCAGTTTGCATATGCACATTTCTTTTACAGGTAAATTATTACTTTGGATCAATGCCTAAATGTGTTTCGCAAGTTCCTTTTATGGTTGTACTATGGAAATAAACAGAGATAAATGTACATATCATTGAAAAGGTAGAAGCAATTTATTGATTCATAGGAATTTCAGTGTCAGTTATTTGTACTTGACCTTTGTATTGGGCCTTGTATTCATTCTTTTTATTTTCTGTTATTTCTTGCATTGTTACACTTAAATGTTTTCAATAAAATATGATTAAATGTAAATTTATTACCATGCCAACAAAAAATGTATTGGTCAGTACACACACCAGGTTGGAATCCAAAGTCAAGAGTTGTAAACAAAAAACAAAACAAAATAAGAACAATTCTTTACTTATATTGTATTAAAATAAGATCAACAATGAAAACATGATGCCTCATGACAAATGGAGGATGCAGCCGAAAAATAAAAACTCATGGCTTGAATAGTACAGGAATCAGTTATCAAATGATTTGAAAGGTGTATATTGTACTCACAAAGATATATGAAAGTATCACATTATTCTCACAAAGAGGGTGTTACCAGTTGCACTCGTATAGACAGTGCTGAACAATTACCAAACAAATTAGTCATGTAAAACTGAGTAAGTGCATACACTAACACATATAAGCAAGGAAAATGAGTCTAAAGTGCTTAGTGCACTGTATCAAAACCAGATAAGCTAAACCGCTTGAATCCAAATGATAGTTGTATATGTGGTCCAAAAAAGTTTTTGATACCTGAATAAATGCATTAGAGCTGCATCCCTCACCCTGACGCACATTTTGCCTATCTTCCTCTGGGGACATGTCTAGATGGAAAGGCCTCATGATTATTTAAAGTATAAAGGGTCAATCAGAGGTGTACTAAAGTGTCAAATCACATGGTCATTGTAGACCAATTACCTCTGAGTTGATAGCATAAGTGTCTACTGGACGGAGTTAGGTAGCCGCCAAGTCACTTGCTTAAAGGGAGCCAATCACCAATGAGTTGGTAAAATGATGAGTGCAAATGTCTTTATGACACATCCAGTCACAATCTCATCGCTGAAAACTGACTTCCCGTTCTTGGCTGCGGTGGAACGTGGCATCCACCATAAACATCTGTTACCATGGACGGGATAGTCTAGTGTGTGACACTATTGGCACATGCGTACCGCCCGGGCACTGGTCCAGAACAATAAAATATAAGATATGATTGAATCGTGAAAAAATGAACTAGAGAAAAGGTTAAGGAATAGCATGAATATTTGCCATATATAGAGTGACTAATGCAAGAACATGTATTGATGGTAATAAAGTGCAAAATGTGGAAAGAACAGCAAGTATTGATTACTAATATTATTATAATAGGTGCCTGTGGATGATTACATGTGTAAACAAGACTGGATGGCATGTATATCTATATATATATATATATTATATATACAGTACAGACCAAAAGTTTGGACACATCTTCATTCAAAGATTTTTCTGTATTTTCATGACTATGAAAATTGTACATTCACACTGAAGGCATCAAAACTATGAATTAACACATGTGGAATTATATACTTAACAAAAAAGTGTGAAACAACTGAAAATATGTCTTATATTCTAGGTTCTTCAAAGTAGCCACCTTTTGCTTTGATTACTGCTTTGTACACTCTTGGCATTCTCTTGATGAGCTTCAAGAGGTAGTCACCGGAAATGGTCTTCCAACAGTCTTGAAGGAGTTCCCAGAGATGCTTAGCAATTGTTGTCCCTTTTGCCTTCACTCTGCGGTCCAGCTCACCCCAAACCATCTCGATTGGGTTCAGGTCTGGTGACTGTGGAGGCCAGGTCATCTGGCGTAGCACCCCATCACTCTCCTTCTTGGTCAAATAGCCCTTAACCCCTTCACCCCCAAGGGTGGTTTGCACGTTAATGACCGGGCCAATTTTTACAATTCTGACCACTGTCTCTTTATGAGGTTATAACTCTGGAACGCTTCAACGGATCTTCGCAATTCTGAGAATGTTTTCTCGTGACATATTGTACTTCACGTTAGAAGTAAAATTTCTTCGATATAACTTGCGTTTATTTTTGAAAAAAACGCAAATATGGCGAAAATTTTTAAAATTTTGCAATTTTCAAACTTTGAATTTTTATTCCCTTAAAACAGAGAAATATGTCGCACAAAATAGTTAATAAATAACATTTCCCACATGTCTACTTTACATCAGCACAATTTTGGAACCAAAATTTTTTTTTGTTAGGAAGTTATAAGGGTTAAAAGTTGACCAGCGATTTCTCATTTTTACAACAAAATTTACAAAGCCATTTTTTTTAGGGACCACCTCTCATTTGAAGTCACTTTGAGGGGTCTATATGGCAGAAAATACCCAAAAGTGACACCATTCTAAAAACTGCACCCCTCAAGGTACTCAAAACCACATTCAAGAAGATTATTAACCCTTCAGGTGCTTCACAGGAACTAAAGCAACGTGGAAGGAAAAAATGAATATTTAACTTTTTAGCCACAAAAATGATCTTTTACAAACTTTTTTTTATTTTCACAAGGGTAAAAGGAGAAAATGGGCAGATAAGGTTGTTATGCAATTTCTCCTGAGTACGCCAATACCCAATATGTGGGGGAAAACCACTGTTTGGGCACACGGCAGAGCTCGTAAGGGAAGGAGCGCCGTTTGACTTTTTCAAACTAAAATTGGCTGGAATTGAGATTGGACGCCATGTCGTGTTTGGAGAGCCCCTGATGCGCCTAAACAGTGGAAACCCCACAAGTGACACCATTTTGGAAACTAGACCCCCTAAGGTACTTATCTAGATCTGTTGTGAGCACTTTGAACTCCCAAGTGTTTCACAAAAGCTTATAATGCCTGGGTGTGAAAAAAAAAAAAAAACAATTTTCCACAAAATGATTTTTTAGTCCCAAATTTTTGAATTTTCCCAAGGAAATTGGACCCCAAAAGTTGTTGTCCAATTTGTCCTGAGTACGCTGATACCCATATGTGGGGGGGGGGAACTGTTTGGGTGCACGGCAGGGCTTGGAAAGGAAGTAGTAACGTTTTGGAATGCAGACGTTGATGGGGGTCATGTTCCGTTTGCAGTGCCCCAGATGAGCCTAAACAGTGGAAACCCCCCACAAGTGACCCCATTTTGGAAACTATACCCCTAAGGAACTTATCTAGATCTTTGGTGAGCACTTTGAACCCCCAAGTGCTTCACACAAGTTTATAATGCCCGGGCATGAAAATAAAAAATCCTATTTTTTTCCCACAAAAATTATATTTTAGTCACTAATTTTTTATTTTCTCAAGGGTAACAGGAGAAATTGGACCACACAAGTTGTTTTCCAATTTGTCCTGAGTACGCTGATACCCCATATGTGGGTGGGAACCACTGTTTGGGCGCACGGCAGAGCTCGGAATGGAAGGAGCACCATTTGACTTTTTCCAACCAAAATTGGCTGGAATTGAGATTGGATGCCATGTTGCATTTGGAGAGCCCCTGATGTGCCTAAACAGTGGAAACCCCCACAAATGACCCCATTTTGGAAACTAGACCCCTAAGGAACTTTTCTAGATCTTTGGTGAGCAATTTGAACCCCCAAGTGCTTCACACAAGTTTATAACGTAGAGCCGTAAATTTAAAAATCATATTTTTTCCACAAAAATGATCTTTTCACCCCAATTTTTATTTTTCCAAGGGAAACAAGACTCCAAAAGTTATTGTGCAATTTGTCCTGAGTGCGCTGATACCCCATATGTTGGGGTAAACCACTGTTTGAGTGCATGGCAGAGTTTGGAAGGGAAGGAGCGCCGTCTGACTTTTTCAACGCAGAATTGGCTGGACGCCATGTCGTGTTTGGAGAGCTCCTGATCTGCCTAAACAGTGGAAACCCCCATAAATGACGCCATTTTGGAAACTAGACCCCTCAAGGAACTTATCTAGATGTGTGGTGAGAACTTTTAACCCCCAGGTGTTTCACTAAAGTTTATAACGTACAGCCGTAAAATAAAAAATCTTTTTTTTTTTTTACAAAAATGATTTTTTCGTCCCCAATATTTTATTTTCACAAGGGTAACAGAAGAAATTGGAACCCAAAAGTTGTTGTCCAATTTGTCCTGAGTACGCTGATACCCAATATGTGGGAGAAAACTACTGTATGGGCGCACGTCAGGGCTCGGAAGGGAAGTAGTGACGTTTTGGATTGCAGACTTTGATGGAATGGTCTGGGGGCGTCATGTCACATTTGGAGAGCCCCTGATGCACCTATACAGTGGAAACCCCCCACAAGTGACCCCATTTTGGCAAATAGACCCCACAAGGAACTTATCTAGATGTGTGGTGAGCACTTTGAACCCCGAAGTGCTTCACAGAAGTTTATAACGTACAGCCGTAAAAATAAAAAATCTTTTTTTTTTTTACAAAAATGATTTTTTTCGCCCCCAATATTTTATTTTCACAAGGGTAACAGAAGAAATTGGAACCCAAAAGTTGTTGTCCAATTTGTCCTGAGTACGCTGATACCCAATATGTGGGAGAAAACTACTGTATGGGCGCACGTCAGGGCTCGGAAGGGAAGTAGTGACGTTTTGGATTGCAGACTTTGATGGAATGGTCTGGGGGCGTCATGTCACATTTGGAGAGCCCCTGATGCACCTATACAGTGGAAACCCCCCACAAGTGACCCCATTTTGGCAAATAGACCCCACAAGGAACTTATCTAGATGTGTGGTGAGCACTTTGAACCCCCGAAGTGCTTCACAGAAGTTTATAACGTACAGCCGTAAAAATAAAAAATCTTTTTTTTTTTTTACAAAAATGATTTTTTCGCCCCCAATATTTTATTTTCACAAGGGTAACAGAAGAAATTGGAACCCAAAAGTTGTTGTCCAATTTGTCCTGAGTACGCTGATACCCAATATGTGGGAGAAAACTACTGTATGGGCGCACGTCAGGGCTCGGAAGGGAAGTAGTGACGTTTTGGATTGCAGACTTTGATGGAATGGTCTGGGGGCGTCATGTCGCATTTGGAGAGCCCCTGATGCGCCTAAACAGTGGAAACCCCCCACAAGTGACCCCATTTTGGAAAATAGACCCCACAAGGAACTTGTCTAGATGTGTGGTGAGCACTTTGAACCCCGAAGTGCTTCACAGAAGTTTATAACGCACAGCCGTAAAAATAAAAAATCCTTTTTTTTTTGCAAAAATGATTTTTTTTGCCCCAATATTTTATTTTTACAAGGGTAACAGGAGAAATTGGACCCCAAAAGTTGTTGTCCAATTTGTCCTGAGTACGCTGATATCCAATATGTGGGAGAAAACTACTGTATGGGTACACGTCGGGGCTCGGAAGGGAAGTAGTGACGTTTTGGATTGCAGACTTTGATGGAATGGTCTGGGGGCATCATGTCGCATTTGGAGAGCCCCTGATGCGCCTAAACAGTGGAAATCCCCAACAAGTGACCCCATTTTGGAAAATAGACCCCACAAGGAACTTATCTAGATGTGTGGTGAGCGCTATGAAGCCCCAAGTGCTTCACAGAAGTTTATAATGTACAGCCGTTAAAAACAAAAAAATATTTTTTTTTGTACAAAAATGATATTTTCGCCCCCAGTTTTTTATTTTCCCAAGGGTAGCAGAAGAAATAGGACAAATTGCACAATAACTCTTGGGGTCCAGAGTACGCTGATACCCCATATGTGGGGATAAACTACTGTTTGGACGCATGGCAGAGCTGAGAAGTGAAGGAGCACCGTTTGACTTTTTCAACGCAGAATTGGCTGGAATTGAGATCAGACGCCATGTCACATTTGGAGAGCCCCTGATGTGCCTAAACAGCGGAAACCCCCCAATTCTAACTCCAACCCTAACCCCAACACACCCCTAACCCTAGTCCCAACCCTAACCACAAACCTAACCCTAACACACCCCTAATCCCAACCCTAACCCTAATCCTAACTTTAGCGCCAACCCTAACCCTAACTTTAGCCGCAACCCTAAACCTAACCCTAATGGGAAAATGGAAATAAATACTTTTTTTTAATTTTATTATTTTTCCCTTACTAAGGGGGTGATAAAGGGGGGTTTGATTTACTATTTATAGCGGGTTTTTATGATTGGCAGCTGTCACGCTAAAAGACGCTTTTTATTGCAAAAATAGTTTTTGCATCATCACATTTTGAGAGCTATAATTTTTGCATATTTTGGCCCACAGAGTCATGTGAGGTCTTATTTTTTGCGGGACGAGTTGACGTTTTTATTGGTACCATTTTTGAGCACGTGACGTTTTTTTGATCGCTTTTTATTTCGATTTTTGGGAGGTTAGAATGAACAAAAATCAGCAATTCATGAATTTCTTTTGGGGGAGGCGTTTATTACCGTTCCGCGTGTGGTAAAATTGATAAAGCAGTTTTATTCTTCGGGTCAGTACGATTATGGCGATACCTCATTTATATCATTTTTTCATGTTTTGGCGCTTTTATAGAATAAAAACAATTTTATATAAAAAATAATTATTTTTGCATCGCTTTATTCTGCGAGCTATAACTTTTTTATTTTTTCGCTGATGATGCTTTATGATGGCTCGTTTTTGCGGGACAAGATGACGTTTTCAGTGGTACCATGTGTTTTTATATCTGTCTTTTTGATCGCGCGTTATTCCACTTTTTGTTCGGCGGTATGATGATAAAGCATTGATTTTTTGCTTTGTTTTTTTTTTTTTTTTTTTAAGGGGTTCACTAAAGGGGTTAACTAGTGGGACAATTTTATAGGGGGGGTCGTTACGGACGCGGCGATACCAAATATGTGTACTTTTATTGTTTTTTTTTTTTTATTTACAGGAAGAAGTGAATTTATTGGGGAATATTTTTTTTTTTTTTTATCTATTTTGGATTTTTTTTTACACATGTTTATTTTTACTTTTTTAACTTTTTTACTTTGTCCCAGGGTGGGACATCACAGTATTTTATCAGATCGCTGGTGTGACAGTGTGCACAGCACTCTGTCACACCAGCGATCGCACAGGCATAGATGCAGGCTTTCTCAGTGCCTGCTCTCGGCAGGCACTGAGGTAGCCGCCTCCCTCCAGGACCCCGGCGCCATCTTGGATCCGGGTCCTGGGAGGGAGGAAGCCCTCAGAACAGCGCGATCACATCGCGCTGCTCTGAGGGTCTCAGGGGGGCGCGCAGGGAGCCCCCACCCTGCGCGATCCTCCCCTGTGCCCCCAGTACACCGCGATCATGTTTGATCGCGGTGTGCAAGGGGTTAATGTGCCGGGAGCGATCCGTGACCGCTCCTGACACACAGTCATGGGTGTCAGCTGTGATAATCAGCTGACACCCGGCGGCGATTAGCTGCGCTCCCCTCAGGAGCGCAGCTGATCACCTATGACGTACTATCCCGTCCCCGGTCATACGGGCCCAGGTACCATGGACGGGATAGTACGTCCGATGGCAGTAAGGGGTTAAACAGCCTGGAGGTGTGTTTGGGGTCATTGTCCTGTTGAAAAATAAATGATGGTCCAACTAAACGCAAACCGGATGGAATAGCATGCCGCTGCAAGATCCTGTGGTAGCCATGCTGGTTCAGTATGCCTTCAATTTTTAATAAATCCCCAACAGTGTCACCAGCAAAGCACCCCCACACCATCACACCTCCTCCTCCATGCTTCACGGTGGGAACCAGGCATGTAGAGTCCACGTGTTCACCTTTTCTGCGTCGCACAAAGACACGGTGGTTGAAACCAAAGATCTCAAATTTGGACTCATCAGACCAAAGCACAGATTTCCACTGGTCTAATGTCCATTCCTTGTGTTCTTTAGCCCAAACAAGTCTCTTCTGCTTGTCGACTGTCCTTAGCAGTGGTTTCCTAGCAGCTATTTTACCTTGAAGGCCTGCTGCACAAAGTCTCCTCTTAACAGTTGTTGTAGAGATGTGTCTGCTGCTAGAACTCTGTGTGGCATTGACCTGGTCTCTAATCTGAGCTGCTGTTAACCTGCGATTTCTGAGGCTGGTGACTCGGATAAACTTATCTTCAGAAGCAGAGGTGACGCTTGGTCTTCCTTTCCTGGGGTGGTCCTCATGTGAGCCAGTTTCTTTGTAGCGCTTGATGGTTTTTGCAACTGCTTTTGGGGACACTTTCAAAGTTTTCCCAATTTTTCGGACTGACTGACCTTCATTTCTTAAAGTAATGATGGCCACTCGTTTTTCTTTACATAGCTGCTTTTTTTCTTGCCATAATACACATTCTAACAGTCTATTCAGTAGGACTATCAGCTGTGTATCCACCAGACTTCTGCACAACACAACTGGTGGTCCCATCCCCATTTTTAAGGCAAGAAATCACACTTATTAAACCTGACAGGGCACGCCCGTGAAGTGAAAAACCATTTCCAGTGACTACCACTTGAAGCTCATCAAGAGAATGCCAAGAGTGTGCAAAGCAGTAATCAAAGCAAAAGGTGGCTACTTTGAACAACCTAGAATATAAGACATATTTTCAGTTGTTTAACACTTTTTTGTTAAGTATATAATTCCACATGTGTTAATTCATAGTTTTGATGCCTTCAGTGTGAATGTACAATTTTCATAGTCATGAAAATACAGAAAAATCTTTGAATGAAGATGTGTCCAAACTTTTGGTCTGTACTGTATATTTGCAATCATCATAAGCCCGAAAGTTGCGCATGGTACGTACTTGGACGTTCCAACATGACAACAATCCAAAACACAAGGCCAAGTCAACCTGTCATTGGCTACAGCAGAACAAAGTGAAGGTTCTGTAGTGGCCATCTCAGTCTCCTGACCTTAATATCATTGAGCCATTCTGGGGAGATCTCAAGTGCGTAGTTCATGCTAGACAGCCCAGAAATTTACAGGAACTGGAGGCTTTTTGCCAAGAAGAGTGGGCAGCTTTACCATCTAAGAAAATAAAGAACCTCATCCCCAACTACCACAAAAGACTTCAAACTGTCATTGAAGTTAGAGGGGGCAATACACAATATTAAGAAATGGGGTATGTAAACTTTTGACCAGGGTTATTTGTATATTTTAGGTTGTCATTATAATTTAAAAAGAGAAAACACAGTAGTTTGACAATAAATGGCTTCACCCAACCACTAACTATGAGTGGAGAAAAAGTTTTGGTGTTATCATTCATATTCTCTGAAAAAAAGGCCAAGAAAGCAAAAATTCTGCCGGGATATGTAAAAATTTGAGCACAACTGTATATATGTGTATGAACAAACTGACTAAAAAATGAAAAAAAAAGTTACCAGCAAAATAGATTAAAAAAATCTGCACTTTAACTAATAAATTTCAATGTATGAGAGTGCATATAAGTGAACTGGGGAGTGATAATGAATACAAAAATAGAAAAATTTACAATACAATTAATATTAGAAAAAATATATATTGACCAAATATAAAAATACACTTCAGGCATTTATTATTTGTACAGAAAGATTTTAATAATAATATACAGACCAAATAACCTAAAAATTTGATCAGAGATTAAAGATGACAGGCACAACTCAAAACCTTGTGAAGTCAAATGTCAATACCTTCCTCTTGGAAGCCAGATTTGTTGTTGAAATGTCAAAAATACAGTCACCTCAGTATATATCAAATAGGATACTAGAAGCAGATTTTAGTGTGGGGTAGTGACACCAGGCATATAGTCCCTCTAGTATCCATGAGAGGGAGCATGAAAGTCTTGCTGTTAATTGATATATTAATATAGAGAAACTTGGCACTCAGGTGGTAGATGAAAAAAATAAGTGATTTTATTTACAATGTCCCAGTATAATTTGAGGTTTCGGTCAGCAAGGATCTTCATCAGATATCTATAAGAGATTATAATAATGCAAATACAGTGGGTATGGAAAGTATTCAGACCCTTTAAATTTTTCTCTTTTTGTTTCATTGCAGCCATTTGGTAAATTCAAAAAAGTTCTTCTTGACAGAAAAAAACAGAAATATAGAAATTTTTGCAAATTTATTAAAAAAGAAAAACTTCCTGCTATTCGTGGCTCCCCCCCCTCCTGTCCTGCTGTGCATGGCTCCCCCCGTCGCTGTCCTGGTTTGCATGTCTCCCCCGGTCCCGTCATTGTATGCATGGCTCACCTGGTCCCATCATTGTATGCATGGCTCCCCCGGTCCTGTCGTTGTATGCATGTCTCCTCCGGTCCCATCGTTGTATGCATGGCTCCCCCCGTCCCATCATTGTATGCATGGCTCACCCCCTTCCGTGCTGGTATGCATTCTTCCTATTACAAAACAAAACATCCTACTCACCCTCCTCCAGCCTTCGCAGCATCTCATTGGGGCCGTATTCCTGCAGTTCTTCCTGTGCTGAGCGATGACATGGCACCGCTAATTAAGGTAGTGAATATGCGCTCCACGCCTATGGGAGTGGAGATACATGCATATTCATTACCTTAATGAGCGGTGCCACGTGATCGCTCAGCACAGGAAGAGCTGCTGGCCCCCAGACCAACGGAGATGCAGCGACGGCGCGGTGGAGGGTGAGTATGATGTCTTCTGGATGCCGGCGGCTGCAGCTGTCACTACTATAAGAGAAATGAATACTCATTTCTCCTTAGCAGCGGCACAGTTACAGCCGCAGCCGCCAGATCCTGCCACTGCTCCGAAGCTCCCGCTCCCCCGCCAGCTTTCTGGACAATGACTCGTGTATAATCCGAGGGGGGTGTTTTCAGCACACAAAAATGTGCTGAAAATCTCTGCTTATACAAGAGTATATACGGTAAGTATAAAGCAGTAAGGTTCACCATAATTTTCAAGAATGATTACTCTAGGTCCGATCTACCTCCGTTTTAAACACAAGGTCCGCAGATCTTACGTGTACTGAAAATAGATGTGATCAGCCCTGTTCTTGTTTAAATATAAAAATAAAACTTTATTCTGTGATCTCTGTCAGTCAACATACTTTTATATAAAGCTCTGACTGTTTTAAAGAATCAGTTATGAAAGAGAGAAAGGTGATGGTCAATATTTGTCATTGTAGGAATCAGATACTTGATTTGTTTCTACTTCTACCTTTGTAAAAAGAAAAAAAAGACTTTGTCAGCACTGATGCCAGATGGTGCTCATAAAGCTTTGTGGAAAACTGTGACTGTCGTTTGCGGTGAACTAGCAGCAGAACGTCTGTGCCTGCCTCCAGCGCCTCCCTCCTCTCGCCATA
Source organism: Oophaga sylvatica (assembly GCA_033576555.1). NCBI lineage: Eukaryota > Metazoa > Chordata > Amphibia > Anura > Dendrobatidae > Oophaga > Oophaga sylvatica. Next base: position 431,700,815 of record JARQOD010000004.1, read on the forward strand.
GAATTTTAAAAGCACCAATACTCATCTCCCATTTCAGTAATGGGGAAATCTGTTTTCACTGAGTACAGATTTTACCCATAAATTAAGTATTAAAGATCGAGCCAGGAGGTGAAAGAAGCAAATTTCTCTGATAAGATGTTTGACAAAGTTGTTTATTTTGATGATTTATTCTTTTTCCTTTGTTTATTGGTATTACTGATTTATGAATTAAAAATTAAAGTAATGTTTAGCTTTTAAGTATCTGTCTAAGATGCACAAAGGTCACACTCTGTGACAATTACTTAGTAATGGCTGAAATTCATTTCAATATTTCATAAAGCATGTGCGGACTGTACTTTCTGAAATCCCTCAGGCTTAGGCCTCATAGTTTGACTTTGGAAAGAACCATTTTAGATTAGACAGTGTGACGGAGAATCCTGAGTAAAACCTGGTAAAAACAGATCTTGAAGCGTCACTGGAAACATTGTGTACTTCCAAGATGTGTTCCTGCTCTTGGTCTGATTCCTAGTGGATGATGAACTGTTACTGACGTCTCATCCATCATTGATCTGCAGATTATAAACAGTCCTGTCTACTATACTTAGCTTGTGGTCTCCATCTGGAAATAAAAACACTGAAAATTAGACCGGGAGCCACAGGAAAAATACTGCGGCTCATTCACACCTCGTGTCTGTGTGCTATCTGGCCAAAAGTGGTTTTACTGTTGATGCTGCGCTACACACAAGGATGAAATAATATGTAATATGCAATGTCAAGTTTTGCAAAACAGACGTGTAAGTCAGAGGTGTAGCTAGGGGTTTGGTTCAGGGCGATCAAAACTCCTGATGGGCCCCTAATTAGGTAACCCTGATTACAACTATGGTGGTGCACCGTAATAGTGGATATAGGGGTACCTCAGCAAATGACCGGGCTGTTACTGAAAAAAATCTCTATACAAAGACCAACACTGATATTACTGCCATATGGTGATTATAAAGTGGTAGATACCAGTGCTGCAGACCACATAAGAGATTACAGCGCAGTTATAGATGGTTACTTATAGCTGACGCTCTTTCTGATCAAGTCATTCACTTTTCCGTCTGGCCCAGACCGACATGGCAACTTCTCCAGAAAGGACTTGGCTGCAGAAATTACAACAAAGACACATATTATTTCTCACATTTCCAGAACCGTCCCTATCTATCCTCAACCTGCACAAACTCCTCTCCTTTCACTTCACTCATAAAGTATGATGTCAACAAAACTGCACCTCAAACACTGTAAGAAACCCCACAGTGAATTCATCCACAGTACCCTCACTCGCACAGTATAATGACCCTACTATACTCCACCCCTCTACTCCCCCGGAAAAGTATGGTGACCCCAACACAATATGATCAACCAACTGTGACCCCCACACAGCCCTCCATACAGTATAATGGACCTACATCCAAAGTCCTTCATATGGTATATTGCACTTCCCATAGTCCTCCATATAGTATAGTACACACAACCAGAGTCCTCCATATAGTATAATGCACTCCCCATAGTCCTCCATATAGTATACTGTACTCCCCATAGATCTCCATATAGTATACTGCACTTCTCATAGTCCTCCATATAGTATAGTGAACACCCCCATAGTCCTACATATAGTATGATGCAGTCCCCATAGTCCTTCATATAGTGTAATGTACTCCATAGTCTTCCATATAGTATAATGCACTCCCCATAGTCCTCCATATAGTATGCTGCATTCCTCATAGCCCTCCATATAGTATACTGCACTCTCCATAGACCTACATATAGTATACTGCACTCCTCATAGTCCTCCATATAGTATAATGCACTTACCATAGTCCTCCATATACTATAATACACCCCTTAGTCCTACATATAGTATAATGCACTTTATAGTTCTCCATATGGTAGAATGCAATGCCCATAGTTCTCCAGATAGTATAGTGCACTGATCATAGTCCTCCATATAGTATATTGCACTCTCCATAGTCCGATACAGTTGAGTGGTGTAGTTCCGGGTGGGCCCCCCAGAGAGCGCCCGCTGGTCTATGTCATTTCTAGGGCCATTTGTTTTTATGCACACTTTTCTGTAAATTGTGCTTTCCCAAAAGCAATGGTGCTACCTCTAAAAAAACTCCAGGTGCTAATTTTCCAGCTCAGGTTAAAACAGATCGGTCAGCGGATTTCACAATCACTAACTGTATACATTGTTAAACAGATATTCTAGACCTGATTAGACAAATGTACTTCCTTTGAAAATCAATGTGCAACATCTGTGCCGGATCCTGCTTTGGCCACTAGGCAGCACTGCAGTTGTACTTAAAAGTTTACATACCCAGGCAGAATTTTTGCTTTCTTGACATTTTTTCAGAGAATATGAATGATAACATCAAAACTTTTTCTCCACTCATGGTTAGTGGTTGGTTGAAGCCATTTACTGTCAAACTATTGTGTTTTCTCTTTTTAAATCATAATGACAACCCAAAACATCCAAATAACCCTGATCAAAAGTTTACATATCCTGGTGATTTTGTGCTGATAACATGCACAGAAGTTGACACAAATGGGTTTGAATGGCTGCTAAAGGTAACATGCTCACCTGTGACCTGTTTGCTTGCAATCAGTGTGCATAAAAGCTGAGTGAGTTTCTGGGATCCAGACAGACTCTTGCATCTTTCATCCAGCCACTGACGTTTCTGGATTGTGAGTCATGGTGAAAGCAAAAGAATTGTCAACGGATCTGCGGGAAAAGGTAGTTGAACTGTATAAAAGAGGAAAGGGATACAAAAAGATATCCAATGAATTGATAATGCCAGTCAGCAGCGTTCAAACTGTAATTAACAAATGGAAAATCAGGGGCTCTGTAAAAACAAAACCACAGTCAGGTAGACCAACAAAAATTTCGTTCACAACTGCCAGGAAAATTGTTCGGGATGCAAAGTAAAACCCACAAATAACATCAGCTGAAATACTGGACTCTCTGAAAACTAGCGGTGTGGCTGTTTCAAGATGCACAATAAGAAGGCATTTGAAGAAAAATGGGCTGCATGGTCAAGTCGCCAGAAGAAAGCCATTACTGCGCTGATGCCACAAAGTATCTCGCATACAATACACAAAACAGCACAGAGACAAGCCTCAAAAGTTCTGGAACAAGGTCATTTGGAGTGATGAGACTAAAATTGAACTTTTTGGCCACAACCATAATCGTTACATTTGAAGGAAAGATGAATGCAGCACGTTATCAGCAAATACTGAGGCAAATTTGCAATCATCAGCCCAAAAGCTGTGCATGGGACGCACTTGGACATTTCAACATGACAACAATCCAAAAGACAAGGCCAAGTGGACCTGCCATTGGCTACAGCAGAACAAAGTGAAGGTTCTGGAGTGGCCATCTCAGTTTCTTGACCTCAATATCATTGAGCCACTCTGGGGAGATCTCAAGCGCACAGTTCATGCTAGATAGCCCAGGAATTTACAGGAGCTGGAGACTTTTTGTCAAGACGAGTGGGCACCTTTACCATCTGAGAAAATAAAGAACCTCATCCACAACTAGCACAAAAGACTTCAAGCTAACTTCATGGAGGTACGGGACTACCAAATATTACCGCATATTATCTCACTAATTTAATTGTACAAAGTAACTATTGGTGACCTCAAAAATATTTGCCAGCATGGTATGCTCTCGAATTATTCTTTAACAAAAATAACCCACTAAACTTCATTATTTTAAAACAAATAAAAAAATGATTTTCTCAATAATCATCCCATTTTTCAAGCGTCCATTGAGGCTTGGAAAAGTTGTCGGAACCTAAGAAGGGTCAAATAGGGTTTAATTCAATGAAAAATTTTCAATTATCCTTAATTTTATCTCTAGACAGACAAACCCTAGATCCATTATGGGCTGAATCTAAGATTGAGAAATTGCGAGACATTTATGACGGCAAAGATATCTTCACTTTCAGCTACATTAAAGATCATTTTAATATTCCTTCTTCTGCTTTCCTACAATACTTGATTATTAAAGACCAAATCAACAAATTTTTATCTAATAATCCTATTTTTTCGGAACCTTCCTCAAATCTCACCTGTAATTCGGATCATAAAATGTTTTGGAGCTTTAGCTATGTCTATAAATGGCTTAATAATGACACTAATTTGGTCAAAACCTCATATATGCTGAAGTGGGATTCAGCACTCCACATGACTACAGAACCTGCAGACTGGGAAATTGCATTATCCTTTATCTATTCATCCACAATTTCAAAGTCGCTACAAGAATCCTACTGTAAACTGTTAATAGGTGGTATCTCACTCCAGCTAGACTGTCCATGATCAATTCTGATAATTCTTCTTCTTGTTGGAGAAATTGCGGAAGGTATGGGGATATTCTACACATATTTTGGCAGTGCCCGAAAGTTAGACCTTTATGGGCAAAAGTATTGGACCTTATTGCTAAAATTTTGGACACAAAGTTTATTTTAACACCTCAATTTGCTTTATTTTCTTTGGGTTTGGACCAAATTGATCCCTCTGTGAGATTAATTATAATCCATATTTTATTAGTAACTAAATCTGACATTGCTTTATTATGGAAACCCCTGACTTACCCTCGATTCAGGACATAATAGATAAAGTAAACCTACATAAATCCTTTGAACAAAAACTTGCCATAGTCGACAATAATTTTGACAAATTCTGCAAAAATGGAACCATTGGTACTTTTGTTTCCTTAAGGACTTGAGAAACTTTTTGTTTGATACTTATTGTATTCTTGGATTAAGTGTTTGAGGTTGTTACTAGTGTTGAGCGATACGATAATGCAAATATCGGCTATCGGCCGATATTAGCTCTATCGGCCTTTCGATAATTTGTTTCGATATTTTCGTCATATCGAATACCGTAATCGGATTTGTCACTGTCACTGTCTGTGTCCGTCGGTCGGGTCTGTCACTGTCAGTGTCCGTCGGTCGGGTCTGTCAGGAGTCAGCGGCACTTACCTGGCAGAAGATCTCCGGCGGTCACGGCCTGGACTGCTTCATGGCCGCCATCCTCTTCTCCCCGGCGGTCACATGCAGTTTCTCGCGATAACTGCAGTGACTGCTGGGTAATCCCGGCCGTAAAGCAGTCAGTCCGATGACGTCACCGCCGGGGAAGCAGGTAATCAGCTGTGCAGCGCCGGGATGACAGGCTCTGCCTGTCATTGCGATGTAGCAGAGCTGGATCGTCGTGGGACTGTCGTTACTATGGACTGCGTCGGACAGGTGGTATACTGTTGGTTTGTTTTTTTTCTTTTTTTACAGGAGATCGATGGCGTCGCAGGAATGAGAGTACAATAAAAGAAATGAAAACTGTGTTGTCTCTTTTATTTCATTAAAATACTTTTTTCTTGCTTTGTCTTTTTTTTATACATTTAATAACTTTGGGATTAATAATGGATCGGTGTCTTATTGACGCCTCTCCATTATTAACCGGGCTTATTGTCACCGTGCAATCAACGGTGACATTAACCCCTTATTACCCCGCTTGCCACCGCTACAGGGCAAGTGGGAAGAGCCGGGTAAAGTGCCACAATTGGCACATCTTTTGATGCGCCAAATGTGGGGCTGCTGTAGCCTGGTATTATCAGGCTGTTGAGGGCCAAAATCCATGGGCCTTGACAGTCTTTTAATACCAGGCCGCAGCAGTCTGCATTTTACTTGGCTGGTTAACAAAAATAGGGGGACCCCTACGCCGTTTTTTTTTTTCGAGGGGATCCCCTATTTTTGTTAACCAGCCAAGCTAAGCAGACTGCTGTGGCCTGGTATTATCAGGCTTGCAAGGTCCATGGATATTGGATCCTTACCAGCCTGAAAAACCAGGCCTCAGTGGTCTGCTTCATCTGGCTGGTTAACAAAAATAGGGGGGACCCCACGCCAATTTTTTTCGAGGGGATCCCCTATTTTTGTTAATCAGCCAAGATATGCAGACTGCTGTGGCCTGGTATTATCAGGCTGGCAAGGTCCATGGATCTTGGCTCCTTAACAGCCTGAAAATCCAGGCCTCAGCGGTCTGCTTCATCTGGCTGGTTAACAAAAATAGGGGGGACCCCACGCCATTTTTTTTCGAGGGGATCCCCTATTTTTGTTAACCAGTTCCCTCTGACGTCACTGATTGTGTCCCTGGCTGACCTGAAGTGAAAGTGGAAAGCAATCAATTAAGCTTTCCACTTCCTCTCCTGTCAGCCAGGAGAGGAACTCATTCATTTGGGGGTTTACTGTGAGGCTGCAGCATTAGCTGCGGTCCCTGCAGTAAACATTAACCCTTTCTGATGGATTACACCGTGGGACCTGACTGTACATCGGATTGGTAAGAATAATTTTGCTTTATTATTTTATTTTTATTACAGGAAATGGTTTTAGCAGGTAAATAAAATATGGTCAAAAACTGTGTGATTATTTCATTAAACTTCTTTTTTATTAAAGTGTGTGTGTTTGATTTTTCTTTCATACAATAGGATTAATAATTGATAGTTGTCTGATTGACAGCTCTCAATTATTAACCTGGCTTAAAGTGACCTTTCAATTGCAAGGTCATTTTAACCCCTTATTAACCCATTCGCCACCGCTACAGGGCAATGGGAATAGACGGGCAAAGTGCCAGAAAGGGCAAATCTAATTATAGATTTGTCTTTTCTGGGGTGTCTGGGGGCAGATTTTAGTAGCCGGGGGGGGGCCAAAAATAATGGTCCCTCTCTGGGCTATTATTATCTGCCCCCACTCACTGGCTTTGTCTGTCTGGTTGCGAAAATAGGGCGGGAGCCCACGCATTTTTTTTCAGCAATTTTACACCTCATATATATATATTATATACATGTCATTGAATTTGTGACACATATATATATATTTATATTTATAGTTCATACAGTTCTACATAGTATAATAGCCGCTAATTCAATTGCCGGCTTTTGTGAAAATGCAGAACCCGACATGAAATGACACTTGGTTTACATAGAGTTAACCATGTCTTTTCATGTAGTTTGATATCTGATTTGCACAAACAATTACATGAGTGTAAGTGTGCAAAATTTCACACCTGTAGGGGTTAATTAAAGGTGTAAATTCGTAGCAAAAAAGTCCGTTTTTTTTACAACGAATTTACACCTTTAATTAACCCCTACAGGTGTGAAATTTTGCACACATAGACTGATGTAATTGTTTGTGCAAATCAGATTGCAAACGACATGAAAAGACATGGTTAACCCTATGTACACCAAGTGTCATTTCATGTCGGGTGCTTCTGTCTTTTCACAGAAGCCGGCTTTACCCGGCAATTGAATCAGAGGATATTTTACTATGTAGAAGTGTATAAACTATACATATATGTATATATATATGTCACAATGACATGTATATATATATATATATATATATGTATTCTATGTGTGTATATTTAGTGTTTACAAGGAAATAAAGGTTTTTTTTAATTTCAATATTTTGTTCCCATAGACTTACATGGGACTTCCGCTATCGAAATCGGATATCGACGATATTTAGTGCTATCGGCGATACAATTTCGATACGATATTTTTAGATATCGAGCAATATCGCTCAACACTAGTTGTTACACAATTTGTGTCTCTTTTTTGCATTCTTCTTGTTATTTAGCAGCTTTGTTATTACATGGACTTTGCAGTCCTTTCTTGTTTTGTTCCCCCTACTTTCCCTTTTGCCATTCCTTTCCTTCCCTGGTCCTACCTGACCCTTTCTTTACCTAAACTTTATATGTTTTAAATGTTAATAATTTTCATAGAAATACCCTATCAAAAGATAAAAACAATATAAAACCAATAAAACAATAAAAAAGCCTAATGAGACATATGCACAGCTATATACATAAATATATGTGGGTGTATATGTATATAAGTTATATGTACGCTTTCAACTGCTGTCTTCTCTTGGTGTTGTCTTGTTGTTTTTTTTTTATTGTTTTATTGGTTTTATATTGTTTTTATCTTTTGATAGGGTATTTCTATGAAAATATCATGACCGCTGTTGTTGTCTTGCACGTCTAATATCTTATCTCTGAAGAATATGTTGTCAAGGAAGCTTGTTTACCATGGACATTCCTATACCATTATGGACATGACGAGTTTGATCTTCTTATTATAATGACTATTGGATTATTGCACATATAGAATTCCTTGCATGAGTGGTGTACGTCTACCATCATAGCTATATCTATTTGCTTGACGCTATGATTTTTTCGCATATTTATCATTGGTCTTTTGTACTCATATTGGTGCACCGATTTTGATTCACATCATTATTCTGTGGTTAGTATTCCCACTTTTATAGTATATTTATATATAAATGTTGTAATTATCTCTTGTTATCACATTTATGGCATACCTTACTTATTGTGGAGGGGGGGTTTCTTCTCCCCTTAAGACTGTAGTGTATGCAGCTGCTACATGTATTTATTCATACACAGATAGATTTTTGTAGTCATAAGTATGCTTGTATATTCTGTATAAGTGCTAATTAATAACAGTTGTTTTATTTCTATAGCAGAATTCAGATTCATTGAAGTTTTTTTGTGCGTTTTTTTTGGACTGATAAACGACAACTTTTTTGTATTGTCCATTTATATACCCACCACACCGGCGCTGACCGCGTTGTTGACATAATGATAAAGCGTATTTTTTGTCTATTTTCAACGCTGTATGCCCCGGTTTCTATGACAACATTCGGACAGGATGTGACGTTAACAGAGAGAGGACTTCTCTCATGAGCCACTATGGCTAGACGTAACCGGAAATGACGTTACGCTGTGTTCCCGAAACTGGAAGTGATGATCTCCAACAACAAACGGCCGCCGTAATGACTAATCTGGGATGCGCATGCGTCGGCGTCCTTCTGGAGTTTATATACACAAGCCATACCTGGTGGATATGTAAAGTTTCGATTACTTAATGAGCATTAACGAGTATGTATGAGTCCAATCACTGCACTGTGCGACATTTGAATTAATGGCGGTCATATGCCTTTCATTGACTATTAGGCATATATATACCCTTTCTGGCCAGTACCCAACCACCCCTGGACGAAGCATTTCAGAGCGAAACGCGCGTCGGGTGAGTGGTGGGTCTCCCATTCTCCTTCCCATCTTGGTAACTATGCCTTTATTGTATTTCTAGACTATGTATTGTATCTTATATGCACCAGTACCTGTTTGCACATCAGTATCTACAACAGTCTAATGATTAGTGTTATTATACAACTTTTTGCACACCCATGTGAATTGAGTTAATTCAATATGGGATAGCCATGGACCTTATTTCTTCCGGTACCTACGGCTAAATGTATTTTGGTGCTTCATAATGACTACATAGAGATGGTCTCTCCTTGTGGAGAGTGACATACCAGCTCTGGCGTGTCGAGGTAAGGAGGCTTATTCGCCGAGCAATGCTCCTCTGGGAAATTTAATATGCAAATTGCCTCTTCAAAAATTTGAGGACTTGTACTCTATAGCGCCACCTATTGGAAGTAGCGATCCTACAAGTCACAATCAACCCTTTAACCAGTCTTGTAATATGACTTAGGATAAAAGCCAAATCAGTATCTCCATGAGATACTGATTTGGCTTTTATCCTAAGTCATATTACAAGACTGGTTAAAGGGTTGATTGTGACTTGTAGGATCGCTACTTCCAATAAGTGGCGCTATAGAGTACAAGTCCTCAAATTTTTGAAGAGGCAATTTGCATACATAGAGATGATGATTCATATATACATGGTCTAGTTGGAAGTATTTTGGTTGAGTCCCACTTGTTCCTGTACTTGTGGTATTGCCATTTTAATTGTGTTTGTATATTTATCTAATAAAAATTACGTGTTTTTCATACTTCGCTGTTATGAGGCTTTTTGCTTTTGGTTTACTAAAAATATTTCAAAACAAAAGACTTCAAGATGTCATTGATGTTAGAGGGGACAATACATGGTATTAACAAATGGGTATGTAATCTTTTGATCAGGGTCATTCGGCTGTTTTGGGTTGTCTGTTATGATTTGGTAACTGAGGAGAGCAGGCAAAAAACGGCAATACACCAGAGAGGTTGGAATCTACTGGATTGCAGTACCCTGACTAACCACCACAACTAAAGGCAGCCGTGGAGCGTTCCTAAGTTGGTCCTAGACGCCTCGTCACAGCCTGAGGGTTAACTACACCTAAAGATAGAAAGAGGAAAGCTATCTGCCCCGGAGCAGATCCCCAAAGAACATAGGAAGCCCCCAAACATATAATGGCGGTTAGACAAGAGGAAATACAGACACAGACAGAAAATAGTATGAGCAAACGTTGAGGCCCAATCTACCTGGACAGAAAAGGATAGGAAGGACACTTACTGCAATCCCAAAAAACCCTACAAAATACCAACTCTACTAATTGCAAAAACACCTGAGATCACACGACCTCTACCACCTAAATTAGTTCTCTGGTGTCACAAAACTAAGCCGCAGCAACAGAAAAAACTGGAAAAGGCAAATGAACAAATAACAGTGGCTCAGATAAACTGAGAGGAGCACAAGCCCCCGGAGGGGACCTGGCTGACCTCCACAGAAGTGCAGGGGACAATGCAAAAAGCAAGCACAAAAATAAAAACAGAAAAATCTTATCTGATAGCAGAAGATGCAGGCAAGACGCAGCAAACTTCCAAGAGAACCAGGAACCACAGTTTAGACTAGAACAATTGATCACCGGCAACCCTGATGGGAGGGAACCTCCCTTATATAAGACCAGTCTGTAACTCCTGATTGCCAATCTTCACAATCTTCATTGAATGGTTCAGCACTGTTTGTAACCACCAGAGGGAGCCTCTGCTCAGAATTCATTTCTAACACATTCACAACAGTACCCCCCCTTTGAGGAGGGGTCACCGAACCCTCATTTGGGCAACCAGGTCGGTCAGGATGAGCTCTGTGATACGCACGGATCAGTCTCCTAGCATGGATGTCCGAAGCAAACACCCAAGAATTGTCCTCCTGACCATAACCTCTCCACTTAACCAAATACTGGAGTTTCCGTCTAGAAAAACGAGAATCCAATATTTTCTCAACCACATACTCCAGATTGCCCTCAACCAAAACAGGGTCAGGAGGCGCAGCCATAGGAACCACTGGCTCGACAAACCTCTTCAATAAGGACTTGTGGAACACGTTATGGATCTTAAATGTCCCTGGAAGAAGTAAACAAAGGAAACAGGATTAAGAATCTCCATGATCTTATAAGGTCCAATGAACCTAGGCTTAAACTTAGGAGATGCAACTCTCATAGGGATATTTCTTGAGGACAACCAGACCAAGTCCCCCACTTCAAACCGAGGACCATCAGTCCTATGCCGGTTGGCAAACCGCTGGGCCCTCTCCTGAGAGAGGGACAACCCCTCTCCACTACCTGGTCCCAAATCTGCTGCATACGCTCCACAACAGAGTCAACACCTGGACAGACAGAAGCCTCCGTCTGTCCCGAAGAAAATCGAGGGTGAAACTCAAAATTGCAGAAAAATGGAGACATCAAAGTGGCAGAGCTAGCCCTATTATTAAGAGCAAACTCAACCAAAGGCAAAAAAGAGACCCAGTCATCTTGATCAGCAGACACAAAGCATCTCAGATAAGTCTCCAATGTCTGGTTTGTTCTCTCAGTTTGTCCATTGGTCTGAGGATGAAAAGCCGAGGAGAAAGACAATAGAACACTAAGTTTAGAACAAAAAGTCCTCCAAAATCTGGAAACAAACTGGATTCCTCTGTCAGACACAATGTTCTCAGGAATGCCGTGTAACCGAACCACGTGCTGAAGGAACAAAGGCACCAATTCGGAGGAGGAAGGCAACTTAGGTAATGGCACAAGATGTATCATTTTGGAAAACCTATCACAAATCACCCAGATAACTGTCATTCTCTGAGAAACAGGGAGGTCGGAAATAAAATCTATAGAGATATGGGTCCATGGTCTCTTGGGCACAGGCAATGGCATCAACAAACCACTAGAGCGAGAGCAAGGCTTGGAGCGAGAGCAAGTCCCGCAGGACTGTACAAATTCCCTGACGTCACGAGACAAAGTAGGCCACCAAAAGGACCGACTAACCAAGTCTCTGGTACCAAAAATTCCGGGATGACCGGCCAACGCGGAACAATGAATCTCAGACATCACACTCTTTTTCCACCGGTCTGGGACAAACAATTTCCCAATAGGGCAGCGCTCGGGTTTATCCTCCTGACACCCCTCCAGAGCCAGTCTCAAATTGGGCGAGACGGCGGAAAGAACTACACCCTCTTTCAAAATAACAGCAGGATCAGATAACTCAGGAGAGTCCGCAAGGAAACTCCTCGAGAGGGCATCCGCCTTAACATTCTTAGTGCCAGGAAGAAAGGAAACCACAAAATTAAAACGTGTGAAAAACAAGGCCCACCTGGCCTGTCTAGGATTAAGTCGCTTGGCTGATTCCAGATAAACCAGATTCTTATGGTCCGTGAGGACCACCACCTGATGTTTGGCTCCCTCCAGCCAATGTCTCCACTCTTCAAAAGCCCACTTCATGGCCAATAACTCCCGATTACCCACGTCATAATTACGTTCAGTTGGAGAAAATTTTCGAGAGAAAAAGGCACAAGGGTTACTTTTAGAGGTCTCTGGATCTCTTTGGGACAAAACGGCACCTGCCCCAATTTCAGAGGCATCAACCTCCACCTGAAATGGCAGGGAAACATCAGGCTGCCGTAGAACAGGAGTAGAAGTGAATCTCTGCTTAAGTTCCTGAAATGCAGAGACTGCCTCAGGAGGCCAATTCACCACATCAGAACCCTTTTTGGTCAAATCAGTCAATGGTTTAACAATAACAGAGAAATTACCAATAAATTTACGATAAAAATTGGCAAAACCCAAGAATCTCTGAAGAGCCTTTAATGAAGTAGGTTGGACCTAATCACAGATGGCCTGAACCTTGACCGGGTCCATTTCAATAACAGATGGGGACAAAATGAATCCCAGAAATGAGATCCTCTGAACACCAAAAAGACACTTTGATCCCTTCACATACAGAGCATTCTCTCTCAAAATCTGGAACACAGTACGAACATGTTTCACATGAGAGTCCCAGTCATTGGAAAAAATCAAGATATCATCCAAATAAACAATCAGAAATTTATCCACAAAATCCCTGAAAATGTCATTCATGAAGGACTGGAAGACGGAAGGAGCATTAGTGAGCCCAAAGGGCATCACTAGGTACTCAAAAAATGCCCCTCTGGGGTATTAAATGCCATCTTCCATTCATCCCTGTGCTTAATGCGAATAAGGTTATACGCCCCCCTGAGGTCAAGCTTGGTAAACCAAGTAGCACTTTTCACCCTGGAAAACAGGTCAGAAATCAAGGGTAACGGATATTGATATTTCACAGTGATATTGTTCAAGAGACGATAATCAATACACGGTCTTAATGAACTATCCTTTTTGGCCACAAAGAAAAAACCGGCACCCAAGGGTGAAGAGGATGGTCTGATATGACCCTTCTCCAATGACTCCTTGATATAAGACCACATAGCGTCATGTTCAGGTACAGACAAGTTAAAAAGGCGACCTTTAGGGAATTTACTACCAGGCACTAATTCAATAGCGCAGTCATAGCTCCTATGGGGGGGCAAGGATGCAGATTTACTTTCGCTAAACACATCAGAAAAATCAGTCAAAAAGTCAGGAACATCCTGAGCCTGGGGAGAGGCAGAAAAAACAGGAGTGTTGGCATTAACACATTGGCAGCCCCAACTGGTTACAGACACAGATTTCCAATCCAAAACAGGATTATGAGACTGTAACCAAGGGAAACCAGTACAATAATGACATGCAGATTATACAGCACCAAAAATTTGCAACTCTCCTGATGATCAGGTTCAACCCTCATTATCACCTGAGTAGAGAACTGGGGTTTATTATCAGCCAAGGGGGTAGAATCAATCCCCAGTAGGGGAATAGACTTCCGTAGGGGTATCAAGGGAAACCCACAACGCTTAGCAAAATTAAAATCCATCAGGTTAATAGCTGCTCCCGAATCAACAAAAGCCTGAGCAGAAAATGTGGACAGGGAGCAAATCAGGGTAACAGTCAACAGAAATTTAGTCTGAACACTACCCAAGACAACTGAGCGTGCAAAACGTCTTCCTCGCTTAGGGCAGACTGAAATAGCATGAGAGGCATCACCACCACAGTAGAAACATAACCCATTGCGTTTTCGAAACTCATGACGCTGTGCCCCAGAAGCCACTCTATCACACTGCATGGGTTCAGAAGCTGGTTCACAAGGCAACACTATTCCACGCATACCTCTACGCTCACGCAAACGTCTGTCAATTTGAATCGCTAATGACATAGAATCATTGAGACCAGAGGGAGCAGGGAAACCCACCATAACATCTTTTACATTCTCTGACAGACCCTTCCGAAAAAGGGCTGCCAAAGCATCATCATTCCATTTGGTCAGGACTGCCCACTTTTCAAATTTCTGACAGTATAACTCAGCGTCCTCAAGCCCCTGATTTAATGCCAACAAGGTTTTTTCAGCTTGATTAGTGACATTAGGTTCATCGTACAATAACCCCAAGCCAGAAAAAATGCATCAACATTACTCAAAACAGGGTCCCCAGGTGTCAGGGAAAAAGTCCAATCCTGAGGATCGCCGCGCAGGAGAGAGATGACAATTTGAACCTGCTGTGCTGCGTTCCCTGAGGACTTAGGTTTTAAGGCAAAAAACAACTTACAGTTATTTTTGAAATTCAGAAATTTAGCTCGATCCCCCAAAAACAAATCTGGCATGGGGATCCTAGGTTCCACAGCAGGCAACCCTGCAAGATAGGTAGCAATACTCCGAACTTCAGTGGCAAGCTGATCCACACGGCCAGACAACTGTGCAAACTCCATTGAGAGAAAAAAAAAATCCTCGGCACCCAGAGAAAAAGAGGGAAGAAAAAAAAAATGCAACAAACAGAAAAAAAAAATCTCTGACAACTCTGACAACTTTTTTTTTTTTTCCACACTATTTTTCCCTTCTGTGAATACCATATACTTTTCAGTTAGGCCGGTGATACTGTTATGATTTGGTAACTGAGGAGAGCAGGCAAAAAACGGCAATACACCAGAGAGGTTGGAATCTACTGGATTGCAGTACCCTGACTAACCACCACAACTAAAGGCAGCCGTGGAGCGTTCCTAAGTTGGTCCTAGACGCCTCGTCACAGCCTGAGGGTTAACTACACCTAAAGATAGAAAGAGGAAAGCTATCTGCCCCGGAGCAGATCCCCAAAGAACATAGGAAGCCCCCAAACATATAATGGCGGTTAGACAAGAGGAAATACAGACACAGACAGAAAATAGTATGAGCAAACGTTGAGGCCCAATCTACCTGGACAGAAAAGGATAGGAAGGACACTTACTGCAATCCCAAAAAACCCTACAAAATACCAACTCTACTAATTGCAAAAACACCTGAGATCACACGACCTCTACCACCTAAATTAGTTCTCTGGTGTCACAAAACTAAGCGCAGCAACAGAAAAAACTGGAAAAGGCAAATTAACAAATAACAGTGGCTCAGATAAACTGAGAGGAGCACAAGCCCCGGAGGGGACCTGGCTGACCTCCACAGAAGTGCAGGGGACAATGCAAAAAGCAAGCACAAAAATAAAAACAGAAAAATCTTATCTGATAGCAGAAGATGCAGGCAAGACGCAGCAAACTTCCAAGAGAACCAGGAACCACAGTTTAGACTAGAACAATTGATCACCGGCAACCCTGATGGGAGGGAACCTCCCTTATATAAGACCAGTCTGTAACTCCTGATTGCCAATCTTCACAATCTTCATTGAATGGTTCAGCACTGTTTGTAACCACCAGAGGGAGCCTCTGCTCAGAATTCATTTCTAACACATTCACAACAGTTGTCACTATGATTTAAAAAGAGAAAACACAATAGTTTGACAATAAATGGCTTCACCCAACCACTAACCATGAGTGGAGAAAAAGTTTTGGTGTTATTCATATTCTCTGAAAAAAGGCCAAGAAAGAAAAAATTCTGCCGGGGTGTATAAACTTTTGAGCACAACTGTTCACCCTTGTTGCTGGTGACCCATGACAGAATCAATCCCATATTACTTCTCCAACTTGAGGCTCTGGCGAATCCAAAAGCGATGGAATAATCCTGTTCATTTGGGTTTCTATCTGCTGTGAGCACTGAGGCTGTTACTATATAAACCCCTGAGAGCCAGTTGCCAGTCAATGATTGTGCTTCCTGGTTTTACCTGTGTGCAGTGCTTTGGGTGTTTCTTCCTGATGTATCCTGTTCCCTGAACTTAATTTATTGACATTTCTCCTGCCTGGCGATTTTGTACCTCCTGTACCTGACCCGGCTAACTGACTTATGCTTCTTGCCAACTTGTGCCACCAAACAGCGGCTGACTCTATGGTCCAAGCCCAGGGACCCCTGTGCAAGTCCAGACCCTTGTACAGGAGTTAAAGGCTGGATGCCATGGCAACCCCTGGGCTCTGTGAAATGGAGTGCTTGTGCTCGTTCTATGTCTAAAGCTGGTGTTCAGATCTATGAGTCTCCATGATAATCGACAAAAAACTGTGTAGTCTAGTCCTTACTTCTTTCTAACCTACATCTTGCAGGTTAACAAGACATGAGGACGTTTTTAGGAAAATTAGTTTATATGTGAAAACCTACTGTCCATATCGCTTACTGAATAAACAATCTGTCTTTACTCCGCTTGTTGATTTTTGCTACTTTCCTAGACGCGGGTTAACTACCCATGGTTATGACAGTTATGCACATAAAACTAACGTTAGTCTAACTTTCATAACTTCCCGGTGATGTCGGCTTATATTTGCAAAACTTGTGGGGCAATGTTGAATTTATAGGAAAATGGCAAATGGTTGTAGAATGCAGTCATACAAAAGCATTCTTTTCACAGTTTGGTTCTGGAATAATGAAGCTGAAAGTAAACAAAGACCTTTGCCTGCACTTGTACGCGGGTTCATTTATTTTGCACGTGATGTTCTCCTTTTCATTCACAGCTGTAAGTAATTCAAACAGAGGGTTAGGAAAGTCCACGTTGTGCTGTATGATATACATAAACAGTACTGGTGCTCATTGTTGTGGTTATACTGTATATAATATTGAGCACCAATGTTATATATATATATATATACATGATTAATATATATATATATATATATATACACAGCACTAGTATTATGAATATATATCAGGTGCTCATCAATGTGACTGCAGATCTCCAAATCAATTATTTCTATAGAACATTGCAAGAAGTGGGTAACAAGCAAGTCAGCACATGACCATAACTATGCAAATCGACCACTTACTCTAGAAACAGAGGGGTATCCTTACAGTGTACTTCTTGCACTATCAGGATTTGTCAATCTGCAGTCAAATAGAGTGACTGCAGAAATGTCTCTTGAGCCCATAAAATAAATTTTAAAGGGCTTTCACCCCCACACCTGTTAAACTATTTAAAGTTCCACTCCAGCATTTTTTTTTCAGAGCTGGAGTGGCGCATTAAATGTAAGCCACCTCCCCCCAGTCGTATGCTCACCCTCCGGCGTCTTCACAGGTTTTTCCGGTGCCGCTCTGGTCCCTTTGTGCCATCTTGTGAATGTAACAAGGTGGCACGGGGTGGTAGTCATGACCAAGTCCATATAAAGCAACAGTCCATAAGCACCCCGGCCGCTGGCACATGAAGAAACAGGAACAGTCCAGACCTACAGCACAGTCAGTTACCTTATCTTCACGCTCACTGCAGACACTGGTGATGAAGATCTGGGAAAACAACACAGGCAGCGTTCTGATCCAACAGGGAAAACTTTACTTTACAAGAAAACAATACTTCCTGTTCTGTCACTATATCTGCTTGAGCCAGTCCAGCATCTCCAACTCCCATAGGGGGTTAAGGGCCAAAAAAGTCCTTCAGTGGCCGCTCACACTGTCCCAGTGTTCTGCTCTGCTGCCCAGTACTCCCTGGCAGCCTGTATTCCTAAGCTGGGGGTCCTTTCTGTCCCAGTTGGGAACACACATATTCCCCAGACAGGGGTGCTTTCTGTCCCAGATGGGGACACACGTCATGCCGCAGGCAATCCTGCCTGGGCTCTCCCACAGAAGCAGGAACTTCCTGACTCTTCAACATGCTGGAGAGCCAGAATAAGGCCACAACAAGGCTCTAATAGACTTGTATTGTAAAGTGACCTCCGCGCCACTCCATGAAATACTGGAGCTGCGGGCAAGTCACTTTTCACCAGAGATCGACGGGAGCAACAGTGAAAACAGATGAAAACGTCAGAAGGGGAGTATGAGACAGGAGCTAGGAGACATTTAAAGCACCACTCCTGCGTTACAATAAAAAAAATTCTGGAGTGGTGCTTAGTTGTTTCAAAGATAAGTCCAGCAATAATTTTACCTACACAGTCCGTTCCTCCATTACTGACAAATTGATAAGCAACTGAGGCTTACGATCTAAAGCTTCTGTCTCTCCAGCTCTATTCCTCACTCAGAGCTGCTTCCTCATGCTTAATCAATGCCGTGTGACTTAAGGTAAATGAGTTGTCGCTCAGGAAGCGGTAATGGTGGGCGGGGAATAGAGCTGCGGTGACAAAGCCTATCAATTCAAATACTGATTTCTCAGTGACGGAGGAATGGACAGGCCATGTAAAGATATTGCTGAACTAATTTTTTAAAGGGCTGCATGTACATATAAATAGTTTATGGTGTGAAAGATTGCTGACAGATTCCCTTTTCATGAGATATAATGCGCCACCTGACGAAACCTCAGGGTGAAACGTGCATTGGGGCAGGTGGACCAGGACACATGTACCAGAACCCCCTTTTCACTGACATACAATCTTTTGTGTAAGTACTTACCTTATGCATTTTTTCACTAAGCTATTTAGTACCAGTCATGACACTTGTTAGTTGACTTGAATTATTACGTAGATGGGGTTCTATGTCCTATTTGGAATCTGTCGTGTTACTTTACATCTCTTACTTTGTACATGTTATTGGTGCCACTTCTAGGAACATTCTGTTTTGGTATATGTATGTCTTTTGAATTTAAATCTTTTTAAAGTATATTTAATAATTTGTTCGTTTTTATGAGACCTTTGTGTGCACTCGTTTTCATATGTTGGTTGGTAGATTAGTTTCGGAGTGTGTCTTTCTAATATTTTCCTCTAGTTTGCTCGTCATTTTTCTATGTGTATTCATCAGATTAATATAATAATTAAATATTTAATTTATTAAAGAATGTCCTAACCAATGTATTTCATACTAAAAGTCTATTACTGGTAATAAATAATTTAACATTTTCTAATTATATTTGAGTTAAAAATTCTTACGTTCTCCTCTACTGTACTTACAGTCTGTTTTTTTTTTTTTAACTCCGATGACTTACTTTGAGTATCCAGCACACTGTAATTCAAGGTTGTCATCAGGGGCTTATTGCGCACTGGCAGTGCTGCACCACTGTATGAAGCGCCATCATGACGCCGTTTCAGGGGCTGGGCTAGTCCCTTCTCTACTGAGCATGTTCCGGTTGTCAATTCTGATGCATGCTCAGTATGTGTTTCCTGATTACTGCGCCACATTCCTTTGAATGCGCACTGACAATGTGGTCGCTCGTGGGGTATAAAGAGAAGTAAGGAGCCGGAAAGAGAGCAAAATGAAAAGGAGAGAACGCGGCAGTAAGGGAGAACAAAGGCCAGCCCAGCCCCCGAATCAGACGTCACTGATGACATCTTGTTTCAGGGCGGTGATGTTCATTTTAGGGGCCATACTGATCTCTGTTCTCCCTTCTTGCTTCATCAAGAGTTTAGACTCCACTTTTACTAAGCAGTTGGGTCCCTTAGGGCAGGGTTCCCCAACTTCAGTCCTCAAGGCCCACCAACAGGTCATGTTTTCAGGATTTCCTAAGTATTGCCCAGGTGATAATTGCATCACCTGTGCAATACAAAGGAAATCCTGAAAACATGACCTGTTGGTGGGCCTTGAGGACTGGAGTTGGGGAACACTGCCTTAGGGAGTCATTAAGGACAACAGTTCCTCAGTAAGACAAAATGAAAAATATCCACGTTGCATTCCACCATATTGGTCCTTTGAAAGCGCTGTACAATTCCTTGTCTCATAATGCTACCTTTATCATCCACTGGAGCAATGATACTCATGTTTGCAGATGAAAAAAATAGTCATGTATATAGTTTAGTGTCCAGATGTCAAATAATCTGTTCACCCTAAAACAAGACAAAGCAGCAACTGGTCTTCACCTCATTCATATTCTTTTCCCGTCGGCAAATAGTCCCGTTTGTTATATTAGATATTTAACCCCTTTACCCCCAAGGGTGGTTTGCATGCTAATGACCAGGCCAATTTTTACAATTATGACCACTGTCCCTTTATGAGGCAATAACTCTGGAATGCTTCAATAGATCCCGGTGATTCTGACAATGTTTTCTTGTGACATATTGTACTTCATGATACTGGTAAATTTCTTCGGTATGACTTGCGTTTATTTGTGAAAAAAATGGAAATTTGGTGAAAATTTAGAAAATTTTGGAATTTTCCAATTTTGAATTTTCATAGCCATATCACAGAGATATGTCACACAAAATACTTACCGTAATAAGTAACATTTTCCACATGTCTACTTTACATCAGCACAATTTTGGAACCAAAAATTTCTTTTGTTAGGACGTTATGAGGGTTAAAAGTTAAACAGCGATTTCTCATTTTTACAACACCATTTTTTTTTTAGAGACCACATCACATTTGAAGTTACTTTAAGGGGTCTATATGATAGAAAATACCCAAAAGTGACACCATTCTAAAAATTCTCAAAACCACATTCAAGAAGTTTATTAACCCTTCAGGTGCTTCACATGAATATTTGGAATGTTTAATAAAAAATTAACTTTTTTTCACAGCAAATTTACTTCAGATCCAATTTGTTTTATTTATCAAAAGTAACAGGAGAAATTTGACCCCAAAAGTTGTTGTACAATTTGTCCTGAGTACGCTGATACCCCATATATGCAGGAAAACCACTATTTGGGCGCATGGCAGAGCTCAGAATGGAAGGAGCGCCATTTGACTTTTCAATGCAAAATTGACTGGAATTGATATTGGACGCCATGTCGCATTTGGAGAGCACCTGATGTGCCTAAACAGTGGAAAGCTCCCACAATTGACACCATTTTGGAAAGTAGACCCAATAAGGAACTTATCTAGATGTGTGGTGAGCACTTTGAACCCCCAAGTGCTTCACAGAAGTTTATGACGTAGAGTCGTAAAAATAAAAAATCATATTTTTTTCACAAAAATTATCTTTTCGTTCCCAATTTTTTATTTTCTCAAGGGGAGCAGGAGAAATTGGACCCCAAAAGTTGTTGTGCAATTTGTCCTGAGTTTGATAATACCCCATATGTGGGGGTAAATCACTGTTTGGGCGCATGGCAGAGCCTGGAAGGGAAGGAGCACCGTTTGACTTTTTCAATGCAGAATTGGTTGGAATTGAGATCAGACACCATGTCGCGTTTGGAGAGCCCCCTGATGTGCCTAAACCGTGGAAAGCCCCCAATTCTAGCTCTAACCCTAACCCCAACACACCCCTAACCCTAATCCCAACCATAACCATAACAACAAACCTAACACTAACAGACCCCTAACCCTACTACAAACCCTAACCCCAACCGTAACCTTAATCAAAACCCTAACCCCAACTCTAGCCCCAACCCTAAACCTAACCCTAACTTTAGCTCCAACCCTAACCCTAACTTATCCCAACCTAACCCTAACTTAGTTCCAACCCTAACCTTAGCCCCAACCCTAATTTTAGCCCTAACTTTAGCCCCAACTGTTATGTTTTGGTAGCTGAGGAGAGCAGGCAAAAACGGCAATACACCAGAGAGGTTGGAATCTACTGGATTGCAGTACCCTGACTAACCACCACAACTAAAGGCAGCCGTGGAGCGTTCCTACGTTGGTCCTAGACGCCTCGTCACAGCCTGAGAGGCTAACTACACCTAAAGATAGAAAGAGGAAAGCTATCTGCCCCGGAGCAGATCCCCAAAGAACATAGGAAGCCCCTAAACATGTAATGGCGGTTAGACAAGAGGAAATACAGACACAGACAGAAAATAGTATGAGCAAACGCTGGGGCCCAATCTGCCTAGACAGAAAAAGATAGGAAGGATACTTACTGCAATCCAAAAAAACCCTAAAAAAAACTAACGCTACTAATTGCAAAAACACCTGAGATCACACGACCTCTACCATCTAAATTAGTTCTCTGGTGTAACAAAACTAAGCCGCAGCCACAGAAAAAACTGGAAAAGGCAAATGAACAAACAACAGTGGCTCCAGAGGAACCGAGAGGAGCCCAAGCCCCCCGGGGAGGGGAACCTGGCCAACCTCACAGAAATGCAGAGAAATATGCAAATGGAAAGCACAAAAACAAAAAACAGAAAATATCTTATCTGAGAGCAGGAGAAGAGGCAAGACTCAGCAAGCTTCCAAGAGAACCAGGAAACAACGTTGAGACAAGAACAATTGATCACCGGCAACCATGATGGGGGGAAACCTGCAACCATGATGGGGGAAACCTCCCTTATATCCAGCCAGTCTGTGATTCCTGATTGCCAATCTTAATTGAATGGTTCAGTACTGTTTGTAACCACCAGAGGGAGCATTTCTAAAACATTCATAACAGTACCCCCCCTTGAGGAGGGGTCACCGAACCCTCATTTGTGCAACCAGGTCGGTCAGGATGAGCTCTGTGATACGCACGGATCAGTCTCCTAGCATGGATGTCCAAAGCAAACACCCAAGAATTGTCCTCCTGACCATAACCTCCCACTTAACCAAATACTGGAGTTTCCGTCTAGAAAAACGAGAATCCAATATTTTCTCAACCACATACTCCTGATTGCCCTCAACCAAAACAGGGTCAGGGGGCGCAGGCATAGGAACCACTGGCTCAACAAACCTCTTCAATAAGGACTTGTAGAACACATTATGGATCTTAAATGTCTCTGGAAGAAGTAAACGAAAGGAAACAGGATTAAGAATCTCCATGATCTTATAAGGTCCAATGAACCTAGGCTTAAACTTAGGAGATGCAACTCTCATAGGAATATTTCTTGAGGACAACCAGACCAAGTCAACCACTTTAAACCGAGGACCATCAGTCCTATGCTGGTTGGCAAACCGCTGGGCCTTCTCTTGAGAGAGGGAAACCTCTCCACTACCTGGTCCAAAATCTGCTGCATACGCTCCACAACAGAGTCAACACCCGGACAGACAGAAGCCTCCGTCTGTCCCGGAGAAAATCGAGGGTGAAACCCAAAATTGCAGAAAAATGGAGACATCAAAGTGGCAGAGCTTGCCCTATTATTAAGAGCAAACTCAGCCAAAGGCAAAAAAGAGACCCAGTCATCTTGATCAGCAGACACAAAGCATCTCAGATAAGTCTCCAATGTCTGGTTTGTTCTCTCAGTTTGTCCATTGGTCTGAGGATGAAAAGCCGAGGAGAAAGACAATTGAACACCAAGTTTAGAACAAAAAGTCCTCCAAAATCTGGAAACAAACTGGACTCCTCTGTCAGACACAATGTTCTCAGGAATGCCGTGTAACCGAACCACGTGCTGAAGGAACAAAGGCACCAATTCGGAGGAGGAAGGCAACTTAGGTAATGGCACAAGATGTATCATTTTGGAAAACCTATCACAAATCACCCAGATAACGGTCATTCTCTGAGAAACAGGGAGGTCGGAAATAAAATCCATAGAGATATGGGTCCATGGTCTCTTGGGCACAGGCAATGGCATCAACAAACCACTAGAGCGAGAGCAAGGCTTGGAGCGAGAGCAAGTCCCACAGGACTGCACAAACTCCCTGACGTCACGAGACAAAGTAGGCCACCAAAAGGACCGACTCACCAAGTCTCTGGTACCAAAAATTCCGGGATGACCGGCCAACGCGGAACAATGAATCTCAGACATCACACTCTTCTTCCACTGGTCTGGGACAAACAATTTCCCAACAGGGCAGCGCTCGGGTTTATCCTCCTGACACCCCTCCAGAGCCAGTTTCAAATTGGGCGAGATGGCGGAAAGAACTACACCCTCTTTCAAAATAACAGCAGTATCAGATAACTCAGGAGAGTCCGCAAGGAAACTCGTCGAGAGGGCATGCGCCTTAACATTCTTAGTGCCAGGAAGAAAGGAAACCACAAAATTAAAACGTGTGAAAAACAAGGCCCACCTGGCCTGTCTAGGATTAAGTCGCTTGGCTGATTCCAGATAAACCAGATTCTTATGGTCCGTGAGGACCTCCACCTGATGTTTGGCTCCCTCTAGCCAATGTCTCCACTATTCAAAAGCCCACTTCAAGGCCAATAACTCCCGATTACCCACGTCATAATTACGTTCAGTTGGAGAAAATTTCGAGAGAAAATAGCACAAGGGTTACTTTTAGAGGTCTCAGGATCTCTTTGAGACAAAATGGCACCTGCCCAATTTCAGAGGCATCAACCTCACCTGAAATGGCAGAGAAACATCAGGCTGCCATAGAACAGGAGCAGAAGTGAATCTCTGTTTAAGTTCCTGAAATGCAGAGACTGCCTCAGGAGGCCAATTCACCACATCAGAACCCTTTTTGGTCAAATCAGTCAATGGTTTAACAATACTGGAGAAATTACCAATAAATTTACGATAAAAATTGGCAAAACCCAAGAATCTCTGAAGAGCCTTTAATGAAGTAGGTTGGACCCAATCACAGATGGCCTGAACCTTGACCGGGTCCATTTCAATAACAGATGAAGACAAAATGAATCCCAGAAATGAGATTCTCTGTACGCCAAAAAGACACTTTGATCCCTTCACATACAGAGCATTCTCTCTCAAAATCTGGAACACAGTACGAACATGTTTCACATGAGAGTCCCAGTCATTGGAAAAAATCAAGATATCATCCAAATAAACAATCAGAAATTTATCCACAAAATCCCTGAAAATGTCATTCATGAAGGACTGGAAGACGGAAGGAGCATTAGTGAGCCCAAAGGGCATCACTAGGTACTCAAAATGCCCCTCTGGGGTATTAAACGCCGTCTTCCATTCATCCCCGTGCTTAATGTGAATAAGGTCATACGCACCCCTGAGGTCAAGCTTGGTAAACCAAGTAGCACTTTTCACCCTGGAAAACAGGTCAGAAATCAAGGGTAACGGATATTGATATTTCACAGTGATATTGTTCAAGAGACGATAATCAATACACGGCCTTAATGAACCATCCTTTTTGGCCACAAAGAAAAAAACGCACCCAAGGGTGAAGAGGATGGTCTGATGACTCTTCTCCAATGACTCCTTGATATAAGACCGCATAGTGTCATGTTCAGGTACAGACAAGTTAAAAAGGCGACCTTTAGGGAATTTACTACCAGGCACTAATTCAATAGCGCAGTCATAGCTCCTATGGGGGGGCAAGGATGCAGATTTACTTTCGCTAAACACATCAGAAAAATCAGTCAAAAAGTCAGGCACATCTTGAGCCTGGGGAGAGGCAGAAAAAACAGGAGTGTCAGCATTAACACATTGGCAGCCCCAACTGGTCACAGACACAGATTTCCAATCCAAAACAGGATTATGAGACTGCAACCTAGGGAAACCTAGTACAATAATGTCATGCAGATTATACAGCACCAAAAATTTGCAACTCTCCTGATGATCAGGTTCAACCCTCATTATCACCTGAGTAGAGAACTGGGGTTTATTCTCAGCCAAAGGGGTAGAATCAATCCCCAGAAGGGGAATAGACTTCTGTAGGGGTATCAAGGGAAACCCACAACGTTTAGCAAAATCAAAATCCATCAGGTTAATAGCTG
Source organism: Oophaga sylvatica (assembly GCA_033576555.1). NCBI lineage: Eukaryota > Metazoa > Chordata > Amphibia > Anura > Dendrobatidae > Oophaga > Oophaga sylvatica. Next base: position 431,726,784 of record JARQOD010000004.1, read on the forward strand.
CTCCCGAATCAACAAAAGCCTGAGCAGAAAATGTGGACAGGGAGCAAATCAGGGTAACAGTCAACAGAAATTTAGTCTGCACACTACCCAAGACAACTGAGCGTGCAAAATGTCTTCCCCGCTTAGGGCAGACTTAAATAGCATGAGAGGCATCACCACAGTAGAAACATAACCCATTGCGTTTTCGAAACTCATGACGCTGTGCCCCAGAAGCCACTCTATCACACTGCATATGTTCAGAAGCTGGTTCACAAGGCAACAACCTGCTGTGCTGTGTTCCCTGAAGACTTAGGTTTTAAGGCAAAAAACAACTTACAGTTATTTTTGAAATTCAGAAATTTAGCTCGATCCCCCAAAAACAAATCTGGCATGGGGATCCTAGTTTCCACAACCAGCAACCCTGCAAGATAGGTAGCAATACTCCGAACTTCAGTGGCAAGCTGATCCACACGGCCAGACAACTGTGCAAACTCCATTGAGAGAAAAAAAAATCCTCCTCAGCACCCAGAGAAAAAGAGGGAAAAAAATGCAACAAACAGAAAAAAAAATAAAAAATCTCTGACAACTCTGACAACTTTTTTCTTTCCACACTATTTTTCCCTTCTGTGAGTACCATATAATTTTCAGTTTGGCCAGTGATACTGTTATGTTTTGGTAGCTGAGGAGAGCAGGCAAAAACGGCAATACACCAGAGAGGTTGGAATCTACTGGATTACAGTACCCTGACTAACCACCACAACTAAAGGCAGCCGTGGAGCGTTCCTACGTTGGTCCTAGACGCCTCGTCACAGCCTGAGAGGCTAACTACACCTAAAGATAGAAAGAGGAAAGCTATCTGCCCGGAGCAGATCCCCAAAGAACATAGGAAGCCCCCAAACATGTAATGGCGGTTAGACAAGAGGAAATACAGACACAGACAGAAAATAGTATGAGCAAACGCTGGGGCCCAATCTGCCTAGACAGAAAAGGATAGGAAGGATACTTACTGCAATCCAAAAAAACCCTAAAAAAAACTAACGCTACTAATTGCAAAAACACCTGAGATCACACGACCTCTACCATCTAAATTAGTTCTCTGGTGTAACAAAACTAAGCCGCAGCCACAGAAAAAACTGGAAAAGGCAAATGAACAAACAACAGTGGCTCCAGAGGAACCGAGAGGAGCCCAAGCCCCCCGGGGAGGGGAACCTGGCCAACCTCACAGAAATGCAGAGAAATATGCAAATGGAAAGCACAAAAACAGAAAATATCTTATCTGAGAGCAGGAGAAGAGGCAAGACTCAGCAAGTGTCAGGGACACCGCACTGCACTTGCTCACTGAGCCAGTGCGTGTGTCCTTAGTGAACAAACTATGCCCAAAGATACCTGTAGCAGAGCCGCAGCAGAGATGACGTGTGTTTCTCAGTAACAGGACCTTCCACATGTGACTGCTAGTGGGCGGAGCCGGCCACACGTCTCTCAGAGTCAGCAGTAGCAGATAGAGAATGCTTCAGAGCAAAGGACCTGCAGGCACGTGACTGCTAGTGGGCGTGGCCTAAGCTCCAGAGAGCTATGAGGTGAAGGAAAACTCCTAGAAGGGTAACTACGGACACAGTTACCAAGGGGCATATACCGAACGTAGCCAAGGGGTCATACACATAGAGGGCGACGAAGTACAAGAGGAGCAGGCAGAGCGAAGTCAGAACGTAGCCAAGGGTCATACACGCAGAGAGCGACGAAGTACAAGAGGAGCAGGCAGAGCGGAGTCAGAACGTAGCCAAGGGTCATACACGTAGAGGGCAGCAGAGTACAAAAGGGACAGGCAAAACTCAAAACAGGGACACAGCCAAATCAGAACCAGACAAACAGAACGTAGCACAGGCACAAAGCACTGGCACAAGCACAACAGGGTCACACACACTCGGCCAAGGGTCAGAGTATAAGCGACAGAGGATGGCCCCACAATGAGGCTATAAAAAGCCTCCCAGAATCCCAGAGTGAGGCCATCCCGGTTAACCCTAAAACCACCTAATCCCAGAAACTCAGCAGACCATGACAGCAAGCTTCCAAGAGAACCAGGAAACAACGTTGAGACAAGAACAATTGATCACCGGCAACCATGATGGGGGGAAACCTCCCTTATATCCAGCCAGTCTGTGATTCCTGATTGCCAATCCTCATTGAATGGTTCAGTACTGTTTGTAACCACCAGAGGGAGCTTCTGCTCAGAATTCATTTCTAAAACATTCATAACACCCAACCCTAACTTTAACCCCAACCCTAACCCTAACTTTAGCCCTAACCATAACCCTAATGGGAAAATGGAAATAAATACATTTTTTTATTTTATTATTTTGCCCTAATTAACCACTTCCCGACCCATGACGCCTACGTCGGTGTCACGAAAACCAGTGGCTTCCCAACCCATGACGTCGACGTAGGCATCATGGTATAAATCATGCTCCTGCAGGTCGGGTGACCGAGGTCACTGAAAGGTCACCCGACCCGCAGTAACAAGACCCTTTGTGCATCACCACAGTGGGGGTGGCTTAACCCCCACGTGGCTACGATCGCTCTGATTGGCTGTAAAAGTGAAATAGACAATGAAATTTGGTGAAATCTTACAATCCAGCCATGGCCGATGCTGCAATAGCATCTGTCATGGCTGGACATCGAGTTCAGACCCCCCCACACGAGTGACGGCGGCGATCGGCTGCCGCCACCGATTGATGGCGGCGATCGGTCGCCGCCGTCACTATCTGCTCCCCTGCGCTCCGGTTCTCTCCCCTCCTCCTTGCCTCTGCTCCCCCTCGGCTTCCGATCCCCCCCTCAGCTCCCCTCACCTCCCCGGTCCTCTGGTGTCCCTGGATCCGTCCCGGCGTCCGTCCGGGACTCTTCATGGGCGCCGACATCTTGGAAAATGGCGCATGCGCAATGCGCCCTCCAGAGTCCATAAATTTATTTTGATCACTGTCATAAACTCTCACAGTGATCAAAATAAATAAAAAAGTAAATAAACGCCCCCTTTATCACCCCCATAGGTAGGGACAAAAAATAAAATAAAGAAAATTATTTTTTTTTTTCTATTAGGGTTAGAATTACAGTTAGGGTTAGGTTAGGGTTAGCCTTAAGGTTAGGGTTAGCCTTAGGGTTAGCATTAGGGTTAGGGTTAGGCTGGATTCATATCGTGTTATGGCAGTCCGTTAACGCTGCCATTCACCCCCATGTGCGGGCGCATCGCGACGCATGCCCTAAAGCGGCATGCGTTCGCAACATGCCGTCATTCAGTGACGGAGCCTTGGACGCGGGCTGCAGTGTCTGGGCTCCGTCACCGCTAGCACAGATGAATCATTTGCGGATTCATCTGCGCTAGCGGGTATAGCATAACGCGATCGCTTTATGCTATACCGTTACCAGCCCATCAACGCTATGTGTTGAACGGGCTGGTAAATGTAATGTGAACCTAGCCTTTAGCATTAGGGTTAGAATTAGGGTTACGGTTAGAATTAGGGTTAGGGTTGGAATTTGGGTTAGGTCTGAAATTAGGGTTACGGTTAGAATTAGGGTTAGGGTTGGAATTAGGGTTAGGGTTGGGGTTAGGGTTGGGATTAGGGTTAGGTTTGTAGTTAGGGTTAGAGTTAGGATAAGTGTTAGGGGTATTTTGGGGTTAGGGTTGGGATTAGGGTTAGGCTTGTGGTTAGGGTTATGGTTAGAGTTGGAATTAGGGTTAGTGATGTGTTGGGGTTAGGGTTTGGATTAGGGTTAGGGGTGTGTAGGTGTTAGGGTTGTGGTTAGGGGTGTGTTTTGGGTTAGGGTTGGAGTTAGAATTGAGGGGTTTCCACTCTTTAGGCACATCAGGGGGTCTCCAAACGCGACATGGCGCCACCATTGATTCCTGCAAATTTTGCGTTCAAAATGTCAAACAGTGCTCCCTTTATTCCGAGCCCCGACGTGTGCCCAAACAGTGGTTTACCCCCACATATGGGGTATCAGCGTACTCAGGAAAAATTGCACAACAACTTTGGGGGTCTAATTTCTCCTGTTACCCTAGGGAAAAAAATTGGGGAATAAAAGATCATGTTTGTGGAAAAAAAATTATTTTTTATTTTCACGGCTCTGCGTTATAAACTTCAGTGAAGAACTTGGAGATTCAAAGTGCTCACCACACATCTAGAGGAGTTCCTTGGGGGATTTAGTTTCCAAAATGGGGTCACTTGGGGGGTTTCTACTGTTTAGGCACATCATGGGCTCTGCAAACGTAACATGACGCCCGCAGACCATTCCATCAAGTCGATATTACAAAACATCACTACTTCCCTTCCGAGCCCCGACGTGTGCCCAAACAGTAGGGAGAGGTGAATGATGCGCACTCAATAAATTAGATAGGTGCAGACTGAACTGGGGAAACAAGCCCACTTTAACAAAGTAGAAAAGCAGTCGCACTCAAGAGCAAAATATTGTGCTAATGAAGTTCCTTTTTATTATTCAATGTATATTTAAACAACACCACATGGACGAAAAAAGGACAAAAAAGTATACTGAGGTAACGTTTCGAACCATAATAGGGTCTTTATCAAACCTCACTGAGGAGTGTCCTTGATAAGGAAATATAGTGTAGACACAGCAAAAGACCCAGCCAGGCCTGAATAGAGGATATGGTGTGGAGGATCGTACGAGGTAAGACTTACTTGTGTAGACCTTGGGGGTTCAAAGTGCTCACCACACATCTAGATAAGTTCCTTGCGGGGTCTAGTTTCCAAAATGGGGTCACTTGTGGCGAGTTTCTACTGTTTAGGCACATCAGGGGCTCTGCAAACGTAACATGACGCCCGCAGACCATTCCATCAATGTCGGCATTTCAGAACGTCACTACTTCCCTTCTGAGCCCCAACGTGTGCCCGAGAGTGGTTCTCCCCCCATATATGGGGTACCAGTGTACTCAGGTCAAACTTTACAAGAACTTTTGGGGTCCAATTTCTCCTGTTACCCTTGTGAAAATAAAAAATTGCGGGTTAAAAAAATCAATTTTTGAGGAAAAAAAAAGATTTTATATTTTCACAGCTCTGCATTATAAACTTCTGTGAAGCACGTGCGGGTTCAAGGTGCTCACCACACATCTGGATAACTTTCTGGGGGGGTCTAGTTTCCAAAATGGGGTCACTTGTGGGGGGTTTCTACTGTTTAGGCACATCAGGAGCTCTGCAAACGTAACATGATGCCCGCAGACCATTCCATGAAGTCGGCATTTCAAAGCGTCACTACATCCCTTCCAAGCCCTGACGTGTGCCCAAACAGTGGTTCCCCCCCACATATGGGGTACCAGCGTACTCAGGACAAACTAGACAACAACTTTTGGCATCCAATTTCTCCTGTAACAATTGTGAAAATAAAAAATAGGGGGCTAAAAAATGATTTTTTGAGAAAAAAAATTATTTTTTATTTTCACGGCTCCGCGTTATAAACTTCTGTGAAGCACCTGGGGGTTCAAAGTGCTCACTGTGCATCTAGATAAGTTCCTTAGGGGGTCTAGTTTCGAAAATGGGGTCATTTGTGGGGGAGCTCCAAAGTTTAGGCACACAGTGGCTCTCCAAACACGACATGGTGTCTGCTAACGATTGGAGCTAATTTTCCATTCAAAAAGTCAAATGGCGCTCCTTCCCTTCTGAGCCCTGCTGTGAGCCCAAACAGTGGTTCCCCCCCACATATGGGGCACCAGTGTACTCAGGAAAAACTAGACAACAACTTTTTGGGTCCAATTTATCCTGTTACCCTTGGGAAAATAAAAAATAGGGGGCTAAAAAATGATTTTTGAGGAACAAAAATGATTTTTTTTTATTTTCACTGCTCTGCGCTTATGAACTTCTGTGAAGCACTTGGGGGTTCAAAGTGCTCACTACACATCTAGATAAGCTCCTTGGGGGTCTAGTTTCCAAAATGGGTTACTTGTGGGGGTTTCTACTGTTTAGGCACATCAGGGGCTCTGCAAACGCAACATGACGCCCGTAGAACATTCCATTAAGTCTGCATTCCAAAATGGCGCTCCTTCCCTTCTGAGCTCTCCCATGCGCCAAAACAGTGGTTCCCCCCACATATGGGGTATTGGTGTACTCAGGACAAATTGCACAAAAACTTTTGTGGTCCAATTTCTCCTGTTACCCTTGTGAAAATAAAAAATAGCGGGCTAAAAAATCATTTTTGAGGAAAAAAATGATTTTTTTATTTTCACTGCTCTGCGTTATAAACTTCTGTGAAGCACTTGGGGATTCAGAGTGCTCACAACACATCTAGATAAGTTCCATAAGGGGTCTAGTTTCCTAAAATGGTGTCACATGTGTTTTTTTTTTCACTGTTTAGGCACACAGGGGCTCTCCAAACGCGTCATGGTGTCCGCTAACGATTGGAGCTAATTTTCCATTCAAAAAGTCAAATGGCGCTCCTTCCATTCTGGGCCCTGCCGTGCACCCAAACAGTGGTTTATGACCACATATGAGGTATCTGTGTACTCAGGATAAATTGCCCAACAAATTTTAGGATCCATTTTATCCTGTTGCCATGTGAAAATGAAAAAACTGAGGCTAAAAGAAAATTTTTGTGAAAAAAAGTACTTTCTTTTTTTTAGAGATCAATTTGTGAAGCACCTGGGGGTTCAAAGTGCTTGCTATGCATCTAGATACGTTCCTTTGGGGGTCTAGTTTCCAAGATGGGGTCACTTGTGGGGGAGCTCCAATGTTTAGGCGCACAGGGACTCTCCAAATGCGACATGGCAACCGCTAAATATTCCAGCATATTTTCCATTCAAAAAGTCAAATGGCGCTCCTTCCCTTCTGAGCCCTGCCGTGCGCCCAAACAGTGGTTTATGACCACATATGAGGTATCTGTGTACTCAGAAGAAATTGCCCAACAAATTTTAGGATCTATTGTATCCTGTTGCCCATGTAAAAATGAAAAAATTGATGCTAAAAGAAAATTTTTGTTGGAAAAATTAAAATGTCCATTTTTTCCTTTCACGTTGCTTTAGTTCCTGTGAAGCACCTGAAGGGTTAATAATCTTCCTGAATGTAGTTTTGAGTAGCTTGAGGGGTGCAGTTTTTATAATGTTGTCACTTTTGGGCATTTTCTGCCATATAGACCCCTCAAAGTGACTTCAAATGTGAGGTGGTCCGTAAAAAAAATGGCTTTGTAAATTTTGTTGTAAAAATGAGAAATCGCTGGTCAACTTTTAACCCTTATAACTTCCTAACAAAAAAAAATTTGGTTTCCAAAATTGTGCTGATGTAAAGTAGACATGTGGAAAATGTTATTTATTAACTATTTTGTGTCACATAACTCTCTGGTTTAACAGAATAAAAATTAAAAATTTGAAAATTGCAAAATTTTCTAAATTTTCGCCAAATTTCCATTTTTTTCACAAATAAACGCAAAAATTATCGACCTAAATTTACCACTAACATGAAGCCCAATCTGTCACGAAAAAACATTCTCAGAATCGCTAGGATCCGTTGAAGCGTTCCTGAGTTATTACCTCATAAAGGGACACTGGTCAGAATAGCAAAAAATGGCAAGGTCTTTAAGGTCAAAATAGGTTGGGTTATGAAGGGGTTAAGGGGGTGATAAAGGGGGGTTTGATTTACTATTTGTAGTTTTTATAGCGGGTTTTCATGTTTGGCATCTGTCACACACTAATAGACGCTTTTTATTGCAAAAAATAGTTTTTGCATCACCACATTTTCAAAGCTATAATTTTTCCATGTTTTGGACCACAGGGTCATGTGAGGCCTTGTTATTTGCGGGACGAGTTGACGTTTTTATTAGTACCATTTTCGGGCACATGACAATTTTTGATCACTTTCTATTCCGATTTTTGGGAGACAGAATGAGCAAAAACCAGCAATTCATGAATTTCTTTTGGGGGGCGTTTACACCGTTCCGCGTGTGGTAAAATTGATAAGGCAGTTTTATTCTTCAGGTCAGTACTCATTTATATCTTTTTTTATGTTGTGTCGCTTTTATATAATAAAAACTATTTTATAGAAAAAAATAAGCGGTACCATGTTTATTTATATCCGTCTTTTTGATCACGTGTTATTCCACTTTTTGTTCGGCGGTGTGATGATAAAGCGTTTTTTGCCTTGCTTTTTTTATGGTGTTCACTAAAGGGGTTAACTAGTGGGACAGTTTTATAGGTCGGGTCGTTACGGATACCAAAAATCTGTACTTTTATTGTTTAGATTTTTTTTTAACTCAAATATTTATTTAGTGATAGAATAAATATCGATTTTTTTATTTTTTTTTTACATATTTTTACAATTATTTAAAAAAATTTTTTACTTCATTCTAAGTTTTACACCTTGTCCCACTATGGGACACTCATCTTGTGCAGGCTGAGCGCTTATATGGCATGCAGATGAAGCAGCATCTGCATGCTACAGAAGCTGTCAGCGCTGCACACTGACCTAAGAGACTTCCTGACATGCACTGCGCATGACAGGAAGTTTCTGAGCTCTGGAGACCCGGATGTCGCCATGACGACATCGGGTCTCCATGGCAGCGATCAGGACCCCGCGGCATGCCGTAGGGTCTCCGATCCAAAGGCAGAGGCGCTGTCAGCCCCTGTGCTGGCCCCGGAAGGCTGCGATTATGTTTGAGCGATGTGTTACGGAGATTAAAGTGCCGGGAGACTCTGTGACTGCTCCTGGCACTTAGTGTCGGGTGTCAGCTGTGCGAATCAGCTGACACCCAGCCGCGATCGGCTGTGCTCCCCCCGTGAGCGCTGCCGATCGCCTATGATGTACTATTTCGTCCTTGGGAATTAAGTCCCAGGTCACATGGACAGAATAGTACGCCCAATGGCAGAGAGTCCAATGGCAGAGAGCGGTTAAAGAGGAGCTGTAACAAATAACTTATAAAAATCCCTAAAATTCCAATTCTGCTGCTTTTTGTGCCTTTTTTGCTACTTTTCTCCATTCGGTGAAATCTCTGCTTGTAGTTCAACGGAGTCTTCTCTGGGGCATGCACTTTCACCCCTCCATCCCAGACACCGCTGTCATTCACAGCTCGACAACTGATGCAGCAGTCTAGTAGTCTCAGAGGTCGCCCAGCTGTGATTAACAGTGTTCTGGAAGACAGTGAAGGGAAGTGAAAGTGCATGCCCCCAGAGAAGACTGAAGAAACAACCAGTTTGTCTGCAAGCAGAGATTTCACATACTGCACTACAAAAGCAACAAATTATTATTAGTTATTATCAGTTATAATCTCTGCAATGGAGAAAGCAGCAGAATTAGGGGAGCACAGGGATTTTTTACAGTGTTTAATTAAATTTTTTGCGCAAGTGACAGGTCCTCTATAAGGACACTACGTTCCAATTTGATGTTTCTAGTTCGGTCACTTGAAGAATCCTCTGTAAAAATGTATAGTTCAGCTTTAGTGACATTTCCAGCAACTGTCTACTTAGCCAGTGGCAAAGTTTAGTAGGCAAAGTGATCAATCTGTAGGAGTGTCTTCAGAAGGGAAAGACATAAATTCACTTCAGCAGTGACAAACTGCAGATAAGTGGGAGATTACTGGGCACTCAACCAAAGCTGAATGGTTAGTTTATAATAGGTTAATCCAGTACAAACATACAAGACACATCAATTAGACCTAGTGGTTTGACTCCCACCGATAAGAATAGTGGTGATTGTATTTTAATGCTTTGGGCAGGAGTGTAACTACAGTGGTAGCAGGGGTTGCTGTCAGACCAGAGCTCTGGAGTCTAGGGGTCATAATATACTTTTGGTCCATATGAAAATGCCTTTACTAATAAAATTGGGAGGCACATTTGGAGATTTCCGTTGGGGCAAACAAACTTGAAGCTTTCATCACAGACCTAGAGCATATTTCTGGTCAATTTTCCCCAGATTTATTTTTCTAATATGTCAAGCGCTGTGGAATATGATAGAGCTTTATAAATAATAAATAACCACCTTGTGATTAGAAGCTATTGTAGTATACAATCAGCAGGACTCATTGACCAAATGCAGAAACATCATATTATACATACACAACCATGACCGAAGGTGTTGACACCCTTTAAATTGCTCCAGAAAATGAAGTATCTCTCCCAGAAAATTATTGCAATTACACGTTTTGTTATACACGTTTATTTACTTTGTGTATAATAGAACAACACAAAAAAACAGGAAAAACCCTACCTTACCTCTCTTGGTCAGTATATTCATCAATTTGAACATCTAACCCACGCAAATTATTTTATTAATTTATCCTACTTTCCCATTTGATGGCTTTAGATCCTAATTTACAGCAGGTCTCCTATGTTCATATACAAGCGCCGCTATATATTAACCTATACCTTTTGTTATACACATGTTTATTTCCTTTGTGTGTAATGGAACAACACAAAAAACAGAGGAAACAAAAGGCAAATTGGACATAATTTCACACAAAACCCCCAAAATGCGCTGGAGAAAATTGTTGTCAACTTTCAAAAATTGTGGGTAAACAACTTTGATTCAAGCATGTGATGCTCGTTCAAACTCACCTGTAGAAAGTAACTGATGTGGGCAATATGAAAATCACACCGAAACCAGATAACAAAGGGAGAAGTTGACTCAATCTTTACAGTGTGTGTCCGTGTGTGCCACACTAAACATGGAGAACAGAAAGAGAAGAGAACTGTCTGAGAACTTGAGATACAAAATTATTGAAAAATATCAACAATCTCAATGTTAGAAGTCCATTTCCAGAGATCTTGATGTTCCTTTGTCCACGGTTGTTCACGATGAAAAGAATAATCAACAAGTTTACAACCCATGGCACTGTAGTTAGTATCCCTGGATGGCAGAGAAAAATTGTTAAAGGTTTTACAATGTAGGATAGTCTGGTTGGTGGATAAGCAGCCCCAATCAAGTTCCAAAGAAATTCAAGCTGTCTTGCAGGCTCAGGGTGCATCAGTGTCCGCGCAAACTATCTGTTGACATTTGAATGAAATGAAAAGCTATGGCAGGAGACCTGTTATGTTTAGGTAGCTGAGGAGGCAGGAGCAAAAAAAAGCATAGGCAGCCTAACACCAGAGAGGTTTGAAACTAATAGGTTTCAGACCCCTAAACTAACCGCACAACTAGAAGTAGCCGTGGGACGTTCCTACGGTGCCCTAGACGCCTCGTCACAGCCGGAGAGATAGCTATCCCTGAAGATGGAAAGAGGAAAGCTAACTGCCCCGGAGTAGACCCCAAAAGAATAGGAAGCCCCCAAACATATAATGGCGGTTAGACAAGATGAAAATACAAACACAGACAGAAAATAGATTGAGCAAACGCTGGGGCCCAAAAATGCTGTCTGCAACCCAAAAAACCCTAGGAAAAACTCCAAGGCTGTGGTTCCACGGTCCGGAACCACAGCGCATTTGACGGAGCTGAAATTCCGCTCCGTGCTAAGCCCCGCCCCCTTTTTGACACGCGTTATTTCAGGATGTGTTCCGGACACATCCGGAAAGAACTCAGGGCTACATAGCCCTGTGTTAAATTCCATTGTGGCGATGCAGCGTCGCCGCAATAAGCTAGGACATGCTGCGGTCTGAAAAGACGCGCCGCATGTCCGTAAACGCAGGTCTTCCGCCTGCGTGTTGTTACGCATAGTGGAGACGGGATTTCTTGAAATCCCCTCCACTATGCTGTAACATCTGGACGCTGCGTGTTTGGCGCCAAACACGCAGCAATTCCTGAAGGAATCCTGATCGTGGAAACTCATCCTAACACTTCTGAATCCAAAAATACTGAGACCACACGGTCTCGACCACCTATATCAGATCTCTGGTGTGGACACTTAGCAACCCAGCAGTAAAATATCACAAGAACTGAGCAAATGAACAAATACAAAAAACTAACGGAGACCAGCCAAAGTCCCCCAAAGGGGACCCGGCTGAAGACAAAAAGCAATGCAGCAAAAAGAAAGGAATTTAAACAAAAAAAATTCCTCCTCAGCCCCCAGAGAAAAAGAGGGAAAAAATGTAACAAACAGGAAAAAAAAACTGAAAGACTTATCTGAATGCAAGCAGGAGACAGCAGAAAAGCAAGCTGAATTCCAACCTAGACCAGGAAGAACAATTGATCACCAGCGAGGATCATGGGAGGTCAGCTCACTTATATCAGGCCAGTCAGTACCATCTGACACCGGCTCGTCAACTGCAGGTATAGGACTCTTGGTGTTCAACATATGTTCAATACCCTCAGCAACCACCAGAGGGAGCTTCAGCTCCAAAGTCGTCTCCAATACGTTCGCAACAGAGACCCAGGGAGACCCCACTGCTGACACAGAGACATAGAAAAGCTAGACTGCACTTTGCCAAAACGTACGTGAGCCAAAATCCTTCTGAGAAAGTGTCTTGTGAACAGATGAGACAAAGATAGAGCTTTTTGATAAAGCAAATAATTCTGTTTGCCACAGATGGAATGAGGCCTATAAAGAAAAGATCACAGTACCTACAGTCAAATATGATGGAGGTTCAAAGATGTTTTCGGGTTGTTTTGCTGCCTCAGGCACTAGGTGCCTTGACTGTGTGCAAGTCCTCATGAAATCAGAAGATTACCAAAGGAGTTTGGGTTGCAATGTAGTGCCCAGTGTAAGAAAGCGGGGTTTACGTCCTAGATCAGGACAGCAAGACAATGCAAGAAGCCTCATGGATGGAAACAAAGAGCTGGAGAGTTCTGAAGTGGCCAGTGTGAAGGAAACCCGGTTCCTTCCACGTCACCAATGTGACGTAACTACACAGTCACAGCTCTCCGGCGCCCCTTCTGTCTCTCAGGTCAGTAAGGGAACTGCACCTAGAGCAAATGGCCGCCGGGGAGGATGTCCTGTTACCCACTGGGTATTCTAAGATTCGTAATCAGAGTAAAAGCATCTGCCCAAAATTAATTTTATGGTTTAATTGCCTTAAGGGCGCACTAGATAATTACAGAAATATACAGTAAGCTATACAACGGAATTACAGTGGATTTTCAGTCAGAGTAAAATATAACAATAATGGTACAAGGCTTAGAGGTATTAAGCTAGAGGTCAATTTTACCAGGCTGTAGGTTGCATGTGGAGCTCTGCGATCCACAGGTAAGAATCTTAGTTGCCGGACAGTCCCCAAAACGTGTGCCACTGCTCCCTTGGCAGATCTGTCCCCTGTTCCTTCTTAGATCATCGTCTTGTTCTTCTGTGAGAATAGAGAGTCTGCCATCCGCTCACAGTTCTTAAACCTGCTAGGTCCCTCCCCTCCGTGTCAGAGGCTAATAATCTCCACCCTTCAGCTCCCTGCAGAATTTATTCTCATTATCTAAGAAAGGGGTTAACATTCTCCAGGACGATCGGATCAGGACACGAGAGGTACCAGTGAATGCAGTTTGTTTTGCCTGTCGCGTGGAGATCAAACATGGCCCGATTGGCCCTCGACAGTGACCCAATCTCTATATCTCAGGTCCCCAAGCCATCACCGACTCGGGAGTTGCACTGTCAGATACGCGAGGTCCGCAGGATCACGCAGATATCTTTTATGAGGCTGTAGCTCGAAAGGCGTGCTCATAATTCATAATCCTAGATCAGAGTCGTAGTGGCTGGGAGAGACAATGGATGTGTTTTTTGTGTCTAGCTGGCAGGTATAATCTAATTAAAGCCCCCAGGCATCTCCAGGCCCCATGCTGGCGTGGCTCCGTACTAAAGGTTTGAAGTCCTGTTTTGGCCTAATCTACTTAGCATACTAAAAGACCTTGTTATTCAACAGTGGAGCACTAAACCCTGTTTTCTTCAATATGCCTTCAGGCCATGGGGGTTAGAAGCAGTTAGCTGCCTGTGGCTCTGTGAACTCAGACAAAATAACGCCTGAGACAGGCCAAGCTCAGACATGAGGCGAGCATTATGCCCCATATCCAAGATGTTGGCTGTTCCTTCATCACAGCCAGCAATGAGTCCGGATCTAAATCCCATTGAACACCTGTGGAGAGATCTTAACATTGTTATTGGTAGAGGTCACCCTTCAAATATGAGACCTGGAGCAGTTTGCAAAAGAAGAGTGGTCCAAAATTCAAGTTGAGAGATCAATGAAGCTTGATGGTTATTATTATTATTATTTTATTATTATTATACATTTATATAGCGCCATTTATTCCATGGCGCTTTACATATGAAAAGGGAAAAATATAGACAGATACAATAAACATGTGCTAGACAAGGGACACACTAGTACAGAAGGAGAGAGGACCCTGCCCGCGAGGGCTCACAGTCTACAGGGATGGGTGAGAATACACTAGGAGAGGGTAGAGCTGGTCGTGCGATGGTTCAGTAGACTGAGGATCATTGCAGGTTGTAGGCTTGTCGGAACAGGTGGGTCTTCAGGTTTTTCTTGAAGGTCTCCGTTGTTGGTGAAAGTCTGATGTTTTGCGGCAGGGAGTTCCAGAGTATGGGGGAAGCCCGGGAGAAGTCTTGTATGCGGTTGTGGGAAGAAGAGATGAGGGGGGAGTCGAGAAGGAGATCTTGAGAGGATCGAAGGTTGCGTGTAGGTAGGTAGCGGTAGACCATGTCACAGATGTATGGAGGAGAAAGGTTGTGGATGGCTTTGTATGTCATGGTTAAGGTTTTGAACTGGAGCCTCTGGGCAATAGGAAGCCAGTGAAGGGCCTGGCATAGTGGGGAGGCTGGGGAATAGCGGGAAGACAGGTGGATTAGTCGTGCAGCAGAGTGTAGGATGGACTGGAGTGGTGCCAGAGTGCTAGAGGGGAGGCCAGACAGTAGGAGGTTGCAGTAGTCGAGGCGGGAGATGATAAGGGCGTGCACTAGTGTTTTTGTGGTTTCATGGTTGAGGAATGAGCGGATCCGGGAAATATTTTTGAGTTTGAGGCGGCGAGGGCTTGGATATGTGGTTTGAAAGAGAGGGCAGAGTCGATGATCACCCCAAGGCACCGAGCATGTGGGACTGGGGAAAGCGAGCAGCCATTGACATTGATGGATAGGCCTGGTGGAGGGGTAGAATGAGGTGGGGGAAAGATGATGAATTCTGTTTTGGTTATAGGAAACGATTGATTGCAGTTACTGATTCCAAAGAGCGTGCAACCAAACATTAAGCTGAGGGTGCCAACAATTTGGTCCAGCGCATTTTGGGGGCTGTGTGAAATTATGTCCAATTTGCCTTTTTTTCCCTCTGTTTTTTGTGTTGTTCTATTATACAGAAAGCATATAAACGTCTGTATAACAAAACATGTAATTGCAATAATTGTCTGGGAGAAATAATTCATTTTCTGGAACTATTTCAAGAGCGCCAACACTTTCGGCCATGACTGTATGAGGTACGACAATCATTTTCAACTATGGTCTATTGAGCAGTCAACTGTTATTGTAAGGCTTTATAAAAGTTATTATTATTATTTATTTCTATAGCACCATTGATTCCATGGTGCTGTACATGACAAGGGGTTACATGCAAATTACAGGTATCACTTACAGTAAACAAACTAACAATGACAGACTGATACAGAGGGGAGAGGACCCTGCCCTTTCGGGCTTACATTCTACAGGTGGGGAAGGAGACAGCAGGTTGGTGGGTCGCAGCAGTTCCAGTGTTGGTTGAGGCGATATCTCCGGTAGTGGTGAGGAGGTAGCAGGGTCATTGCAGGCTGTAATCTTTCCTGAAGAGGTGGGTTTTCAGGTTCCGTCTGAAGGATCCGAATGTGGTTGATAGTCGGACGTGTTGGGGCAAAGAATTCCAGAGGATGGGGGATATTCCGGAGAAGTCTTGGAGGCGGTTGGGTGAGGAGCGAATAAATGTGGAGGAGAGAAGGAGGTCTTGGGTGGATCGGAGAATACGTGAGGGTAGATATCGGGAGATTAGTTCAGAGATATATGGAGGACACAGGTTATAGATGGCCTTGTAGGTCAGTATTAGTAATTTGAACTGGATACGCTGAGGGAATGGGAGCCAGTGAAGAGATTTGCAGAGGGGAGAAGTGGAGGAGTAGCAAGGAGAGAGATTAATTAGTCGGGCAGCAGAGTTAAGGATGGACTGGAGAGGTGCGAGGGTGTTAGCAGGGAGGCCAGAGAAAAGGGTGTTGCAGTAGTCGAGGCGGGAGATGATAAGGGCGTGCACAATCATTTTAGTAGATTGCGGGTTGAGGAAAGGACGGATTCTTGAAATATTTGTGAGCTGAAGGCGACAGGAGGTAGAAAGAGCTTGGATGTGCGGTTTGAAGGACAGGGCAAAGTCAAGGGTTACTCCGAGGCAGCGGACTTCTGCTACGGGGGAAAGCGTGATGTTGTTAATTGTGATAGATAGGTCAGGTAAGGAAGATCTGTGGGATGGGGGAAAGATGATGAGTTCAGATTTGTCCACATTGAGTTTGAGGAAGCGGGAGGAGAAGAAAGAGGATATGGCTGATAGACATTTAGGGATTCTGGACAGCAGAGAGGTGATGTCTGGGCCAGAGAGGTAGATCTGAGTGTCATCAGCATAAAGGTGGTACTGGAATCCGTGGGACTTTATGAGTTGCCCCAGGCCAAGTGCCTTGGGGGACTCCAAGAGAGAGGGTGGGACGAGGAGGTAGTGTGGGAGTGGGAGACACTGAATGTGCGGTTGGAAAGGTATGAGATCCAGGATAGGGCGAGGTCCTTGACGCCAAAGGAGGAGAGAATCTGTAGTAGAAGGCAGTGGTCAACTGTGTCAAAAGCAGAGGACAGATCAAGAAGCAGGAGTATAGAGTATTGTCCGTTCGCTTTGGCTGTAAGTAGGTCATTAGTAATTTTGGTCAGGGCTGTCTCAGTGGAGTGATGGGGGCGGAAACCAGATTGTAGAGTGTCAAAGAGCAAGTTAGAAGAGAGGTGGTAGGAAAGCTCAGCGTGGACGTGCTGCTCCAGGAGTTTGGAAGCGAATGGGAGCAGCGATATTGGGCGATAGCTGGACATAGCGGTTGGTCCGAGGGTTGGCTTTTTAAGGATAGGTGTGATTGTGGCATGCTTGAAAGCAGAAGGGAAGGTACCGGAAATTAGTGATAGGTTGAAGAGGTGGGTTAGGGATGGGATAATAGTGGTGGTGAGGTTGGGGAGGAGGTGGGTTGGGATGGGGTCAAGTGCACAGGTTGTGAGGTGCGATTTGGAGAGGAGACAATTAAGCTCCCCTTGGGTTATGTTGGAGAGGGAGGTTATGGGGTTAGGGCATTAGTATGGTATACAAAGGGGTTGTGGTGGTTGAACAATGAAGACTTGCCTTGTTTGGTCGATCTTATTTTTGAAGTGTGTGGCAAAGTCCTCAGCAGAGATGAGGGAGGTAGGAGGGGGCAGTGGTGGGCGGAGGAGGGAGTTAAAAGTTTTGAATAACTGTTTGGGGTTGTAGGATAAGGAAGATACGAGGGTTGTGAAGTAGGCCTGTTTAGCAAAAGTGAGGGCGGATTTGAAAGTGTTGCTTGTTTGAATGCAGTGAAGTGAAAGTTACCGTATTTAAAGTTCTTTATTTAGTACCAAAAGTTAAATTGTATCTTGTCGGTGAAAAGTATGAAAGAATGTATGATCAGGTATCATGTGTAACTGGGTCGCGTTTGCCGATGGAGTAGCTATACTAGCATACTGTGAATAACAAAGGAGGTCCCAAGCTGGTTATACTGACAGAAACCAGTCCTAAAATGTTAATGGGACAGGTGCCATTGCAGTAGGAAGCTACACTCACCCACCCCCTCATATGAAGGAAGAGGAAATTCTCGGGTATATTCTAATCTAAAACTGGACAGACAAGTGCTGAGGTATGAAGAGGCTGCTCACACTGCTGCCCACCCTGTCTGTTAGCTCTAATACTGGACATCCAAGAAGTGCTGAGGTAAGGAGAGGCTGCTCACACTGCATCTGATTTAATACTGGAGATACCAGATACCGGGAGTGCTGTGGTAAGGAGAGGCTGCTCACACTGCATCTGATCTAATATGGCAGATACCGGGAGTGCTGAGGTAAGGAGAGGCTGCTCACACTGCATCTGATCTAATACTGGAGATACCAGATACCGGGAGTGCTGAAGTAAGGAGAGGCTGCTCACATTGCATCTGATCTAATACTGGAGATACCAGATACCGGGATTGCTGAGGTAAGGAGAGGCTGCTCACACTGCTATACAACCCATCTATCTGATCTAATTCTGGAGATACTAGGGGTGCTGAAGTAAGACGAAGTTACTTACACTGCTGTCCAACTTGTCTGATTTAACATTATAGACACACAAAGTACTGAAATAAGAGGCCATTCACACTGCTTTTCACTCTGTCTTTCATCCGTGTCAAACACTGGAAATATCAGGGAAGGGTTGCCAACCGTCCAGAAAATTCCAATCCGTAAATATTGGCCACTTTTTTGCCCTGTCCATAGAAAAAAAAAATTAAGGGTCTGTGTTTTTTATGAGGCTGAAGAAATGTTGTACAAATTATATTGACTCTAATCATCATTTTACAGTGAATGCTGTAGACATGCATTTCTTACAATCATAATGAATTATTATAGTTTTGCAATGTGTCCGTAAAAAATATCATACTGGGGATACCAGGGTTGATGAGGTAAGAAGAGTCTGTTCACACTGCTGTCCACAGTCCACCCCAACTTTCTGAATGCAGAGCTGCTGCGGTGTTCTGCAGATAATTTATACCACATACTGTCAGGTTATCTGCAGAACACAGCAACAGAGCTTTCAACTATTCATAAACACAGGCGCCTTTACCATTAAGATTTAGGAACAGGTTTTCTATCAGTGTAACAAGAAAGTGGACATTTTAATCATATAATAATTACATCCCTAGTTTTAACAAAATATTTAGACTTGAGAGTCCTCAGTCGTTGATACCTTTTAATGGCTAACTGAAAAGATGGTAACAAATTGCAAGCTTTCGAGACTACTCAGGTCTCTTCATCAGGCAAAGACTAAAACAAAAACTGAAGAATCACATATTTATATACACAACAGGACACAGGAATAGTGCAATAGATAAGACAAGTGACGTGAAGCAGAACTGTCATTATGGCAGAGGGATGAACATAAATATTGGAACAGTTCATAGATAAGGAGAGAAAGTTTTATTGCCCTCTGATTGGGGTCTGGTGTTGTGTTTTGATGCCCCTAGAAGGTCAGAGACGCAGATTCCTTAATTGATATAGAATGACATGAATCCGTGTGATATATTCATTCCAGCACTAAGAGTGTCAAAGGTCATCATAAGTTTGTATTCCCAAACCTTTCTATCTTTCTCAGATTTGAAGTTAGATTTTAATACCAGTAATTCCATATCCATCATGCTATAACCGGGCATACAAAAGTGTTTTGCCACAGGTAAATCCATTCTTTTTTCTCTTATTGTGTGGCGATGAAGATTCATCCTTGTTCTGTTTTTGCCCGGTCTCCCCCACATACAGACCCCCAGTTGGACATTTAGTACATATAATTAGGTACACCACATTAGATGTGATGCAGCTGAAAGTACCTGGGATCTTGTAGTCCTGATGGGAGTTGGGGATCTTTATCTTGTCCGTGGTCATTATAGATGCACAGGTTTTACATTTCTTCTTGTTGCAAGGAAAGGTTCCTGCAGCTGTTGGGGAGGACAGGGAGCTTCTGACAATGATGCTTCTTAGATTTGGGGGCTGCCTAAAACATAGTAGTGGGGGGTCTGGAAATATGGATTGTAATCGGGCATCTTTTTGTAGTAAAGGTTGTAGTTTCCGTGCAGCTCCCCTTAGCATCTCCAGATTTGGATTGTAGGTGACCACTAGAGGCACCCGGTTATTTTCTTCTTTAGTTTTGTAATGTAGCAGGTGATTCCTTGATATTCTGGTGGCTCTTGTAATTTGGTTTTCAATTGTTCTTGGATGGTAGCCCTGGTTCAAAAAAGTCTTTCTGAGGCGACCAAGGTGTTCATCTCTATCCATGGGGTTGGAACATATACGGTTGTATCTGATGGCTTGGCTGTAGACAATAGAGTTTTTTATGTGTTTTGGATGGAAACTGTCCCATTTAAGGTATGTTGGACGGTCGATTGGCTTCTGCTACAGGGATGTCTCTATTTCATTGTTCTTTAGCTTAATGGTGGTGTCTAAAAAGTTAATTTCAGTGCTGGAGTAGTTGAGTGTTAAGTTGATGGTTGGATGAAATTGGTTGAACTGTTCATGGAACGTCTTTAGCTGTTGTTCAGACTCCGTCCAGATGATTAAAATGTCATCAATGTAGCGGTAGTAGGCCCGAGGCCTGATGGGACATGAGGACAAAAAGTCGCTTTCAAGCTTGGCCATGAAAAGATTTGCATACTGTGGAGCCATTTTACTTCCCATAGCTGTGCCAGTCTCCTGAAGATAGATCTTGTTGTCAAATTCAAAGTAATTGTGGGTGAGGATGAATTTTGTGAGTTTCACCACAGAATCAGCATCATTCCCGGTGTTTCCCATGAAGACTTTGCAGGCATTTAATCCATCCTGGTGTGGGATATTAGAGTACAAAGATTCCACGTCCATGGTGGCCAGGATGGTTCCTTCTGGTAGGGGACCTATTGCTGCTAGTTTATTCAGTAGGTCAGTTGTGTCCTGAATGTAGCTGGGTGTATCCTTTACCAGGGGTTTAAGAATGCCCTCTACCCATCCAGATACCTGCTCAGTAAGGGTGTCCACACATGAAATAATCGGCCTCCCTGGATTCCCAGCTTTGTGGATTTTGGGAAGCATGTAAAATGTCCCTGTTCTTGGACTTTCTGGTATCAGGTCATCAGCTCTTATGGATTTGTCAGACAGACAAGATACCAACTTGCTTAGTTCCTTGTAATAGTCCTGTGTAGGGTCCGACTCCAGTTTTCTGTAGTAGCGTGTGTCCGTAAGTTGTCTGTTTGCTTCCTTAATATAGTCTGATGTGTTCATCATGACTATTGCACCTCCCTTGTCAGCAGGTTTAATGATGATTTCTTTGTTGGTTTTCAGAGACTGTATGGCCTTTCTCTCCTGGGCACTGATGTTGGATGCTTGTCTCTTGTTGGTGGCTATGATATCCCACACCAGGATGGATTAAATGCCTGCAAAGTCTTCATGGGAAACACCAGGAATGATGCTGATTCTGTGGTGAAACTCACAAAATTCATCCTCACCCACAATTACTTTGAATTTGACAACAAGATCTATCTTCAGGAGACTGGCACAGCTATGGGAAGTAAAATGGCTCCACAGTATGCAAATCTTTTCATGGCCAAGCTTGAAAGCGACTTTTTGTCCTCATGTCCCATCAGGCCTCGGGCCTTCTACCGCTACATTGATGACATTTTAATCATCTGGACGGAGTCTGAACAACAGCTAAAGACGTTCCATGAACAGTTCAACCAATTTCATCCAACCATCAACTTAACACTCAACTACTCCAGCACTGAAATTAACTTTTTAGACACCACCATTAAGCTAAAGAACAATGAAATAGAGACATCCCTGTAGCAGAAGCCAATCGACCGTACAACATACCTTAAATGGGACAGTTTCCATCCAAAACACATAAAAAACTCTATTGTCTACAGCCAAGCCATCAGATACAACCGTATATGTTCCAACCCCATGGATAGAGATGAACACCTTGGTCGCCTCAGAAAGACTTTTTTGAACCAGGGCTACCATCCAAGAACAATTGAAAACCAAATTACAAGAGCCACCAGAATATCAAGGAATCACCTGCTACATTACAAAACTAAAGAAGAAAATAACCAGGTGCCTCTAGTGGTCACCTACAATCCAAATCTGGAGATGCTAAGGGGAGCTGCACGGAAACTACAACCTTTACTACAAAAAGATGCCCGATTACAATCCATATTTCCAGACCCCCCACTACTATGTTTTAGGCAGCCCCCAAATCTAAGAAGCATCATTGTCAGAAGCTCCCTGTCCTCCCCAACAGCTGCAGGAACCTTTCCTTGCAACAAGAAGAAATGTAAAACCTGTGCATCTATAATGACCACGGACAAGATAAAGATCCCCAACTCCCATCAGGACTACAAGATCCCAGGTACTTTCAGCTGCATCACATCTAATGTGGTGTACCTAATTATATGTACTAAATGTCCAACTGGGGGTCTGTATGTGGGGGAGACCGGGCAAAAAACTGAGAACAAGGATGAATTCTCATCGCCACACAATAAGAGAAAAAGAATGGATTTACCTGTGGCAAAACACTTTTGTATGCCGGTCATAGCATGATGGATATGGAATTACTGGTATTAAAATCTAACTTCAAATCTGAGAAAGATACAAAGGTTTGGGAATACAAACTTATGATGACCTTTGACACTCTTAGTGCTGGAATGAATATATCACACGGATTCATGTCATTCTATATCAATTAAGGAATCTGCGTCTCTGACCTTCTAGGGGCATCAAAACACAACACCAGACCCCAATCAGAGGGCAATAAAACTTTCTCTCCTTATCTATGAACTGTTCCAATATTTATGTTCATCCCTCTGCCATAATGACAGTTCTGCTTCACGTCACTTGTCTTATCTATTGCACTATTCCTGTGTCCTGTTGTGTATATAAATATGTGATTCTTCAGTTTTTGTTTTAGTCTTTGCCTGATGAAGAGACCTGAGTAGTCTCGAAAGCTTGCAATTTGTTACCATCTTTTCAGTTAGCCATTAAAAGGTATCAACCACTGAGGACTCTCAAGTCTAAATATTTTTCTATCTACTGGCTAACACGGTACGAAGATACACATCTTTCCTATAGTTTTAACAAGTGTGATTTGCTAATTGAAAGGTATTTATTACTTTTTTGCTCCCAGAGAACCCAATTATTCTAGTCCAGCTCTGCATCACATATATGTATCCACATGAGCTGACATTTCTGCCCTACTCCTCCGGCACAGTGATGCCACCTGGTCCAGTCAATTACATTGATCCAAGCCAACCATAACCAGTGATGGCTACTACAACATGACACAGGCTCCATGTCTGAGGCCCATCTCTAGCTATTCGGTGGTGCAGCCATAAATGACTGTCTGTGACCACCTGCTGGAGTCATAGGTAAGCTCCTAAGAGTAATATGCTCTAAATAAGGATATTAAGAAACACATGAAAATGACATGCATACATATAAGAGTATTTTATTTGTATATTGAATATATTATGCACAGTTTTAAATATTTTTCTTTGCTATGTACATATACATTTCTTTGACCAGTTTACATACAGTATATGAACGTATGGTGTTCATATACAATAACAAGACACAGCTCTATACAAATATACAAATTATATATGTACATACTATATACTACACTTACAGAAACGTTTGGATGTTACATTTATAAAGCAATTGCAAAACATGAGAGATTGTCAAATACTGTAACACAGACAAAGTCACTTGTTCCAGAGCAGTTATAAATGGATCTATAATATATGAATCAACTCTACACATTAAAATTTAGTGCTCGTAATCAGTTTTCCCAGTTTGCACATGGTATGGTTTATGCTTACGTTCTTTTCACATTCCACTTTTGGGATTCTGTGGGCCGGTATCCATCAGAATATTTTAGTTTTCCGAAATGTTATAAGAAAGTTTAGTCTGATTAACTTTCCTATACAGAATGACATATTTTTTTCCTTCCATGGGAGGTATACTTTGGGGGGTGGGGGAAAGGGGACTCCAAACATATACCTCCAAGCATGTTAACAGACCCTTACCATGAACAGACCCCTGGAATTTGCAATCAATGGTGCTTTTACCAGGAATGGTAACAGACAAAGGAAGACATACTATTAAATACAGACAACTACAATTACAACTGTACTACATAGTTTAAAGAACACTTTTAGGAGTGCATAGTGATGACTGAATCTATTACAGGGGGATTTTTACATTTTAAGGGCTTTACTGGACAGAATAAATAAATTAAGAGCAATTTTACTAGAATGGAACATAATGGACAAGGCTATTATGTAAAACATACTATAATTGGTATGAGTTGGAAAAGTATTTTTTGCACTTATGAATTTATTTTTCTGTATCACAAGGTGACTTATACAAGTAGTTACAAGTGACTTACATGTGTAATACCTTTGTATTATTGCCTTCATATAACCCTTTGGATCTAAATTGAGTAAAAAGAGGGCAGACACAGGGCCTTCCTTAGGCCTCCAATTGCTTGGGACAGCTCACTGGCACCACTTAGATCATGCTATCGGAGAGTGGGGGCTAGATATGACAAGGTAGTTGCCTCCCTTTGACTAGCTACTTCGATCTCTTGGTAGCCATTTACCATGGTATATAAAGGGGATGAAAGGCCCAGGAGTTTCTCTGATCCTGGTCATTGCAACATAGTGTTCGCTGCTCTGTGTTGGGCAAAGTCTCCAACAGGGCCCCCAATTATAATGGGGTCTTTAATAGTACTGGTCTTCTACTATGGGCCAAAGGGACCTCTTTACCCCCCTTAAGTTCCAGGGCTCCTGGCCACAGATGTAAATGAAGTGAGGATTGTGCCAAAAGGTTACTAACAAAATTATATCCCTTAAATACGAAGTTTAATAATTACTGATTCTACAGGTCAAGTGTATAATTGGCCTAAGTGTACAGCTGGCCTAAAACTCCCCTTGCACGTAAGATTGGTGATCCTGCCTATGTACACTTGTGAGTGAACAGCTTCAGCATAAAGTCCATAATCTTTTTATTCCCAGTCTGAGGAATGAACTAGTTCACTTTATGATTTAACCACAAACTGTACAGACATGTGTTTATTGTGATTTCTGCAATTAGCCATGAGGTGCCTCTGTACTGTCACAGCATGGAATGTCTGCACCACACATTCCTTACCCTCATAAAGCAGCATTCCTCTCCATGCATACAAGGGACATCCCGAGAACACAGAGCTCGGAACTAAGGCACAAATGGGAATATGTGCATCACTTTACCAAGTAGGAGCCACTCGCTTATATTCATGGACCTTTCACTGCGCATGGAAATCTACGGAAAGATAGAGCCAAGACACATGACTGAAAACAAAACAGAGCAGGCAGCAGCAAGCGCCGACAGGCCTGATAAAAGATCGTACGCAGATGAAAGATGAGGACTCTTTTGATCCTCCTAATTTGCGGTAAATCTCATCAGACTGAAGTTTCCACTCCTTTGCAGCAATCTGTGGTTATTTCTAACATCTCCTCTGCTTGTTCCACATTTCAGTGACAACTATAGAAGCTGTCAAGTAAACCATTTAACCAAATGAAAAAAAACAAAACACAATGGATCAACATCAGAGAACGGAACAGTTCTAGATAAACTGCAGTCTGTGAGGCAAGAACTCCACAGTAAAGACAAAAATAAAGTGGTTTCAAGTTCTCTAAGTGTTGGCAGCTTATCTCCGGGATTACAGAGAGTCCGTTCTTCTCCTGGCAAACACTGCTGACATACTCTTTACAATGCCTCTTATTCCTGTCCCCTTCTTTGTAACTAACTTGGATTCCTTAATTTTGTCTACTAGTCCATGAAATACCATCAGGACACCATGATAGGCCTCTGCCGCTGAAACCTCATAGAAGTCACAGTCCATAGAAAGAGCCAAGAGCCTTCCTTCTTCACTAGACACTGTTCGTAGATGATGGAGATCACGTTTGTTGCCCACAATGACTATTGGCAGTTTCTCTGGGCCTAAGCAGTCTTTAGAAGCTTTGATAAGCTCGATCGTCTGGCTTATGACGTTAAAACTCGCTCTATCACAAATGCTGTAGACAAGGACAAAACCATCTGCCCACTGAATACGTTTCTCCTCCTCAGCACAGCTTTCCTCTGTAGGCTCCTACGGGGAAATAAGGAAATATCATCATTAGTAAAGACCGGAGACCTAATTATTATCACTGAGCAGAAACCCAGAGTTTAAATTAAGGTTCGGAAACCTATCAATAAACATCCCATAGACCGGGGTCATACTTACGAGTGTGATGCGAGAAACTCGCGTGAGTCTCTCGCATCAACACCGGCACTGACGCCGGCACTCGGACCGAAGGCAGGCTTTTCAGACAATGGAAAAACGGTGCAGTGTCCCAGCTCGTACACGTGTGTGAGATCACCATTTCCATTGTCTGAAAAGCCTGCCTGCTTATTCTACTTTTATTATCCTACTATAATGAGGTTTGAAAAAGACCCAGGCTGGGTCGAGACGTAACCTTCACTTATTCCTATTTTCTTATTTCCGTGGTGAATAACTATATATACATGTAATAAACACGGACACTTTTTGCAACCAAATACGCATTTGAGTGCGGCTGATTCCTTTTCGCTTGATACGTTGGAGCTCTCCAGTTCAGCCTGCACCTCCTGGACAGCTGAGTGCGCATCACATATTCGACCTACAACCCACATGTTATTCAGAGTTGCCTGGTAGCGGCTTTCTTCACTTTCCCCTTTGAACACACATGAGTGTTCGGCCACGCCAACAGTCCCTTTGTATGGCAAAGTCGATCATTTGTTCAACGGCTAATTGTATAGACACAAATCCCCCATACATATGAGATGGCAAAGAGATCCCAAATTACTATTATGTGTGGGGAATTATTTGAATAATATCTAGTGATTCACATTACGGCAGCACTAATGTACTGATTTTACAACAGCGCAAATGTAAGGTTCTATGTATATATTCCTGAAACTCAGTTTGTTCGTCAGCCATTTTACTTTCTGTCTTGCTGCAGCTATCTTGCCCTCAGTCAAAATGGAGTTTCCAGCTTGCATGTTCCCGCCCTGATTCTCTCCTTTGCTTCTTAAGCAGCCACAGCTGAGCAATCAGTGCTTCAGAATCTAGCCTGCAGTGAACCTGTGACTTGACTCCTGTAAGCCTTGGACCTTGTACTCCAGCTATTCCTACTGAGGAACTCTGAAGCACTTGTGGACTCTGAACCCTGCTCTTTGAAAGACCCACGTTTGCATGGACTTACGATAACAGAGAAGAAGATCCTGAATCTGTATTGGAGAGTGATTGCTGAGCTTGGATTACTCTGGCCTGCTGTGTCTCCTGTTTCTGTGTCTGCAAACTGTGTGACTATTTCTGCCAACTTGTATGAAGTAATACAGGACTTTTCTATATCAAACCTGTGACTCCTGTGTTTTCATCGCACCCAAGCACAAGACGCTATATGAACTGTACTACATACATTACAAGATTCTGAAGCCAAAACGTTAGTGTCTGCTGGGTCTGGAAGGCTGTGTCTGCTGTACTGTGGATATCAGACGTCCGGTTGTACTTTCTGTGATGACAGTGGTTGTGACTTCTCACAACCATTCCAGGTGAGCAATTCCCTTAAGTTTTTTCTTTTTTTTGCAGTGTTACCACAGGTAAACACTATCGTTTTTTTTTTTTTCCCTTCTTTTCTCTTTTTTGTCTGCTGTAACTCTGGATATCAGATGTCTGGTTGAAACTTTCTGTGATGATAGTGGTTGTGACTTCTCACAACCATTCCAGGTGAGCAGTTCCCTTAATTTTTTTTTCTCTCTGCAGTGTTGCCACAGGTGAACACTATTGTTTTTTTTCTCTCCTCTTCTTCCAGTAATCCTGTCTTAAAAGATCTGGAAAATGGAGGCCCGCATAAAGGAACTTTGCGGAGTGACTGATAATATCCTTGCAGATTTGCAGAATATAAAGACCCGTTTTACAAATCTACAGGACCTCAATAATCACAATTTGCAAGTGGTTGGACAGACTACCCAGGATTTGCGAGCCAGGATTGAGGTTCTAGAGGGGCGAGTCCAGGCTCCTGCCGTAGCCCGAGTGCTGGGATTCCCAAGTTGCCCCCTTTTCGTTTTGGCGGTGAACGTGAGAAATTCAGGGGATTTATTAATCAATGCAATCTTTTTTTTTCTGCACATGCTTCACAATTTCCCACTGAACGATCTAAGGTGCTTACTATAATTATGTTGCTTACCAACAAGGCTTTAATGTGGGCAAACCCTCTGATTGAGACTGAGGATGATTGTTTGAATCACCTTGATGATTTTATTTCAGCCATGGGGCAGGTGTTTGATGACCCCAATCGAGGTGCAACAGCTGAAGCAGCCATGTTAGCTTTGCGCCAAGGTAAGCACTCGGTAGCTGAATATGCCTTGGATTTCAGGAGATGGGCCCTTGATA
>JARQOD010000004.1:431754982-431851860 GCA_033576555.1 Oophaga sylvatica
AAGCATTCATGCAGACCAGCAGAGCGGATCGTATTGAGAAGTCTAAGCTAAGAATACCTGTTGTGGTTTTCTCCTCTCCTCGCTTTATTAGTGATCTCCCTACCCGTTTGTGTTCCCTCAGTATTGGTAGTTTTGTATGCAAGGTGTTCTTTTATTTTACCCCTTGTACTGTCTCGTTTGTCTTATACCGTGTGTGAAGGCAGATACCTTCCTGATCCCTGTGGTGGTAATCAGGGTCCTTCTCAGGACTAGATTACAGTGGTTAGGGATTCACAGGAGATAGGGTTTACGCTGGCGGCCTGGACCTCTGTACCATCAACAGTACCTCCAGGTAGAGGGATTAGCCAGGACCCCAGCTTAGGGTCAGCATAGACCCCGGTTCTCCTGTATACAGAGACAGCGTGACATTTTCACCGACCCTATTTAAGATTCTCCCCAGCCACCATGGATCCAGTAGCCAGTCTAGCTCAGCAGTTGCAGAGTTTGTCCATGGAGCTAAGGGATGTTAAGTCCAAGGTTTTGTACCCCCCGGAGCAAGCCAGTACTGAACCTAAAGTAGCTCTCCCGGACAGGTTCACTGGAGGGCGGGACAAGTTTTTTGCTTTCCAGGAGGCATGTAAATTGTACTTTCGGCTGCGACCTCGGTCATCTGGGAGTGAAGATCAAAGAGTGGGAATTGTCATCTCACTCCTACAAGGGGACCCCCAATCCTAGGCGTTCTCTCTTCCCCCGGGCTCACCGGCTCTCCAGTCAGTGGATAGATTTTTCGCAGCTCTGGGTCTTGTATATGATGACCCGGATCGGGTCTCGGCAGAGGAATTTTCTTCGGAGTTCCGTAGGTGGGCCACGGACACCCAGTGGAATGACCCAGCTCTTAGGAGCCAGTTTTGTCAAGGTTTATCTGACAAATTAAAAGATGTGTTGGCGCAGTATGACCCTCCCACGTCACTGGAGGCCGCTACGGCCCTTGCTATTCGCATTGATAGACGGTTGCGGGAGAGGTGCGGGGTAACTCCGCCCCCTGTGATGACTCCACCTTCCTCAAGGGTCCCTTACACGGAGGTTCCCCTGGTCAGTCCAGAGGAGCCTATGCAATTAGGAGGGACATCATTCCGGGGGAGGGGATCGGTGGGGCGCCACAAAACAAGAAGTTGTTTCTTCTGTGGAAAAGAGGGACATTTTATTAAGGGGTGTCCATCCCGTCCTTTGCAGAGTGAGAAGTCGCCGGAAAACTATTGATCCCAGATTGTGTGGTGGACGGCAATCTGGGAGTAAGTATTTCGTCCCTAAGTTCGTCTCAGTTTCTCGTACCAGCGGAGGTGGTGGTGGGTGCGAGAACTGAGAGGATATCTGTTCTTCTGGATAGTGGGGCCGGGGCTAATCTGGTGGATGCTCGCTTTGCCCGGGTTCAAGGTATGCAATTGTGTGGGTTGGCTAAACCCGCCCCATATTCTCGATCGACGCCAGACCTCTCGGTCAGGGAAGTTTTGTGCAAGCAGTGCATAACATTGATCTTCAAGTGGGGGCGCTACATAAAGAACTGTTGTCTTGTTATGTGTTGGAGGGTCTTCCCACTCCTATAGTGCTGGGCCTTCCTTGGCTAACTAAGCATAACCCGGTTATTGATTGGCAATCCAGAGAGATAAGCCAATGGAGCGATTTCTGTAATAAAAACTGCATGAATACTGTCATTGGTGCGGTCGCTCCTAGGGCCTTACCTCCATTTCTGGTGGACTTTGAGGATGTATTCTCGGAGGAAGGGTGTCAAGAACTACCTCCTCATCGCGAGTATGACTGTGCTGTTAACTTGATCCCTGGGGCCAAGTTACCGAAATCTAGGTTGTATAACCTTTCTGGTCCTGAGAGACAGGCCATGAAGGATTATATTTCAGAGAGTCTGGCTAAGGGGCATATTAGACCTTCATGTTCCCCGGTGGCCGCGGGGTTCTTCTTTGTGAAGAAAAAAGATGGAGGCCTACGCCCTTGCCTGGATTTCCGTGAGCTTAATCGGATTACGGTCCGAGATCCGTATCCGCTCCCACTTATTCCCGATCTCTTCAATCAGATCGTGGGTGCCAAATGGTTCTCTAAGTTGGATCTCAGGGGGGCGTACAATCTGATTAGGATGAAGGAGGGGGATGAGTGGAAGACGGCGTTTAACACTCCGGAGGGGCATTATGAGAACCTTGTCATGACATTTGGTCTGAGTATTGCCCCGGCGGTGTTTCAACACTTTGTAAATGACATCTTTCGCCACCTAATGGGACATTTTGTGGTCATATATCTGGATGATATCTTAATTTACTCGCCAGATCTTGTGTCTCATCAGGAGCATGTTAGGCAGGTGTTACAGATCTTGCGGGATAATAAACTGTACGCCAAATGGGAAAAGTGTGTGTTCACCGTACAGGAACTTCAGTTTTTAGGATTCCTGGTCTCAGCATCCGGTTTTCGTATGGACCCTGGGAAAGTGCGGGCAGTTCTTGAGTGGGATCTGCCAGAGGATCTTAAGGCATTACAACGTTTCCTGGGGTTTGCTAACTACTACCGGAGATTCATTCGTAATTTCTCCTCCATAGTTAAACCTCTCACAGACATGACTAAAAAAGGGACGGATTTTTCAAAGTGGTCTGACAAGGCTTGTCAAGCGTTTTCATCTTTGAAAAAATGTTTTGCTTCTGCACCCATACTTGTTCAGCCTGATGCGTCTCAGCCATTCATTGTTGAGGTGGATGCTTCCGAGGTAGGGGTGGGAGCGGTATTGTCACAAGGTTCGTCCCCTGGTAAATGGCATCCGTGCGCCTTCTTCTCTAAAAGATTGTCGTCCGCTGAGAGGAATTATGATGTTGGCAATAGGGAGCTCTTGGCCATTAAGTTGGCTTTTGAGGAGTGGCGTCATTTTTTGGAGGGGGCAGTTCACCCGGTCACTGTCATTACCGATCACAAAAACCTGCTATATTTAGAGTCCGCTAAACGTCTGAATCCCAGACAAGCTAGGTGGTTGTTGTTTTTTACCAGGTTTAATTTTGTCGTCACATATCGTCCTGGGTCAAAGAATGTTAAGGCGGATGCCTTGTCTCGCTGTTTCCCAGGGGCTGGGAATACGGAGGACCCGGTTCCAGTCCTTCAGGAGGGGGTGGTGGTGTCAGCAGTATGCTCTGAGCTTGAGGAGGAGGTATTGGAGGCTCAGGGGGACGCCCCTGTAGGACCTCCAGGGAGACTGTTTGTTCCAAATCAGTTGCGACAAAGGGTGATCGAGGCACACCATAATTCAGCTTTGGCAGGACACCCAGGGAGTAAAGCAACTGAGGATCTCTCGCGCCGGTTTTGGTGGCCTAACTTACATAGGGAGGTGGTAACTTTTGTTGCGTCCTGCGAGGTTTGTGCGCGCTCTAAGACCCCACATACCCATCCGTCGGGGACCCTCTTACCTTTGAAGATCCCGGAGCGTCCGTGGACTCATCTGTCTATGGACTTCATTACGGATCTCCCGCCATCTTCGGGTAAAACAGTCATACTCGTTGTGGTGGACAGGTTCAGCAAGATGGCACATTTTATCGCTCTTCCTGCTCTTCCTAATGCTAAAACTCTTGCGCAGGTGTTTATTGGGGAGATTGTAAGGCTTCACGGGGTACCCTCCGATGTGGTGTCGGATCGGGGGTCTCAGTTCGTGTCCAAGTTCTGGAAAGCATTTTGTACACGGCGGGGGATGCAGTTGTCATTTTCATCGGCTTTTCACCCGCAGACCAATGGTCAGACAGAGCGTCTGAACCAGAGCTTGGAGACATATCTCCGGTGTTTTGTGTCAGAGAACCAGGAGGACTGGGCTTCTTTCTTGCCTCTGGCGGAGTTTGCTCTAAATAATAGGCGGAGCGAGTCCACTGGTAAGTCCCCGTTTTTTGGGGCATATGGTTTTCACCCCCAGTTTTGTACTTTCAATAGGGGGGCTCTTCTGGGGTTCCTGAGGAGGAACTTGGAGTTCCAGGTGTCGAGAGTCATCGATTCACGTCTGAATCGCCGGTCCCTTCAGTACCTTGTTCATTGGAGGGGGTATGGTCCTGAGGAGAGGACGTGGGTTTCTGCGTCGGATATTAACGCAGACCGATTGGTTCGGGCCTTCCACACTACTCACCCAGATAAACCCGGCCCTGAGGGTCCGGAGGCCCCTCGTAGAAGGGGGGTACTGTCACGGGTGTGTCGCTGCGAAGATTGTCGCGATTGCACACCCTGACTTCGCACAGCTGAGTTTCTGGTGCTGGGTGTTTTTCGGCACTGAGGGAGTTAATTCTCTCTCTCTGTGCTGGACTGACCAGCCTCGCTCAGCTGCAATTAATGTTTTGTTAATTGGTTTCCTTCTTATACCTGCCTGTCTGCTGGGGAAGTGTCGCTGAAAGCATTCATGCAGACCAGCAGAGCGGATCGTATTGAGAAGTCTAAGCTAAGAATACCTGTTGTGGTTTTCTCCTCTCCTCGCTTTATTAGTTATCTCCCTACCCGTTTGTGTTCCCTCAGTATTGGTAGTTTTGTATGCAAGGTGTTCTTTTATTTTACCCCTTGTACTGTCTCGTTTGTCTTATACCGTGTGTGAAGGCAGATACCTTCCTGATCCCTGTGGTGGTAATCAGGGTCCTTCTCAGGACTAGATTACAGTGGTTAGGGATTCACAGGAGATAGGGTTTACGCTGGCGGCCTGGACCTCTGTACCATCAACAGTACCTCCAGGTAGAGGGATTAGTAAGGACCCCAGCTTAGGGTCAGCATAGACCCCGGTTCTCCTGTATACAGAGACAGCGTGACAATATGTTAACAATATTTAGTGATGAGGGGGTGCAAGCAATGGATTTATACTCCTCTTATCTGAAACAGGACATTGTAAATGTTGCTAAGGAGGTTGGAGATTAGAAGAAAATATCTGTGTAAGGCTGTGCTCAGTACAATTACAATCTATGTGACAGCGACTACTAACATTGTATGACCCTAATACTAGAACCTTATACCAGGAGCATACTGACCTGTTCAATGATGTCCTTGGCACCAGAGGAAGAATCATAAAAGAGTGCGTGATCGTAGTGTGTGGTCAACATTTCATTTAAGACGACTGCAAATGAATAACAGTTTATTCAGGGTTATACTCCTCCATGTCCAAGATCTGCCATAGAGAAACATTATTAGTAGTTCTACCTCTTGTATGTCACCAATCAATACTGATACATACTCTATATCATTCTGTTGCATAACTGAATTATACGGTCAACAATAGTTGTCCATGCTAAATTATAAATATATTTTAAAGCAAGTAGTAAAATTCTATTCTCACCTCAGGAGCCATATAACCCATGGTCCCAGCTAAACCGGTGGCTGTTCGGTCTCTGGCCGTGCATGTTCTCAATTGCAAGACTGAAATCCATGATCTTAATGTTGCCCGTATCAACCACCAGGATGGTTTAGGGCTTTAGGTCTCTGTGAGAGATAGAACAATTGTGAATATAAAGTCAGTGTTCATCATACTTAGCTAATGAAAATGGTGCTGTATGCTTGAACATAGCCTGTCTCATGAACTGAACCCTTTTTTGAATGGCAGCGGATCACCACAGTTCCCGCTTTTCTGACCACTGGCTATTAGCTGAGCTGTTCTAACAATCTGTGGCCCAATAGTTTGGATGTTGCTGGAGAAATCTGGCATTATATAATAGCTGTCTCATGCACAGACAAGCTGGGTGCTGCAGAGAGGGAAGTGCTCTTACAGATATCCATGAGCCTTAATAGAATGGATAATGGTTATATTCATGAGACATCCCTTTATGAAGAAAGTATTAGAGAACTAGTGTCAAGATCCACTTTTGGATCTGTAGCAGATCTCTCTTTGCATATTAAAACCTCTTTCCTTTCAGGCCATCTGGGATTAATGTCAGTCTTTTCCTCCAGTGGCCGCTGGTGTAATTACATTGCTGCTGACTTGTCAGGGGAAGGTGGTGACCACTCCCACCATCCTTTATAAGGTCACCTGAGGCGTCAGCTGACTGTTGGTGATATTGCTACCTTTTGGAGACCAACCAAGCTGAAGTCAGGAGCTTGTTGTGTTTATTGTTTAGTTATTTAACCCCTAGGTGTCTGTCTTTTCTTTTTGTTGTTTTGGTGTAATTCATTTTATTCCCTGTCTCACCTCCTGGGGAGGGGGTTGGTGGGTTTAGCTCAGGGCTAAAACAGGAGACAGGGACAGGTCGGTGGCTTGGGGCTCACTACCTTCAAGTGTACCCCCAAGTTAAGGAGAGAGGGTCCTTCCTTAGCCTTAGGGGTAGTTCAGGGGCCCAGGTTCCTCATCCCCTGTATTTCTACAACTGCCCCATGACAACTAGATAGCAAGTACCTGTGGATGCACCCTTAGAATGGAGGAACTGGATCCCACACACTAGTTCTGCGACATAGAATCTCACAAAGAGAAAATGAGTCTAATATCCCAAAGATAACACAGGAGCATTATTTCTCATCATTCCTAAGTATAAGATAATTTTATATCATTCTTATAACCACTGGATCACTCAGTCCTTTCTCTGGCAACTTACACTGTATTTTTCAGATTATAAGACACCTTTTTTTCCCAAAAAATTTGAGAGGAAAATGGGGGTGCATCTTACAGTCCAAATTGTTATGAATGTGCTAGAGATGGTTTCTGAGCAGAGGCTCCTGGTGGTTACAGACAGTACTGAACCTTTCAGCGAGGAATGGCAATCGGGGATCACTGACTGGTGTGATATAAGGGAGGTTCCCTCCCATGATGGTTGCCGGTGATCAATTGTTCTTGTCTCAATTGTGGTTCCTGGTTCATTTGGAAGTTTGCTGAGTCTTGCCTGCATCTTCTGCTATCAGATAAGATATTTTCTGCTTTTATTTTTGTGCTTGCTTTTTGCATTGTTCCCTGCACTTCTGTGGAGGTCAGCCAGGTCCCCTCCGGGGGCTTGTGCTCCTCTCAGTTTTTCTGAAGCCACTGTTATTTGTTCATTTGCTTTTTCCTGTTTTTTCAGTGGCTGCGGCTTAGTTTTGTTACACCAGAGATCTGATTGAGGTGGTAGAGATCGTGTGATCTCAGGTGTTTTTGCAATCAGAAGAGTTGGTATTTTTTAGGGTTTATTTTTGGATTGCAGTGAGTATCCTTTCCTGTACTTTTCTGTCTAGACAGGTTGGGCCCCAGCGTTTGCTCATTCTATTTTCTGTCTGTGTCCGTGCTTCTTCTTGTCTAACCGCCATTACATGTTTGGGGGCTTCCTATTTTCTTTGGGGATCTTTCCGGGGCAGATAGCTTTCATCTTTCTGCCTTTAGATGTAGTTATCTCTCAGGCTGTGACGAGGAGTCTAGGATCAACGTAGGAACGCTCCACAGCTACCTCTAGTTGTGTGGTTAGTTCAGGTTACTGCAATCCAATAGGTTCCAGCCTCTCTGGTGTATTGCCGTTTTTGCTTATTCTCCTCAGCTACCAAAACACAACACCAAATGCAGCTTACCGGATTGGGTGGCGGGGGAACGGGGTCACAGGAGGCAGGGTCGCCACTGCAGGAAGCAGGTGGTGGCAGGAGTGCAGCGATTGTGCGGGGCCTGGACTTTGATGAGGGGGTGTCCTGGAGGTGTAAGGCAGAAGCTATTGATCTCCCTGTGGTGGTGGGCATCAGGAAATGTCGACAGTGTGAGGCAGGAGACATTGATCTCCCAGTAGTGAGTTTCAGAAAAATGGTTTCGGTGTCAGCTCATGCGCAGATTTAGATCTCTGCTCAATGACAAGCTGACATGTCAATCTATGCATGCGCCGCCTTCCGCTCCATTTTCCTGACGCCAGCTTCCTGCAGTGGCGTCTCTGTTTCCTGTGACACCGGTATACTGCAGTCGCCTCACTCTGGTAAGCTAAATTTGGACTAGAAGATTGACCCCCATTTTCACATTAAAATTTTTTTTTTCCTCCTCTAAAATTGGGGTGTGTCTTATGGTCCTGTGCGTATTATAGTCTGAAAGATACGGCATCTCTACAACTGTTATAAATCTGATCTCCATGTCATATTGGTTATTGATCATAATCCTGCTATTTACTAGAAAATTGTTATTAAAGGTAATATCTGGGACTTAAAAAAAACAAAACATCTAGTTGATAACAGCAGCAACCTTCTGTCTTTTGTACCTAGCGTCAGTCATTGAGCTCTCCTGCCAGAGATTCAGCTACTCCCTGTTAACAAAGCAGCAGTTTCTCTTCCTGTTGACAGGGCGGTGGTGTCATGCTGAATGACGGCAGGATTCCCCCAATTAGGCAACAGAGAGGCGGCTGTTAATCAGCATGACACCAGTATTCCCGCCCTGTCAACACAGAGAAACTGATGCTCTGTTGACAGGAAATAGCTGAATCTCTATCAGGAGCTGTCAAACCATCCCATCGGCGCCTGTTATGAATATTTTAGAAATGAATTCTGAGCAGAAGCTCCCTCTGGTGGTTACAAACGGTACTGAACCATTCAATGAGGATTGGCAATCAGGAATCACGGACTGGCTGGATATAAGGGAGGTTTCCCCCCATCATGGTTGCCGGTGATCAATTGTTCCTGTCTCAACGTTGTTTCCTGGTTCACTTGGAAGCTTGCTGAGTCTTGCCTCTTCTCCTGCTCTCAGATAAGATATTTTCTGTTTTTTGTGCTTGCCATTTGCAATTTTCTCTGCATTTCTGTGAGGTTGGCCAGGTTCCCCTCCTCGGGGGGCTTGGGCGCCTCTCGGTTCCTCTGGAGCCACTGTTGTTTGTTCATTTGCCTTTTCCAGTTTTTTCTGTGGCTGCGGCTTAGTTTTGTTACACTAGAGAACTAATTTAGGTGGTAGAGGTCGTGTGATCTCAGGTGTTTTTGCAATTAGTAGCGTTGGCTTTTTTTAGGGTTTTTTTGGATTGCAGTAAGTATCCTTCCTATCCTTTTCTGTCCAGGCAGATTGGGCTCCAGCGTTTGCTCATACTATTTTCTGTCTGTGTCTGTATTTCCTCTTGTCTAACCGCCATTACATGTTTGGGGGCTTCCTATGTTCTTTGGGGATCTGCTCCGGGGCAGATAGCTTTCCTCTTTCTATCTTTAGGTGTAGTTAGCCTCTCAGGCTGTGACGAGGCATCTAGGACCAACGTAGGAACGCTCCACGGCTGCCTTTAGTTGTTGTGGTTAGTCAGGGTACTGCAATCCAGTAGATCCCAACCTCTCTGGTGTATTGCCTTTTTTGCCTGCTCTCCTCAGCTACCAAAACATAACAGTATCACCGGACAAACTGAAAATTATATGGTACTCACAGAAGGGAAAAATAGTGTGGAAAGAAAAAAGTTGTCAGAGTTGTCAGAGATTTTTTTTTTTTTTCTGTTTGTTGCATTTTTTTTCCCCTCTTTTTCTCTGGGTGCTGAGGATGATTTTTTTCTCTCAATGGAGTTTGCACAGTTGTCTGGCCGTGTGGATCAGCTTGCCACTGAAGTTCGGAGTATTGCTACCTATCTTGCAGGGTTGCCGGTTGTGGAACCTAGGATCCCCATGCCAGATTTGTTTTTGGAGGATCGAGCTAAATTTCTGAATTTCAAAAATAACTGTAAGTTGTTTTTTGCCTTAAAATCTAAGTCCTCAGGGAACGCAGCACAGCAGGTTCAAATTGTCATCTCTCTCCTGCGCGGCGATCCTCAGGATTGGGCTTTTTCCCTGACACCTGGGGACCCTGTTTTGAGTAATGTTGATGCATTTTTTCAGGCTCTGGGGTTATTGTACGATGAACCTAATGTCACTGATCAAGCTGAAAAAACCTTGTTGGCATTAAATCAGGGGCTTGAGGACGCTGAGTTGTACTGTCAGAAATTCCGAAAGTGGGCAGTTCTGACCAAATGGAATGATGCTTTGGCAGCCCTTTTTCGGAAGGGTCTGTCAGAGAATGTAAAAGATGTTATGGTGGGTTTCCCTGCTCCCTCTGGTCTCAATGATTCTATGTCATTGGCGATTCAAATTGACAGACGTTTGCGTGAGCGTAGAGGTATGCGTGGAATGGTGTTGCCTTGTGAACCAGCTTCTGAACCTATGCAGTGTGATAGAGTGGCTTCTGGGGCACAGCGTCATGAGTTTCGAAAACGCAATGGGTTATGTTTCTACTGTGGTGATGCTTCTCATGCTATTTCAGTCTGCCCTAAGCGGGGAAGACGTTTTGCACGCTCAGTTGTCTTGGGTAGTGTTCAGACTAAATGTCTGTTGACTGTTACCCTGATTTGCTCCCTGTCCACATTTTCTGCTCAGGCTTTTGTTGATTCGGGAGCAGCTATTAACCTGATGGATTTTGATTTTGCTAAACGTTGTGGATTTCCCTTGATACCCCTACGGAAGTCTATTCCCCTACTGGGGATTGATTCTACCCCTTTGGCTGAGAATAAACCCAGTTCTCTACTCAGGTGATAATGAGGGTTGAACCTGATCATCAGGAGAGTTGCAAATTTTTGGTGCTGTATAATCTGCATGACATTATTGTATTAGGTTTCCCTTGGTTGCAGTCTCATAATCCTGTTTTGGATTGGAAATCTGTGTCTGTAACCAGTTGGGGCTGCCAATGTGTTAATGCCAACACTCCTGTTTTTTCTGCCTCTACCCAGGCTCAAGATGTGCCTGACTTTTTGACTGATTTTTCTGATGTGTTTAGCGAAAGTAAATCTGCATCCTTGCCCCCCCATAGGAGCTATGACTGCGCTATTGAATTAGTGCCTGGTAGTAAATTCCCTAAAGGTCGCCTTTTTAACTTGTCTGTACCTGAACATGATGCTGTGCGGTCTTATATCAAGGAGTCATTGGAGAAGGGTCATATCAGACCATCCTCTTCACCCTTGGGTGCCGGTTTTTTCTTTGTGGCCAAAAAGGATGGTTCATTAAGGCCGTGTATTGATTATCGTCTCTTGAACAATATCACTGTGAAATATCAATATCCGTTACCCTTGATTTCTGACCTGTTTTCCAGGGTGAAAAGTGCTACTTGGTTTACCAAGCTTGACCTCAGGGGGGCGTATAACCTTATTCGTCGCATTAAGCACGGGGATGAATGGAAGACGGTGTTTAATACCCCAGAGGGGCATTTTGAGTACCTAGTGATGCCCTTTGGGCTCACTAATGCTCCTTCCGTCTTCCAGTCCTTCATGAATGACATTTTCAGGGATTTTGTGGATAAATTTCTGATTGTTTATTTGGATGATATCTTGATTTTTTCCAATGACTGGGACTCTCATGTGAAACATGTTCGGACTGTGTTCCAGATTTTGAGAGAGAATGCTCTGTATGTGAAGGGATCAAAGTGTCTTTTTGGCGTACAGAGGATCTCATTTCTGGGATTCATTTTGTCTCCATCTGTTATTGAAATGGACCCGGTCAAGGTTCAGGCCATCTGTGATTGGGTCCAACCTACTTCATTAAAGGCTCTTCAGAGATTCTTGGGTTTTGCCAATTTTTATCGTAAATTTGGTAATTTTTCTGTTATTGTTAAACCATTGACCAATTTGACCAAAAAGGGTTCTGATGTGGTGAATTGGCCTCCTGAGGCAGTCTCTGCATTTCAGGAACTTAAACAGAGATTCACTTCTGCTCCTGTTCTACGGCAGCCTGATGTTTCTCTGCCATTTCAGGTGGAGGTTGATGCCTCTGAAATTGGGGCAGGTGCCGTTTTGTCCCAAAGAGATCCTGAGACCTCTAAAAGTAACCCTTGTGCTTTTTTCTCTCGAAAATTTCTCCAACTGAACGTAATTATGACGTGGGTAATCGGGAGTTATTGGCCATGAAGTGGGCTTTTGAAGAGTGGAGACATTGGCTGGAGGGAGCCAAACATCAGGTTGTGGTCCTCACGGACCATAAGAATCTGGTTTATCTGGAATCAGCCAAGCGACTTAATCCTAGACAGGCCAGGTGGGCCTTGTTTTTCACACGTTTTAATTTTGTGGTTTCCTTTCTTCCTGGCACTAAGAATGTTAAGGCGGATGCCCTCTCAAGGAGTTTCCTTGCGGACTCTCCTGAGTTATCTGATCCTGCTGTTATTTTGAAAGAGGGTGTAGTTCTTTCCGCCATCTCGCCCAATTTGAGACTGGCTCTGGTGGGGTGTCAGGAGGATAAACCCGAGCGCTGCCCTGTTGGGAAATTGTTTGTCCCAGACCAGTGGAAGAAGAGTGTGATGTCTGAGATTCATTGTTCCGCGTTGGCCGGTCATCCCGGAATTTTTGGTACCAGAGACTTGGTGAGTCGGTCCTTTTGGTGGCCTACTTTGTCTCGTGACGTCAGGGAGTTTGTGCAGTCCTGTGGGACTTGCTCTCGCTCCAAGCCTTGCTCTCGCTCTAGTGGTTTGTTGATGCCATTGCCTGTGCCCAAGAGACCATGGACCCATATCTCTATGGATTTTATTTCGACCTCCCTGTTTCTCAGAGAATGACCGTTATCTGGGTGATTTGTGATAGGTTTTCCAAGATGATACATCTTGTGCCATTACCTAAGTTGCCTTCCTCCTCCGAATTGGTGCCTTTGTTCCTTCAGCACGTGGTTCGGTTACACGGCATTCCTGAGAACATTGTGTCTGACAGAGGAGTCCAGTTTGTTTCCAGATTTTGGAGGACTTTTTGTTCTAAACTTGGTGTTCAATTGTCTTTCTCCTCTGCTTTTTATCCTCAGACCAATGGAGAAACTGAGAGAACAAACCAGACATTGGAGACTTATCTGAGATGCTTTGTGTCTGCTGATCAAGATGGCTGGGTCTCTTTTTTGCCTTTGGCTGAGTTTGCTCTTAATAATAGGGCAAGCTCTGCCACTTTGATGTCTCCATTTTTCTGCAATTTTGGGTTTCACCCTCGATTTTCTTCGGGACAGACGGAGGCTTCTGTCTGTCCAGGTGTTGACTCTGTTGTGGAGCGTATGCAGCAGATTTGGGACCAGGTAGTGGAGAGATTGT
Source organism: Oophaga sylvatica (assembly GCA_033576555.1). Lineage (NCBI taxonomy): Eukaryota > Metazoa > Chordata > Amphibia > Anura > Dendrobatidae > Oophaga > Oophaga sylvatica. The sequence goes on from JARQOD010000004.1 coordinate 431,767,932, forward strand.
CCCTTTCTCAGGAGAAGGCCCAGCGGTTTGCCAACCGGCATAGGACTGATGGTCCTCGGTTTAAAGTGGGGGACTTGGTTTGGTTGTCCTCAAGAAATATCCCTATGAGAGTTGCATCTCCTAAGTTTAAGCCTAGGTTCATTGGACCTTATAAGATCATGGAGATTCTTAATCCTGTTTCCTTTCATTTACTTCTTCCAGGGACATTTAAGATCCATAATGTGTTCCACAAGTCCTTATTGAAGAGATTTGTCGAGCCAGTGGTTCCTATGGCTGCGCCCCCTGACCCTGTTTTGGTTGAGGGCAATCTGGAGTATGTGGTTGAGAAAATATTGGATTCTCGTTTTTCTAGACGGAAACTTCAGTATTTGGTTAAGTGGAGAGGTTATGGTCAGGAGGACAATTCTTGGGTGTTTGCTTCGGACATCCATGCTAGGAGACTGATCCGTGCGTATCACAGAGCTCATCCTGACCGACCTGGTTGCACAAATGAGGGTTCGGTGACCCCTCCTCAAGGGGGGGGGGGGGGTACTGTTATGAATGTTTTAGAAATGAATTCTGAGCAGAAGCTCCCTCTGGTGGTTACAAACGGTACTGAACCATTCAATGAGGATTGGCAATCAGGAATCACGGACTGGCTGGATATAAGGGAGGTTTCCCCCCATCATGGTTGCCGGTTATCAATTGTTCCTGTCTCAACGTTGTTTCCTGGTTCACTTGGAAGCTTGCTGAGTCTTGCCTCTTCTCCTGCTCTCAGATAAGATATTTTCTGTTTTTTGTTTTTGTGCTTGCCATTTGCAATTTTCTCTGTATTTCTGTGAGGTTGGCCAGGTTCCCCTCCTCGGGGGGCTGGGGCGCTTCTCGGTTCCTCTGGAGCCACTGTTGTTTGTTCATTTGTTTTATCGAGTTTTTTCTGTGGCTGCGGCTTAGTTTTGTTACACTAGAGAACTAATTTAGGTGGTAGAGGTCGTGTGATCTCAGGTGTTTTTGCAATTAGTAGCGTTGGCTTTTTTTTAGGGTTTTTTTGGATTGCAGTAAGTATCCTTCCTATCCTTTTCTGTCCAGGCAGATTGGGCCCCAGCGTTTGCTCATACTATTTTCTGTCTGTGTCTGTATTTCCTCTTGTCTAACCGCCATTACATGTTTGGGGGCTTCCTATGTTCTTTGGGGATCTGCTCCGGGGCAGATAGCTTTCCTCTTTTTATCTTTAGGTGTAGTTAGCCTCTCAGGCTGTGACGAGGCGTCTAGGACCAACGTAGGAACGCTCCACGGCTGCCTTTAGTTGTTGTGGTTAGTCAGGGTACTGCAATCTAGTAGATCCCAACCTCTCTGGTGTATTGCCTTTTTTGCCTGCTCTCCTCAGCTAACAAAACATAACAGGCGCCCCACGATTGTGCAACGGAGGTCATGATGGGCACATAGAACTACGAGCCCCCATGTTGGTTCCCTGTTAATGCCACTGTCAGTTTGGCAACGGCGTTTACCAGTTTAACAGTCACGGGCAGTCACAGAGGCAGGTCTTGGCTGGGTATCACAGCCATTATCTGCTGAGCACTGGTTGGGCTCACCTGCTACCAACTTGCACCATAGATGTATAGGGATGTCAGTCAGGGGTTAATGAACGGGAATAATATGGGTCTACTTCCTTGGGAGGCTCATGCCACTTAATGAATTAGGCTAGGCGCATCTTACAAGTGTGCACTTCCATAAGAGATGATGGGACTAAATTTTAACGTAAGTGACAGCACTAAAGTAGCATACATTTTAATGATTTAGATAGGTGGCCCAAACCTTGCCCTTTCCCACTGGTGTTCCTATTTTTTTGGCGGAGCTAGTAGAAACTGCCGTAAAACCACAAAAAGGCTCAAAGTTTTGCCACTACTCTCTACTTGCACAAAAATGTTTCAATATTTGAAGTTGTTTTACAGAAGACAACTGTTGTAAACACCATCGTGAATTGAGGCCATTGTGTTACACTAAGGGCCTGTGCACACGTTGCGGATTTGCCTGCGGTTCCGCAGCGTTTTGCCCTGTGGTTCCCTGGATTTCCGCAGGCAGGGCACTGTGTAATGAAAATCTATGGAAAAAAAAAAGCTGTGCACATGATGCGGAATTTTCCGCGCGGATTTGGTGCGGTTTTAAAAGCGCAGCATGTCAATTCTTTGTGCAGATTCCGCTGCGGTTTTACACCTATTCCATTATAGGTGTAAAACCGCAGGGCAAATCCACACAAAAACCGCGTCAAAACCGCACCTGCGTTTTCTGCCAAGAGGTACGGATTCTGTGCGGAAAAATCCGCAGGCAAATCCGCAACGTGTGCACAGGCCCTAAATTCTGTTCTGAGAAACCAGAAAGAGCTATAGAATCGAGACATGGGTTACACGACTGAATTATGAAAGTATCAGGGCAAAAGAGGTGTTATAAAATAAAATTACCTTTATGGCGGGGTTTGGCGCCACAGATCCATGCATTCAGCACAGCAGCTTCTCGGTATGTTCCCTTTCACATAGATGTGCCTCTTTCATTTATCATTTATTACACCCATGGCCCCCTACTACTGGTCTTTCACTACTTAGTTGTGGCTTCCTTGATGGTCTTACACTGTTATTAGTCGAGTGGATCTTCCATTTAATTGACCATATTGACACTTTGAATATTTGCAACTTTGGTGCATAAATATAATTTGTTTTGTGTTTCCTTTCCCTCGTACATATATGTCTAATGAACTTCTCTTCTGACCTAATCAGCGTACAGTTCGGCTTTTTTCAGAATTTTAGGTCTTTCTCATATGGTAAACAATTCTGAAATAGTAGAGTAGAGACATAATGGGAATAATTGCTCCGAGTCTCTGGATTTTATATACCATAGTTATTACATTGTTTCATCAGTACTTCAAATGTATCCCAGAATATACTGTAACTCATTATAGTCTAGCATACTTATCATTCTTTAGTCGTTCAAATAAGCAAAATATAATTGGATGGTCAAGCATGGATACAAGATAATTGAAGAGCCTCATAGGGTAGATAATAACTATACACATAGCAGCACACATGAAAGTAAAAGCAGATGTGCAACCTTCGTTTCAGAAAAATGTTTTCCAGTTACAGATATGTGAATTTCAAAGGCCGCTACACTGAGCACATTATTATAGGGATTGTTTATTTATTTTGTACTGTTTGGAATAGGTATTGGTTATAAATAAGCAAATCTTTATTCCATAATAAGATATCATTTAAAGGAAAAAAATGTGTTTTTAGAGATGGTCTGTTAGTTCTTTCGATATATCGGTAGTAGCAAATACTTGATATAATACTGAATACTTGTTTAATGAAAAAGTAAATAAGTTACAAATAAAAACTTACTTTCCCACATGACTGAAAAACAAATGTATTGATTGTACCCAGCTCTCCACTCCACTAAGGCCTAATACTGTATATAAGCAGGGGATGTCTTGAAGGGATAATTTCTCTGTTAGTTACGATGGTGTTAGGACATTGGACGCTAACCAGGTCCCTAGAACTAAGGGTGCCTTAGTCCATCCCTGTCCCTCGGATTTCTGCTGAAAGTGGAGACGCCAGGTTCTCGTGCCTTGCTATGCTCCTATATCTACCCTGACCTGTCCTATCCCCATCCACGGTAGTGGGAAGCTGAAATGTACAGGAACACACTAACCAGAAAACCATGGTAAGATTGCCAGGGATAAATGAAAATACAAATAACAGAGTGTGACACGAGAGTAAAAAGGAAGGAGAAACGAAATAGGAGGGGATGAGGATGAGCACACAGGCAAAACTCCAATCAACAATCTCCTGAACAAATATCCAAATGCCGACTCCAACCACGAACTACACCTCCAACTTAAAAACCAGGCAGTTAAGGGTATGCCACACTGAACAATATCGCTAACGGGATCGCTAAAAAACGTCACTATTTAGCGATCCCGTTAGCGATGTTGTTCAGTGCGGCATCTGCCAGCGACGAGCTTCCTGCTGTGATCTCGCTCGTCGCTGGAATCGTTCCGGACCCTATTTTCTCGTCGGCGCTCCCGCTGGGTAAGTATATATCGCTAGTGTGGCACCTTTTCTTAGCGATTTAGCGGTACTTTTGTACCGCTAAAGTCGTTAAGAAGATCGCTAACGGCGATAGCGTCGTTAACTATATCGCTAAATGTGGCCGCACTTAGCGATATAGAAACAATCCCGCTAGCGATCGCATTAGTATGCGTCGTTATCGTGATCGCTAGCGGGATTGTTTAGTGTGGCAGTACCTTAAGAACTAACACTGGCAATCCCAAAGTGCCAGAGGTGAGCATAAATAGCAAAGGGGAGTGGCAAACGCTGAACAGCAGAGACAATCCAAGTAGGATAGCACCAGGAGATTTAACTGAATAGCTTTAGCCCTTGCACTGCTAGCAAGGAAAAAACCTGCACTGTTTAATACGATGGTGAAGTACTTCTAACCATTACAGGAGTTCGTAAAACCAGACACTGCTGTCTTTTGGACCCTCTCTGTCACGGTATTCTCGTGACAGTTATCTTGCAACATGGGGGGGGCAATTCGTTAAGGTGCTTACTCCAGAAATCTGTTGTAAACACGTTTAACCCCTTTATTCCACAAGATGGTTTGCTTGATAATGACCAGGCCAATTTTTACAATTCTGACCAGTGTCACTTTATGAGGTAATAACTCTGAAACACTTCAGATCCCACTGATTATGAGATTGTTTTTTTGTGACATACACTACAGACCAAAAGTTTGGACACACCTTCTCATTCAAAGATTTTTCTGTATTTTCATGACTATGAAAATTGTACATTCACACTGAAGGCATCAAAACTATGAATTAACACATATGGAATTATATAATTAACAAAGTGTGAAACTGAAAATATGTCTTATATTCTAGGTTCTTCAAAGTAGCCACCTTTTGCTTTGAGTACTGCTTTGCACACTCTTGGCATTCTCTTGATGAGCTTCAAGAGGTAGTCACCGGAAATGGTTTTCACTTCACAGGTGTGCCCTGTCAGGTTTAATAAGTGTGATTTCTTGCCTTATAAATGGGGTTGTGTTATGTTACGGTAGCTGAGGAGTGCAGGTAAAAAAGGAAATACACCAGAGCAGTTGGAATCTATGAGATTGCAGTACCCTGACTAACCACCGCAACTAGAGGCAGCCGTGGAGCGTTCCTACGTTGGTCCTAGACGCCTCGTCACAGCCTGAGAAACTAACTATACCTAAAGATAGAAATAGGAAAGCTATCTGCCCCGGAGCAGAACCCCAAAGATAATAGAAAGCCCCCAAACATGTAATGGCGGTTAGACAAGAGGAAATACTGACACAGAAAGAAAATAGTATGAGCAAACGCTGGGGCCCAAACTATCTAAATAGAAAAGGACAGGAAGGGTACTTACTGCAATCTCAGAAAACCCTGAAAAAACACCAACTCTACTAATTTCAAAATCACCTGAGATCACACGACCTCTACCACCTAAATTAGTTCTCTGGTGTAAAAAAATCAAAACAGCAGCCACTGAAAAAAAACTGGAAAAAGCAAAAGTACAAAACACAGTGGCTGGACTAAACTGAGAGGGCAAAAGCCCCCGGAGGGGACCCAGAAGGCCCCCACAGAAGTGCAGGACAAAATGCAAAAATATAGCAAAAACACAAATAAGAAATTGTCTTATCTGATAGCAGGAGATGCAGACACGACACAGCAGGCTACAAGGGAAACTGGAAAGAAGGATTCAGACCAGAACAATTGATCACCGGCAACCCTGATGGGAAAATGACTCCCTTATATAAGACCAATCAGTAACACCTGATTCCCAGTCCTCACAATCCTCACTAGTACCGCTTGTAACCACCAGAGGGAGCCTCTGCTCAGAACTCATCTCAAACCCATTCACAACAGTACCCCCCCCTTGAGGAGGGGTTACCGAACCCTCATTTGAGCAACCAGGTCGGTCAGGATGAGTTCTATGATACGCACGGATAAGTCTCCTAGCATGGATGTCCGAAGCAAACACCCAAGAATTGTCTTCCTGACCATAACCTCTCCATTTAACCAAATACTGGAGTCTTCGTCTAGAAAAACGAGAATCCAATATTTTCTCAACCACATACTCCAGATTGCCCTCAACCAAAACAGGGTCAGGAGGCACAGCAGCAGGAACCACTGGCTCAACAAACCTCTTCAACAAGGACTTGTGGAACACGTTATGGATCTTAAATGTCCCTGGAAGAAGCAAACGAAAAGAAACAGGATTAATAATCTCCATGATCTTATATGGTCCAATGAACCTAGGCTTAAATTTAGGAGATGCTACTCTCATAGGAATATTCTTTGAGGACAACCAGACCAAGTCCCCCACTTTAAACCGAGGACCATCAGTCCTATGCCGGTTAGCAAACCGCTGGGCCCTCTCCTGAGAGAGGGACAACCTCTCCACTACCTGGTCCCAAATCTGCTGCATACGCTCAACAACAGAGTCAACACCTGGACAGACAGAAGCCTCCGTCTGTCCTGAAGAAAATCGAGGGTGAAACCCAGAATTACAGAAAAACGGAGACATCAAAGTGGCAGAGCTAGCCCTATTATTAAGAGCAAACTCAGCCAAAGGCAAAAAAGAGACCCAGTCATCCTGATCAGCAGACACAAAGCATCTTAGATAAGTCTCCAATGTCTGGTTTGTTCTCTCAGTTTGACCATTGGTCTGAGGATGAAATGCCGAGGAGAAAGACAATTGAACACCCAGTTTAGAACAAAAAGTCCTCCAAAATCTGGAAACAAACTGGACTCCTCTGTCAGACACAATGTTCTCAGGAATGCCGTGTAAACGAACCACGTGCTGAAGGAACAACGGCACCAATTCAGAGGAGGAAGGCAACTTAGGTAATGGCACAAGATGTATCATTTTGGAAAACCTATCACAAATTACCCAGATGGTGGTCATTCTCTGAGAAACAGGAAGATCGGAAATGAAATCCATAGAGATATGGGTCCATGGTCTCTTGGGCACAGGCAATGGCATCAACAAACCACTAGAGCGAGAGCAAGGCTTGGAGCGAGAGCAAGTCCCGCAGGACTGCACAAATTCCCTGACATCGCGAGACAAGGTAGACCACCAAAAGGACCGACTAACCAAGTCTCTGGTACCAAAAATTCCGGGATGCCCAGCCAATGCGGAACAATGAATCTCAGACATCACACTCTTTTTCCATTGGTCCGGGACAAACAATTTTCCAACAGGGCAGCGCTCGGGCCTATCCTCCTGACACCCCTCCAGAGCAAGTCTCAAATTGGGCGAGATGGCGGAAAGAACTACACCCTCCTTCAAAATAACAGAGGGATCAGATAGCTCAGGAGAGTCCGCAAGGAAACTCCTCGAGAGGGCATCCGCCTTAACATTCTTAGTGCCAGGAAGAAAGGAAACCACAAAATTAAAACGTGTGAGAAACAAGGCCCACCTGGCCTGTCTAGGATTGAGTCGCTTGGCAGATTCCAGATAGACCAGATTCTTATGGTCCGTAAGGACCACCACCTGATGTTTGGCTCCCTCCAGCCAATGTCTCCACTCTTCAAAAGCCCACTTCATGGCCAATAACTCCCGATTACCCACGTCATAATTACGTTCAGTAGGAGAAAATTTTCGAGAGAAAAAGGCACAAGGGTTACTTTTAGAGGTCTCTGGATCTTTTTGGGACAAAACGGCACCTGCCCCAATTTCAGAGGCATCAACCTCCACCTGAAATGGCAGAGAAACATCAGGCTGCCGTAGAACAGGAGCAGAAGTGAATCTCTGCTTAAGTTCCTGAAACGCAGAGACTGCCTCAGGAGGCCAATTCACCACATCAGAACCCTTTCTGGTCAAATCAGTTAATGGTTTAACAATAACCGAGAAATTACCAATAAATTTACGATAAAAATTGGCAAAACCCAAAAATCTCTGAAGAGCCTTTAATGAAGTAGGTTGGACCCAATCACAGATGGCCTGAACCTTGACCGGGTCCATTTCAATAACAGATGGGGACAAAATGAATCCCAGAAATGAGATCTTCTGTACGCCAAAAAGACACTTTGATCCCTTCACATACAGAGCATTCTCTCTCAAAATCTGGAATACAGTTCGAACATGTTTCACATGAGAGTCCCAGTCATTAGAAAAAATCAAGATATCATCCAAATAAACAATCAGAAACTTGTCCACAAAATCCCTGAAAATGTCATTCATGAAGGACTGGAAGACGGAAGGAGCATTAGTGAGCCCAAAGGGCATCACAAGGTACTCAAAATGCCCTTCAGGGGTGTTAAATGCCGTCTTCCATTCATCCCCGTGCTTAATGCGAATAAGGTTATACGCCCCCCTGAGGTCAAGCTTGGTAAACCAAGTAGCGTTTTTCACCCTGGAAAACAGGTCAGAAATCAAGGGTAACGGGTATTGATATTTCACAGTAATATTGTTCAAGAGACGATAATCAATACACGGCCTTAATGAACCATCTTTTTTGGCCACAAAGAAAAAACCGGCACCTAAGGGTGAAGAGGATGGTCTGATATGACCCTTCTCCAATGATTCCTTGATATAAGACCGCATAGCGTCATGTTCAGGTACAGACAAGTTAAAAAGGCGACCTTTAGGGAATTTACTACCTGGCACTAATTCAATAGCGCAGTCATAGCTCCTATGGGGAGGTAAGGATGCAGATTTACTTTCGCTAAACACATCAGAAAAATCAAACAAAAAGGAACATCCTCAGCCTGGGGGGAGGCAGAAAAAACAGGAGTGTTGGTATTAACACATTGGCAGCCCCAACTGGTTACAGACACAGATTTCCAATCCAAAACAGGATTATGAGACTGTAACCAAGGGAAACCCAGCACTATAATGTCATGCAGATTATATAGAACCAAAAATTTGCAGCACTCCTGGTGATCAGGTTCAACCCTCATTATCACCTGAGTAGAAAACTGGGGTTTATTCTCAGCCAAAGGGGTAGAATCGATCCCCAGTAAAGGAATAGACTTCTGTAGGGGTATCAAGGGAAACCCACAACGTTTAGCAAAATCATAATCCATCAGGTTAATAGCTGCTCCAGAATCAACGAAAGCCTGAGCAGAAAATGAGGACAGAGAGCATATCAGAGTGACAGTTAATAAAAACTTAGTCTGAACACTACCCAAGACAACTGAGCGTGCAAAATGTCTTCCCCGCTTAGGGCAGACTGAAATAGCATGAGAGGCATCACCACAGTAGAAACATAACCCATTGCGCTTTCGAAAATCATGACGCTGTGCCCCAGACACCACTCCATCACACTGCATGGGCTCAGCAGCTGGCTCACAAGGCAACACCACTCCACGCATACTTCTCCGCTCACGCAAACGTCTGTCAATTTGAATCGCTAATGACATAGAATCATTGAGACCAAGGGGACAGGGAATCCCACCATAACATCCTTTACATTATCCGACAGACCCTTCCGGAAAAGGGCCGCCAAAGCGTCGTCATTCCATTTGGTCAGGACTGCCCACCTACGGAATCTCTGACAGTATAACTCAGCGTCATCAAGCCCCTGATTTAATGCCAACAAGGCTTTTTCAGCTTGATCAGTGACATTAGGCTCATCGTACAATAACCCCAAAGCCTGAAAAAATGCATCAACATCACTCAAAACAGGATCCCCAGGTATCAGGGAAAAAGCCCAATCCTGAGGATCGCCGCGCAGGAGAGAGATGATAATTTGAACCTGCTGCGCTGCGTTTCCTGAGGACTTAGATTTTAAGGCAAGAAACAATTTACAATTATTTTTGAAATTCTGAAACTTAGCTCGATCCCCTAAAAACAAATCTGGCATGGGGATCCTAGGTTCCACAACAGGCAACCTAGCAAGATATGCAGCAATACTCTGAACCTCAGTGGCAAGCTGATCCACACGGCCAGACAACTGTGCAAACTCCATTGGGAGAAAAGATCCTCCCCAGCACCCAGAGATACAGAGGGAAAAAAAAAAAAAATGCAACAAACAGAAAAATATCTCTGACAACTTTTCTTCCTTCAAAATATTTTTTCCCTTCTGTGAGTACCATACAATTTTTATGGCCGGTGATACTGTTATGTTACGGTAGCTGAGGAGTGCAGGTAAAAAAGGAAATACACCAGAGCAGTTGGAATCTATGAGATTGCAGTACCCTGACTAACCACCGCAACTAGAGGCAGCCGTGGAGCGTTCCTACGTTGGTCCTAGACGCCTCGTCACAGCCTGAGAAACTAACTATACCTAAAGATAGAAATAGGAAAGCTATCTGCCCCGGAGCAGAACCCCAAAGATAATAGAAAGCCCCCAAACATGTAATGGCGGTTAGACAAGAGGAAATACTGACACAGAAAGAAAATAGTATGAGCAAACGCTGGGGCCCAAACTATCTAAATAGAAAAGGACAGGAAGGGTACTTACTGCAATCTCAGAAAACCCTGAAAAAACACCAACTCTACTAATTTCAAAATCACCTGAGATCACACGACCTCTACCACCTAAATTAGTTCTCTGGTGTAAAAAAATCAAAACAGCAGCCACTGAAAAAAAACTGGAAAAAGCAAAGTACAAAACACGTGGCTTGGACTAAACTGAGAGTGCAAAAGCCCCCGGGGGACCAGAAGCCCCCACAGAAGTGCAGGACAAAATGCAAAAATATAGCAAAAACACAAATAAGAATTGTCTTATCTGATAGCAGGAGATGCAGACACGACACAGCAGGCTACAAGGAACTGGAAAGAAGATTCAGACGCAGAACAATTGATCACCGCAACCCTAGGAAATACTCCCTTATATAAGACCAATCAGTAACACCTGATTCCCAGTCCTCACAATCCCACTAGTATCCGCTGTAACCACCAAGGGAGCCTTTGCTCAGAACTCATCCAAACCCATTCACAACATGGTTGGGACCATCAGTTTGCTGTGCAGAAGTCTGGTGGATACACAGCTGATAGTCCAACTGGAAAGACTGTTAGAATGTGTATTATGGCAGAAAAAGCAGCTAAGTAAAGAAAAACGAGTGGCCATCATTACTTAAAATGAAGTCATCAATCCGAAAAATTGGGAAACTTGAAAGTGCCCCAGTGCAGTGCAAAAACCATCAAGCGCTACAAGAACTGCTCACATAGGAACACCCTCAGGGAAGGAAGCCCAGATTACCCCTGCTTCTAGGATAAGTTTTCGAGTCACACCTCAGAAATCGCAGGTTAACAGCAGCTCAGATTAGAGACCAGATCAATGCCACACAGAGTCTAGCAGCAGACACATCTCTACAATAACTGTTAAGAGTAGACTTTGTGCAGCAGGCCTTCAAGGTAAAATAGCTGCTAGGAAACCACTGCTAAGGACAGGCAACAGGAAGAAGAGACTTGTTTGGGCTAAGAACACAAAGAATGGAAATTAGACCATGAAATCTGTGCTTTGGTCTGATTAGTCCAAATTTAGATCATTTGTTTCAACCACCGGTCTTGTGCGACGCAGAAAAGGTAAACGGAGGATTCTACATGCCTGGTTCCCACCGTGAAGCATGGAGAGAGTGTGATGGTCATGGGTTGCTTTGTCTGTGACACTGTTGGATTTATTCAAAATTGAAGGCATACTGAGCCAGCATGGCCACCAAGCATCGTGCAGCGGCATGCTATTACCATCCGTTGCGTTTAGGTTGGACATCATTTATTTTTCAACAGGACAATGACCCCAAACACACCTCCAGCTGTGAAGCTAATTATGACCAGAAGGAATGCTTGGTGCTACGCCAGATGACCTGGCCTCCAAGTCCACCAGACTTGACCCAATCGAGATGTTTGGGTGACTGAACCGCAGAGTGAAGGCAAAGGCCAACATGCTAAGCATCTCTCGGAACTCCTCAAGACTGTTGAAGACCATTTCCGTGATTACTTTGAAGCTCTCAAGAGAATGCAGAGTGTGCAAAGCAGTAATCAAAGTGTGGAGCCCAGCGCGCTCGGTGCCACGATCCTAAAAGGGGTGCATTAAAGGATTCATCCACAGAGGCCCTCAGAGCATAACACCTTCTCCCTTCCTCAGACCACCAGTAGGCCGTAAAGAGGAATAAAAAGGATGGGAGGGGCAGGAGTTAGGACACTCTAGACAGACACTCTAGAGGGACACTCTCAGACGACTCTCTAGGAAAGTTCAGTCTAACAGAGCAGAATGTCCTAGTAAAGTCTAGAGACTGAGACACAGAAACAGGTCAGTCTGCAGTGTGAGACTCAATTTTCTCAAGTCAGCGAGCTAGGAGCGTGCCGACGCTCTAGAGAGCGGCAGAAGAGGCAGCCAGCTAACTGCCAGTGTGTATAGCCTAGTGAGGGCCCGAGTAGGCCGAAGGCTAGAGGAGAGAGTAGCAAGGGGGCAGAGGAGCTTTACCAGCTCACCCCAGAAAGCACATACTGGACACCGGGTCCGAGCTTACAGGGATCTCTACGACCCAGTATGAGACAACCGGAATTCCTGGAGGACTACAGGTCCCAGGATCACCAAAGAGCTGATACGTAACAGAGCCAGGGGACACGGAGACCCTACAAGCAGGGAGTGTGTACTCCAGGAGAAGGCCCTACCACAAAGTCAGCCGGTGCAGGACAGAGACAAAGTTAGGCCTAGCTACAGGCAGGTCAGAAACTTACTACAGAGAGGCAAGAAACAGGAGGCCCTACACCTGCTCACTGGGGAGAATCCGGACGTGCACCCTTCACCCTACAGTGCTCCAGCATGTTCCTGCACTAACTCCAGTAAAAGTACAGAAGTGACTTGTTTGTGCTTCCATTCTTGTTCTTATCTGGCTGGGTTACCTCCGTCCTGCATCCCTACATTTATGCTGCCCTGAAGGCCTGCTCCACCTGTGGGGAGTGATACCACCTAAGGTGCCACAACACCGGCCTCAGTGGACTGCTGCAGCGCTGGTGATCCTCACCAGACACCACAGGTGGCGTCACGATTCACTGACATTATCCCCTGTAAATATATCCCCCCTTTTTTGGGTGAGCGCCCAGGGCCACGGACCGAGCCGTGGCCACCGTGACATCCCCCATAGAGATCAACGGGCCCGGTTCCGAGTACCCCACAGCCCTGGCGGGCGGCTCAAAAGCAAAAGGTGGCTACTTTGAAGAACCTAGAATATAAGACATATTTTCAGTTGTTTCACACTTTTTGTAAAGTGTAATGTATAATTCCACATGTGTTAATTCATAGTTTTGATGCCTTCAGTGTGAATGTACAATTTTCATAGTCATGAAAATACAGAAAAATCTTTGAATGAGAAGATGTGTCTAAACTTTTGGTCTGTACTGTATTTTACTTCATGTTATTGGTAAAATTTCTTCAATATACCTTGCGTTTATTTGTGAAAAAAATGGAAATTTGGTGAAAATGTGGAAAATGTTGCAATTTTCAAACGTTCAATTCTTATGCCCTTAAATCAGAGAGATGTGGCACACAAAATAGTTAATAAATAAATAATGTTTCCCACATGTCTCCTTTACATCAGCAGAATTTTTTAAACAAATTTTTTTTTTTTGTTAAGAAGTTATAAGAGTTAAAAGTTGACCAGCGATTCTCCTTTTTCCAACAAAATTTGCAAACCATTTTTTTAGGGACCACCTCACATTTGAAGTGACTTTAAGGCGTCTATATAATAGAAAATACCCCAAAGTGACACCATTTAAAATTACTGCACCCCTCAAGGTGCTCAAAACCATATTCAAGAAGTTTATTAAACCTTCAAGTGCTTCACAGGAAATTTTAGAATGTGGAAAAAGAAATTAACATTTTTTTTTTTTTTACAAAAAATTTACTTTAGACTCAAATTTTTTCATTTTGACAAGTGTAACAGGAAAAAATGGACCCCAAAATTTGATGTGCAATTTCTCCTGAGCATGCCAATACCCCATATGTCGGGGAAAACCACTGTTTGGGCGCACGTCAGAGCTCGGAAGAGAAGAAACGCCATTTGACTTTTTGAATGCAAAATTTGCTGGAACATTTAGTGGACGCCATGTTGCGTTTGTAGAGTCCTTGATGTGCCTACACGGTGAAAATCCCCCACAAGTAACACCATTTTGTAAACTAAAACCTCAAGGAGTGTATTTAGATGTGTACTGAGCACCTTGAACCCCCAGGTGTTTTACAGAAGTTTATAACGTTGAGAAGTGATAATAAAAAAAAATCACGTTTTCCCCAAAAAAATTATTTTAGCCCCAAATTATGCATTCTCAGAAGGGTAACAAGAGAAATTGCACCATAGAATTTGTTGTGCAATTTCTCCTGAGTACAACAATACCTCATATGTGGGAGAAAACTAATGTTTGGGCGCACATCAGGGCTCAGAAGTGAAGGGTCATCATTTGACTTTTTTAATGTAACATTTCATGGAATTATTAGCTGACGCCATGTCCCAGTTGCTTCACAGAAGTTTATAACGTTGAGCCATGAAAATAAAAAAATCACATTTTCCCCACAAAAATATTATTTTAGCCGCAAATTTAGCATTTTCATAAGGGTAACAGGACAAATTGCACCATACAATTTGCTGAGCAATTTCTCCTGAGTATGCCGATACCTCATATGTAGGAGAAAACTAGTGTTTGGGTGCACGGCAGTGCATGGAAGGGAAGGAGTGTCATTTGACTTTTTGAAAGTAAAGTTTGCTGGACTCATTAGCGGACCACTCTGTCCTGTTTGGAGAGCCCTTGATGTACCTAAACAATGGAAACCCACCACAAGTAACCCCATTTTGGAAACTAGACCCCTCAAGTAATGTATTTAGATGTGTGGTTAGCACCTTGAACCCCTAGGTGCTTCACAGAAGTTTATAATGTTGAGCAGTGAAAATAAAAAAAATCACATTTTCGCCACAAAAATATTATTTTAGCCCCAAATTTAGCATTTTCATAAGGGTAACAGGACAAATTGCACCATACAATTTGTTGTGCAATTTCTCCTGAGTATGCCGATACCCCATTTGTGGGGGAATACTACTTTTGAGGCACAGTGCAAAGCTCAGAATGGAAGAGGTGCCATATTGGAGTAAAGATTTTGCTGGAATGGTTTGAGGGTGCCATGTAACATTGGCAGAGCCTCTGAGGCGCCAGAACAATAGAAATCCCCCATATGTGAACTCATTTTACAAACTACACTGCTAAAACCATTTCCTGTAATAAAATAAAATAATAAAGCAAAATTATTCTTACCAATCCGATGCACAGTCAGGTCCCACGGTGTAATCCTTCAGAAAGGGTTAATGTTTACTGCAGGGACCGCAGCTAATGCTGCAGCCTCACAGTAAACCCCCAAATGAATGAGTTCCTCTCCTGGCTGACAGGAGAGGAAGTGGAAAGCTTAATTGATTGCTTTCCACTTTCACTTCAGGTCAGCCAGGGACACCATCAGTGACGTCAGAGGGAACTGATTAACAAAAATAGGGGTTCCCTTCGAAAAAAAAATGGCGTGGGGTCCCCCCTATTTTTGTTAACCAGCCAGATGAAGCAGACCGCTGAGGCCTGGATTTTCAGGCTGTTAAGGAGCCAAGATCCATGGACCTTGCCAGCCTGATAATACCAGGCCACAGCAGTCTGCATATCTTGGCTGATTAACAAAAATAGGGGATCCCCTCGAAAAAAATTAGCGTGGGGTCCCCCCTATTTTTGTTAACCAGCCAGATGAAGCAGACCGCTGAGGCCTGGTTTTTCAGGCTGGTAAGGATCCAATATCCATGGACCTTGCAAGCCTGATAATACCAGGCCACAGCAGTCTGCTTAGCTTGGCTGTTGAGGGCCAGGCTGGTAAGGATCCAATATCCATGGACCTTGCCAGCCTGATAATACCAGGCCACAGCAGTCTGCATATTTTGGCTGATTAACAAAAATAGGGGATCCCCTCGAAAAAAATTAGCGTGGGGTCCCCCCTATTTTTGTTAACCAGCCAGATGAAGCAGACCGCTGAGGCCTGGATTTTCAGGCTGTTAAGGAGCCAAGATCCATGGACCTTGCCAGCCTGATAATACCAGGCCACAGCAGTCTGCATATCTTGGCTGATTAACAAAAATAGGGGATCCCCTCGAAAAAAATTAGCGTGGGGTCCCCCCTATTTTTGTTAACCAGCCAGATGAAGCAGACCGCTGAGGCCTGGTTTTTCAGGCTGGTAAGGATCCAATATCCATGGACCTTGCAAGCCTGATAATACCAGGCCACAGCAGTCTGCTTAGCTTGGCTGGTTAACAAAAATAGGGAATCCCCTCGAAAAAAAAAACGGCGTGGGGATCCCCCCTATTTTTGTTAACCAGCCAAGTAAAATGCAGACTGCTGCGGCCTGGTATTAAAAGACTGTCAAGGCCCATGGATTTTGGCCCTCAACAGCCTGATAATACCAGGCTACAGCAGCCCCACATTTGGCGCATCAAAAGATGTGCCAATTGTGGCACTTTACCCGGCTCTTCCCACTTGCCCTGTAGCGGTGGCAAGCGGGGTAATAAGGGGTTATTGTCACCGTTGATTGCACGGTGACAATAAGCCCGGTTAATAATGGAGAGGCGTCAATAAGACACCGATCCATTATTAATCCCAAAGTTATTAAATGTTTAAAAAAAAGACACAGCAAGAAAAAAGTCTTTTAATGAAATAAAAGAGACAACACAGTTTTCATTTCTTTTATTACTCTCTCATTCCTGCGACGCCATCGATCTCCTGTAAAAAAATAAAAAAAACAAACCAACAGTATACCACCTGTCCGACGCAGTCCATAGTAACGATTGTCCCACGACGATCCAGCTCTGCTACATCGGAATGACAGGCAGAGCCTGACATCCCGGCGCAGCACAGCTGCTTACCAGCTTCCCCGGCGGTGACGTCATCGGACTGCTTTACGGCCGCGATTACCCAGCAGTCACTGCGAGATACTGCATGTGACCGCCGGGGAGAAGAGGATGGCGGCCATTAAGCAGCCCGGGATGTGACCGCCGGAGATCTTCTGCCGGGTAAGTGCCGCTGACTCCTGACAGACCCGACCGACGGACACTGACAGTGACAGTGACATTCCGATTCCGGTATCCGATATGACGAAAATATCGGAACTCGGAATCGGAATTCCGATACAGCCAATATCGGCCGATACCCGATATTTGCAGTATCGTATCGCTCAACACTACTAATAAGACATTTTCTTGCAACGAACTGAGGTCCATTTTTTTCCTGAGTGCGCCAATACCCTACATGCAAATGGGAAATATTTTTCCGTCACAGTGCAAAACTCAGTAGGGAAGGAGCACGATACTATAGTGCAGATTTTACTGTTATGGTTTGTTTGTGCCATGAGCCACTGGGAGAGCCCCTAAGCTGCCACAACAGCAGAGCCCCCCATAAGTGACCCCATTTTACAAACTACACCTCTCAACGAATTCATCTAGAGGTGCAGTGATCATATTGACACCACGGGTGGGTCACAGAATTTTATGCCATTGGGCAGTGAAGAAAAAAATAACTACATTTTTACCACCAAAATTTTGTTTTAGCCCCAGATTTTACATTTTCACACAAGTGAGTAAAAATGGCACCATAATTTGTCCCACAATTTCTACTGAAGGTGGCAATACCCCATATGTGGCTGTACAGTACTAATTAGCCATACGGAGCGCAAGGGACAAAGCGCTATTTGCCTCCTGGAGCGCAGATTTTTCTAGAATAGTTTATGAACTCCATATACAGAGCCCCTAATTGCTAGAAGAGCAGAATCCCCCCTCCCCCAAGTGACCCCACTTTGGAAATTATACCCCTTGGGAATTCTTTTACAGGTGTAGTGACGATTTTGACTCCATGGGTATTTTCCAGAAATAAGCAGCAAGAGAAAATTGCAAACCGCAGTTGTATTGACCAGTACACTGTAGGGACCAGTATGTTGTAGTGACCAGTGCGTTGCAGTCACCAGTACGTTATGCCCAGCTCATGCTTCTGGATACATGCACCCATAAGATAGGTGGGCTCTCATCACTTCAAACTTATGGATGCTATATGTGGTTTAGGTGCACTATGGGGTTCAGAAGGGAGGGGGCATTTGGATTTGGTATAGTAGAATTTGCTGAATTTCTTTTGAGGGGCGAGGAGCAATTTCGCTTTTCCAGAGCCTTTGTGCTACCAATAACGTGGAAGCCCCCTATATTTCCATTAACAGATGACAGACCTGAGTGGGGAATTGCTTTTTTTGTGGCTTGAGTTGAAACTTTTATGGGGAACATTTTACGCAACATTAGGGATCACATTTATCCGGCACTCTAAGCTGAGCACTTACAGTCATGGCCAAAAGTTTTGAGAATGACACAAATATTATATTTTCACATGATCTGCTGCCCTCTGGTTTTTATGTGTGTTTGACAGATGTTTTTATCACAGACAGAAATATAATAATTGCAAACATATGAGTAACAAAAGCTTATATTGACAGTTAGAATGAGTTAATGCAGCAAGTCAATATTTGCAGTGTTGACCCTTCTTCTTCAGGACCTCTGCAATTCTCCCTGGCATGCTCTCAATCAACTTCTGGACCAAATCCTGACTGATAGCAGTCCATTCTTGCACAATCAATGCTTTCATTTTGTCAGAATTTTTAGGTTTTTGTTTGTCCACCCGTCTCTTGATGATTGACAACAAGTTCTCAACGGGATTAAGATCTGGGGAGTTTCCAGGCCATGGACCCAAAATCTCTATGTTTTGTACCCTAAGCCATTTAGTTATCACCTATGCTTTATGGCAAGGTGCTCCATCATGCTGGAAAAGGCATTGTTGATCGCCAAACTGCTCTTGGAGGGTTGGGAGAAGTTGCTCTTGGAGGACATTCTGGTACCATTCTTTATTCATGGCTGTGTTTTTAGGCAAGACTGTGAGAGAGCCGATTCCCTTGGCTGAGAAGCAACCCCACACATGAATGGTTTCAGGATGCTTAACAGTTGGCATGAGACAAGACTGTTGGTAGCGCTCACCTTGTCTTCTCCGAATGAGGCGTTTTCCTGATGTCCCAAACAATCGAATAGGGGATTCATCAGAGAAAATAACTTTACCCCAGTCCTCAGCAGTCCACTGCCTGTACCTTTTGCAGAATATCAGTCTGTCCATGATGTTTTTTCTGGAGAGAAGTGGCTTCTTTGCTGTCCTCCTAGAGACCAGGCCTTGCTACAAGAGTCTCCGCCTCACAGTGCGTGCAGATGCACTCACACCTGCCTGCTGCCATTCCTGAGCAAGCTCTGCACTGCTGGTAGCCCGATCCCGCAGCTGAAACACTTTTAAGAGACGGTCCTGGCGCTTGCTGATCTTTCTTGGGCGCCCGGAAGCCTTTTTGGCAACAATGGAACCTCTCTCCTTGAAGTTCTTGATGATGCGATAGATTGTTGACTGAGGTGCAATCTTTCTAGCTGCGATACTCTTCCCTGTTAGGCCATTTTTGTGCATTGCAATGATGACTGCACGTGTTTCTTTAGAGATAACCATGGTTAACAGAAGAGAAACAATGATGCCAAGCACCAGCCTCCTTTTAAAGTGTCCAGTGGTATCATTCTTACTTAATCATGACAGATTGATCTCCAGCCATGTCCTCATCAACACCCACACCTGTGTTAATGGAGCAATCACTGAAAAGAGGTTAGCTGGTCCTTTTAAGGCAGGGCTGCAATGATGTTGAAATGTGTTTTGGGGGATAAAGTTCATTTTCTAGCCAAATATTGACTTTGCAAGTAATTGCTGTTAAGCTGATCACTCTTTATAACATTATGGAGTATATGCAAATTGCCATTAGAAAAAGTGAAGCAGTAGACTTTGTAAAAATTAATATTTGTGTCATTCTCAAAACTTTTGGCCATGACTGTACTGTGGGGTTTCCATCTAAATCTCCGAGTGACGTGACAGATGAAACCCCCAAGGGATCTATTCACTATAATGAGGCAGCAGAGTTACTCTGGACTCGGTCTGACATCTGTTCAGCGGTGTCCTTTTCAGAAGTGCACAAAACTGTGGCCAACGGCACTTTTATGCAATCTTAAAAAGACGGACAGCACTGGATCACAGATCAGACGGCACCCACAGTACCTCCATCTGCCTCATTGTAGGGAATCTTCTGCTGGGGGTTCCATCTGAATCACATATTTCCGAGATTTACACAGAAACCCCGGTGTGAGTGATCAGAGTAGAGCGCAGGATAAATGTGTGCCGAGCCTTACTGCGATCTTTGGGAGGCAGCATGAACAAAACAGCAGGTGAAAATTGGTTTTCTTTATTTTTTATGCCGTTCCTCGTGTGGTATACCGCATTTTTCGGACCATAAGACGCACTTTTTTCCCAAAAATTTTTTGGGAAAATGGGGGTGCGTCTTATGGTCGCAATATACATACGAATTCTGTGGCTGTGGCGGTGCGGCTCTGTGATGTGGTGGTGGCGGGCTGTGCTCCGAGGCAGTGCAGCGGCTCTCTGTGCTCTGTGGGGAGCTCCGCTGGCATTTCCAGAGTCCGCCGCACATCCGTTGCTGCCATGTTGCGGTGGCCTTCGGGAACATGGCCTCTGGGAATATGGCCGCCGGCCCGGGGGCGGCGCATGCTCAGATTCAGATCTTGTCCTGAGATCTCGGGAGATGAGCAGTACGCACCACACACACACTGTATACGCCGTACGCACCACACACACTGTATACGCCGTACGCACCACACACACACTCTGTATATGCCGTGTGCACCACACACACACTATATACACAAAGATGGCGGCGGTCCGAATTCCGCGCAGGCGCAGTGAATCATTTGGCTGATCCCGGCGGCAGATGCGCGACGTGTCTACAGGCAGAGGAAGCTGGTCACATTAAAGGGGTTTTCCCACAAACGAAAGTTCATTTTAAAAATTGTCTGTGTCTGACCGTGTACAGAGCATACCACATCTCCTGGGCAGAGGAGGAAGCAAAAGACAATACTGACATTACAGCAGGAGATCACAAAGGATACATTTTGTGAGGTAAAATATTTCACTGACTGTTTTTCAGCTGCAGATGGAAGGAAGAGAGCCACACAGGGCTGCCACTAGGAATTTCGGGGCCCCATACTGGCAAAATTTATGGGGCCCCCTTGAGACTCCGCCCAGGCTCCACCCCCCAGTTCCGTATCCACCCTAGCTCCTCCTCCACCACATAAACCTTCCAAAATCCCTCCGCCCTTTCATGGAAAAACTTCACTTCTGCACCATGCTCTCACCAATGACACATTAACACCAATCACTCGATGAATATGCAGCATTTTGCTTGTTTAGTATAATACACCCCATAGTCCTCCATATATTATAATGTGCACTACATATAATGTATCCATAGTCCTCCATATAGTATAATACACTCCTAATAGCCCTCAATATATTAAAATACACTCAGTCATCCATATAGTATAATACACTCCTCATAGTGCTCCATATAGTATAATGCACCGCCATAGTCATCCATGTAGTACAATTCACTTCCCATAGTATAATGCACCCCATAGTTCTTCATATGATATAATGTATTCCCCATAGTCCTCGATACAGTATAATGCAGCCCACATATAGTATAATGCAGTCAGCCTATAGAGCATAATGCAGCCACCCCACAGAGCATAATGCAGCCAACCCACAGAGTATAAGGCAACCACCCAACAGAGTATATTGCAACCACCCCAGAGTATAATGCAACCACCCCACAGAGTATAATGCAACCACCCCACAGAGTATAATGTAAACCCCCCATAGAATATAATAGAGCCCCCTCAAAGTATAATGAAGCCCCCATAAAATATAATCTAGCCCCCCATAGAATATAATGCAGCCCCCATAGAATACAATGTAGCCACCTCATACAGTATAATGGAGCCCCCTCATAGAGTATGATGCAATCACCCCTCATAGAATATAATAAATATAATACACAGCCCCCATAGAATATAATGTATCCCCGAATAGAATATCATACAGTCTGCCTCCCCAAAGGAATATAACGTAGACCCCTATAGTATATTACACAGCCACATAGTATATAACACAGCCACCCTATAAAATATAATATATCCCCCAATAGTATATAACACAACCCACATAGTGTATAGCGCGGCCCGGATAGTGTATAGCACGGCCCACATAGTATATAGCAGGGCCCACATAGTATATAGCAGGGCCCACATAGTATATAGCACGGCCCACATAGTATATAGCAGGGACCACATAGTATATAGCAGGTCCCACATAGTAAATAGCAGGGCCCACATAGTATATAGCAGGGCCCACATTGTATACAGCAGGGCCCACATAGTATATAGCAGGGCACATATAGTATATAGCAGGGCCCACATAGTATATAGCAGGGCCCACATAGTATATAGCAGGGCCCACATAGTATATAGCAGGGCCCACAGTGTACAGCAGGGCCCACATAGTATATAGCAGGGCCCACATTGTATACAGCAGGGCCCACATTGTACAACAGGGCCCACATAGTATACAGCAGGGCCCACATAGTATACAGCAGGGCCCACATAGTATACAGCAGGGCCCACATAGTATACAGCAGGGCCCACATAGTATACAGCAGGGCCCACATAGTATACAGCAGGGCCCACATAGTATACAGCAGGGCCCACATAGTATACAGCAGGGCCCACATAGTATATAGCAGGGCCCACATAGTATATAGCAGGGCCCACAGTGTACAGCAGGGCCCACATAGTATACAGCAGGGCCCACATTGGATATAGCAGGGCCCCTATAGTAGACAGCAGGGCCCCCATTGTATATTGCAGGGCCCCTATAGTAGACAGCAGGGCCTCCATTGGATATAGCAGGGCCTCCATAGTAGACAGCAGGGCCCACATTGGATATAGCAGGGCCCCTATAGTAGACAGCAGGGCCCCCATAGCATACAGCAGGGCCCCCATTGTATATTGCAGGGCCCACATTGGATATAGCAGGGCCTCCATAGTATACAGCAGGGCCCACATTTTACAGCCCTCATCTCTCCCCCCCCCCCCCCCAGGAATGGCCGGCCCCACAGCAGGACAGATTTATAAAAAAAAAACACTCCTCACCTCATCCTCGTGCCAGCGCTGCTCCCAGCTCCTGTCTCCTGCTCTGCCCGGCACACAGTGAGCGCGCTGTGTCAGAGGCAGAGCAGGGAATGATGGGAGAGGGAGTGTCAGCTGACGCTCTCTCCTCCGTCATCGCTTTGAACTGTACTGGCTGACGCCGGTATAGTTCAATGCAGCGGCGGGGGGAGTCGGCGCTGGGGGCAGGCGGGCCCCCCTGCCACACAGAAGCCCCATAGCGGCTGCGTGATGTGCCGCTAGCTGGGGGCCCCTTGAGGTGCAGGGGGAGCCTCAAAATGTTGGGGGCCCCCGGGCCCGAGCGCGGACCTGCGTGCTTGGGCGGCGGGCCCCCCCTAATGACCGGGCCCCATACAGCAGTAAGGGTTCTCATGCCCTGATGGCGGCCCTGGAGCCACAGTAATTCATTACTGATGGGTAGGCGGAGCCCCAGATCAGGATGACACCTCAGATCAAAAGCGTGTTGACTGGCTGGCTCCTCCAGCTCGGGCTCCTCCTACTCAGCTCCTTCAGTCTAAGATTTGAGGTCTCAGAGGATGGTCGCTGCTGGAAGCAGCTCCTCAGAAGATTTTATTATTTTTATCGGACAAGAGACTTGGACATGAGTCTGAAAGGTCTCAGGCAGGGTGGATTGATTTAAATCACGCCGATTTAAATCAACGATTTAAATCATGATTTAAAATCAAATGATTTTTTTCTATTTAAATCAGATCGATTTAAATCGTGATTTTAATCATGATTTAAATCACTGATTTAAATCAAAAGATTTTTTTAATATAAATCACGATTAAAATCTAAAACTTTCAATCATTGTTCAATTAACTCCACACTTCTAGCTTGGTTTCACTTTCTGTAGCTTGGTTTCAGTTTCTTTTTCCATTCAGTTGACATGCCCAAACTTGTTGGATAGTCAGTCAGCAGTACTTGGCTGTAGTAACAATCAAACTTCAGAAGTGATCTGCGTGAGCCATGGCAGGTCGTAAGAGAGACCCTATTTTGGTTCATTTTGTTGAGATGCCAGCAGAGCTTGGAAAGAAAGGTGGGAGAGCAAAGTGCAAATACTGTCAAAAGGATATCCAAGGACTTGTTTGCCGTTTGAAATCACATTATGAAAACTGCAACCAGAAGGGAAATGAAGATGTTGATAGTGATACAACTAATGTCAATGAACCCCCACAGCTTCTTATGCACCAGGACCCTAGCACTAGTGGTAAGTCTGGCAATTACAACCTATTTTAACAGACGTTTTACTGGGATGGTTAAAGTCTATGAAAAGAAAAATTTCTAGCACTAGTTCTGGAGTATAGAATTTAAATTTATGTTAAGGCAATATTTCACAGAAGATTAACGTTAAGTAAAAATAAAAGAGTGTGTATACGCCTATTTTTTTTTTATTGTAGGCTACAATTCACTTTTGAAGTCTGCCAAATTGACCATTTTTTAAAAAAAACATTTTAAAACTTTTGTGACATATTTTTTTTCAGTTGCTCTGATATTACTAGTATTACAGCAACTTCACCGGAAACTTGAGTAGCATAACTTTTGAGACAGCCCTTATAGGACGAGGAACATTACATTGTTCAAAAAGTTTGTTTCAAAATATTTTCGTTATATTTCTTCAAATACGCAGTCGAATTATATTTTTAATTACTGTGCTTTCAGGGTCAAATATGGCTTGTGCTGCACGTGACAATCATTATCTAGGTACAACTTCAACAAAGCAGCCCAACAAAAAACTTTGCGTGCAAAGTGTAGAAAAATTCCTCTTAAAGACTACGACGAGCCAGAAAGAACATTTTGATGAATTAATTGCTAAATTCATATTTGCAACCAATTCTTCTTTCCGACTAGTTGAACACCCATTGTTTGTACAAATGATCGAAGGAATAAGACCAGGCTACAAACCACCAAGTAGATTTGATATCTCAGGAAAACATCTTCAGGCTGTATACGACAAAGAAAGAGCGGCTTGTACAAAATATTTGAAATACAAAGTTGTTAACATGAGCTTGGATGGTTGGAGCAACATCCACAACGACCCCATAATTTGCACTTGTGTCACAGAAGATGGTGAAACTTACCTTACAGACACAATCGACACATCTGGAAATTCACATACTGCTGAATATTTACTTGAAATTGCTAAGAACTCAATTCACCAATGCCAAGAACAGTTTGGATGTAAAGTAAGGAGCTTAGTTACTGATAACGCAAGCAATGTGGCAAAAATGCGAGCGGAACTGGCACATGAGGATTACACAAATGTCATTACATACGGTTGTTCTGCCCATTTGTTGCATCTTTTGGCAAAAGACCTGCATATTTCGGGTGTCAAGGAACATGTTGTAGAAATTGTTAAATATTTCCGCAATAATCATTTTGCACATGCAACCTACAAGGAAATGGGAGGACTGAAGTTGGTTCTACCACAAGATGTTAGATGGAATACCTTGGCTGAATGCTTGGAACTGTT
The DNA here is from genome assembly GCA_033576555.1 of Oophaga sylvatica. Lineage (NCBI taxonomy): Eukaryota > Metazoa > Chordata > Amphibia > Anura > Dendrobatidae > Oophaga > Oophaga sylvatica. The sequence continues at coordinate 431,793,539 of JARQOD010000004.1, forward strand.
TATTAACAACTGGTCAAAATTAGTGTCCATTTGCGAAACACATCGGGATAAAATTGATGCTAATATACGAAGCAAAGTATTAAATCTTGGTGTGAAGAGAAATGCCGAGGACCTTTGGAAAGGTTAAAGCCAATATCTATTGCGTTGGATAAAATGCAGAAAGATACTGCAACCATAGCTGATGCCACAGAAGTTTGGAAAGATTTAGAAGGTTCGCTAGATCGCTTGAACCTCTCAAACAATGTAAAGGTTGCAATACACCACCGCAAGGACCAAGCATTAAAAGAAGAACACTATTTAGCCAATATCTTGCATCCCATCTACAGAGGGAAAAAACTATCTGAGGCGGAAATCAACTCTGCAATGGAGTGGCTCGCCAATACTAACCATGACATTGTGGCAACTGTGCTGAAACTGAAGTGTGAATCTGCACCATTTCAAAAATACATGTTTGCAGATAACGTCGTTAATGAACTAAAACCACTGGACTGGTGGAAGTCGCAATCACTTGTTCTTCCAGCGAAGATAATAAATGTAGCTACTCAGCTACTGACTGCATCGGCTTCATCGGCAGGAGTAGAGAGATTGTTTTCTTCATTTGGTTTTGTGCACACAACAGTCCGAAACCGCTTAGGAACTGCTAAAGCAGGACAACTAGTTTTCCTATTAAAAGTCCTAAATAAACAGTAGGCTTAAAGGACTGATGTATTCACTGAAGATGTTTGCTTACTTCAAACGTTAGAGATAGGCTATTGTTAAAAAGTACTTACTCTCTGTAGTTCAATTCTGATTGTTTAATAGTGCAAATAAAAATTATTAGGTTTCATAATCATCAACTGTTTTAATATTTTTATTTGTGTAAAATAATTTGATTTGCAAAAAGACAAAGTTTTGCTTGTGTACAACTTGATTAAAAAATCCTATTTAAATCAAAAAAATCCGATTTAAATAAAAAAAATCCGATTTAAATAAAAAAAATCAGATTTTTTTGATTTTTTTAAAAAAAATCATGATTTTTATCCACCCTGGTCTCAGGGGTCTCAGCGCTGCTGGACCCCACCCTCCCTTGGCGGATCTGTATTTTACATAAATAGTTCCTGCAGAATCTTGCCGGCCCTGGGGGACGAGGTTAGCTTCCCTGGCGGGGACGCAAACCGCACACTGGGGTCACTGCGTTCCCCGCCCTGGGGGGAGCATGGGCACAAGCGCCACAAATCCTGAGGGGTCCCTGTGGCGCTCAGCTGGTGAGTACTCCACAATATATTTTATATAAAATGTGTGAGTGCTTTAGCGACTGCTGTGACAGCGCTATTACATGTGTGTTAATGTACTATAAGCGCTGCGGTGGCAGCGCCATGACATGTGAACTGTTGTCCGCAGGCAGATGCCTGCAGGACAGGGGGGGAGCAGGAGTGAGGAGTTTTGGCGCTCATTTTTTTTTTTTGAGGGGGGGTCGTGGCTTCACGGTCTTTCATACAGGAAGCGCGCGATTGCGCTTCTCTTCCGGCTCCCTCAGCGCGGCGGCCATTAAAAAGGCTCCCGGGCTCCTCAGACTCCGCTCCTCCCGTCTCAGACACCGAACCAGCTGGGTGAGTGCGTTTTTTCCTCACCCCACAGCGCAGATACATAGCGCTATTCTGCAGCTGGGTCTCATATAGAGACCTTGTTTTTTCTTACAGCCTGCGACATTAACCCCTCTTGAGGGTTTACTCGGCATACAGCTGGGGTAGCTCTATATTTAAGACTTAACCCTTCAGCGTGCTGGTTTGCATTCACTTTAAAAAAAAAAAAAAAACGCGTTTTTTTTTTCAGGTTTCTGACATTTGACCTGCCATATACAGTGTGAGGCATGTCGGAACAGGGTTCAGAAGGCGCGGACCATATTCCAGTTCCGCTTCGGCAGTCTGGTACGCAGTCCTCCACAGCGTCTAGCGCTGCGGTTGGAGGTCTCAGTGATGCAAAATTAGATGCTATCGCCAGTTCTATTAATGGCTTGTCTGACCTTTTGGGTCAATATGTGTCAGCTAGATCCTCTCAGGACAGGAAGCGACACAGGCCGTTACCATCCTTCCCCTGTAGCGAATCAGATCTCTCTGATTTGGATTGTGGAGAGGGTTCTCCTTTAAGTTCAGAAGGGGAAATGTCCGATTCGGATAAGGAGGAACGGCGGGGACTTTCGTCTCTTGTGAGACGTACAGAGGCATTTATTGAAGCCATGAGAGAGGTTTTGCAGTTACCGGAGGTGGTAACTAGTTTACCTGGTAAATCAGCATGAATGTACCAGGAGTATCGTACGTCACGATCAGCTTTGCCAGATCTAGATGATCTTAACAGTGCAGTAGAAAAGGAACGTCTGTGTCCGGATAAACGTTTTCACGGAACACGTTTCTTTGACGCACTTTATCCGTGTTCCACAGAGTCGAGAGATAATTGGACTCCCTCTCCTGAAGTGGATTTTTCCTTATCCCAGCTTAGTAAATCCTCACTGCTTCCTGTTAAAGGGAAGGCGAGTTTGCAGGATCCGCTGGACAGAAAAACGGAAATGGCGGCGAAATCAAATTATGAGGCCGCGGGTCATGGATTCAGAGCGGTACTAGGATCCATGTGTGTTTCTAAAGCTTCTATAAGCTGGTTGGACCTTTTACACAAGGCGTGGAAAAATGGATCTCCGTCATCTGAGATGGAGGAGATTTTCGAATGGTTGGACACTGCAGTCCGATATATCTATGATGCAGGTCTGGATACTGCGTCACTTCTGTCCAGGGCGCAGACTTCGGCGATCACAGTCAGAAGAGCACTGTGGCTCAGACAGTGGGCCGGGGATGCGGTCTCCAAACAAGGTTTGCTGGCCTTAGCTTATAAAGGTGGTCATCTTTTTGGGTCTGACCTCACAGAGCTGATTACCAAGGCAAAGGCAAAAGAAGCAACGTTACCACAACGCAGAGCTATGGCTTCTGTGTCTGGCAGGACATATAGTGGTCGGCGGTCCTTTCGGGGCCGAGGTCGATTCGCTCAGTCCTCTTGGGGATCGGGTCGTTCCTCTTTCTCGGCAAAAAAGTCCTCCCAGAAATCTCGCACCCCCTGGAAGCAGAATTTCCGTCAAGACAAGCGGGAAACTGACAAGAAGCCCGCCAAGACGGACTGACGCCAGGAGTCCACTCGAGGATTTTCGAGTGGGGGTCGCCTGCTCCAATTCAAGGAGACTTGGATTTCTCGCGTTCCAGATTCATGGGTAACGCGGGTCGTGTCAGCAGGTTATTTCATAGAGTTCTCTTCTCGACCCCCAGACACCTTTTGCCAGTCTCGCATTCCGTCAGAACCCGAGCTTTTGGTCGCTCTGCAGCGAGAGGTCGAATTTCTTCTTCAGAAGGGTGTGGTAATACCGGTTCCGCCAGAAGACCGGGGAAAAGGATTTTATTCCAATCTGTTTGTGGTTCCCAAAAAGGAGGACAAATTTCGTCCGATTCTGGATCTCAAAAGATTGAATCGGCATGTCCACACCCGGAAATTCCGCATGGAGTCACTTCGCTCCGTTGTGGCAGCCCTGTCGCAGAACGATTTTTTGGTATCAATCGACATCCGCGACGCTTATTTACATGTTCCCGTCGGAAGGACTCATCAACGTTTTCTTCGTTTTGCCATAGGTCGGGACCATTACCAGTTCGTGGCTCTGCCATTCGGCTTAGCCTCGGCGCCCAGAGTATTTACAAAGATTCTGGCGCCTCTCATGGCAATTCTTCGAAGACAAGGAATTACGATTCTTCCTTACCTGGACGATCTTTTGATCGTGGCATCCTCGGAGGAGGAAGCAGTGACAGCTCGCAATCTGTCTCTTCAGTTACTGAAGGACTTCGGTTGGCTGGTCAATTGGGAGAAGTCGTTTCTGGAACCGTCGCAAGCAATCCTCTTTTTGGGAATGCATTTCGACACGGTACGGGCAGTAGTCTCCCTACCTTCAGACAAACAGTCATGTCTTCTTCGACATGTACAGATCATGAAGTCTTCGACAACAATGTCCCTTCGGAAGTGTATGCGTCTTCTGTGTTTAATGGTGGCCTCCATGGAGGCAATTCCGTTTGCCCAGTTTCATTCCAGAGCTCTCCAAAGGTTCATCCTGGTCATTGGAATCAGTCGCAATCGCTGGATTGCAGTGTCACCATCTCTCGCAGGGTGCGAGAGTCTCTAGGATAGTGGTTACGTCCAGGAGCTTTATCCCTGGGGAAATCTTTCCTCCCTCCGAAATGGTCGGTCATACCCATTGATGCCAGCCTGACGGGCTGGGGGGGTGTTTGGAACGATTCCTGGATTCAAGGAGTATGGTCATCGGAAGAGGCTGTTCTACCGATCAATATCCTGGAATTGAGGGTGATTTTCCTTTGCCTCCAACACTGGACGGTCCCTTTGAGCGGTCTGCCAGTCCGAGTGCAGACAGACAACGCGACAGCGGTTGCGTATATCAATCACCAAGGCGGGACAAGGAGTCCCAGGCTCATGGGGAAGTGTCTCGGATCCTGATCTGGGCGGAGGCCAGGGTTACAGCCATTTCTGCAATCCACATTCCAGGGTTCAGAATGTTACGGCGGACTTTCTCAGTTGCGAGAAGATGGATCCCGGAGAATGGAGTCTTCATCCGGAGATTTTTGCAATGCTGTGCTCCCGTTGGGGAACTCCCCAAGTGGATTTGATGGCATCCAGGTCCAATGCCAAACTACCGATGTTCATGTCCAGGTTCAAGGACCGGAAGGCTGTGGAGTTGGATGCTCTGGTGGCTCCGTGGGACCAATTCGAGCTGATTTATGTGTTTCCACCGATATCTTTGTTTCCTCTGGTACTGCGTCGGATCAGACTGGAGAGAATCCCGGCTATGTTAATAGCACCAGATTGGCCAAGGAGGACGTGGTTTTCAACGCTAATGTCGCTGTTGGCGGCACCTCCATTTCCACTTCCTCTTCGACCGGACCTTTTAACTCAGGGGCCCGTTTGTCATCCGGACTTGAAGTCTCTGCGTTTGACGGCGTGGCTCTTGAGACCGAAATATTGACCCGTAGAGAATTTTCAGCCGAGGTCATTGCTACTCTTCGAGCTGCCAGAAGTCCGGCTACTACTAGGATTTACCACAAAACTTGGGAAACCTTCTTTTCGTGGTGTTCGGGTCTTCACGGAACCCGAGGAAATTTTCCATTCCCAATTTGCTGGCTTTTCTGCAGCATGGGTTAGACAAGGGTTTGGCAGTTAGCACCCTGAAAGGTCAGGTTTCTGCTCTGTCCTTATATTCCGGAGAGTTATTGCCTCGCGTAGGGACGTGCTTTCCTTTTTCCGCGGTATAGCTCGTAAGTTTCCGCCGCGGAAGGCGCCTGTGTCTCCTTGGCGGCTCAACCTTGTCTTGGAGGCTCTTCAGCATAAACCTTTTGAGCCTATGGATTCTGCTAGCCTTTCTTTACTTTCTTGGAAGGTGGCCTTCCTAGTAGCAGTCACCTCTTTGAGGAGAGTTTCTGAGTTGGCAGCTCTTTCTTGCTCGCCTCCTTTTCTGGAGTTTTTTTCCGGATCGTGTGGTGCTTCGCACACGGGGTGATTTCCTACCTAAAGTGGTTTCACAATTTCATGTTAACCAGGATATTGTGTTGCCTTCACTCTGTCCGGATCCGAAGAACGCGAAAGAGCGAGCTTTACACACATTGGATTTAGTGCGGGCCTTGAAGTTTTATCTATCTATTACTCAAGGTTTTCGTAAAACGGACTCCCTGTTTGTGGTTCCAGCAGGTCGTCGGCGTGGTCAACGAGCTTCCAAGGATTCTATAGCTCGTTGGATTCGGTCAGCTATTTTGGAAGCTTACCGTCTTGGGGGTGAATCTTGTCCGATCAAGATTCGAGCCCATTCCACGAGAGCTGTGGCTTCATCGTGGGCTTTCCATCAAGGTGCTTCGGCAGTGCAGCTCTGCCGGGCGGCAACTTGGCGCTCTGTCCACACGTTTACAAAGTTTTATAAAGTGGACGTCAGTGCTTCCGCTGATGCAGCCCTCGGACGTAGGGTCCTGCAGGCAGCTGTAGTTTAAAGTTGTAGATGAACTTGTGTTTAGCGCTAGTTGCGCTTTTCTTTGTTAAGGTTGTTGGGTTTCTGCCTTTTGTTGGTTTTTTCCCACCCTTATTTTTGAACTGCTTTGGGACGTCCCATCAGTAATGAATTACTGTGGCTCTCTTCCTTCCATCTGCAGCTGAAACACGGATTTTGGTAAGAACTTACCTGTAAAATCCTTTTCAGCGAAGGAAGGAAGAGAGACACAGCACCCTCCCAAGGCAGAAGTGTGTTGATGTTTTCAGATGCAGCGCGACCCTTATCTGATTGCGATATCTGGGCTGTGGTCAGCGCGCTAAGGCTCTGTTCCAGCATTGCCAGCTCATCACAGTAGTCAGGTTCAGTGAGTAGTCCCTGGAACTCTGTGGTTTTTGGCTTACTTTGCATGCATAACCTGTATTATTGTGTTTTCTCTGAAGTTCCTTCAGAAGGGGTTATGTTGCTCCGCTGGTGATCTTGGTTCTTCCCTAAAGCTTTGGTACGACTGAAGGAGCTGAGTAGGAGGAGCCCGAGCTGGAGGAGCCAGCCAGTCAACAAGCTTTTGATCTGAGGTGTCATCCTGATCTGGGGCTCCGCCTACCCATCAGTAATGAATTACTGTCTCTCTCTTCCTTCCTTCGCTGAAAAGGATTTTACAGGTAAGTTCTTACCAAAATCCGTGTTTAAACAATATTTTACCTCACAAAATGTATCCTCTGTGATCTCCTGATGTAATGTCAGTATTGTCACAGAGCACAGGGGAGAGGGCTCAAACAGGACAGCACATGAGGGGAGAACACAGCACAGGAAGGAGAGAGACAACAGACAAGGGGGATAGCACATGGGTAGACAGGTCAAAGAAGAGAGCACAGACGGGAGAAGTTAGCACATGGGGAAAGAGAGAGTGGATAGGTGGGTGAGCACATGGGGGAGAGATTCTCAACGCTGCAAAGCCTGCCCCCATCGTGACATTACCGCCCTCCTGATGCGATAGCATCGGGCCTCCATCTGGTATATAATATACATCATTGTTTAATGTGTCTCCCAGTATTTTTCTATTTGTCAGAATATTAATTGGTTAGATCATTTGCAGCTATTAGTTATGAGACATATTTATTATATATTTTTCACATGTATTTATGGTAATTATTGCGTTTTGAGGACTACCTCTGTTTTAACATCTCCTTCTAAAGATGTCTGATATATTTTGTTTCATATGTTCTCAATAAAGTTTATTGAATTTTATTTGTGGCTGCTTTTCTCCTAGTTTTTTTTGTAGGATCTATATAAGCGTCACTTGCTTTCTCAGTATATACACACCTTTTGTGAAAGGCCACAGCATTTCTGAAATGCAACACCATTAAGCAAGAGGCACCACTAGCCAAACAACACCATGAAGACCAAGGAAATCTCCAAACAAAAAAATCAATAAAGAGTCAGGGTTGGGTAATAAAAAAAATCCCAATCTCTGATGATCCCCCAGAGCACCATCAAATCCATTATCATTTAATGGATAGAACATGATATGATTCACAACAAAGGAAAACCTGTTTCAGTCTGTCAGTGATTTGAGACTGGGATGGAGGTTCACCTTCCAACAAGACAATGACCCAAGCATACTGCTAAGGCTAGTTTCACACATCCGTTTTTCCCCTTGCGGCGCCCCCGGCATTTTCCCGCAGCGCCGCATCTGAAAATCTGATGCGCCGCATGCGGCTTTTTTCGCATTGACATGCATTAGCGCCGCATGGCGCCGCATGTCAATGCGTTGCATGCGGTTTTGTCCGGATGCGGCGCAAATGTACATTGCGGCGTCCGGAAAAAACGCTGCATGTAACGTTTTTTTTTTTTGCCGGATGGTTTCTTATCTCTCCAAGCATCAGAAACCATCCGGCAAAAAACCGCATTTTGGGCGCCGGAAGTGTGAAAGCTTTTCACATGCGGCGCTGCGGTAAAATGCCGGGGGCGCCGTTTAGGCGCCCGCCGGATGTGTGAAAGAGGCCTAAAGCAACACCAAGTGGTTTAAGGGGAAACATGTAAATATTTTGGAGTGGCCTAGCCAAAGCCCAGACCTTAATCCAGTTGAGAATCTGTCGTCTGACTTAAAGATTGCTGTTCACCAGAGGAAACTATCTAACTTGAAGGAGCTGGAGCAGTTTTGCCTTGAGGAATAGGCAAAAATCCCAGTGGAAAGATGTGGAAAGCTCATAGAGACTTATACAAAGCAACTTGCAGCTGTAATTGCAGCAAAAGGAGGTTCTACAAAGTACTGACTTTAAAGGGGTGAATAGTTATTCACACTGAAGTTTTCGGTTATTTTGTCCTATTTGTTGTTTGCCTCACAATAAAAAGAAAACCAAATGTTCACAGTTGTAGGCATGTTCTTTACATGAAATGAGCAAAACCTCAGAAAAACAGAGAAATTCCAGGTTGTGAGGTAGTAAAACTCGGAAAACGCCAAAGGGGTGAATACTTTTGCAAGTCACTGTATATATGGGGAAAAAAAACAGGAAAAAAAGCATATGTGAATAAAAGAAAAAAAGCACATGAAATGATGGTATTTTTTACAATCTTAATATAAAAAAGCTTCTTGTGAAAGAAAGGAAGGAATGTGAAGGAAACTTTGAAACGTTTATGTAAATATACTGCGAGTAATTGGTTAGAGTGGGTGTTTCACGTCAGCATTATAAATTCATGGCAGGGATGGGTCAGTCACACGACAGGCACCATTTGAGCCAGACAGACCTCATTGCCATATAGTGGGGACCATCTTCTTTCTGTTATGGTGTTCATTTTATTGTAAAAAATTTTCTCCATATTGCATTGGTTATTCTCCAAAGGCTATGTTCCCATGATGAGCTTTTGGTGAGTTTTTGATGTTGCAGATTTTTTGCACCATTTTTACACCTATTAAGTAAAAAGGGTTACTTGCATTTTTTATAAAATATGCAACTTCAAAAACTCACCAAAAATTGTCAGTACATAGTCTAACAGAGCCTTCAATGGAGATGTGAACTCTGGCTAACATTATCTACTTTGGCTAGATAATATTAAAGAGCAGATGTGATATAAAGTAAAGTGTGTAGAGCACTGCTGAATATATTCTTCTATGTAAGGAACAGTAAACCAACAGATAAATCAATTACTAACTATAATTGGTATAAAAAGGACAGAAAGCGTTTGCGCCCCCAAGTGTCCATTCTGTGAATAGGGAGGACATGACTTTTCTGTGAATATACTTTAATACATTTTATATGTGGAAATATTTTTCAAAGCATGGAATCTGTGTGGACTGTACACATTATGTATGTCACAAAGGTGTTTAAACCTTATTTAACAAATAAATTGTATGCCCTTAAAGGATTTTTAATCTTCTTACAGTTCCAGCAAAGTGGATGGGATGAAAAGATATCGGATACCCACTGTGCGTTTTTTTTAAATGCTGCGTAAGCTGACCTACACAGTGTGTTTGAAATCTGCAACCTTTCATCTCTCTTCCGGGTGTGCTGAGTTTTCTGTGCAGTTTCCTATAGATTTGGATCAGATGCAAAAAATCAGCAGATAAAAACACATATGCGATTCTAGACCATTTCTGCTGCAGAAATGCATTTAAAACTCATGTAATACACACATGACTATATCAATCAAGTTTTGTCAAAGCAAAACAGCATAAATAAAAACTTTAAAAAAAAAGCTAAAGTGTTAGGGAAGGATGGCAGCAAACAACATGGAATTAATGAGGAAGAGCTAATGGCATATACAATAAACCATACTATAACGTGAAAAGTAAGTTCTACTGCACAAACCACTTTGTTGGCCATGTTAACCCCCTCACCCTCAAGACTGTTTTCCCTTCATGACCAGGCTAATTTTTTCAATTCTGACCATTGTCACTTTATGTGGTAATAACTCTAGAACGCTTCAATGGATTCCGGTGATTCTGAGACTGTTTTCTCGTGATATATTGTACTTCATGATAGTGGTAAAATTTGCTTGATATGACTTACGTAAATTTGTGAAAATGTTGAAAATTTAGCTATTTTCAAACTTTTAATATTTTTACCCTTAAACCGGAGGGTCATGTCACACAAAACAGTTAATAATTAACATTTACCTCATGTATTATTTACATCTGCATAATTTCTGAAACTAAATTTATTTTGTTAGGAAGTTAGAAAGGTTAAAAGTTGATCAGCAATTTTTTCATTTTTTAAAACAAAATTTACAAAACATCTGTTTTTTTTAGGGACCACATCACATTTGAAGTGACTTTGAGGGCCCTATGTGACAGAAAATAACCAAAAGAACTGCATTCTAAGAACTGAACCCCTCAAGGTGCTTAAAACCACGTTCAAGAAGATTATTAACTCTTTAGGTGCATCACAGCAATTAAAACAATATGTAAGGGAAAAAATAACCGCTTTTTTTTTTTTAGAAAAATGTTACTTTATTCCCAATTTTTATATTTTCACATGGGTAACAGGAGAAAATGGACCACAAAATTTGTTGTGCACTTTTTCCTGATTACATTGATTCCTCATAAGGGGGAAAACTACTGTTTGGGTGCAAGACAAGGCTCAGAAGGGAAGGAGCACCATTTGACTTTTTGAAAGCAAAATTGGCTGGAATTGAGAATGGACGCTGTCGAGTTTAGCAGACTCTGGAGTTGTGGTATATTGTTGTAATGTTCAGAGACTCCTGCACAAATATGCACTTCATAGAAGAGTCATCATAAGAAAACTTCACCTGCGTTCTCACCATAAAATTCAGCATCAGAAGTATGTAAAAGAAAAGAACATCTAAACAAGCCTGATGCATTTTGGAAACAAGTCCTGTGGAAAGGTTAAAATAGAAGTATTTGGCCACAATGATCAAAAGTATTGTCACAACTCTGTATCGGTTGTCCCAGGAACAGGGGCTCCTTCCTAGTCCCTAATACTAGGGGGCACCCTAGCTCACCTTGTTCCCCGAGTTACTTCTGAAGGTGAAGATACTGGGGCCATGTACCTTGCTCCTGATTCCGCCCTCATTCTGTACCCTTTCCCCACCCTAGTGAGAGGGGAGCAGTAGTACCCCAACCAGACTAACAAGGTAATACAAACAGGGGTAATGGAAACTACCAAACATACAAATATACACTCACATATAACAGAGGTACGCACCGGGGAGTGAAGGATGGGGTTAAACCAAAGTAGGAGAAGAAAGGGAATTATCATATTCACATAACCAAGCAACTGTCACAGATAAATCCACCAACTGACTACGCAAATAACCACCAAAACCTGTTCTCCAAGCCATGCAGCATAAGATAGCTCTGACTATGCGTGTTAGCGAAGACCCAGATTATATAGGGGATGTGAGTGGCTAACAGTGCACAGCTGAGAGCCTTACCTCCAAGAGCTCTCAACAGAGCAGATTAACCCCTGCACTGTCCAAAGAAATTTACACCGTTTAATTTAATTCAAAGGTAAAGTGCTTCTATTCAGCGCAGAAGTTGGAGAACTCAGTCGCTGCGGTCTTCTGGCTCCTCTCTGTCGCAGTAAACCCGTGACCAGTGGCGTACCGTCAATAAACCAGGCACAAAAAAACAAATATCCTAAAATAAAATAAAAATTTTTTTTTGCAAAAAATGCATGAAGGTAGTAATAATAATAAGGGTATTTAGTAAACATAATTTTGATCAAAAGAATGTACAAGCCATCCCGCCACGTCAAGGCAACCCTTTGTGTGACAGTCCCACTCTAATATTAAAAACCTTTCCACTTGTCAAGTGACGTAAATGTGAACAAGGCAGAAGGACTGAACCCACCAGTTGAAGCTTAGGCCAGACAGGATGGATTTTCTCAACTCAGAAACAGGGCGGTCACACCCTTATATGCACAGAATGTAACTTCATGCATTTTTTGCAAAAAATTTATTTTATTTTTTTTTTTTGTGCCTGGTTTTCTGTGTAATGGTTATGTGTTAATATGCATTTACATTTTGCATACACATCAACTTACTTTTTCAGTTCAGATTTAGTTTCCTATGTAGTTCAGAGTGCATTCTGTGCATATAAAGGTGGGCCCGCCCTGTTTCTGAGTCGAGAAAATCCATCCTGTCTGGCCTATGCCTCAACTGGTGGGTTCAGTCCCTCTGCCTTGTTCACATTTACGTCACTTGACAAGTGGAAAGGTTTTTAATATTAGAGTAGGACTGTCCCACAAAGGGTTGCCTTGACGTGGCGGGATGGCTTGTACATTCTTTTGATCAAAATTATGTTTACTAAATACCCTTATTATTATAACTACCTTCATGCATTTTTTGCAAAAAAATTTTTTTATTTTATTTTAGGATATTTGTTTTTTTGTGCCTGGTTTTCTGTATAATGGTCATGTGTTAATATGCATTTACATTTTGCATACACATCAACTTACTTTTTCAGTTCAGATTTAGTTTCCTATGTAGTTCAGAGTGCATTCTGTGCATATAAGGGTGTGACCGCCCTGTTTCTGAGTTGAGAAAATCCATCCTGTCTGGCCTGAGCTTCAACTGGTGGGTTTAGTCCCTCTGCCTTGTTCATATTTACGTCACTTGACAAATGGAAAGGTTTTTAATATTAGAGTAGTACCGTCAATAGTAGCAGACCACGCAGCTTCTATGGGGCCCGGACAGGTGAGGGGGCCCGCAACGGCCGCTGCGGTTTGGCAGCTGTGCTGACACAGTACTATCTCCTTTAATTAAACGTAAGCGCCGGCCGCTGTAAACCCCCTTGAAGCTCCCCTTTCCTTGTTTCCTGGTCAGCAGTTGGCTGAAGTCTCTGGCTGGATTTGCATAAGAACGCCACGCCTCCTGGCAGCCAGAGAGCAGCACACGTGCATAGCAGGAAGTAGAAAACATTCATGAACCTCTCTCACTCAGGGAGAGGGACACACACACAAGACGGTGAGCCCGGCTGGCTGGGAGACGGGGTGGATTTTTCTTTTTTTTTTTGGGGGGGGGGGGGGGAGGGGCCCATTCAGACTTTTGCTATGGAGCCCCATGATTCCTATGTACGCCCCTGCCCGTGACAGTACCCACCCTTCTATGAGGGACCTCCGGAACCTCAGATCTGAGTTTATCAGGGTGTGCCACGTGAAAATACTATATCAGCCTGGCCGCGTGGACGTCAGATGCTGGTACCCACATCCTCTCATCAGGACTATATCCCTTCCAGTGTACCAGATACTAAAGTGACTGACGAACTAAGCGAGAATCAACGATCTTTGTTATCTGAAATTCTAAGTTTCCATCCACAATGACTGGAGATGGCGGTAGAGGTGATGGTACAGTGGATGCAACATATTTTTGAGAAGAGATCAATGAAACACATTATGAATCCTTAAAAGTGGGGAGCAAAGTGAAATGCTATGGGATTGACAACGGCTATGATCTTATAAGGATCAATGAATCTGGGACCCAGTTGCCAAGAGGGAACATTCAACTCAATGTACCTTGAGTATAACTACGCCATGTCACCAACACACAGGTCCGGAACCACCAAACGTCTCAGATCAGCCACACTCTTATATTTAGACCCCATCTTCCTCAAACTCTCAATAACCCCTTGCCACACGGAAGTAATTGAAGATGAAAATTGTTCCTAATGCTAGAGGGCGCCCTAGCTCGCCCTGTTCCCCGCGTTACTTCTGAAGGTGAAGATGCCGGGGCCACGTACCTTGCCTTAGCTCCTGAATCCACCCTCAGTCTGTACGCTTCCCCCACCCATGGGAGAAGAGAGTAGTAGCGCACCATAGTACGCCATCCAGACTAATAAGGTAATACGAACAGGGGTAACGGAAAATACCAAACATAGAAATATTCACTCACATATAACAGAGGAAAAGAGCTCTCAAAAGAGTAGATTAACCCCTGCACTGCCCAGAGAAATTTACACTATTTAATAAGAAGGTGAATTGCTTCTATTCAGCGCAGGAGTAGGAGAACTCAGATGCTGCGGTCTTCTGGCTCCTCTCTGCCGTGGTAAACCCCTGACAGGTACACTACCGGTCAAAAGTTTAGGGTCACTTAGAAATTTCCTTATTTTTGAAAGAAAAGCAGTTTTTTTTTCCAATGAAGCTAACATTAAATGATTCAGAAATACACTCTATACAGTGTTAATGTGGTAAATTACTATTCTAGCGGCAAACGTCTGTTTTTAAAAGCAATATTTTTTTTTTTTAAAATCTAAATTTTTTTTTTTTGGGGGGGGGAAAAAACCTTTTCCTTTTTTTTTTGGGGTTTAAAAAAAAAATTAAAAAAAGGGGAAAAAAAAAAATTTTTTTTTTTTTTTTTTCCCCCCTTTTGGGAAATTTGGGGGGGAAAAAAATTTTTTTTTTTGGGGGGGGGCCCAAATTTTTTAAAAATTTTTTTAATAACCCGGGGGGGGCCCCGGGTTAAACCGGAAAATTTTGGGGGGAATTTGGGAAAAAAAAAGGGGGGGGGGGGGGGTTTTTTTGGGGGGGTTTTTAAAGGGGTTGGGGGCATTTTCCCCCGGCCCGGGCCCCCTGGGTTTTTAACCCCCCCCCCCCGGGGGGGGGGGGAAGGAAATTTCCCCCTGGGGGGGTTTAAAGGGGGGGGGGAAAAAAAAAAACCCCCCAAAAAAAACCCCCCGGGGGGGGGGGGGTTTTTTTTTTTTTGGGGGGGAAAAAAATTTTTTCCCCCAAAAAAATTTTCCTTTTTCCCCCCCCAAAAAAAATTACGGGAAACCCCGGGAAAAAAAAAATTTTTTTTAAATTTTTCCCCTTTTTTCCGGGGGCCATTAATTTCCCCCCCAAAAATTTTTTTTCAAAAAAGGGGGGGTTTTTGGGGGGGGGTTTTTTCCCCAACCCCCCTTTTTTTGGGTTTTTTTTCCCTTTAAAAAGGGGGGGGGGGGGTTTTTTTTTTTTTTTTCCCCCCCGGGTTGGAAAAAAACCAATTTTGGGGGAAAAAAATTTTTTTTGGGGGCCTTAAATTTAAAAAGGAAAAAAAAAAAAATTTTTGGGGGGCATTTTTTTTGGGGGGTTTTTTTTTTGGGGGGGGGGAAAAAAAAAATTTTTGGGGGGGGTTTTTTTTTTTAAGGGGGGAAAACCCCCCAAAAAAAAAAAAACCCCCCCGGGGGGCCGGGGGGGGGAAAGGAGGGGGAAAAAAGGGGGGCCCCCCCCCCCCAAAAAAAGGGAAAAACCCCCCAAAAATTTTTTTTTTAAAAAAAAAAAAAAGGGGGGGGAAAAAAGGGGGGGTTTTTTTTTAAAAAACCCCCCCCCCCCAAAATTTTTTTTTTTTTTTGGGGAAATTTTTTTTTTGGGGTTTTCCCCCGGGGGAAAATTTTAAATTTAAAGCAAAAAAAATTTTTTTTTCCCTTTTTGGGGGGGTTTTTTTTTTAAATTGGGGGTTTTTTAAACCCCGGGGTTTTTTAAACCCCCCTTTTTTAAAGGGTTTTTTTTTTTTTAAAAAAAAAAAAATTTTTGGCCCCCCTTTTTTGGTTTTAAATTTGGGGGTTTTTTTTTTTTTTTTAAAAAAAAAAGGGGGGGGGGTTTTAAAAAATTTAAAAAAAATTTTTTGGAGGGGGGGTTTTTCCCCCGGGGTTTTTAAAGGGAAAATTTTTGGGGGGCCCCCTTTTAAAAAACTTTTTTGGGGGGAAGGGTTTTTAAAGGGTTTCCCCCCCCCCAAATTTTCCCCAAAAAAAAAATTTTTAAAAAATTTTTTTTTTAAATTTTTTTTAAGGGGGAAAAAAAAATTTTTCCCAAAATTTTTTAAAACCCCCAAAAAAATTTTGGGTGGGGGTTTGAAAAAAGGGCCCAAATTTTGGGGGCCCCCAAAAAAAGGGGGGTTAATGTTTTCCCGGGGGTTTTCGGGGGGGGGAAAAAAACCATTTGGAAAAAAAGGGGAAAAAAGGCCCCAAAAAAAAAAAATTTTTAAAAAAAAAAAAAGGGGGGGGGGGAAAAAAAAAGGGAAAACCCGGGGGGAAAAAAAAAATTTTTTAAAAAAAAAAAAAAATTTTTTTTAAAAGGGGGGGCCCCAAAAATTTTTAAAAAGGGGGGGTTTTTTAAAAGGGGGCCCGGGTTTTTTTTTTTTTAAAAAAAAAATTTTTGGGCCCCTTTCCTTTTAAAGGAAAAAAAAAAAAATTTTTTTGGGGCCCCCCCTTTTTGGGGGGGCCCATTTATTTTTTTTTTGGGAAAAAACCCAAACCCCCCCTTTTTGGAAAAATTTTTGGGGGAAAAAAAAAAGGGAAAAAAAAGGGGGGGGGAAAAAATTTTTTTTTGGGGGCCCAATTTTGGGGGGGTTTTTCCCCCGGGGGTTTGGGGTTTTTTCCCCCCTTTTTTTTCCCCCCCCTTTTTTTCCTTTTTTTGGGGGGTTTTTTTAAAAAAAAGGGGGGGGGAAAAAAACCCCCCCCCCTTTTTTTGGGGGAAAGGGGAAAAAAGGGGGGGGAAGGGGGGAAACCCCCCAAAAGGGGGGCCCCCCCCCCGGGGTTTTTAAAAAAAGGGGGCCGGGGAAATTTTCCCCGGGGGGTTGGGGAAAAAAAAGGGGGGGGGGGGGGGGGGGGGGGCCCCCAAAGGGGAAAACCCCCCAAAAACCCCCAAAAAGGGGGGGAAAATTTTGGGGGAATTTTGGGGCCCGGAAAAAAACCCCCCCCAAAAATTAACCCAAAGGGGGGGGGGGGTTTAAAAATTTTTTTAAAAAATTTTTGGGGAAAGCCCGGGGCCCTTTTTTTAAAAAAAGGGGAAAAAATTTTCTTTTACCCCCCAAAAAAGGGGGGGGGGGAAAAAAAAAAAATTTTTTTTTTCCCAAAAAAAAATTTTTTTGTTTTTGGGGGGGTTTTTCCATTTTTGGCGGGGGGTTTTTTTCCCCGGGGTTTTTGGGGGCCCCCCTTTTTGGGGTCCCCTTTTGGGTAAAAGGGGGGTTTAATTTTGGGGGTCAATTTTTTTTTTTTTAAAATTACGGGGGGGTTTTTTTTTGGGGGGGGGGGTTTTTGGTTTGGGGGTTTTTCGGTGAAAACCCTTTAAAAATTTTTTCCCCAAAACCCAAAAAAACCCCCCCCGGGGGGAAGGGGGGGGGTTTTGGGGAAAGGGGGCCCCCCTTTTAAACCCCTTTTTTTTTGGGGGGGGTTTTTCCTTTTTTTTTTTTTTTTTTTGGGGGGAAAAAAAAAAAGGGGGCCCCCAAAAAAGGGGGGGAATTTCCCCCCGGGAAACCCCCCCCCGGGGGGCCCTTTTTTTTTAAAAAAATTTTAACCCCCCCCCTTTTTTTTGGAAAGGGGTTTTTTGGAACAAAAAAAATTTTTTTTTAAAACCCAACAAAATTTTTTAAAAACCCCACCTCCCGGGGGTTTTTTTTAAAAAGGGGGGGGGGGGGAAAAAGGGGGCCCCCCCTTTTAAAAAAAATTTTTTTTGGGGGGGTTTTTTTCCCCTTTTTAAGGGGGGAAAAAATTTTTTTTTGGGGTTTTTTTTTGGGGAAAAAAAAGGGGGCCAAACCATGGGGGGGGGTTTTGGGGGTTTTTGGTGGGGGGGGTTTTTGGGGCCGGGGGGGTTTATTTTTTTTTGGGGGGGGGAAAAAAAAATTTTGGGGGGGGGTTTTCCCCCCCCCCCAAACCTTTTTTTTTTGGGGGCCCCCTTTAAAAAAATTTCCCCCAAAAAAATTTTTTTTTTTTAAAAAAAGGGGGGTTTTGGGTTTTTTTTGGGTGATTTTTTTTTCCTAAAAGGGGAATTTTTTAAAAAAAAAAAAAAAAGGGGGGGGCCCAATTTTTGGGGGGGGGGGGGGCCCCCCCCCCCGGGAACCCCGGGGGGGTTTTTGGGCCCGGTTTTGGGGGAAAAAAAAACCCCCTTTTTTCCCCGGGGGTTAAAAGGGGGGGGGAAAAAATTTTTAAATTTTTTTTTAAATTTTTTTTGGGACAGGCAGGTTTTTCCCCCCAATTTTCCAAAGGGAAAGGGGCTCTGGGCAGGGGGGGGTTTTAACGGAAGTACCGGGCCCAAATCTTGGACGGGGGAGGTTGTCCGGCAAGTGACCGGGCCCGTCTTGGGAAAGGCAGGTTGTCACGGCAAGTGACCGGCAGTCTCTGGGACGGGGAGGTTGCCCCGGCAAGTGCCCAAAAGGGGTCTCTGGGACAGGCAGGTTGTCACCGGCAAGTGACCGGGAAATTTTCCCGGGGCAGGCAGGTTGTCACGGAAAATGCCAGGCAGTCCCCCGGCAGGAAAGGGGGTTTACATGGCAAGTGCCGGGGAGTTTTGGGGAAAAAGGGCCCCGGTTGTCACAGCAAGGGGGAAAAGGGGGATCTAAAAGGGGGAGGTTTTTCACAGAAAGTGCCCAAAAGGGAGACCCCCCGGGGCAGGCAGGTATATACGAAATGTTTAAAGGTGGAGCCCCCCGGTTTTGGCTGCAGTCGGATGGGGTGACGCCCCGGTGGCAGGCAAAAAACCGGGGGGCTCTGATTTTATGTCCGGGAACCCCTTTTTCCCGGGTGGGGGGGGAGTCGGATGGCGGGAAAAGATCGCTCCCAGGTGAGCAGGCAAGGGCCCCGGGGAAAACTCTGGCAGATGATGTCCGAATTTCCCGGGTTTTGGGGCTGCAGTCGGGGGGGAGTTTTATCGCTCCTAGGGGAGCAGGAAAGGGCCCGGGGGGTTTTTCTCCCCGTGACGTCCAAAACCCCCTGGAGGGAAATTTCAGGGGGGTTTTGGGGACAAAAAAACCGCCCCGGGGAACAGGCGGGGGGAAAATGGAATCAGGGTGATGGTGAAACAGAGTTGACTGCACAGGAAAACATTGCTCGGGCCCCCCTACATTAAGGGGGAAGCCCTAATATAGGGTGGAGTCTCCAGCATTGGGGGAAAAATGATTTGGGGAAAAAGCCGCGCGGCTCCTTTAAAAGGGGGGGGGGGGTGCGGGCGCGTTTTTCCCAAGGCCAGTAGCAGGGGGGAAAGGGGGCGCGGGGCCGCAGGGGGGAAGGAGAGCGGAAAAGGGGGGGGGGGGAGGAGAGCGACGTCCCTGTCTGCAGCAGGCCCGGGCCCCGGGGGGCCTTTTTTTTTTTCCCCCCCCCAAAAAGGAAAAACCCCCCCCTTTAGGCCGAAAGGAAAAATTTTGGTAGGATGGGGGGGCCCCCTGGAGGGGTTTTCCCCGGAAAATTTTCCCAAAATTTTCTTTAAAGGGGGAAAACCCCCCTTTTTCCCAAAAAACCCCCAAAAAAAAGGGCCCTTTTTTTTCCCAAAAACCCTTTTTTTTCCAGAAGGGGTTTCTTCCCAAATTCACTCCGGGACCTGGGGGCCCCCGGGTTTTGGGCCTGGGGAACCCTTTGAGTTGAACCCCAAATTTGGGTTTTTTTAAAAAAAATTCCAAAATTTTGGGGGGGTTTTTAAAGGAAAAAAGGGGAGGGCTGGGGAAAAAGGCCAAAAGGGGGGGAAAACCGAGGGCCCCCCCCCTTTTAGGCCAAAAATTTAAAAAATTTAAAAGCCCCCCCTTTTTCCCCCGGAAAAAGGGAAATTTAAAAGGGGGAAAACCCAAAAAAATTTTTTTGCTTGCCCTTTTATCTTTTTCCCCGGGACTGAATTTTTCCCCGGCCCTTTTTTTTTCCCTGGGGGAACAAACCCTGAATTTTGCAGTGGCTTGTCACAAAGTTAAAAAAGGGAAAGGGGGCCGGGGGGGGTGGGGGGAAATTTAAAAAAAAAAAAATTTTGGGGGGAAAAAACCCCTCCCCTGATTTTTTTAAAATTCCCCCCCAAAAAGGGGGGGCCCACCCAGGGCCCCAAATTTTGGGGGGGGCAAAGGGGGAAAAAAAAAGGGGGAAAAAATAAAAATTTTTTAAATTCCCCCCAATTGTCCAATTTTGGGGGGGGGGTTTGGGGGGAAAAACCCCCCAAAAGGGGAAAAAAAATTTCCAAAATTTAAATTTTTAATAACTGAGGTGAAAGGGCCCCACTCCGGCAAAGGGGGGGGGGGGGGAAAGAAGGAAAGGGGGGTTTTTTGGGGGGGGGAAACTGGCCAGGGGCCAAAAGGGTTAACGGAAACCGGCAAAATCTTTCCATCTTGGGGAAAAAGGGGGGCAGGCCAAAATTTCCCTTTTTAAAACCCGGCCCCAAAAAGGGCAGAACCCCCTTTTGAAGTTTTCCCCCCTTTTAAAAAAGGTGCAGGGGGCAGGGGGGGTTTGTTGGGTCAGGGGGGGCGGAAAAATTTTCCCCCCGGTAAAGGAGGTGGGTTTTCCGGGGAATTTTGCGGTTAACAAAGTCTATTACGTCTTTGTGCAGGGTAGGCCACCAATAATGCCGGGTAATGAGTTGGAGGGTCTTTCTTTGACCAGCGTGGCCAGCGAGTTTAGACGAGTGACCCCAATGTAGGATTCTCTTCCGATCGGTTTCTGATACGAACGTCTTACCAGGAGGGAGACGATTTAGACTCACGGGAGCCACCTGCATCACTCTGGCGGGATCGATGATATGTTTAGGCTCATCTTCGAGATCCGACACCAGGAAAGACCGAGACAAGGCATCCGCCTTGACGTTTTTGTCAGCTGGGCGAAAATGCAAAAGAAAATCGAAGCGGGCAAAAAACAAGGACCACCGGGCTTGACGAGGATTAAGTCTCTGTGCCTGCTGGAGGTATGCCAGATTTTTGTGGTCCGTGTAGATGATTACCGGATGAAGAGCCCCTTCGAGTAGGTAACGCCACTCCTCCAATGCCAACTTAATGGCCAATAGCTCTCGATCTCCTATGGAGTAGTTGCGCTCGGAGGAGGAGAAGAGTTTGGAGAAGAAACCGCAGGATACCATCCTCCCGGATGGCGATTTTTGGGTAAGAACCGCTCCGGCTCCAGCAGAGGAAGCGTCCACTTCCAGGAAGAACTGCTTGTTGCCATCCGGGCGATGCAGCACTGGAGCGGAAGAGAAGGCCTGTTTCAGAGAAAGGAAGGCCTCCTCTGCTTCGGGCGTCCACTGTTTGGGGTTAGCATCCTTGCGAGTGAGCGCTGAGATTGGAGCAGTCCTGGAAGAGAAGTGCGGTATGAAGAGACGGTAATAGTTGGCAAATCCCAGGAACCGCTGAATGGCCTTCAACCCCTCCGGTCGGGGCCACTTCTCGATGGCAGACAATTTCTCCGGATCCATTCGTAGGCCTGTCTGAGAAATGATGTAGCCCAGAAACGGAAGCGATGTCTGCTCAAAGAGGCACTTCTCATATTTGGCGAAGAGGTGATTCTGCCTGAGCCTGAGCAGAACCTGACGAACATCCCTCCGGTGAGACTGAAGATCCGGAGAGAAGACCAAGATGTCGTCAAGGTACACCACAACGCAGGAATAGAGGAGGTCCCGGAAGATGTCGTTGACCAACTCCTGAAAGACTGCTGGAGCATTACAGAGACCAAAGGGCATCACCAAGTACTCGTAGTGGCCGTCCCGGGTGTTGAATGCCGTCTTCCATTCATCTCCTCGACGGATACGAACCAGGTTGTATGCTCCACGAAGATCTAGTTTGGTGAAGACTCTAGCCCCTCTAAGACGATCAAACAGTTCTGGAATGAGCGGAAGAGGGTACTTATTCTTCACCGTGATCGAATTTAGGCCTCTGTAGTCAATACAGGGACGGAGAGATCCGTCTTTCTTTTTAACGAAGAAGAAACCTGCTCCCGCTGGGGAGGTAGATTTCCGGATGAATCCCTTTGCTAAGTTCTCCTCGATATATTCGGACATCGACCTGGTCTCAGCAGCAGACAACGGGTAAATACGCCCACGAGGAGGCGTAGTACCGGGCAACAGGTCAATCGGGCAATCATATGGTCTATGCGGGGGTAATGTCTCTGCTTCCTTTTTATTGAAGACATCAGCAAATGACCAATATGGAATCGGGAGTCCAGGTAGATTAGCAGGTGTAGGAGAAGAATAGACAGGATGAACAGGCACCAGACATGTTTTATGACAGTCCTGTCCCCAGCGAAGAACCTCTCCATTCTGCCAGTCGAGCACAGGTGCATGTTTTTGGAGCCAAGGCAGACCTAGTAAGAGAGCATGAGAGAGTCCAGGTAAAACATGAAACGAGATGCTCTCAGAATGCAACATTCCCACCTGCAGGGTTATGACTTCAGTGATAAGTCGGATGGGACGAGGTAGGAGGCCCCCATCCACAGCAGCAACAGATACAGGTTCAACAAGAGGTTTGGTGGGAATGTGATACTTCTCTACTAGAGCCTGTGACACGAGATTCCCAGCTGCTCCAGAATCAAGTTGGGCCATTTCGAAGTGGCGGTTCTTACCGATCAGAATTGAAACCGACAGCAGCAGGGATGAAGAGGATTTATTTTTGTCTAGATTGACCTCTCCGAGCGAACCTAGACACAGGCGTTTTCCCGACTTCTCCGGACAGGTTTGGATCCAGTGCTCCTTACTGCCGCAGTAGAAGCAACTTTTCTCGGCACGGCGTGAGTCCTGACGGGCTTTGACCATCTTGGTCTGGTCGACCTGCATAGGCTCAGCAGGGTGCACCTGAGGAGAAACGGAAGAGGTTATAGATCTCTGACACGAGGGTGCAAGATGGGAAAACTCTTTTTTACGGGTGATCTCTTTGGCTCGTTCCTGGAACCGTAGATCAATTCGATTGGCAAGATTTATTAAATCATCAAGCAAGGTTGGAATGTCCCGACCGGCAAGTTCGTCTTTAATACGGCCGGACAGACCCTCCCAGAAGACCGAAATTAGAGCTTCATTGTCCCAAGCTAGTTCTGAGGCTAAAGTCCGGAACCGTATGGCATATTGACCAACGGTGAAACTCTCCTGACGGAGACGCAGCAGAGATGATGCAGAGGAAGTCTTCCGTCCAGGTTCGTCGAATACCTTCCGGAAGGCCGAGAGAAACGCAGGCAGGTCAGACACCAGAGGATCCTCTCTCTCCCAGAGAGGGTTAAGCCAGGCCAGGGCCTCTCCAGTGAGATGGGACATGATGAAGGCAATTTTGGCCCGGTCAGAGTTAAACTGGTGTGCCAGGAGTTCAAAATGCAGGGTGCACAGATTAATGAAACCCCGAGCCAGAGCAGGATCGCCTCCAAACCTAGGAAGAGCTGACAGTCGGGGTCCGGGAATGGAAACCACGGAATTGGGAATCAGCGGGACTGACGGATTATGAGTCATGGCTCCAGCGATGGTTGCTATTGATGATTTCAGAGTGTCCAGACGGGATTTGACGTTCCGCAGGTGACCCAGGATGGCCTCCTGTTGAGACCTCTGGCGAGACAGCTCATGACACAGTTCCGGGAGTGAAGGGGTTTGGGTGCCACCGGGTTCCATGGCCCGAGCAAACTGTAACGGGTCTGGTGGGTGGAACTACTGACGAGACAGGTCAGGTTGGTGGAACCACAAAGCTTTATTATACAAGAGAGTTTACTTGTAAGAGAGCGGGTGGCACCTGGGAAAAGGGCAGGGATTCACGGCAGGAGATATATTTTTAGTTTCTGGACAGGCAGGTTTGTCACAGCAAGTGACCAAGGAAGTCTCTGGGCAGGAAGGTTGTAACGGTAAGTAACCGAGGCAGTCTCTGGACAGGCAGGTTGTCACGGCAAGTGACCAAGGCAGTCTCTGGGACAGGCAGGTTGTCATGGCAAGTGACCAAGGCAGTCTCTGGGACAGGCAGGTTGTCACGGCAAGTGACCAAGGCAGTCTCTGGGACAGGCAGGTTGTCACGGCAAGTGACCAGGCAGTCTCTGGGACAGGCAGGTTGTCACGGCAAGTGACCAGGCAGTCTCTGGGACAGGCAGGTTGTCACGGCAAGTGACCAAGGCAGTCTCTGGGACAGGCAGGTTGTCACGGCAAGTGACCAAGGCAGTCTCTGGGACAGGCAGGTTGTCACGGCAAGTGACCAGGAAGTCTCTGGGACAGGCAGGTTGTCACGGCAAGTGACCAGGCAGTCTCTGGACAGGCAGGTTGACATGGCAAGTGACCAGGCAGTCTCTGGAACAGGCAGGTTGTCACAGCAAGTGACCAGGCAGACTCTAGACAGGCAGGATGTCACAGCAAGTGACCAGGCAGACTCTAGACAGGCAGGTATATACGACCTGATATGGTGGAGCCTCCAGGTAGGCTGCAGTCGGATGGCAGATGATCGCTCCCAGGTGAGCAGGCAAGAGCCGGGGATCTCTGCAGATGATGTCCGAACTTCCGGATGGAGCTGCAGTCGGATGGCAGATGATCGCTCCCAGGTGAGCAGGCAAGAGCCGGGGATCTCTGCAGATGATGTCCGAACTTCCGGATGGAGCTGCAGTCGGATGGCAGATGATCGCTCCTAGGTGAGCAGGCAAGAGCCGGGGATCTCTGCAGATGACGTCCGAACCTCTGGATGGAACTGCAGACGGATGGCAGACAGGCAAGCCGACAGGTAACAGGCAGGAAACTGGAATCAGGAGCTGATGGCTGAAACAGAGTTAGACTGCACAGGAACAACATTGCTCGGGCACCTACATTAAGGAGGAAGCCCTTAATATAGGGTGGAGTCCTCCAGCATTGGCTGGAGACTGATTTGGAAAATGCGCGCGGCTCCTTTAAGAGCGGGGGAGGGTGCGGGCGCGTGCCCTAAGGCCAGTAGCAGGGAAGGAGCGCGCGGGACCAGCAGGGCGGAAGGAGAGCGCCGAGGACAGGTGAGGAGAGCGACGTCCCTGTCTAGCAGCAGGCAGGGACGCGGGCGCTACAGATTATTTATTTGATTCTTTTTTCACACAAAAAGATACAAAAACAAAACAATCAGATGCTGATCAGTGATGTACACTGTAGTGCAGTGGGGTTGGTGCAGTGTGACAGATCAGGCAGTGACCCAGGAAAGTTCAAAACAAAGTCTCTTTTAATGATCAGCCTATTCACAAACAGAAAGTAAATAGGATCCTCCCGATCGCATGGGAAACAAAGACAGTCCATGACCAAGACCGGTTGCCGTGGGCAACTGCACTGCCGTGTACTCTGAAGGGTGCCAGGCCTTTTGGCTCTGTGTTGCCTGACACAGTTTGAGCTCTGCAGAGCCTTCTGCTCTACACGCTTGCAAAACCAAACTGACACACCCAACCCTCTACTGCAAGGGCTTTTTCAAGGAACCTGTGCCCGTAGGCCACATGGAAAACCTGGCCGGGGAGGAAACAGACCGCCCCACTACCATCCTGTAGTCCATTTAAAAAATAAAAGCCCAGAGCAGGTTTTCCTAAACCTGCCTTGAACAAATAACTTGCCCAAGAACAACACTTTTATTTTGCATTGCAATCACAGCTATGCCTGTGACTGCAATGCACTCCCATGGCCTCAATATGCTTCTGTGCGCCTCCTGGGGGAAACAAAGCGACCCTCGCATATGACAGTGGTCATTGCCTCACAACACGCTCAACGGCTGCAGGACGCATGCACGGATGTGGTGTCAAGGCGGAGAATAAAAAAAGTAAGGAAATAAAATTTGTGGCCAAAAGCGAGCACAGGTGCCGATCGGTGATTTGCATCACTGTTCAGCGCTCGGCGTCTGCAGGATCCACTCATGGAGGTGGTGCAAAGGGTGGTAAAATGGACAGGGAGAAAAAAGTCCTAGAAAAAAGTGAGTACAGGTGCCGATCAGTGATGTGAGTCACAGATCAGTGCTCGGTGCTGCAGAACGCACGCACAAGAAAAAAAATGACAAAAATAAATTGATTAAATACTTATCAGAGATCAAGTACTGATCAGCACACGGCGGCAGAAGTGGGGTGGGGAAGGGGTTGGGTAGAGAGAGAAAAGGGAGATTGGGGTGGATTAGGAAAAGGCAGGGGACCGAAACAGGTAACGGAACAGGAACATCTTTCTTCTAACAGCAGCAGCACAAGTAGTGATGGCGCAGGCTTCAAAAAGTCTGTGCCACTATAAGGCCCAGCACAGCCACAGCAGGCAGACACAGTGACCGCTCTGCAACGTCTGCATGCTAAAATGAAGAGGTGCAGAGCGGTCAGTGTGGGGTCAAACTGCGTCTCTGCTCACTGGTGCGATCAGACGTAATCATCCGATTGCACCAGTCAGGTGCAATGGAGATGCTGCGGTCTCCTACCACCAGAATATGATCTGCGCTGTTACAGCAACGATCATAGGCTGGACTTCACTGTTTCATACAATTACTTTGAAATTGCTGTAATTTTCGGTTCAGATTTGAGCAGCCAATCACAGCGGTTATAGTTTTGAGGGATGTGACGAAACCCCCTGTGGCAATGAGTGCTGATGCCATGCTGTCAGATACAGCTGCCACCTTCATGCGATCGCCATGCGTTTAGTCGCGGTGGTCACATGAACGCCATGACATACCTTTACTTCATCGGTCAGGAACTCCTTCCCTTCCATGACATATAGTTAAGTCAAATGTCATGAAGAGGCTAACTGTTTACTATGCGGTGGAGCTGGGTTCCTATATTATCACATAGCCTTTATTCATTCACACTGCCCCCTATAGTCCTAGACACCTTCCCTAAAAGGATTGGGGGTCAACAAATTAAATCCTGTACATAGATCTTTACAGCTTGGAGAAAGCATCTCTGGGAGAGTTCGAAAACAGACTAAAGGTGAAAAGCAAAGGAAGAGGAAATCAGTGCAGGATAGAAGCTGTGCTCGTCTATGACTTACCTCAGCGCAGAGCTCACATCCAGCCTATATTACTGGGAGAGACACTAGACAAGAAAGAAGATCAGTGTAAATCAGGGGCTCTGAAAATGGCTGCAGACTGTTACCATAGCCCTGCATTGTGCATAGTGATATGCCGGGAATGCTGGCGGTAGCTCCAGCCCTATGGGAGTCATCATTATTACCTGATTGTATAGTCAGTGTAAAGTTCCCGCCATGTGAGCTTGTAGCTGCAGTCACGGCAGTGTACACGGCTGAATACACACTGTAAATACTGCTCCTTCCATTGCTGCAGCCTCGGAGCAGCAGACAAGAAACCTCCGCTCTTTCCCCAGTGCAGAGAGCGGCTGGATAGAGGGAAGGTCGGGGAACTATAGAGACCTCAGCCGGGCAGAGAGAGGCAAGCACTTGTTTCTTACCGGACCCGTATCTCCCGTGCACGCCGCTAGGTGGCACTGTGGCGCGGCTGCTGCAGAGTGATGCGGTGGAGCGCTGGTCCTCAGTGATGTTCGCTGCTGTTTAGGGTCCCCCGGATTGGGATTTCGGGGTCTGTGTGACCAGTGCAGGTGGGCAGTGCGGATGCGGATACTTATGTCATTAAAACGGGGTGCAGCACGTGCTTGGGGTCTTTCACTACAGTAGTCCCGTGCAGGAGGCTGCACAATAGGAGGCGGTCACAGCCGTGCATCATATGGACTAATGTTACACTACTCTCTATGAGACTAATGACTGTGCTGTGATGTGGGGCATCCTGTGACTTTGACGTCTTTGTAAAACTGCAACACCCAGCATGCCCTGACAGTATTGCCTTATCAGTGTCATCTGAGAACTGTAGTTTTGCAATTGATATAAAGCCAAAGTTGGTATGTGAATTATTGCGATTATTAGTGCTGTACTGAAAGGGATCACCTATTCTATGTGCAGCCACTTCTACCGCCACACAGTGCACCTTTGTAGCTCACCTACCGCCACACAGTGCACCATTCTAGCTCACCTACCGCCACACAGTGCACCTTTGTAGCTCACCTCGCCACACATGCACTTTGTAGCTCACTCGCCACACAGTGCACCTTTGTAGCTCACCTACTGCCACACAGTGCACCTTTCTAGCTCACCTACCGCCACACAGTGCATCTTTCTAGCTCACCTACGCCACACAGTGCACCATTCTAGCTCACCTACCGCCACACAGTGCACCTTTCTAGCTCACCTACCGCCACACAGTGCATCTTTCTAGCTCACCTACTGCCACACAGTGCACCTTTGTAGGTCACCTACTGCCACACAGTGCACCTTTGTAGCTCACCTACTGCCACACAGTGCACCTTTGTAGCTCACCTACTGCCACACAGTGCACCTTTCTAGCTCACCTACCGCCACACAGTGCATCTTTCTAGCTCACCTACCGCCACACAGTGCACCTTTGTAGCTCACCTACCGCCACACAGTGCACCTTTGTAGCTCACCTACCGTCACACAGTGCACCTTTGTAGCTCACCTACCGCCACACAGTGCACCCTTGTAGCTCACCTACCGCCACACAGTGCACCTTTGTAGCTCACCTACCGCCACACAGTGCACCTTTGTAGCTCACCTACCGCCACACAGTGCACCTTTGTAGCTCACCTACTGCCACACAGTGCACCTTTGTAGCTCACCTACCGCCACACAGTGAACCTTTGTAGCTCACCTACCGCCACACAGTGCACCTTTGTAGCTCACCTACTGCCACACAGTGCATCTTTCTAGCTCACCTACCTCCACACAGTGCATCTTTCTAGCTCACCTACCGCCACACAGTGCATCTTTCTAGCTCACCTACCGCCACACAGTGCACCTTTCTAGCTCACCTACCGCCACACAGTGCACCTTTCTAGCTCACCTACCGCCACACAGTGCACCTTTCTAGCTCACCTACCGCCACACAGTGCACCTTTCTAGCTTACCTATCGCCACACAGTGCACCGTTCTAGCTTACCTACCGCCACTTAGTGCACCTTTCTAGTTTACTTAATGCCACACAGTGCACCTTTCTAGCTTACCTACCGCCACTTAGTGCACCTTTCTAGTTTACTTAATGCCACACAATGCACCTTTCTAGCTCACCTACCGCCACAGTGCACCGTTCAGCTTACCTACCACCACACACTGCACCTTTGTAGCTCACCTACCGCCACACAGTGCACCTTTGTAGCTCACCTACCGCCACACAGTGCACCTTTGTAGCTCACCTACAGCCACACAGTGCACCTTTGTAGCTCACCTACCGCCACACAGTGCACCCTTATGGTTTACCTACCGCCACACAGTGCACCCTTCTAGCTCACCTACCGCCACACAGTGCACCTTCTAGCTTACCTACTTCCACACAGTACAACTTTTTGTCTATTGCCACACTGTGCGTGCAGAGGGGGCCATGAGGGCATCACGCTGTGTGCGTGGAGGGGGTGCACATCACAGTTCCTAATTCTGAGCTTTATAGATCTTTGTCCAATAGTCCTGTAGGTGTTTTGTGGTTGGGGGGAGCACAAGGTAAACATTCATGCAAGATGAGCACAACCACTTGTCCTGACACTGGTCTCTGTACCACTGCTGGCCTTCAGGAGCTGCCATAGATGAGGCTCTTGTTGATAGATCTAACCAAATAGGGGAACTTGCCATCCACAGTCATGGTAGCATGCACCAATAAGGACTAGATAGCAGAGCTGCAAAAATCAGCAATACCACTTAACATGACTGATTTGTACAGATGACGGAATATTTTAATCCAAGACTTTTCACTGGTGTCTTCATAGTGACTATATAGAATCTAAAATTGCCAAAGCTTTAAAAACATTTTTTTATTTTTCATGTACATATATTTGTTTACAGAACTGTCGCTGGTTCTCATGGGTCCTAAGCTTCACCATGTTCGTGCCGAAGAGACGGCAGTACGTGTGGCTGTCAGAATCCGGCCACTGCTTCCGAAGGAGGTTCTGCACGGTCAGCAGTCCTGTGTGCTTATTCATCCTGATCAGAAAGCACTAACTCTTGGCAACAATAGACATTTTGAGTTTCAAGATGTTCTGGATGAAGCCTGCAGCCAGGAGATTGCATACAATCGCTGTGTACAGTCACTGCTTGAATCATTTCTTCAGGGCTTCAATGTTACTGCAGTTGCTTATGGGCAGACAGGGTCTGGGAAGACATACACCATTGGAGAGGCAAGCATATGTGAGTATAAAGTGCACAGACATGAATACAAAGACTTTTTTTTTTTTTTTTTGCTTTTTATCACCTAATTGCATTTTATTGTTAAAGCCGGTGTTACACGTCTGACATTTGTTGTCTGAGTATAGACCGCAATATCTGGACTGGCCGAGGGTCTACTGATCCAAGCTCAACAATCCCAAAAGCAGCCTAATTTTAATATTGCAGCAACTAAGGGGCAATCTAATGCTTTTCATACACCAGTTTTCATGCTAGCCAATTTATTGAGAGGTGCTTTGCCAGCTGTCTATACACCTGAATGTCAGATGTATGCCAATCCATAAGTTGCCATTATTTGCAATATAATTTGCCCAATTTTAAGAGCTTCACTTACCGTGCTCTCACCAACTTTTGAAAGAGTGGGTGATAACAGTAGGAAAATATATATGGCTAGTGGCGCGTATTTATGCAATAAGAACCAGCTGCAAGTAAGACAGCAACCACAGTGGTCTAAAGTAAAAACCTCAATGAAAAAAAAAAAAAAAAAAAAATATATATATATATATATATATATATTATATATTATATATATATATATATATATATACACAGGGTGGTCCAAAAGTAGGTGGACAGAAACTAAAATTTTTTTTTTTAGGGACAACATCACATTTGAAGTCACTTTGATAGAAAATACCCAAAAGTGACACCATTCTGAAAACTGCACACCTCAAGGTGCTCAAAACCACGTTCAAGAAGTTTATTAACCCTTCAGGTGCTTCACAGCGATTTTTGGAATGTTTAAAAAAATGAAACATTTCACTTTTTTCACAAAATATTTACTTCAGATCCAATTTTTTTTGTTTTCCCAAGGGTAACATGAGAAATTGGACCGCAAAACTTGTTGTGCAATTTGTCTTGGGTACGCCGATACCCCATATGTGGGGGGGAACCACTATTTGGGCGCATGGTAGACGCTTTTTATTGCAAAAAAGTTTTTGCATCACCACATTTTGAGAGCTATAATTTTTCCATATTTTGGCCCACAGAGTCATGTGAGGTCTCGTTTTTTGCGGGATGATTTGACATTTTTATTGGTACCATTTTCGGGCCCATGACATTTTTTGATCGCTTTTTATTCGGGTTTTTGGGAGGCAGAATGAACAAAAACCAGCAATTCATGAATTTCTTTCCTCGTGTGGTAAAATTGATAAGGCAGTTTTATTCTTCAGGTCAGTACCATTACAGCGATACCTCATTTATATCATTTTTTATGTTTTGGTGCTTTTAGACAATAAAAACTATTTTATATAAAAAATAATTATTTTTGCATTGCTTTATTCTGCGAGCTATAACTTTTTATTTTTTCGCTGATGATGCTGTATGGCGGCTCGTTTTTTGCTGGACAAAATGACGTTTTCAACGGTGCCATGTTTATTTATATCCGTCTTTTTGATCGCGTGTTATTCCACTTTTTGTTCGGCGGTATGATGATAAAGCATTGTTTTTATACTGTCCACCTACTTTTGGACCACCCTGTATATATTTGCATTATTGTTCAAATTACAATAAAGGAAAAAAAATTAAAAGAGTACCGTAAGTCAACAATGCTAGTGAAACCAAGAGAGGGTTCAGTTGGCACA
The DNA here is from genome assembly GCA_033576555.1 of Oophaga sylvatica. Taxonomy (NCBI): domain Eukaryota; kingdom Metazoa; phylum Chordata; class Amphibia; order Anura; family Dendrobatidae; genus Oophaga; species Oophaga sylvatica. The sequence goes on from JARQOD010000004.1 coordinate 431,824,993, forward strand.
ATCGGTGATCAGTGTATAAAAATATAGATATGCTGAGACCAGGAGGTCTGAATAGTAAAGTGGAACTTTTTGCAATTCAGTGATTAACACCTGACAGAAATTACCAAGTGTACGTAAAACAACTCTGGAAAACGAAGGACCATCCCTGAGGAAGGAAACCGCTGATTTTCGAAACGCGTTGGAATTTTTGGTCCTTGCCATGCATCTTACTGGCTTTCATCAAGTAACTATATAGGTCACACAGGTCCTGCTCGTGCTGAGCTTCCTTCTGTGGACTGACGGAAGAACTACACCGAGCGTCTCTCACCTGCCGGGACAGCGCTCCAACTTCTTGTAAACGCTCTTTCAGTTCTCCCAAAGAGCGATCTACCATTACATCTATCACAATACTACGGCAGTCTTATGAGCATACTGGCATTCCAGCAGTGAAACACGGTAACTCATCACCATGGGACCATCCCTCGAGACGTTTAATGGACTAGAGGGTGGCCCGATTCTAACGCATTTGGTATTCTAGAATATGCTCATTTGCTCATTTTCCCCTCCATTTGCTCTCTAACACAGGTTCTGTGACAGTCCTTGTGACGTTGCTAAGGCCGCGTTCTGGTATCCAAGGGGCGTGCCCGCACAACTCCCCCAGCAATACCCACATCCAATCCGGAGGCAGGCCGGACTGCGCCTGTCGCTGATTGGTCGCGTCCAGCCGGGCGCGACCAATCAGCGACGCGGGATTTCCGTTACGGACAGAATTAGATGATTATATATAGTAGAGTAGATGGTGGCCCGATTCTAACGCATCGGGTATTCTAGAATAGTAGAAAAAGGGGAGAAGCCAGCGCCGCACATGGTCAGCATGCAATATATAAAGTGTGACCCTTCATCTGTGGTTGCTGGTCTGGCAGTGCAGAAGTCACATCTGAAATGTCCATCTCCGGACCTGGTCGGCTTTCACCTGCGCTTGCCTTACTGGCACCATGGGAGTGATACAGCAATGCTTCAGGTACTTTTGTTTTGATTTTTTGCAGTCTTGCTTTTATACATTGAGGCCGTAATGGCACAGCGAAAATAAAAAACGTAGAGTAGGACTGCCCCATATGAGAATGCCTTGTCGTGGCGGGGTGGCTCAAAGAATTGATCAATTATTTGCCAAATGTCTCATTTTTAATACAGTTAGAATCCAATATGTGCATATGCACTTTATATATTGCATGCTGACCATGTGCGGCGCTGGCTTCTCCTCCCTTTTTTTTACTATTCTAGAATATGTATGTAGTTTATTTATGAGCTGCTGGGGTGTATATAGAGGCTGCTGGGTGTTATAGGGCTGCTGCTGGGGTATATGTGGAGGCTGCTGCTGCTGGGGTGTATATAGAGGCTGCTGCTGGAGTATATGTGGAGGCTGCTGCTGCTGGGGTATATGTAGAGGCTGCTGCTGCTGGGGTATATGTGGAGGCTGCTAGTGCTGCTGGGGTATATGTGGAGGCTGCTGCTGGGGTATATGTGGAGGCTGCTGCTGCTGGGGTATATGTGGAGGCTGTTGCTGCTGGGGTATATAGGGGCTGCTGCTGCGGTATATGTGGAGGCTGCTGCTGCTGGGGTATATAGAAGCTGGTGGGGTGTACGTGGAGGCTGCTGCTTGGGTATATAGAGGCTGCTGGAGTGTACGTGGAGGCTGCTGCTGCTGGGGTATATGTGGAGGCTGCTGGGGTATATGTGGAGGCTGCTGGGGTATTTGTGGAGGCTGCTGCTGGGGTATATGAGGAGGCTGCTGGGGTATGTGTGGAGGCTGCTGCTGCTGGGGTATATGTGGAGGCTGCTGCTGCTGGGGTATATGTGGAGGCTGCTACTGCTAGGGTATATAGCGGGTGCAACTGGTTGTGTGTACGTGGAGGCTGCTGCTGGGGTTTACGTGGAGGCCGCCGGTCGGGGTACTTCCTCTGCGAGCAGCCGGGAGATGACCGGCTGGCGCCAGTCATCTCCCGGCCGCGTCGCCGCTGACCTACATGCGCCGCCGATCTCCCGACTATAGCGGTGGCGTGCGGGGTTCAAATCCTGCTCCAATTCGTGGCCGGACTCCGCCGGGCGCGACCTATCAGCGACGCGGGATTTCCGTTACAGACAGACAGAATTAGACGATTATATAGTAGATATGTCGTTTTGACTCCATGTTTGTGATTGTTCGAGCTTTAAACAATTCATGAGGATAAATGCGTTCACTCTGGAGTCTTTATTAGTTTAGTGCCAGATTTAGAAGGTATATGATATACTGACCACGCTTTTATTATTATTATTATTTATTTATATAGCGCCATTAATTCCATGGTGCTGTACATGAGAAGGGGTTACATACAAAGTTATAGATATTGTTTACAGTAAACAAATTTACAATGACAGACTGGTACAGAGGGGAGAGGACCCTGTCCTTGCGGACTTACATTCTACATTTATCTGTTTGCAGGTCTGATCACTACAGTCCTGGTTGCCTCTACTTTACCCTGAGTGTTGGGTCTCTAACCTGAGATTTTTATATACTGTGATCACTAATTGTGCCAATTGAACCCTCTCTTGGCCCTGGTAGCATTGTTGACCTAGTCTTTTAATGTTTATCCTTTATTGTAATTTGAGACATAGCGCGAATATACCGTATATATTGTTTTCATTAAAGGATAAATATGGAGTGCGCAATAATTTCCAACTTTTTTTACACCATTTTTCCTGTGAAATTGTTTCATGTCAGCTTCTATCTCAGACGATGAACAAGGCATTATTCCACGTGCAATGGCGGAAATTTTTAAACTGGTTGATGAAAACGATCTGATTGACTACACAATCCGAGTGTCCTACCTGGAGGTGTATAAAGAGGAGTTCAGAGATCTTCTAGAAGTGCAGACATCTAGTAAAGACATTCTTATCAGAGAGGATGATAAAGGCAACATCGGTAAGTAATGGCAGTCTGCCTTACAGACATCTGTCCTGTTGTGTCAGAGCAATTGATTATTTTTCAGTACGCTGGCTTGGAATAATCTGCTAATTTTTTGATAAGGCTAAAGGTTCTGTCACACTAAGCGAGATTAGTCGTTAGCGACTTAGCTGTGTGTGACATGTAGCAGCGATGTGGCCCCTGCTGAGACGTCGCTGATTGCTTATGAACGTTCTGAGCCGTTTTTTGGTCGTTGGTGTCCCGCTGGTGAGCCTGAATCGCTGAGTGTGACACCCTTTATGAACGACTTTACCAGCGTCGCAGGTGGGACTAGGTTTTCCCAACGACTGCAGAGGTCGTTATACAGATCGCTGACCTCTGATGAGATCTTTGTGTTTGGAAGCTAACTAGCGATCGCACAAGCGATCTCGCCAGGTTGTGTCGTTGTCGTGATCGCTAGTGCGATCGCTAGGTGTGACAGACTTTAAGTTATACAATGCTTTACACCGAGCACTATGCTGACGTTTCCGTTGGAATTCCCTAAAAAGTGTATTCTGACTGCGATCCCACAGAGCCATTCACTTGAATGAAGCTGAATGAGTCACTGTGGACACTGTCTGGCCTCAGTCCTGACCGTATTCCTTTATTTCCAACTTGTGCTAAAATGTGGTTAACCCCAAAAAGGGTTCAGTGTAAAACATTGTATAAGTGTGCACAATACTTTGCTGTGTTCCGGGACATAGTTAACCGGCGCATGCGTACTAATGATTTTCGGCTTTGCCCGCCATTGGACAAAGCATACTGCGCGTGCGCAATTCAAGATTGCAATGCTTACGTGCGTTATATGGAAGGCAACGACTACAATTCCCAGAAATAATGCAGACAGCGGCGAAAAACAGGTTAAGGCAAGTACCCAAAACACCGCCCATCGGACCGGACCTCCATCATTTAAATATCCCGCCAATTTAGGGTGACAGATTCCCTTTAATGAAGTATGTGGATGACTCGGATACGTAGGCTGAATGTTTGTTTTTTTTTTTCAAGCTGAGCTTCTGATTTGACGGTAGGTAAAAATTTGTTTAGTAGTTAAAAGGAGTCTACTAGCAGAAAGTAGCAGTTCAAAAAAAGCACAGGTGCACCTTTGTTGTGATCAAGAAATTTAGTGCACCTTCCCACCTATTTGTTATCTATATCTATCTATCTATCTATCTATCTATCTATCTATCTATCTATCTATCTATCCATCCCTTCTTTTCCTCAAATGACAGTTCTGGCTTTGTAGGTGCCAGAGGAACATAGACGGAAAACAAATAGGTGGGAAGGTGCCATGAACTGCTCGCCTACACCAAGGTTGTATCGTGCTTGGTTTTGATCAATTATTTTGTTCTGACAGAGTCCCTGAATAGGCAGACTCTGACATATCAGACATTTTGGAAAATTTCTTATAAGGGTATGTACACACAGCGTCTTTTCGGCATATTCCACCTGGAATCTGCATGAGAAAGCACCCATTGCGGTGGACAAGTTTCATCTTATGTCATGTTTTTTAGCTGCTTCACGATTTAAAGACCTTGAAGTGATTAAAAGAAGTGACATGCTCATTCTTCAGGCTGCTTTTGCTGGGAAGCCGCCTGCTCTTTATACTTTAAACAGAACCTGACACTTGATACATGCTGATACATCTTTGGGTAGCATGTATCAGGCACTGGCTATATGAACACAACCAGGTATGCTTGACTGTTAAAACATGCTTTATTAGCTGCCAAGGCCACACTATAGATTAGTCAGACAACGGGTCCCCAGCGGCTTCTCGCCCGCTACCTTGTCTCTACCTGCGTGCATGTATAGAGAGAGACCTGTTACTCCAGGGCAGCAGGTGGGGACAAGCCTCCTATTAAAGTATACTGTGACTTACGCCACTGAGTGCAATATTGTGCTGTTAAATCTTAAAAAAACAATAGTACTTGTACATGTGGTCGCATTGAGACTGCGGCTTGGCAGTTGCCAAGAATCCAAACCTGTCGGATTTCAACCACATTCGCTTTCATTAGTTGTGATCTTAGCAGTGTGACCTTCCGGTCTGCATGTCTCACAGCCAAAAGCTCCATGAAGCCATAGCCTTAATATTACATGAAATAATGAGAAACATCGCTGTTAGAGGGCAGCACTGCTGACACGCACCGCTGGAGTCCTGGGCTGAACTCTTACCAGAACCATATTTACCTAGGTTTCTTCCTGGCTCTTTGTTTTTCTCCTCACTTTATATCATGCCAAGGTTAATTGGCTCCTAAAAGTGAATCATCCGAGTAGGGCAGTGTAAAGGAAACATTGACAACTGGTTCTATGTTTCACATAATTTCTTGTTTTTCTTTTCTTTAGTGTTGTGTGGCGTAAAGGAGACAGAAGTGGAAGGACTTGATGAAGTGCTTAGCCTTCTAGAAATAGGCAATACTGCTAAGCATACAGGAGCTACTCAAGTGAATACCCTGTCTAGCCGCTCACATACCATCTTCACTGTCACATTGGAACAGAGGAGAGTAGTTGGTCGAGTCACCAGAATGACCAATGGTGAGGATGGTCCAGGTCTAGCAATTGGCCAGGTCCTGTCTTCCAAGTTCCACTTTGTAGACCTGGCTGGTTCTGAACGTATACTGAAAACGGGCAATACTGGGGAGAGGCTGAAAGAAAGCATTCAGATCAACTCTGGGTTACTGGCCCTGGGTAATGTCATCAGCGCCCTTGGGGACCCAAAGAGGAAAGGGAGCCATATCCCATACAGAGATTCCAAGATCACCAGGTACCATCAAATGCCTAATGCTTACAGCATGTTCATGGTTTATTGTTGTTTAACTTCTCAAATGCATAACAAATTATTTTCTCACTAGCAATTCATTGGATTGTTCTGGCGTGGGCTGCCTGGGCTTTTTACAATATAATTGCCCAGGAAAAACTGCTTTTTTGGTGCTCCTGTTTCAGAGTTTATAGACTCTTATTTTATTTTGCGGGAGGTTTTGTTCGGATTTGCTCAGCGTGAACACATTCATGTACTAAATTCCTGACATCTTTGTAATAGTTTCTTTTCAGAATGTTTATTTGTGTTTCTCTGCCTTGTCTACTTTGGATTGTGCAATGAATGGATGACGTGTCATTTCTTCATAGGATCTTGAAGGATTCCCTTGGAGGAAACGCCAAGACTGTTATGATTTGTTGCATTAGTCCTTCAGCTTCAGACTTTGATGAAACTTTGAACACCCTGAACTACGCCAACCGTGCACAGAATATTAAAAATAAAGCAACTGTCAACTGTAAGAAAGATGCCGAGCGAGTGGAAGACCTACAGCATCAGATAAAGTCGCTGCAGCGCGCCCTCGAGCAGAGACATCGATCAGAAACACGAATTCTAAATAGATTTGACCCTTCTAAGTGCGTGGCCCAAAGGTCTACGGAAGATCATGTGTCCCGACTAATGGCAGAGTGTACACATTATAGGACTTGTACAGACACAGGTTACCTCCTTCTTATGGACTTTCTATCAGAGGGAGGGCTGTCTCCTTCTCAAGCCCAGAAGGTGAAGGACTGGATGTGTGCAGTAGAAGAGGAAAGGAGTGAAGTGACATCCGCTTCTGGGTTAGATAGTGGGATTGAGAGCTCAACTGTGGAGGAACCCATGAAAGAGATTGGCAGGAGACCGACAAAAGGCAAGGTATAAAGCCAATAATAGTGCCGTGTATAAAGTCATTAATAGTGCGGTGTCTAAAGCCAAGGAATAAATCCAATAACAGTGCAGCATATAAATCCAAGGTATAATGCCAATATCGGTGCAGTGTATAAATCTGATAATGGGTAAAAAAAAAAAAGAGCAAGAATTAGTGTAGAGACGGCACTGGTAACCCTATAATATATAAAGCAACAATATTATAGGGTTACTGATTCCATCTATACACCATTTCTTGCTCTTTTTGACTTATTGTTTTTTCTCCATCGCCTCATTGGGGGACACAAGACCATGGGTGTTATGCTGCTGCCACTAGGAGGACACTAAGCAATACACAGAGAAAGTTAACTCCTCCTCCTGCAGTATACACCCTCTGTTGGCTCAATCCTGAACCAGTTCTTGCTTAGTGTCTGTAGGAGGCACTAGGGTCTGGTTTCAGACCTCAAGATTATTTCCATTTTTTATTTTTTATTCTTAATATTATTTTTAATATATTTTTTACAATGATCTGGAAGGGCGACGGGTCTTGTAGGAAAAGTCCCGATCTCCCACAACCTTCAACAGGCGGGAACGCGGAGTGTCGCCTCCACGTACCCCCTCCTGCAACGCTACCATCGGGCGACGGATCCCTCTAATGGGCCGCTCTCCCCATGTGTCTATCGGCTGTAAGACGCGCTCCGGATTTTTTTGGGAACAGTTAACCCCTCACCACCTCTAATGAAAGCGGCTGGTGCTAGGATGATTGAAATGGAACCCTCTCCGCCTCCCTATGAAAGGGATGGTGGATCGAGGATGTATGGACGCGCCAGCCATCGGTACTCCGAGCCAGGAGGCTCCGCAGTGAGTACATCACAAAAATGCTGATTATTGCGATGTCTGTGTCTGCTGCGCTGTCGGCGGCGGGGCCGCCGCCTGGATTACCGCCTCTTCCCCGTCGCAGCTGCCTTTGCAATCCCGTTTGGGTCGCATGATCGGCGTCACAAAGATTTAAGTCCCCGATTGCGTTCTGGACGAGGTCGCAAGATCGGCGTCGCCCGCTTTTGCAATCTCAACGGCGTCGCAAGACCGGCGCCGCAAATTTAGGCCCCGGCTTCAGACCAGGTTAGGCCTCAAGAGGAGGGCGGGCTTACCGCACTCCTAGTTGGCTCCGCCCACATCGCTCTCTGTTCTGGACCCGGCCATTGGCAGGGAGTGTTTAACTCCTCCCTAGTTTCTCCTGCTATTCCCTCCCATGTCTTCTGGCGCTTCTCGTGACACATGAGAAGCGCAAAAAACAGCATAATCTCGGCAGCCATCTTCCGGTCTCTCAGATCAACGCTGCGATACCAAAAGGACTATTCTTCAGCTCCTCACCTTCCTCTCGTGGGCTCGGACACAGGACCTGGGTAAGCTTCCCTTCCCCTGCAGCAGGCTCTCAGGTGCAGAATATGTCCCAATCAAAGGGATCTAAAAGGCCTGACAAAAACCACACTGTGGTGTATGCCGCCTGCGCTTCATGCAACGCTTCCCTGCCGTCAAAGCATGGTTCCCAATTCTGTGCATCATGTGCCCAAGAGCCCGCTGCTTCTAATGCTCAGGAGTCCCCTACTACCGTTCAGGAGTCCCTACCTATTCCTGATCCCAATGAGCCGGGTCCCTCAGGGTGGCCTGCGTTTCTGGCGCAGTCTATGGATTCTCTGACTAGGGCCTTGGATACCTTCCGTGGCTCCTCTTCTAGCCAAGGCGTTCCTTTTCCACAAAGGGGCCCGTTAGCCTTCAGAGAGACCTCATCAGACAGGGGCCGACCCGCGGCATCAGCTAAGCGGCCGTCTGGAAAACGCCGCCATAATGCATCCCCCAATCCATCTAGCGGTTCGGCATCTGCGAGCTCAGGCTCTCGCTCACCCTCTCCCAGGAATCTCAGTGATCATGAATCTGAGTACGAGTCGGATACGGGCGATGATCCCAACTCGCCAGAGTTTCAAGAGTCCTTAGACTCTCTCATAGAAGCGGTTAATAAAACCCTGAAGCTAGACGAAGAACCCGGGTCTCAACCGAATCATCCTATTTCTTTCAAAAGGGCTAAGCGCCCTCACAAGGTGTTTTGTAACCACCCAGAGTTTACGGACATTGTTCAGGGACATAGGGATCGTCCAGACAGACTTTTTTCAGGACTGAAGTCCCTGAAAGCACGATACCCATTTTCATCAACTGTAGCAAAAGAGTGGACCGAATCTCCAGTAGTAGATCCACCGGTATCTCGCTTAGCTTCAAAAACCCTTCTCTCTGTTTCAGATGGTTCATCCATTAAGAATCCCTCAGATAGACAGATCGACAACCTCGCCAAATCAATTTTTGAGGCTGCTGGAGCATCTCTCTCTCCTTCTTTCGCGGCCACCTGGGTGGCGAGGGCCATGGTGGCCTGGGCTGAGGATTTAGTTAAGACTACTAATGATATCCCTCTCCCCCCCGAAGCACGTAATCTGGCCTATCAGATTACTCGGGCGGGCGACTACATGGTCCATGCGTCCTTAGATGCAGCTAATTGCGCTGCACTCACAGCCGCCAATGCTATTGCCATTCGGAGGTCCCTTTGGCTCCGAGAGTGGCGTGCAGACTCTGCTTCAAAGAGGACTTTGACTTCGCTGCCTTATCATTCAGGGCGTCTCTTTGGAGATCGCCTTGATCAGATTATTTCTGATGCTACATGTGGCAAAAGTAAATTTCTTCCGCAGCGCAGAATCAATCGGCCTTTTCGGTCCCAGTACCAAAGCCGCTCCCGGCCTTTTCGGACCTCCTTTAATTAGTCTTCCGCTTCGACCTCGTCCCGAGCACCACGTTCTTCTCGCAGGGACAGGGGCTCGCAATCATCTTTCAGGTCCTCTCAGCCCTGGAAAAACAGATTTTCCCAGTCTGGAAACAAGAGCTCCTCCTCTCGCAAATTATCTTCCCAATGACTCCTTGCTGGGGACGGGGGACCCAATCAGGGTAGGCGGCCGCCTACTCTTGTTTCGCGATGTCTGGGGGTCGGTCGTTCAAGACCGGTGGGTCCGAGATCTTGTAGACTTCGGTTACAAGATCGAATTCTTATCTCTCCCCCCAAGGCGCTTCTTCCAGTCTCGTCCCCCAAAGTCCAAGCATCTCGCAACTCCCTTTCTTCAGGCCTTGAACATTCTTCGCACCAGCGGGGTCATCGTCCCAGTTCCTCACAAGGAAAGATTCAAGGGGTTTTACTCAAACCTCTTTGTGGTTCCCAAGAAGGACGGCTCTTTGCGTCCTATTCTGGATCTAAAATTGTTGAACAAATTCATCAGAGTCCGCCATTTCAGGATGGAATCTCTCCGTTCTGTCATCGCATCTCTAGAAAGAAAGGAATTCCTGGCGTCAATCGACATCAAAGACGCGTATCTACACATTCCGATTTTCAGGGGCCATCAAAAGTTTCTGCGTTTTGCAGTCGGAGAGGAGCATTTTCAATTTGCCGCTTTGCCCTTCGGACTCGCAACCGCCCCCAGAGTGTTCACAAAAGTCATGGCGGCCGTCATGTCAATTTTACACTCTCGGGGTGTGGTGGTCCTCCCGTACTTGGATGACCTGCTCATCAAAGGACCGACCTTTCGGGCCTGCACAGTGTCGAGATCACTATCGACACCCTCTCTCGCCTGGGCTGGTTAGTCAATTTGGACAAGTCCTCCACCATTCCCTCTCAGAAGATCCCTTTCCTGGGAATGATTCTGGACACCTCCCAAGGGTTGGTATCTCTCCCTCCAGAGAAGATTGCTTCTCTGAAGCGGGGAGTGCTCCTGTTGTCTCTAGGCCGCTCCCACTCTCTACGATTCGCCATGCAGGTCCTGGGGAAAATGGTAGCTTCCATCGAGGCAGTAACATTTGCTCAATTCCATCTCCGACCTCTTCAACAGGAGCTTATATCATCCTGGGACAGGAACCCAGCGTCCTTAGGTCGCCGCTACCGTCTTTCTCCCAGAGTCAGACGCTCACTAAAATGGTGGACAAATGCTTCATCACTGAATCAGGGAAAATCTTTTCTGCCTGTCCATTGGCTGGTAGTGACCACCGATGCCAGTCTCCTCGGATGGGGAGCAGTGTTCCTTCACCACACGGCTCAGGGCCGCTGGTCTCTTCCAGAGACACGTCTCCCGATCAACATCCTGGAGATCAGAGCTATCAAACTAGCTCTCTTGCATTTCCATCATCTTCTGGCCGGTCGTCCCATCTGGATCCAGTCAGACAACGCCACGGTCGTGGCGTACATCAACCGTCAGGGAGGCACTCGGAGCAGAACAGCGATGCTCGAGGTATCGCACATTCTGCGGTGGGCCGAGTCAAACTGCTCGCTCATCTCCGCGGTTCACATCCCAGGAGTGGACAATTGGGAGGCCGACTTTCTCAGTCGCCAAGGTTTAGATTCAGGAGAATGGTCCCTGCACTCGGAAATGTTTCACATCATTTGCCAGCGTTGGGGAATGCCGGATGTGGATCTCATGGCATCCAGACTGAATGCCAAAGTTCAGACTTTCATAAGTCGATCTCGCGATCCACTAGCCATCGGCTCGGATGCACTTGTCCTCCCTTGGAGTCAATTTCGCCTTCCTTACATTTTTCCACCTCTTCCGTTAATCCCCAGGGTGATTCGGAAGATCAAGGCGGAGGGTGTTCCTCTCATTCTTGTCGCCCCGGACTGGCCTCGCCGTCCGTGGTATGCCGAACTGGTGCGTCTGGTCGCAGATGTCCCCTGGAGATTACCGGATCGTCCGGACCTTCTCTCGCAGGGTCCAATTTACCATCACAATTCAAAAGCGCTGAATTTGACGGTATGGCCATTGAAGCCTGGATCTTAGGTCAGGCTGGATTTTCTCAGAAAGTTGTCTCTACAATGATCAATGCCAGGAAGCCGGTTTCCGTCCGCATTTATCATCGTGTCTGGAAAACGTTCTTTTCCTGGTGTAAGGATAAAGGTCGTTCCCCTTTGGTCTTTTCTATCCCTTCCATTCTGGAATTCCTCCAGGCAGGATTAGACTCGGGGTTAGCACTCTCTTCCCTCAAGGGGCAGATTTCCGCCTTATCCGTACTTTTCCAACGTCGGATTGCATCTAAGTCCCAGGTCAGGACTTTTATCCAAGGAGTGTCACATCTCGTTCCACCCTACAAGAAGCCTTTGGAGCCTTGGGATCTTAATCTGGTCCTCAGTGCATTACAAGAATCCCCCTTTGAGCCTTTGCCGGAAGTGCCTTTGTCTCTTCTTTCCTGGAAGGTTGTCTTCCTTGTTGCAATTACCTCTATCAGGCGGGTATCGGAATTGGCAGCCTTGTCTTGTAAACCTCCTTTTCTTATTTTTCACCAGGACAAGGTAGTCCTCAGGACTTCTCCTTCCTTCTTGCCCAAAGTCGTTTCAGCTTTTCATATCAATGAAGAGATAGTCTTGCCCTCGTTCTGTCCGGCGCCGACTCACCGTACTGAAAAAGCCCTTCACACCTTGGATTTGGTGAGGGCTCTCCGAAAGTACATTTCGAGAACTGCATCTTTCCGTAAATCGGACGCACTGTTTGTGCTTCCGGAAGGACGCAGACAGGGTTTCCCTGCTTCCAAGGCCACGTTAGCCAGATGGATCCGTTTCGCGATCCAAGAGGCGTACCGTGTCAAAGGTCAGCCTATCCCGGCTGGGATTAAGGCACACTCCACTCGGTCTGTGGGGGCCTCCTGGTCCATTCGGCACCAGGCTTCGGCACAGCAAGTGTGCAAGGCTGCGACTTGGTCCAGTCTTCATACTTTTGTCAAGCATTACCAAATCCATGCTCAAGTTTCTTCAGATGCGGCACTTGGCAGACAAATTCTGCAATCAGCTGTTGCGCATCTGTAAGTTGTCTGTTGACTGTTTAAGTGTTTTTATGCATGTGGTTCACGAGGCTTCATCTACTGTTATGGCTTCCCACCCAGGGACTGCTTTAGGACGTCCCATGGTCTTGTGTCCCCCAATGAGGCTATGGAGAAAAGGAGATTTTTGTGTACTCACCGTAAAATCCTTTTCTCCGAGACGCTCATTGGGGGACACAGCTCCCACCCTTGTTTAGCCTGTAGCCTCGTTGTTTCTTTGATTTGTTGACATATTGCACTCTGTTGTGAGCTCCTACTGCTTTGGCACCGAACTGGTTCAGGATTGAGCCAACAGAGGGTGTATACTGCAGGAGGAGAAGTTAACTTTCTCTGTGTATTGCTTAGTGTCCTCCTAGTGGCAGCAGCATAACACCCATGGTCTTGTGTCCCCCAATGAGCGTCTCGGAGAAAAGGATTTTACGGTGAGTACACAAAAATCTCCTTTTTAGGAGTATGGCACATAAATTTAAAGGGGTTGTCTGGTCTAGAATGACAAGTCTGCAGTCACGCTGTGTGACTGCAGACTTGTGAATCCTCACAGCACATGCAGTGTGCTCTGCGAGGATTCATCAGCGTCTGCGCCAAGAACGGCAGTCAAGTATGCAATATGCATACGGCCGGCCAAAATGGTTGTATTGAACAGTTGAATGCACTTGTATTGAGTGAGGCCACGTCCACTAGATGGGGAGTGCCACATTCTAGAATGGACACCCTCTTTAATTTATAGGCGGTGCTGGTCCCTATTCTTTTCCTTAAAAGGAATCTGTCAGCAGGTTTTTGCTATGTAATCTGACAACATGATGTAAGAGTTAAAACACTGACTTCTGCGATGTGTCACTTATTAGGCCATGTGCTTTTTTCTTGCAATGAAGGTTTTATCACTAGAAGATAATCACTGACTGCACCACTGTGTACGAGAGCCCTGGTCTGACCACGCCCTCTCCTCTGATAAGCAGCTCACTGTCAATAGGCCATGTACCTAGAAAGCTGTGGTGGGGGCTGGGTTAGTTTTTTGAGATCTGCTAAATGCTACATCAAAAACGGATTTTCCACAACTGCTGCACCCAGTAAACTAAGGGACATATTGCTGGAATCAGGCTCACTTGCCCTATATTTTTCTACTCCCAGATTAAATAGCAAAAACCTGCTGATATATTCCTTTTAAATCCAATAATGGCACATTCGCTTCACTTTGCAGCATATTCAGTAACATGGCGCAGCATTAGGTCTCATTGCCCTGTTAGAGGACTTTTAAGGTAAGGGCACATTCTGAAAGCATATTTTCGGTTTATATGTGCCGACGAATGGCTCACGGACCAATTGTAGCTAATGTGCTACTACTGCACATGGGTGTTTTTCCACACAAAACAATGGTTCCTACAAAAAAAAAATGCAGTCTGGTACAGAAAAGTACATGCATCAGAAGGGAGCTAATACACCCAACTCGGATGCTTACGAATACATGAAACCTATCAGATTGTCTACTGAACTTGACCTTAGGTGATTTTAAACTTTAAACCTATAAAAGAAAAAGTGAGCAAAAACCCTGCTTTAACTAAGTAAATAAAAAGCAAACGTGCATTTAAATTTTTAGTAATACTGTTTTTGTTCAAAAATAGCATAAAAGCCATCCCACCATGTCAAGGTAACTGACGGGACAGTCCTACACTGTCTAATATTAAATTAAATGCATTAGAAGGGAGCTAGTACACCAAACTCGGAAGCTTAAGAATACATGAAACCTATCAGATCGCCTACTGAACTTGGCCTTAGGTGATGTTAAACCTTAGATGACAGTCCTTGGCAGTCTGCTGGCCCTTCCAATTTCACTTTATACACATGCATGCCTGGCTGAGCTGAGCGTACATATGTTATCAATGGGAGGAGGGGAGTAACCTACCGCTTGACATCTATTGGTGGCTGCTTATCTTCCATGAAAATTCAAGAAGCCAGGAAAGCCCCATACACATTAGATAGTTTGCAGGTCTCATCATTGTTAATCTAGTACTTACCGCTACCTTTATCTGCCACTTTTCCGACTAAACTCCAAAGAAAAGGAATGCACAGAAAGAATTCATAAAAAAAATATATACTTCACTTTATTTCAACAATAATAAAATCATGAATACAAGACGTGTAAAAGAGACTGGCAGTGGTAACCCAATGGAGTGGAACCACAAAGTTAACCAGGCATAAATATAACAGTCACATCCACATATTACACATGCATATAGTAACAGATGCTATATAGCAAAGCGCCCACCAATGCTTATAGCCCGACTACAATGAGTCACCTAAAAATAGGGCTGCTAATAAAGGGCAACGTAAGGAAAGCTGTAAGCCAATCCAATATCTCAAGGATGCATATGCAGTGAAAATCAGTAGTACATACCTGGAACTCAGTGGTGCCACCCTCCCCAACGCGCATTTCGCGCTGTGCCTTATCTTCCATGAAAACCGCTACCTTTATCTGCCACTTTTCCGACTACAATGCAGGCCACTCTAAAGCCTTGCCCATTTTGTAAGACACTTTGTAAATGGAAAAAAATGCCATTTGTAAAACCATTGTATTTAATGCAGATGTGAAAAAGGTTTTCTTATATGTCTGCAGTTCCTTTGCTGATTATCTCTCCCCTGCTATATAAATATGGAAACAAGAAGATGAAAGCCGCAGGGAAATCATTAGCTTGTACATCATTAAACATCTGTATTCCATTACATCTATGGGCCGCTTGGCTACGACCCTGACTCCAGTTATTTTGGAAGATTTGGCTACCATCCAGTTATAGGCAGTTTAGCCATAAAGCGGTAATTCCTTAGTGGAAGAGGAAGGCTGTCTGACTTTGGATGTCTCACATCGTCCTACTAAAAGGCAAATTGACCTGATTCTGTATTGTAATAAATAGAGCTAAAGTAAAGGGATTTTGGTGACCTCTAATTAGTATTGTATTTTTTGTTGGAATTTCCACAGTAATGTTTTTATGACATTCTGGGGAGTAAATAAGGTCTACACATCTATAGCGTCTATGATCTGTTATCAGACTATGCTGCTCTGTGTGAGGCCAACATAGTATGGGTAAAAAATGGCCCAAAATAATAAAGCATACAATACATATTTATAAGTGTGCTGTAATGTGAATGGTGGATCCTGTGGGTGGGGGGGTCCCATTGTAATCCTTCCTGTAATGATAGTGAGATGACTGCTAAGAAGGGATCTCTACATAATTTTCAGCCTAATATTTATTAGTGTGAAAATTGTAAGATTTCCCATGTGACCACTGCAGCCAGTCACTGGTTTCAGAGGTGACATTGTTTTTTCTTAAAACCACTTTAGTTTCAGAGCAGAGTGTGACTGTATGACAACTATAAAATCTCTTCTCATTTTTTTGCCGGTTATTGAAGGGCTCATTAAGCTTTGAAAGTGACACCGATAAGGACAAGTGTGTTGAAGCTTTGAAGAATAAAATCCAGAAGTTGGAAGATGAGAATAGAGACTTTTTGGCCGCCTTGGAAGACGCCATGGAGCAGTACAAAATACAGGTATCCAGCTATAACCAATTGTTTGTCCTGCATTGTAAGACATTCATGGCTTGCTGAATATTGGGTCGTATTGCTGAGACCACCACCAGCTGCCTCTGTATCTCCCAGTCAGTATGTGACTGACTAGAGAGCATCTGTGCATGCAGAGCCTTATTTACCACTATACCTTACTGGTTTGCTATAAATGTCTGCTGAACGCTGCTTCTCCTACATGTCCATTCAGGAGCTTAAAAACGAAAGGTAATTCCATGATTTGTGGCACACGTGCCACAGTTCATAGTATCCACGCCCACACTGTCACGCGCCATCCAGCCCTGCATGCGTCATCTACATCATTATTGGCTGGCGTATTGTATATGCCCACTTTCCATCTGTATGCACGCAGGGATGTGTTCTTAGATGCGCATCCCTGTTATTGTGACATATTATTAGCTTGACCTCTCCTCTGTGTTATTTATGCCCAGCATTGGTGACACATCCATACGTGCTCTTCATTTTGTCATGTGATTTGTGACTGGAAGCACATTCCCCTTCAAATTTAGTGTACCATATTATCGACGCATATTTTCTCTATCGTTTTATTGGGGGACACAAGAAACCATGGGTGTATGCTGATGCCACTAGAGGCTACACCCATCGACTGACAGAGAGCTAACCAGTTTTTTTGCTTAATGTACAAGGAGGCGGACATGGATTTGCATTCAAACCCGTCTCTTAAGTTTTACTAATTATTTCCCTTTTTCTTTCAGATACAGTTTGTGTCTTTGGGCAGCAGGGTGTAACTTCTCACCCTGATTTCCCACCTAAGGGACAGAGAGAACAGTGTGGTTCCGTTCACATCGTACCCTCTCTAGTCTGATGGCAGGATCAGATCCCCCTAAGGCTATGTGCACACGTTGCGGATTCTGCTGTGGAATTTTCCACGCAGATTTTGCTAAATCCACAAGTAAAATGACCTGCGTTTTACCTGTGGATTTAGTGCAGATTTACTGCAGTTTTTGTGCGGATTTCCCCTGCGTTTTGAGACCTGCGGATTCCTATAATGGAGCAGGTCTCAAAACACTGCGGATCTGCACAAAAGAAGTGACATGCTGCAGTTTTAAATCCACAGCAAATCTGTGTGGAAAAATCCGCAGCATGTGCACTGCGTTTTTTGATTTCTATTGACTAGAATGGTACTGTCCATCACTTGCAGTTCTGCTGCGGATCTGCAGGGCAAAATCCGCTGCGGAACTGCAACAGAATCAGCAACGTGTGCACATACCCTAACACTTCAAGGGGTGGATTGTGGCGGACGGTCCTGCTTCTCCCTACCACTCCCCCTCCCAGCCGACTCCTTCCTTAGGACAACCATAGCCTATTTTTGTCTGGGTGTCCTGAGGAAGGAGTCAGTGGACTCTGAAACGCGTCAACAATAAACCTGCAATTTTATCTACTATAATTCATGTCATTTTTCCAATCTGGTTACTGTTATTTTCAGTAATGAAATGTATGTGAGTTTACAATATTATCTTTTTGTTTTTTTTCCCTGGTAATATTCAGAGTGATAAACTGCAAGAGAGGCAAGATGAAATTGCTAAGTTGCAGTCCCACCTGGAGCATGTGAGGCCTGGTCTGTCCATCACAGCCCTGCTGGAAGATGTCCATTTACTACAGATTGGGGCAAGACCGAGTACAGCACCTCTGGTTACAAAGCCTTCGCTGACACTGGGTCAGAATACCTTTTTATCCAGCAAAGGTTCACCGGCCACTCGTAAGAAGGTTTGTACGAGCAGGGTGGACCTTGAACAATTTAGTTGATTCATCAGTTTTTTGCTTTAAATGCCTCTGGTTCAGTTCAGTTTAAGCAGGATTCAGATGGAGCCCCCAATAGATCATTCAGTATAATAAGGCAGAAGGAGTCACTTTGGGCTTTGGTCAGTCTCAGGTCCAGCACTCCCTGTCTTTCCTAGGAAGGCAGACATTATAACATAGTAGACTACGCTTTTGTGTCTGCCTAAAAAGATGGACGCTGCTGGAACAGAGACCAAAGTGACTCTGGCTGCCTCATTACACTTGATGTCTCTGTTGGAAGGCGTGGGGGGGTCAGCAGGCAAGAGTTATGCTATTTCTGGAAGAAAACAGCAATGGTTTGCTAATCTATCGCGTTTAGTTCGCCCTATATTGTGTATATGTTGGTCATGTAATTTAGAGCTTGGGTACGAATGGGATAGCTAGGAATGGAGGTAATCCACCTTCTAACGCCTTACATACTGCAATCAATAGCGACCTCGGCATGTAAGGGACTTTATAGAGGTACCATCATCCGTTTTGGTGCCCCCATGACTTTGGGTGCCTATGGCAGTCAGGGTCTAATACATTTATCTGGTTCTTCCATTTTTGTACATTCATTAGAGGAAGGGTCTAAAGCAGTGTTTTCCAAACTCCAGTCCTCACGGACCCCACGGTCATGTTTTCAGGATTTCCTTTGTATTACGCAGATGGTGGAAGTATCATCGTGGTATCAGGAATTCTCTCACCTGTGCAACACTTAGGAAATCCTGAAAATATGACTCGTGGGGTCCGTGAGGACTGGAGTTTGGGAAACACTGGTTTAAAGGAATGCCTGTCTAAAAGGCTTAACAGACAGCAATGTGGTATTACAATACTGATATTATATACATACCGTATATACTCGTGTATAAGCTGAGATTTTCAGCACCTTTTTTTGTGCTGAAAATGCCCCCTCGGCTTATACACGAGTCATTGGGCAGAAACCAGTGGGGGAGGGGGTGCCGCGGCAGGAGCCGGTGGCTGGGACATCATACTCACCCTCCCCGTGCCATCGCTGAACGTCCCGGCAATCCTCCGTTGTACCCGGCTTCCTGCAGCTCTCCTGTGCTGAGCGGTGACGTAATACCGCTCATTAAGGTCATGTAATATGGACGCGACGCCACTCCCATAGGCGTGGCATCCATATTCATGGCCTTAATGAGCGGTATTACGTCACCGCTCAGCACAGGAGAGCTGCAGAAAGCCGGGTACAACTGAGGATTACCAGGACGTTCAGCGATGGCACGGGGAGGGCGAGTATGACGGGGGGAGAACGGAGGACGGGGGAAGCATGGATGAGGACAATGAGCACGGAGCAGGACGGGGGGGAGGACGGAGAGCACAGAGGAGCATGGAGCAGGACGGGGGGGGAGGATGGAGGGCACAGAGGAGCATAGAGCAGGACGGGGGAGAGGATTGAGGGCACAGAGGAGCACGGAGCAGGACGGCTGGAGGATGGAGGAGCACGGAGCAGGACGGGGGGGAGGATGGAGGGCACAGAGGAGCACGGAGCAGGACGGGGGGAGGATGGAGAGCACAGAGGAGCACGGAGCAGGACAGGGGGCACAGGAGGACGGAGCAGGAAGGGGGGAGCACAGATGAGGACGGAGCAGGAAGGGGGGAGCACAACGGAGGATGGAGCAGGAGGGGGGGAGCACAGAGCTGGATGGGGGAGCAAGGAGCAGGACAGGGGCAGCACAGAACAGGACGGCGGTTTATACACCCGGCTTATACTCGAGTCAATAAGCTTACCCAGTTTTCCGTGGCAAAATTAGGGGCCTCGGCTTATACTTGGGTCGGCTTATACTCGAGTATATACGGTAATATAAATCCCCAAGTGAAATAAAAAATAACCCACAAAACTCCCATTCCTATATCAAAAGGGCTTCATTGTGTAAAAAAAAAAAAAGACTTATAGGCTATGCTCCCTTGCATGTGACATTTCTAGTGTTGGAAAAGTCATCAATGCATGAGCTGGGGCAGCCTCTTTTAAGGCCTGGTTTTTAGCTTATATCACCAAAAAATGTAAAACAATAAAAAATTGTTTTAATGTAAAAAATATATATATTTTAAAACTTTTTTAATGGTAAAAAATAGGTAAAATTATCTAAAAAAAACTTTGATCTTTTCAGCTTTAAAACACGAGGAAGCAACTGCTCATATTTGACATGAAATCCTGGTGTACTGCTAGCTCGCATTACTTCCAGGGCTGTGGAGTCGGTAAGCCAAACCACCGACTCAGATTCCTCAATTTCCCTGATGCCCGACTCCGACTCCACAGCACTGCGTCACTACAGAGCATGTACATAAAGTGCAGCACAGATTCATCTCCACTAAAAGCCGAGATCCTTAGATCAGGAACAGAACAGACATTTATAGGACATTTCATAACTTTCCCAAATTATTCTGAAAACATTTACAGCACATCCTGCACTGCATCCTTATTTATTATATAATTTAGGAGTCACAATTGGTCCATTTTATACCGACTCCAACTCTGACTCCACCAAAATAGACTCTGACTCCACAGCCCTGATTACGACTGCAGTAAATGTGGGCGCGATCTACTCCCATGAGTCTGATGTCACTCCTCACTTTCTGGAGGTTTGCAAAAGGATATGAGAAAATGAACTTCAGAGTCACAGGGCAGCACCATTTTGTTGATGACTGCAATGTGATACTCACATGTGGACAGTGTCGCCATGGACCGCAGAAGGACAGATTCTAACTTTCCCTTTTAACAGAAGCGAAAATTTAAATTGTGCCCCTCTATAAAACTGCAGTGAATAAACGCAATTCCTTCATTTTTTCTGGGGGGATTTTTGTTTGAGGTACATTGTGTGGTAAAAATGACCAGCCGTCATGATCCAAGTAAATGTAATTAAAGGAATGCCTAACCTTTTTTTTTTAAGAGTTGAGATAAAATTCCTAAATAGAAAAAAAATTGGTTTGCGCCACCATTTTTCAAGATTCTAAGTCTTGTAGCGTTTTTACTTTAGTGTTCATGGGGATGTGTTGGGGCTTGTTTTTTTGCCTGGTAGGCTGACCTTTATTTCTAATATCATTTTTGGGTATATACCAGAGACCATGGGTGTTACGTTGCTGCCACTAGGAGGCTGACACTAAGTTGAGACAGTATACACCTGCAGTATACACCCTTATGCTGGCTCCAAGTGAACCAGTTCTTGCTTAGTGTCCGTAGGAGGCACACGGGTCTGGTCTTCAGACCAAAAATCCTTTTTTTATTGCATTATTTTAGTTAGCTGGGATGTCCAAAAAAACGCAGTTCTGGCATTTAGATTATCTTCTTGTCTATGAAGTGGTTAATTCATTAGACACTGGACTTCTATGGATGTCGTGATCCCAACTAAAGTAGCACATAAACGTTTAGGCACCCCTGGTCAAAATTACTGTTATTGTGAACAATTAATTTAATCTTCAGCTTGCTTATCTTGAAAATGCCTAAAGTTAATCATGACCCATTTCCTTTATGTTTTAGGCAAAAAAATATATTGTTAATTTATTTTTTTCATTTTAAAATTACATAAAGGAAAATGTGTCAGTGCAAAAGTTTGGGCACTCTTGGAGATTTGTGTGCTCAGATAACTTTGACCAAGGTTTCAGACCTTAATTAGCTTGTTAGGGTTATGGCTTGTTCACTATCATTGTTAGGAAAGGCCAGGTGATGCAAATTCTCCAGCTTTATAAAATCCAGCCTCCTATAACTTTGTGCCAAAAAACAGCAACCAGGAATTCTTCTAAACAGCTGCCTAGCACTCTGAAATTGACAATGGCGTAGGCCCACAAAGCAGAAGGCTATAAGATGATAGCAAAGCGTTTTCAAGTTGCCCTTTCCTCGGTTCGAAATGTAATTAAGAAATGGTGGTTACCAGGAACAGTGGAGATCAAGATAAGGTCTCGAAGACCAAGCAAAATTTCAGTGAGAGCTGCTCATAGGATTGCTAGAGAGGCAAATTAGAACCCCCGCTTGACTGCAAAAGACCTTCAGAAAGATTTAGCAGACTCTGGTGCGGGTGTCTACTGTTCAGAGACACCTGCATCAATATGGCTTTCATGGAAGAGTCATCAGAAGAAAACATCTCCTACATCCTCACCATAAAATTCAGCATCAGAAGTATGCAAAAGAACATGTAAACAAGCTTGATCCTTTCTGGAAACAAGTCCTGTGGAGCGATGAGGTTAAAATAGAACTCTTTGGCCACAATGATCAAAGCTGTGTGTGGAGAAATAAAGGCACAGAATTTCAGGAAAAGAACATCTCCCAACCACAAAGCATAGGGTAGATTATTCATGCTTTGGGATTGTGTTGCAGCCAATGGTAAGGGGAACATTTCACGGGTAGAGGGAAGAATGGATTCAATGAAATTTCAACAAATTCTTGATGCAAACATACCTCCATCTTTAAAAGCAAAAAAGCTAAAGCTGATAAGAGGATGGCTTCTACAAATGGATAATTATAATAAACACATGTCAAAATCCACAATAGACTACATCAAAAGGCGTAAGCTGAAGATTTTGCAATGGCCCTCACAGTCCCCTGATCTAAACATCATTGTGGCTACACCTCAAAATAGCAGTGCATGCCAGATGACCCAGGAATCTCACAGACCTGGAAGAATTTTCCAAGGAAGAATGAATGAAAATCCCTCAAACAAGAATTGAAAGACTTTTGTCTGGCTACAAAAATCGTTTACAAGCTGATTAGGGATGCTATTAGGGGATGCTATTAGATACTAACCATACAGGGTGCCCAGATTTTTGCATAGGCCTATTTTCTTTTTTGTAATTTTTTAAAATGTAAAATTTGAAAATTTAATTTTTTTTTCGCCTAAAGCACAAAGGAAATGTCAGCTATAATTTTAGGCCTTTTAGAGACTTGCTTCACTGTTCACAATAACAGTAATTTTGACCAGTGGTGCCCAAACTTTTGCATACCATTGTATGTTTATTTTTTTTTAATGTCCTTTTTAATAGAGGAGAAGAGGAGGGGTGAATCTTTTTTTTTTTTTCTCCTCCACCTCATTGGGGGACACAGACTATGGATGTGTTATGATGCTGCCACTAGGAGGCTGACACTAAGTTGAGACAGTATACACCTGCAGTATACACCCTTATGCTGGCTCCAAGTGAACCAGTTCTTGCTTAGTGACCGTAGGAGGCACACGGGTCTGGTCTTCAGACCAAAAATCCTTTTTTTATTTTAATTTTCAATTTTTTACTTTTTTCTTCACATGAAGGCTCCGATCTCCCCGAACCAACAACAGGCGAGCACGTGGAGTGTTGCCTCCAAGTATCCTCTCCTGCGACGTGGGACGCCATTGCCTGGACTGATTTTAGAGGCGACGGGTCCCTAAAAAGGTTCACCGATTTCCCCGCACCATCAACAGACGAGCACGTGGAGTGTCGCCTCTATGTATCCTCTTCTGCAGCTAGACCTAATGGCGAACAACCAGCCCTGTCCCATCCTAAGGGCTCGAACCCATAGGATGTACAGAGGCCTCCCTTTTGGCATCCGTGCAGCCCCTACTGCATCACCACTGTTAAAGTGGATGATGGAAGGAGGCGGACGGTTCCTCTCCACCTCCCTAACAAAGGGATGGTGGATGGAGGTTTTTTTCTCTGCATCGTCCACGCTGCAACACCTGACCTGCAGCAGAACAGTCGATTTTTCTACGAAAATCCTGCGTGTAGCTGCCCAGGTCAGGATCAGCAGGAGGGCTCCTGAGAGTGCACGCGCTTTCCTCGGCGCTGAAGCCCAGTCATCCGCGGCGGCTCCATGCCAGGATGCCCACCGATGGTGAGTGGATCCAGTCGGCGGTGGGCCTCTGCAGCGGGATCTTCAGCAGCCCGATGCTGACAGGCACAGCAGCCTCAGCTATGGCTTCTCTGTGGCCCCACCACCCTGAGGTAACACTCCGGCCAGCCAAAAAATTTATTTCCCGGCTTGGGCCTATTCACGGAGCATTCTCGAGGTTCCGCCCACCGGATGATGTCGCGCCTGGAGCCTCGCCCACCCGAACTGGTGCTTCTCGCTCACTGTGAGACTTCCGGCCTCTGCAAATCCCGGGGGCCATCTTTGTCCACACGGGTGATCTCTCTCTCTCTCAGGGTACAGGGATTTCATGCCAGAATACTGAGCTGTGCCCGGCATAAAGGGGCAGATAAGCGAGCACCGGGCAGATCACTGGAAGGCACTTGGCAGCATGGGGTCCTGGTATCGAAATCCCACCATGGTGGTTATCGGACCTGGAGCACCCACGGGCAACAGTCCTGGGTAAGTGCTCTGACCCTGCGGCCCCATTGGTTTTCCCTGCAGAGGATAGATGGTGGGATTAACGTGTCAGGGGGTATTCTGTGGTACAGCCTCATTTTGCAGGGACTGGACTATAGCCCCCCGAGTGGGCTTCGTCGCTGTCACAGTCCATGGCGTCACTGGTCACAGCGATACAGTCCCTTCATGATCCTTCCTCTATCGGTCGGGGTCTTCGTCAGACCTCCATCTGTAATGCAGCACGTTTGTTCAGTGGTTAGCACTGCAGCCTTGCAGCGCTGGATCCTGGGTTCAGTTACCACCAAGGATCATGCGAACTCGGTCACCAGAGCGCGTTTTTAGGCGAAGAATCCACGGACGACGGATCCCTTCAGAGTTCCATTCACCACAAACCCCCAACAGGTGGGAACACGGAGTGTCTATTCCACGTTACCCCTCCTGCACCGTTCTTGTGTGTTATGGACATGCCGCTGTTGTTCCAGGCCGACGGACCCCTGCAGGGTACCAATCTTCCCACTCCAACAACAGATGGTAACTGGTAGTGCTGCCTCCACCAACCCCCTCTTTACCCAGACCCATCCCGCTGTTTTCCTGCGCCGGTCCATCAGCCCTGACCCATTCTCGGGGAGTTATCCCCTTGGACGTCCAGAGATTTTACCATGTCCGTGCGACCCCCTCCCCATCGCCTTGATGAACAGCGGCAATGGCTGAAGACGGATGGTCCTTCTCTTTTCATCTGACCCCAGGATTGGCAGTGTTCACATGCACCATGGATAGGCTTATTGAAGCCATTAACCATACGTTAAAGGTTGACGAGGACCCTAGTTCTGGCTCGGGCCACGCGGTGCTCTTTAAAAGGTCAGCAGTTTATAGAGACAAGATTCCTCCTTTTTTGCCTTATTTTGCAGAAGGAATGGACACCTTTCTCTGAAAGCAGTAATCAATTCTCCTGAGAAGGGGAATATTTGCTGCATGCGACTACCTGTCCTGCGCTTACTACATTAATGCCATCACCATCGATGGGCACTGTGATTCTGGGAATGGCGAGTGGCCTCTGAGTCTAAAAGGTCCTTGACATACCCGCATTATCAGAGCGGGCCTTTATTTAGACCAGTGATTTTCAACCAGTGTTCCGCGGCACACTAGTGTGCCGCGACACATGGTCGGGTGTGCCGTGGGGAAAGTTCTATATTATTAACTATATGTATAATATGACTGTTTTAGTGTCATTTTGTGCTATTTTGGTTGGTGGTGTGCCCCAGGATTTTCTAAGTATAAAAAGTGTGCCGCGGCTCAAAAAAGGTTGAAAATCACTGATTTAGACAATAGCTGGTTCAGCTTCTCTCTGACGCCTCAGGAGGGAAAGAGTAAACTCCTCCAGCAAAGGACTAGATGTCTTTTTTAGTCATCATCAGGCACGTTTCCTGGTTTTTTCGTGGCAATTCCGGCCGAGCCGATGCATGCATTTCTTCCTGCTCGGGGCGTTCCTCTCGTGAGTACAGGAGTACCACAGGTCTCGTTTAAAACCGGCTAAGCTTACTAGGACATATCCAGGCAAACTAGATCTAGAGGACACAGGCCCCACAGGTTTTTTGCCAAAGAAGTGTCTAATCCAGTCTACTCCAGTAGGGTAGACTAATTTCTACTCCTATTTTCGTACTATCTGTCTCTCCGTTGTT
Source organism: Oophaga sylvatica (assembly GCA_033576555.1). Classification (NCBI taxonomy): domain Eukaryota; kingdom Metazoa; phylum Chordata; class Amphibia; order Anura; family Dendrobatidae; genus Oophaga; species Oophaga sylvatica. The sequence goes on from JARQOD010000004.1 coordinate 431,850,822, forward strand.
CTTAGAATGGGCCAGAGACTAGGTGTCTTCCAGATACAAGTTAGAGTTTTTCTTCTCTACCTCCGGCACAATGAAAGTTGAAAAAGTGCGGCCCATTCTGGACCTGTTTGTGGTTCTAAAAAAAAAAAAAAAGACGGAACCGTAAGACCCATATTGGATCTAAAACTTCTAAACAAGTTTGTCAAGGTCCGCCATTACCGGATGGAGTCTCTCCTTTCGGCCATTACTTCGAGCGTAAAAAGGGAGTTTCTAGCATCCAACGACATTTCGGATGCTTATATATTACGATGTCTCCTTCTCTCTGAAAATTCCTGCGATTCGCCATTCGCGAACACCATTTTCAAGTCACGGCCCTTGCCTTTCAGCCTCGCTTCCGCTACCAGAGTGTCCTCAAAGGTTATGGCGGTTGTCATGTCCATCTAGCACTCTCGGGGCGTTGTCGTTCTGCCCTACTTGGACGATTTTCTAATCAAGGGTCTATCTTTCCACGACTGCGCGGAGTGCTTTCGTATCACTTGCGATACTCTTTCTCACCTGGGCCAGGTGGTCCTCAGACTGTTTTTTATCTTTTTTGCCCAACGTGATCTCATCTTTCCATCTTAATGAAGATATTGTCCTTCCCTCTTTTGGTCCAGCACCAGTACATCAGGTGGAAACAGCTCTTCACACCCTGCATATGTTGAGGGCTCTCAGAAGGTATGTCTCGAGGACGGCACCCTTCCATAAGTATCTTCAGGGTCACAATAGCCAGAGGGATTCACTGGGCAATTCAGGAGTCCTACCGCATCAGAGGTAAGCCTATCCCAGCGGGGATTAAGTCTCTCTCTTCTCTATTAGTGGGCGCTTCTTGAGTTTTCAGCATCAGACGTCGGCAAAACAGGTCTGCAAAGCTGCGACTTGGTCCAGCCTGCAAACTTTCTCAAAGCACTACAGCATTTACACTCAGATTCCTGCACATTCGCCCCTTGGTAGACGTATTCCACAAGAGGTGGTGACTCTTCTTTAATTAGTTAGTACTTGGGGTTTGATATATTATGTT
>JARQOD010000004.1:431851960-431878750 GCA_033576555.1 Oophaga sylvatica
TAACTTTAACAAGTTTTTCTTGAAACCACTTTTTTCAAATCAGTGTCCAGTCCACGATATCTCCAGAACCAATTGGTCAATTAACCCAGGCTTGTACACATATTTTCAGAATATAGTATATAAGTGCCTATCTTCTGTACCACAATCAAGTCAAAATCTTTTTTTTTTTTTTTGTAATTTTGACAGGCCTCTAATTGTGGCAAAAAAAAATTAAACTAAATTTTCAGCAAAACGACATTTTTTACAAAATTTTGCAGTTAGACAAAGCGACAATCATAGTAATCTCTTTGTTTTTTTTTTTCCGTTTCAGACAAGCACAACAGCCGGGATAGTGGCCACCGTTCATCACCATTTTGTTTTCTTTACCCACTTCACTGCATTTTTAGAGTACTTGTTTATACTCTTTTCATGATATAAAAATTTGTAAGCATATTTCAGACGTGTAAATATATTGTAAAAAAACCCTATCCCAAAAATCCTTAACTTTTTCCATAAAAAAGAGAAAAATGGCAAAAAAAGCATAAAAAATGGGTGTCTAGAATAGAAAACCCCTTGATTGCATATCTTGTTCTTGCTCATTGTGTTTTCTGTTTTGCAACATGTAAATAAAACAAAAAAAATTACCGGTAGAGGCACAACTTCATGGTATTAGTTTAACAAATTAATGTATTAGGTAGATTGAACAATGAAAAAGGACACAAAACGTAGCCAGACAAGTAAACAGCAGGGAAATAATTAGTGGATGAAGGGAAATAAACACAACTAGAGACAGCCAATTCTAGTACTTACATTTACGGCCAGAACTCATGTTAGATTCCACTCGTTTGAGCTTCTTTACCACTTTCTCTCTGCCAGCCTTATTCTCTAAAACATAACTAAGCAACATGCATGCATACTGAGTAGCTCTGAAATGGAAAAAAATGAGTGTGATGGAGGTTTTATGAGGGAACAGAATGAGGATTCCTGGCTCTTCACTTACACTATGGGTGAAAACTTAGGAACTAAATCTAAACGGATCAAGTTAGAAACAGTACCTGAAAAGTCGGTCTCTTCCCTGACTTTGGTTTGTGAACTTCACGAATGACTCCATCATTAGTGACGTGCAGAGCGGGTTCTGTAAGTAAGACTTGGTAAATTATTACAAATATACCTGCTTCCACAACAGAAATACAACACAACATGTGTAAATAATATTTTTTACAGCAAGAAGAGTATAGACTACAGTGCATGCCTCACTGTTACAAAATGCTGAAGCCGTTCATTAACATCATAAAATAGCACCTACAAGTTGACTGCATTTATGAGCAGCTAAATGTTTAAAATCGCTTAATAAAAGGACTTTTAAAAAGTGTAGGATAGTAGGACACTTTATTTTCTAAAAAGGCACTACTTGTAATACATACTCTAAATGGATTTGTGGTGGTGAAAAAAAATTACATATATTTATTTAGTACACTGCCATTGCTCAGGTGTAATTTTGATACATTCTTCCATGCAAACTATTCAAATCCTGAAGGTTTCGTGGGTTCCTATGAACTCTGATCTTTAATTCCTTCCATAAATTCTCTTTTGGATTCAGGTGAGGTTATTGGCTGGGCCATTTCAGCTGCTTTATTTTCTTTCTCTGAAATTAATTGAGAATTTCCGTGGCTGTGTGAAATGTCCACCCTCGTTTCATCTTCACCCTCCTGATAGATGACAGAATTTTTTCAACAATGTCTTGGTACATTTGTCTATTCATCCTTCCTTCAAGTATATGAAGCTTGACCGGTCTGTATGCTGAAAAACAGCCCCACACCATGACGTACCCACCTCCAAACTTCACTGTTGGCATGGTGCTTTTGGGGTGATATGCAGTGCCCTTTGGCGTCCAAACATTGAGTAAATTATGGCATCAAAAAAGTTAAATTTTGATTCCATCTGATCAGACTATATTCTCCCAGTTTTTATGTCTTCTCTAAACTTTAACCCCTTTGCGACATGCGCCGTACTAGTACGGCGCATGTCGCTTTCTCCTTTTGATGTGAGCTCCGGTGGTGAGCCCACATCATTCCTGGCACATATCAGCTGTTTTGAACAGCCATGGATGAAATCACGATCCACCTGCGGCTATTAACCCGTTACATACTGCTGTCAAACTGACAGTGGCATTTAACGCGTGCTTCCGGCCACTGGGCCGCAAATCCACCCATCGGTGACCCTCGTCACGTGATCGCCTGTCTGGCATGACAACCAGAGATCTTCTGGAAACTGGCTTGTACTCATAGCAAGTTAGGTATTCTGCTACATACAGGTGATCTGATCATCGCCTGTATATAGCAGAGCCGATCGGGTTATGGCAGCTTCTAGTCTCCCATGGAGACTATTGAAGCATGCCAAAAGTAAAAAAAATATATTTTTAAAAATATAAAAAAATGCAAAAAATATAAAAAGTTAAAATCACCCCCTTTCAAAATAAAACAATAAAAAAATCAAACATACACATGTTTTGTATTGCAGCGTTCAGAATCGCCCGATCGACCAAGAAAAAAAAAGGATTAACCTGATTTCAAAAAGGCGTAGCGAGAAAAAAAGTCAAAACTCTAGAATTACGTTTTTTTGGTCGCCACGACATTGCATTAAAATGCAATAACAGGCGATCAACAGATCGTATCTGCACCAAAATGGTATCAATAAAAACGTCAGCTCGGCATGCAAAAAACACGCCCTCACCCTACCCGAGATTACAAAAAGTGGAGACGCTTCGGGTCTCGGAAAATGGCGCAGTTTTTTTTTAAACAAACTTTGGATTTTTTTTTTCACCACTTAAATAAAAAAGAACCTAGACATGTTTGGTGTCTATGAACTCATAATGACCTGGAGAATCATAATGTCAGGTCAGTTTTAGCATATGGGGAACATGGTAAAAAAAATCCAAAAAACCCTTGTGGAATTGCATTTTTTTGCAATTTCACCGCATTTGGAACTTTTTTCCCGTTTTTGAGTACACAACATGCCAAAACCAATGGTGTCGTTCAAAAGTACAACTCGTCCCACAAAAAACAAGCCCTCGCATGGCCATATTGATGGAAAAATAAAAAAGTTATGTCTCTGAGAAGAAGGGGAACGAAAAACAAACGCAAAAAAGAAAAAGGGCTTCGGATCGAAGGGGTTAAACGTGCTTGAACATGCTTTTTCTTCAGGAATGGAGTCTTGCATGGTGAACATGAATACAGGCCATGGAGACTGAGTGCATTACTTACTGTTTTCCTTAAAACAATAGTACATGCTGATTCCAGGTATATCTGTAGCTCACCATAGGTGTTACTTGGCTCTTGGACAACTCTTCTTATTATTTTCATTCCTCTGAATGAAATATTGCGTGGAACACCAATTGTGGCCTATTTATGGTAAAATGCTGTTCTTTCCACTTCCTGATAATGGCCGCAACAGTGCTCAATGGAACCTTCAGTAGTGTAGAAATTCTTCTGTAATGAATGCCATCAGTATGTTTTGTAACAATAAGGTTGCGAAGGTCTTGAGACAGCTTACTGGTTTTACCTATCATGAGAGGTTTCTAGTGTGGCAACTTGATAATTAGGCATCGTTTTATAAGCCATCAGTTGAACTAGCTGATATTTTTCACTAAGTGGCAATATTGCTTTCTAATTACTGACAAATCAGAGCTGGTATCATGACTTTACTTGGCATCTTGCACCTCTCTTTCTTTATGTGTTCAATACTTTTTTCCCGTGTCACTTCTCATTATTACACATAAGTTAGTTTATGGACAGTTATGGTTTGATTTCTATGCCTGTGTGTATTGGATGAGTTGTTACCGACATCTGGTGAGAATTTCATGTCAACAGCACCTTTAGAAATATATTTACTTAAATTGGCTACGTGTTCAATAATTATTTCACCCGCTTATGTATACACACACTTATCAACCTGATGTTGCTCATCTGTACAATGTCATCTGCGTGACTGCTTCTTCTGACAAAGGGAATCAGCTGTTGTTTTCCATCAAACCAGGAACTGAGAATTTCTTCCAACTAGGACAAAACGTTAGGCCTCTTTCACACGTCAGTGTGTCCGGTACGTGTGATGACAGCTTTCACACGTACTGGAGACACTGACACACGTAGACCCATTCTGTGTGTCCGTGTGCAAAACACGTAGACATGTCTGTTTTTTGCAATGTCCCGCACACAGAGAACACACACTTATGTCCTCCGTGTGCACAGATGGCTGCCGGGGAAGAAGTGCTACAGTAAGGGCTCTTCCCCAGCGGCAGGTGCTGAAGACAGCTCTCATTCTCCCCTGCTCTGCTGCCGGGAGATTTCCTCCAGGAATTCCCGGCAAAGAGCTCAGTGAGTCCGCGCCCGGCTCTGCCCCGTCTGCGGGACTCCATGACCCACAGCAGAGATGGAGGAGCCCAGCACAGAGCTCCTGCACCTGGAGCCCTCCTGTGTGCTCCCCTCTCACCTGGTACCAGACATCAGCCCTGTCCTCCAGTCCCAGGTACCCACACTCATCCGCGGACTCCACGGTGTTTATCCAGTCCAGGTTAGCAATGCTGGTAGATATCTTGCAGCCAGAAAATTATGATGAGTTTATCCATATCTTAACCCATCCCACCGGACCTCCCGGTGGCCGCCCCATCTCAGACGGCTGGCAGCATAGCAGGGCAGAATGACAGCCGGCTTCAGCACCAGCCACTGGGGGACAGCGGCTTACAGTAGTGCTTCTTCCCCGCGCATCCGTGGTACTTATGTGGCACACGGTTGCCTCACGTAGTACACACACGGACACGGATATCTCCAGTACCATTTTTTCCGGTACTGGAAATATCAGGACGTGTGAAAGAGGCCTTAAAGGCTACAGATAATCAGGGACACTGATTGGCTGCAGTGGTCTTGCAATGCTTTCTCCATCAGAAGAAGCACGCAGAAATCTGATGGGTGAGACAGAGCGATTTATGCAAGAACGGCGTTAGTTCAACAGTGGAGTATTTTTATTTTTTTTACTTAGCTAATTTGAATTATTATGAAATCCTGGGAAACTCTTCATGGCTAAACTATACTTAAGTATGTGCTTGCTAATCAGCAAACTGTAGACAGGTCATCAAACAACGCTGCAATCCTGTCAGCAGAAAACCCTGTGGTACACTGGGGAGGAGATTCTGGAACAGCAGGAGCCTTAATGTGTAATAGTTATTGTGAAGCAATTCAATCCTGTGGCTCAGATCTTTGGAAAAGGAAAACTTGTTTACAAGATTTAGGAGCTCGGTAGAACAGAATATGTCCGGAAGGGGTTGTTTTTAATATCTAACCTTACTTATAGTTCTGCAACGGAACTATAGGTACAGAACGGTATCAGGTTTATTAACACAGCTTCATTTGTTACTTTAAATGCATTGGTGCAATATAAAATTGGCTTCTAAAGGCACAGCTGAGGCTCTCATAGCGTTCCAGAATTGTGATTTTTTTTTGTTTTAGAAATAGAAAAACGCACTTCAGGCAGAGGGGGGAAAGCATGGACCTGTCAGACGATGGATATAAAAGGCCCCAAAAGACACCTTTAACTATATTGAGGTCCATCTAGTTCCTGTTTTACGAGTAAAAAAATCAGCGATTTTTTTCATATAAAAAGACACCTTAACAGAAACTTGAAGGATCCCATAAATAGTCAATGGGGTGTGTTGGATCCACGTGGTGCCCATCATGTGACAGATCCGTCCCCTCCAGAGGACTATCTTTTCTAAGGACTTGTGACATTCACAATGGGAGCACGTCCCGTGATGCGGGGACAGTCTCGGCCCTCCTGACCCAAACTCATCACCTTTGGAGGTTTATATGATGCTGTTGAGGTTAGGTAGACTGCGGCTGGTCCCCACATTATGGGGCGCACTCGGAGAGTGGACGTCGGGCACGTAAGACCGGCCGAACACAAATGGGGGCTCAGCCGGTCCCTGTCCATCTCCATGTCTGGTGACCTGCAGGAATGTAAGGAGTCAGGTACAATCTGTATGCAGCCATTGCTGTATCACCAATAATACACAGCACCATGGAATCAGTATATAAATAATAATAATACACGCAGTGCGCTGTTACATGGGGCACAGACAGAGGCTCTACAGGTAATCCTTCCACTACAGCTTTCACACAATTACTAAGAAAACCTGAAGTCTCCGGGTCCGGACATGGCACCCACCTCATGCCACAGCGTGGTGGTCGGGCTCTGGCAGGGTCTGCGCCTACCACCTGTTCATTGGGTGCTGCAGCGCCGCCAGCAAGTGACTGACAAGTGCCTGGTCACGTGACTGTCCGCCTGCTTTCTGCTCCGCCTGAAAGTGCCGTGCGTAGAAGGAAGGTTCCGTCCTCTCACCGTCCCCGACCCAGAAATCCGCGACATACTGTCCAACTACATGCTCTACAATGCCTCAGCTACTGACCCCACACTCGGTAATGAGGAAACAAAAAGCGCTATAGAGCGGAGCCCTGTTCTATGGACTATAGACCTGTTCTATGTCCGGACTGTTTCCCCATGCGCTTCCTGTTTGTGGTTACTATGGTGACGAGAAGTAAGCGGAGCAAAGTGCAAGCGCAGGCGGCTGGTACTGGTGTCCCCGGGAGTGCAGTAGGTGAGGAGGATCTGATCATCTATGTAGGGCAGAGGTGCACGTAGGGTGTGGCTGTATGTAGGGCACAGGTGCACGTAGGGTGTAGGCTGTATGTAGGGCACAGGTGCACGTAGGGTGTGGGCTGTATGTAGGGCAAGGTGCACGTAGGGTGTGGCTGTATGTAGGGCACAGGTGCACGTAGGGTGTAGGCTGTATGTAGGGCACAGGTGCACGTAGGGTGTAGGCTGTATGTAGGGCACAGGTGCACGTAGGGTGTAGGCTGTATGTAGGGCACAGGTGCACGTAGGGTGTAGGCTGTATGTAGGGCACAGGTGCACGTAGGGTGTAGGCTGTATATAGGGCACAGGTGCACGTAGGGTGTGGCTGTATGTAGGGCACAGGTGCACGTAGGGTGTAGGCTGTATTAGGGCACAGGTGCACGTAGGGTGTAGGCTGTATATAGGGCACAGGTGCACGTAGGGTGTAGGCTGTATTAGGGCACAGGTGCACGTAGGGTGTAGGCTGTATGTAGGGCACAGGTGCACGTAGGGTGTGGCTGTATGTAGGGCACAGGTGCACGTAGGGTGTAGGCTGTACTATAGGGCACAGGTGCACGTAGGGTGTGGCTGTATATAGGGCAAGGTGCACGTAGGGTGTGGCTGTATTAGGCACAGGTGCACGTAGGTGTAGGCTGTATGTAGGCACAGGTGCACGTAGGGTGTAGGCTGTATGTAGGGCACAGGTGCACGTAGGGTGTAGGCTGTATATAGGGCACAGGTGCACGTAGGGTGTAGGCTGTATGTAGGGCACAGGTGCACGTAGGGTGTAGGCTGTATGTAGGGCACAGGTGCACGTAGGGTGTAGGCTGTATGTAGGGCACAGGTGCACGTAGGGTGTGGCTGTATGTAGGGCACAGGTGCACGTAGGGTGTAGGCTGTATGTAGGGCACAGGTGCACGTAGGGTGTAGGCTGTATGTAGGGCACAGGTGCACGTAGGGTGTAGGCTGTATATAGGGCACAGGTGCACGTAGGGTGTAGGCTGTATGTAGGGCACAGGTGCACGTAGGGTGTAGGCTGTATTAGGGCACAGGTGCACGTAGGGTGTAGGCTGTATGATAGGGCACAGGTGCACGTAGGGTGTAGGCTGTATATAGGGCACAGGTGCACGTAGGTGTAGGCTGTATGTAGGCACAGTGCACGTAGGTGTAGGCTGTTATAGGGCACAGGTGCACGTAGGGTGTAGGCTGTATATAGGGCACAGGTGCACGTAGGGTGTGGCTGTATGTAGGGCACAGGTGCACGTAGGGTGTAGGCTGTATAGTAGGGCACAGGTGCACGTAGGGTGTAGGCTGTATGATAGGGCACAGGTGCACGTAGGGTGTAGGCTGTATTAGGGCACAGGTGCACGTAGGTGTAGGCTGTATATAGGGCACAGGTGCACGTAGGGTGTAGGCTGTATGTAGGGCACAGGTGCACGTAGGGTGTAGGCTGTATATAGGGCACAGGTGCACGTAGGGGTGTGGCTGTATGTAGGGCACAGGTGCACGTAGGGTGTAGGCTGTATATAGGGCACAGGTGCACGTAGGGTGTAGGCTGTATGTAGGGCACAGGTGCACGTAGGGTGTAGGCTGTATGTAGGGCACAGGTGCACGTAGGGTGTAGGCTGTATGTAGGGCACAGGTGCACGTAGGGTGTAGGCTGTATGTAGGGCACAGGTGCACGTAGGGTGTAGGCTGTATGTAGGGCACAGGTGCACGTAGGGTGTAGGCTGTATGTAGGGCACAGGTGCACGTAGGGTGTAGGCTGTATGTAGGGCACAGGTGCACGTAGGGTGTAGGCTGTATGTAGGGCACAGGTGCCGTAGGGTGTAGGCTGTATGTAGGCACAGGTGCACGTAGGTGTGGGCTGTATGTAGGGCACAGGTGCACGTAGGGTGTGGCTGTATGTAGGGCACAGGTGCACGTAGGGTGTAGGCGTATGTGGGCACAGGTGCACGTAGGATGTGGCTGTATGTAGGGCACAGGTGCACGTAGGGTGTGGGCTGTATGTAGGGCACAGGTGCACGTAGGGTGTAGGGCTGTATGTAGGGCACAGGTGCACGTAGGGTGTAGGCTGTATGTAGGGCACAGGTGCACGTAGGGTGTAGGCTGTATGTAGGGCACAGGTGCACGTAGGGTGTGGGCTGTATGTAGGGCACAGGTGCACGTAGGGTGTAGGCTGTATGTAGGGCACAGGTGCACGTAGGGGTGTAGGCTGTATGTAGGGCACAGGTGCACGTAGGGTGTGGGCTGTATGTAGGGCACAGGTGCACGTAGGGTGTAGGCTGTATGTAGGGCACAGGTGCACGTAGGGTGTAGGCTGTATGTAGGGCACAGGTGCACGTAGGGTGTAGGCTGTATGTAGGGCACAGGTGCGCGTAGGGTGTAGGCTGTGTCGTCGCTGTTATCTTGTTAACCCTTTCCTCCTCGGAATGTGGTACCAGAGAGAATAAGACACAAACCAAAGGGTGCGTCAATAGACTCTACTCTTTATTGCTAATGAAGGGGCTTATATACACCCCTGAAGCAGGAAGCGGAATTACCATATATGGCAGTTAATACAACTTATCATTAGAGCACGTAACATACTGTTTTCTAACCAAACTTTCCATCTTTGCCTTTAGCCCCTGATTTTCGCTCCTAGCACAGAGTATCTCTTTATGTCAGGGGGAGTATTATCAAGGAAGGAACATTCTTTTCTTATCTTCCCTTCTGCTATGCCTCAGCTTCCCAAGGCCTTGAGAAGAAATACTGAATTTAACTCTAACATCCCTCCTTTTTTTCCTTCATTTGATCAATACACATCTTAATATCTCCTCTTTGTCCTAGTACATCGTCTAATACACATCAAACAAATTTTAAAAACTAAATAGATAGCAAGACATATCAAAAAACCTGTAGGCCAGCTTGTATTATCCCAGTCAGCCATCCCCCTATGCCTTTGAACCAATTTGCGGGGTTAAGAAAGGAGAAAGTATTTGCCCACCATGAATCTTGATTCTTCAGATTTGCCTCATCATATAGTTTCCTTAACTTTATGACATCCTCTAGCTTATGTTTAAGGGTTAAAACACTAGAATTATCAATATAATGACAACATGCAGGTCCAATAATCTGGCACATCCCTCCTTGAGCTGCAGTCAGGTAATCTAACACAAGGGTATGTTGGTTAGTAACAATAATTAGCTGGTTCTGTACTGCAAGGGACCCATTGAGGATATCTAAAATATCCCATATTTGATCATCTAGGTAATCTGTGGATTCTACCAACTTATCCCACGTCTGAGTTATCATAGGGTAGATGAATAATGCACTGAAAAATGTATTTGCTATCCCCATCTCCACTATGTGTGGTCTCCCATTTGGGCGAGGTCTATTGTCTGCAGATCGTTTATGTAATATACAAATCCAACAGTTTGCAACAGTTTGGTTTTGTTCTTTCAGTCCATCCACTAAAGCTAAGTGGTGTCTAATGAATCTGTTATCATCACCATCTACTCGGCTAAGTCTGTTCCAAGCATCCGTTACTGCAAGGTTGCAAGCAAATGTCATTGGTAGCATCATTCCTCTTCTGGAGGCTCTCCAAGGATCTTCTTACAATGCGATGCGTGGATCCAAGTTTCCTTGCCTTGTAGCTTGACTGCGGTACTTGTCGTCAGTAGAACTTGAAAAGGTCCATCAAATCTCGGATCCAGACTCTTTCTCACGTGTCTTTTAATGACTACCCAGTCTCCGGGCTGCAGGCTGTGACTCCCAGGATCCTGGTTCGGATCTGGAAGAGAACTGAAGACATTATCATGTACTTTTTTTGAGTCTTTTATGCAAATCCCTTACATATGAGCTTAATACATGGTTACTCATTTCCAGTAAATGGGGAAAGAAACATCCTAAGCTAGGCACTTTGCCAAATAGTACTTCATACGGAGAAAGTCCAGTTTTTCTATTTGGAGTGTACCTTACTGAGTATAGGGCTAATGGTAAACATTCAGGCCAAGATTTCCCTGTTTCAGCCATGGCCTTTTGGATTTTTAACTTCAATGTCCCATTTAGTCTTTCTACTTTTCCACTGCTTTGTGGATGATATGGGGTATGAAAAGCTTGTTGAATTCCCAGAGCTGTCAAGACTTCATTCATTATTTCACCCGTGAAATGTGTACCTCTGTCACTTTCGATCACCTCTGGTACTCCATACCTGCACACCACCTCCGCAAGCAGCTTCTTTGCGGTTGCCGCAGCCGTAGCCTTGGCAATCGGGAAAGCCTCCGGCCAACCTGAGAATAAATCAAAAACACACCAACACGTACTCCCATGATCCTGATTTTGGCAGCTGAATATAATCAATCTGCAGTCTCTGGAAAGGATAGAGGGGCCGAGGGGTGTGTTTGGGTGGTGTCTTGACTACCCTTCCCTGATTATGTGTAGCACATACCATGCATCCCTGGATCAAACCTTCTATACAGGTGGAAAAACCTGGTGCCACCCAATGCTCCTGCATCACGCTCATTACAGCAGTTTTGGACTGGTGGGTTGGCCCATGTAACATCTGGGCGACCGCAGGGTACAACGCCCTTGGAAGGCATCGACGCATCCCTCTTCCCCATACCCCATTTGCTTCATTCAAACATGCACCTTCTTTTTGCCACTTTCTACTTCCTCCTGGCGCACCTGAGCCTGCATCTGGGATAAGGCATCCTCCGACACAAAGGGATTTTTGGGAGCGCTTACCTGGTGCATCGTTACCCCTTGGAGTGGTCTACTGGCTGCTGTTTTTGCTGCTGCATCGGCCATTGCGTTTCCTTTACTCACCTTATTAGTGCATCTGGTATGTGCTTTAACTTTTATGACAGCTACCTCTTTTGGTAATTGTAATGCATCAATTAACTGCTGGACTGCGTCATATTTTTAATGGGATGTCCTGCTGCCGTCAGGAATCCTCTAGATTTCCAAATTGGACCAAAATCATGAGCTATACCGAATGCGTATCTAGAATCTGTGTAGATGTTAACAATTCTACCTTCAGCTATCTTACAGGCCTCGGTCAGAGCCTTAAGTTCAGCCTCCTGGCCGACTGATGTGGGAGCATTGGTTCTGCTTTGATCACTGCATTCAGGGAGACGATGGCATACCCGGTGTGGAAGGTACCTGAGTCATCTTGGTGGCGAGATCCATCTACAAAAAATTCAAAATCAGCATTAAGTCTCTCAGTTTCAAACACTGTGGGTAGACCTGCTGTTTTTTTGTGCCATAAGCTGAACACAGTCATGAGGAATCTCCTCTCTTGGATCTTCTTTGTACAATACCGTACGTGACCCCTCCTTTAGATCCGAGAGAGGTAACAACGTGGCAGGATTAAGTGTGGTACATCTCTGCAAAGAAACATTTGGAGGCATTAAAAGTGCACATTGCAATCGAAGGTGACGTGCAGCTGAAAGGTGTGCCGGTTGCACCTGGTTCAGTATGGTATATACATCATGAGATGTAAGTACTGTCAGTGGATGATCAAGAACGATATCTGACGATTTGTGGAGCAATAGTCCTACAGCATGTACTGCCCGTACACAGGACGGGGCACCTCTAGCCACTGCATCTAGTCTTCCACTGAAATAGGCTACAGGCCTTTGATTGTCACCATGTAACTGAGTCAATACTCCTGCCGCGTGTCCCTGCTGTTCGTGGAGATACAGGGTGAATGGTAGTTCATAGTTGGGGGTTCCTAGCGCTGGAGCTGCCACAATCCTGTTTTTGAGAGAATAAAAACAGTCTATACCTTCAGGAGTTAGTTTAAAAGGCACAATGGTGATACAGTCATAGAGAGGCTGCATCCTGCAGTATGAAAACCAGTCCAAGAAATATCCTAAGAGCGGCAACATTAACAGGAATAGGAAAATTCTGTACAGCTTCTTTGCGAGCGCTGGTCAGATGTCGCGCCCCTGGTGTAATGCAATGTCCCAAAAAGATAACTGAAGATTTACAGAATTGCAGTTTATCCTTTGACGCTTTACATCCAGCTTGGTACAAAAACAACATGAGTAATATTGTTGCACTGCGACACTGTTTCCTGGAGGGGGCACAAATCAGTAAGTCATCAACATATTATAAAAAAAATAACATTGGCAAAATCAATAACTGTGAACCAAGCAGTATCCTGAGATATCTGGAACAAAAATGTATATATATTGTACCAGCCGATACATAGAGAGTTAAATCTCGTAGTTGAAGGGGGAGGCTGGAGTTTTTTTTCTGTTAAGGCTACTGATAAGAACCTAGCTGCAGGCCTGCTGCCGAAGGTGGGGGCTAGGTTTTAACATCACTTGCTACCAGTTTCTGTAATCTGCTGAGCTATAGCCGACTCTTGAGCTGAACTTAAGAGGATACTGTCTCTGTTGGGGCAGAATTGCACCTGACTTTAATTTGACCATGACTGGCTGCACCCTTAATCTGCCCACATCTGTTTTATCTGAAGCCCAGAAATCATGCGGTATCACACCTTCCAATATTGAAGGAAATTCATTTGTGTCCTCTATACTAGCAACGTCTAACGACATGATTTTACAAAGAGTGCTCGGCTTCAATCCTGGTGTCATAGTGACAGTCCCATCAGGATAATACTCAATATGTGCTTGCAATTGTGACAACACATCACTTCCTAAAAGATTACATTGACCCCGTGGTGATACCATTAACTGTGTGTGTACAGTGGTTCCTTGAATTTGCAGGGGAATCTTTTTAGTGACGGGGAGCAGGATAGATGGAGAGTTATAAGGAGTCGCTATAACATGGTGGGAGAAATCACTTTTCCCAAATGGCCAGTCCTCTTCTGTAATTACTGAATTGTCTGCCCCCGTGTCCACTTGGAACTCAACCTCATATCCCCCTGGTAGGTTCACCTGCACTGTGCAATTAGGAGTGGGGGGTAAGGAGACAAGGGGGTTCATGTGCAAGCTACCTCTTTTTGCCTGCACTAAATCATGTTGTGCCCCCTGTGCTTTTCTGGCTAGATCCTCTGCTTTTACTGATCTCCAATCCGGTCTACTTACTTTCAGCTTTCTGTCACTTCCTTTTTTAACCCATTCATATAAAACTTGCCAGAACCCTCTCACTAGTCTTGTTTTCTGGGACAAAACCCATTTCCACCCAAGTTTTTCTTAGAGCCCAGAAATAATCTTTTGGCTCTTTCCCTGAACTCTGTCCTCTAGTGTAACTTCCTTTCTCTGCCTGTCTATCTTTACATGCTTTTTTCAACGCTTCTGTAAACAGAAACCCTGCTTCTGTGTCATTTCCTACCAACATAACACTTGTATGTCTCATCTGTCAGTCTATCGTATCTAGCTTCATCTGCCAATTTCCCTTTTATAAGTGCTTCTAGATCCTGTCTAGTTGCTTTATACGTATCCTGCATTGTAGCTAACATTCTAGCGAACCCCATTGGTGACTGTGAAGGGTCCGGGAGTTGAGTTATTAGAGCCAACTGCTCTGAAGGGCTCCATGGTCTGTATATTTCTGCTGTCCGGGGGGGAGGCAGACAGGAGGGTAAATCAGTCATCCCTGTTTTTGTCAGTCTGTAACGTCCGTCTCCTAATTCTTCAGTCTTTTCTTCTAAGTAATCACACGCACTCATCCACAGGTTCACTGTTTTCAACAGTCCTTTGTCTCTCAACCATCCACGATGTGAGTTAAAGAACCTTTTTCCATTTATCACTGTTCAATTCTCCGTTTTCATTCATGCCTGCTTTTCACAATCTCTGCGCACAACTAAATCTTTAGCAGAAATGCCTTCCTTGGCATTTTGGTCCCCCATTATATATCTCCTCACCTAGAAGAGATTCTCTTGTCACCAAGACAAGTTTGTCACCAAGACAATTGCGTCACCAAGACTCTGTCACCAACACAATGGGCCACAAAGGTTTCTGAACCATTTCACTGCTCGCTCTCCAAGATTTGTACGCCAACCAAATAAACAATCCAATCACACAGACACCAAGACAAAACCACAACACAATCATTGGATCCATACTGTCATTATTCAAAGGAGGAAAGGCAGGACTGACAATTAATCTGAGGGTCTACTGGTTCAAAGGGACCTGAGCCAGGAATACCTGTGATTTACCTGGAAAGCCGACCGCTCGGGGAGGAGGGAGTCCACTATACAGTGATATAGATTTTAGGTAGAATATAATAAGTATTCTTACCCCAGCGCTGTGTATATCACCAACAGAGACCTCCGCTCATCCCACGTCTTCCGGACCGGTCGGGCTTCCTCAGAGTAAAATAACTCAGTCCCCTGTTCGGGCGCCAGTGCTGTCGTCGCTGTTATCTTGTTAACCCTTTCCTCCTCGGAATGTGGTACCAGAGAGAATAAGACACAAACCAAAGGGTGCGTCAATAGACTCTACTCTTTATTGCTAATGAAGGGGCTTATATACACCCCTGAAGCAGGAAGCGGAATTACCATATATGGCAGTTAATACAACTTATCATTAGAGCACGTAACATACTGTTTTCTAACCAAACTTTCCATCTTTGCCTTTAGCCCCTGATTTTCGCTCCTAGCACAGAGTATCTCTTTATGTCAGGGGGAGTATTATCAAGGAAGGAACATTCTTTTCTTATCTTCCCTTCTGCTATGCCTCAGCTTCCCAAGGCCTTGAGAAGAAATACTGAATTTAACTCTAACAGCTGTATGTAGGGCAGAGGTGCACGTAGGGTGTAGGCTGTATGTAGGGCACAGGTGCACGTAGGGTGTAGGCTGTATGTAGGGCAGTGGTGCACGTAGGGTGTAGGTTGTATGTAGGGCACAGGTGCACGTAGGGTGTGGGCTGTATGTAGGGCACAGGTGCACGTAGGGTGTAGGCTGTATGTAGGGCACAGGTGCACGTAGGGTGTAGGCTGTATGTAGGGCACAGGTGCACGTAGGGTGTAGGCTGTATGTAGGGCAGAGGTGCACGTAGGGTGTAGGCTGTATGTAGGGCACAGGATGCACGTAGGGTGTAGGCTGTATGTAGGGCACAGGTGCACGTAGGGTGTAGGTTGTATGTAGGGCACAGGTGCACGTAGGGTGTGGGCTGTATGTAGGGCACAGGTGCACGTAGGGTGTGGGCTGTATGTAGGGCACAGGTGCACGTAGGGTGTAGGCTGTATGTAGGGCACAGGTGCACGTAGGGTGTAGGCTGTATGTAGGGCACAGATGCACGTAGGGTGTGGGCTGTATGTAGGGCACAGGTGCACGTAGGGTGTGGGCTGTATGTAGGGCAGAGGTGCACGTAGGGTGTAGGTTGTATGTAGGGCACAGGTGCACGTAGGATGTGGGCTGTATGTAGGGCACAGGTGCACGTAGGGTGTAGGCTGTATGTAGGGCACAGGTGCACGTAGGGTGTGGGCTGTATATAGGGCACAGGTGCACGTAGGGTGTAGGCTGTATGTAGGGCACAGGTGTACGTAGGGTGTAGGCTGTATGTAGGGCAGAGGTGCACGTAGGGTGTAGGTTGTATGTAGGGCACAGGTGCACGTGGGGGTGGGCTGTATATAGGGCACAGGTGCACGTAGGGTGTAGGCTGTATGTAGGGCACAGGTGCACGTAGGGTGTGAGCTGTATGTAGGGCACAGATGCACGTAAGGTGTGGGCTTTATGTAGGGCCCAAGTGTACGTAGGGTGTAGGCTGTATGTAGGGCACAGGTGCACATAGGGTGTGGGCTGTATGTAGGGCACAGGTGCACGTAGGGTGTGGGCTGTATGTAGGGCACAGGTGCACGTAGGGTGTGGGCTGTATGTAGGGCACAGATGCACGTAGGGTGTGGGCTGTATGTAGGGCACAGGTGCACGTAGGGTGTGGGCTGTATGTAGGGCAGAGGTGCACATAGGGTGTAGGCTGTATGTAGGGCACAGGTGCACGTAGGGTGTAGGCTGTATGTAGGGCACAGGTGCATGTAGGGTGTAGGCTGTAAGTAGGGCACAGGTGCACGTAGGGTGTGGACTGTATGTAGGGCACAGGTGCACGTAGGGTGTGGGCTGTATGTAGGGCACAGGTGCACGTAGGGTGTAGGCTGTATATAGGGCAAAGCTGCACGTAGAGTGTAGGCTGTATGTAGGGCACAAGTGCACGTAGGGTGTAGGCTGTAAGTAGGGCAGAGGTGCACGTAGGGTGTGGGCTGTATGTAGGGCACAGGTGCACGTAGGGTGTAGACTGTATTTAGGGCACAGGTGCATGTAGGGTGTAGGCTGTATGTAGGGCACAGGTGCATGTAGGGTGTAGGCTGTATGTAGGGCACAGGTGCACGTAGGGTGTAGGCTGTATGTAGGGCACAGGTGCATGTAGGGTGTAGGCTGTATGAAGGGCACGGGCACGTACGATGTAGGCTGTAGGTTGTCTGTACTAAACAGGTGCACGTAGGGTTTGTATGTAGGATACAGGTGCACGTAGGGTGTAGGCCAGAGGTGGGCAAACTTTTTGACTCGTGGGCCACACTGGGTAAATATATTGGACCCGGGGGCCGGACCAAAAGTCAATGGACGGGGTGTTTGTGTGAATTACTATAAATTAAATTTAAATTTTGTAATATTAAAGGTTTACTTTCATTTAATGTAGAAAAGCATAAAAAGAGTTATTGTACAAAGCTTTTATGCAATGTATTTCTATACTATGTATACATAGTATGTATAACTCACCTTCAATTTTAGTGGGAACAGTGTTGTTGGTCTCCCTTTTTTGCCAAGGCATCAAAGTCTGGAGTTAGCTTTGTTGTTGCAATTCGCAGAATAGATCTGAGGTGTTGGTCAGTTAACTGGGATCTGTGAGGGGATTTATTGATGTTCATGACGCTGAAGGTCTGCTCACACACGTAGGTTGAGCCAAACAAAGCCATCATCTTCTGTGCCATCCCCCGGAGGTTTGGAAAAGTGTCTTCTTTAAGTGAGGCATAGAACTCTTTTAGTGCAAGAGAGTGGAAGCTCTCCTTTAAGACAGGATCAGATTGAAGATCAATTAGTTCCAATTGCACTTCTTGTGGTGCTATTTCTGGGTCTTGTGACAAGGGACAGGCCACCAGCTGAAGTGACTTTTCAATTTTTTCAAAATCTGAAAACCGACGGCAGAATTCTTCATGCAGGTCGTTTAGTGATTTGCTATATTTATTCACATTTTGGATGGCCTTTTCCTGTGTGGCTAGTGTAGGAAAATGGGAGAAATTTTTCTTTGAAATTTGCCTGGAAAAAAAAGTCAGCTTTGTCTTGAAGGCATTCACATTACTATACATGTCGTGCACATACAGGTCTTTTCCCTGTAGCTTGACATTAAGCTCATTCATGTGAGAAAAAATGTCAACAGCAAACGCAAAGTCACATAGCCAATTCTTGTCGCTCAGCTCCAGAAAATCATCAGACTTCCCCTTCAACTCCAAAAATGTATAGATCGCTTCTTTGAGATCCCACACTCGTTTAAACACTTTGCCCAAACTCAACCAGCGGACACGAGAGTGGTAAAGCAAGTCTTGGTGGTCTGCATCGGTTTCCTCCAGAAATGCGATGAACTGACGGTGCTGAAGTCCCTTTGCTCGTATGCAGTTAACAAGTTTTACAACTGGATTCACAACATGACTAAGCTGTAATACAGATTTACACAAAGATTCTTGATGTATGATGCAATGCAGAAAAATAACATCTTGGTCAGGGTTTTCCTCTTTCACTTTATCCTGAATTCTTTTCAACAGTCCCACATTTTTTCCAGTTAAATTTGGAGATCCATCTGTAGTGACATTAACAAGTTTTCTCCAAGGCAGCTTCAAACTTTGGATGACAGCAGATACCCGGTCATACAAGTCCTCTCCCCGTGTTTTTCCTTTAAGTGACTCCATGGCCAAAAACTCCTCCGTTATTTCAAAACTGTCGCTAATCCCTCGGATAAAAATTAAGAGCTGAGCTGTATCTTTTATGTCTGTACTTTCGTCCAGTGCTAGCGAATATAATTTAAAGGACTCTGCTATATTATTTAACTTGCTGGTTATGTCTTCATCAATCAGTTCCACACGGCGAGTCACTGTCCTGCGTGATAAACTGAGTTTTTCAAACTTGTCTTTACTTTCAGGACACAAAATACCTGCTGTCTCTATCATGCATTCTTTCAAAAACTCACCTTCAGAGAAGGGTTTGCTAGCTTTTGCTAATTTGAAAGACAGCATAAAACTTGCTTTGGTACTTGACTCTTGAACAGTTTGTCTGTGAAATATATTTTGCTGAGCCTGTAATTTAGCCATCAACCTCTGAGCTGTAGCCCCCGTTCATGGGACGACTGCTTGCTAGCATAGTTAGCATGCTTCGTGGCAAAGTGACGGCTCATATTATATTCTTTAAAAACCGCAACAGTTTCCTGGCATATCAGACATACAGCCATTGATCGGACTTCGGCGAAAAAATATTTTGCCATCCACTCCTTCTTAAACACTCTGCATTCCCTGTCTACTTTTCTTTTTTTTGAACCACTCATTTTGGGATTCTGAAAAGGTTAAAAAAAATATTCTTGGTCACACAGAGTCAGAGGGAGGGTAAGCTCACATTCGTATTCAAGCCTTGAATGAACGTGCTTTAACAACCACTGCTTCATTACTTACTGTGGCAGGGGAAAAGAGGCAGGACGCAAAATCGCCACCAGTTATCGACAGAGACTGCACAGTAAGAATAAAGATCTACAAATAAAAATAGGAGAAAAAAAAAAGAAATAAAAATGCTAAACGCAACAGAAAAATAAAAAAAAATATGCAGCCATTGTCCCACAGTTATATGCAGCCACATTGTCCCACAGTTATATGCAGCCACATTGTCCCACAGTTATATGCAGCCACATTGTCCCACAGTTATATGCAGCACATTGTCCACAGTTATATGCAGCCACATTGTCCCACAGTTATATGCAGCCACATTGTCCCAGATATTTCCAGCCACATTGTCCCAGATATGCAGACACTTTGCCCCAGTTATATCCAGTCACTGTCCCAGTTATGCAGACACTTTGCCCCAGTTATATCCAGTCACTGTCCCAGTTATGCAGACACTTTGCCCCAGTTATATCCAGTCACTGTCCCAGTTAACCCCAGCCACATTGCCACACTGCCGCATACATATACTTACCGCTCCTCGCGGTCGGGTCAGTCACGATCTCCTCTCCCGCCGCATCAGGCCTCTGACGTCAGCGCGCCTGCGTCTCATGGGGAGACGCAGGCCGACGGGTCCACGGCAGCGGCGTCTTTGAGTCATGTGGTGTCATGAATCATGACACCACATGACTCATTACGTGTATGGCCGATGCGGCGGGGGCGCGGGCAGTGTGACGGCGGCCGCGCATCAGTCACTGCATCCGGCGCCTGCGATCCCTCTGACTGCCGCGGGCCGGTCAGAGAGGATCAAAGGGCCGGATGCGGCCCGCGGGCCGTAGTTTGCCCAGCCCTGGTGTAGGCTGTATGTAGGGCACAGGTGCACGTAGTTTGTATGCTGTATGTGGGGCACAAGTGCACGTAGGGTGTAGGCTGTATGAAGGGCACGGGCACGTACGATGTAGGCTGTATGTAGGGCACAATGGCACGTAGATTGTAGGCTGTATATAGGGCAAAGGTGCACATAGGGTGTGGGCTGTATGTGGGGCACAGGAGCACTTAGGATGTAGGCTGTATAAGGGCACGGGCACGTACGGTGTAGGCTGTATGTAGGGCACAAATGCACGTAGGGTGTGGGCTGTATGTAGGGCAGAGGTGCATATAGGGTCTAGGCTGCATGTAGAGCACAAGTGTACATAGGGTGTATGCTGTATGTAGAGCACAGGTGTATGTAGGGTTTAGGCTGACTAGGGCACAGGTGTATGTAGGGTGTAGGCTGTCTGTATGGCACAGGTGCACGTAGGGTGTAGGCTGTAGGGCACAGTTGCATGTAGGGTGTAGACTGTCTGTAGGGCACCGGTGTACGTAGGGTGTATGCAGTATGTAAGGCACAAGTGCACGTAGGGTGTAGGCTGTAGGGCACAGGTGCATGTAGGGTGTAGGCTGTCTGTAGGGCACAGGTGTACGTAGGGTGTATGCGGCATGTAGGGCACAGGTGCACGTAGGGTGTATGCGGCATGTAGGGCACAGGTGCACGTAGGCTGTAGGTTATATGTAGAACACGGGCACTGAGAGTATATGCAGAGCCCAAGTGCACGGAGGGTGTACTTAGGGCACAGGTGCATGTGGGATATATGTAAGATGCAGGTGCATGTGGGGTTTACGGAGAGCACAGGTGCACGAGGGCTGTACAGTCATGGCCAAAAGTTTTGAGAATGACACAAATATTATATTTTCACATGATCTGCTGCCCTCTGGTTTTTATGTGTGTTTGACAGATGTTTTTATCACAGACAGAAATATAATAATTGCAAACATATGAGTAACAAAAGCTTATATTGACAGAATGAGTTAATGCAGCAAGTCAATATTTGCAGTGTTGACCCTTCTTCTTCAGGACCTCTGCAATTCTCCCTGGCATGCTCTCAATCAACTTGACTGATAGCAGTCCATTCTTGCACAATCAATGCTTTCATTTTGTCAGAATTTTTAGGTTTTTGTTTGTCCACCCGTCTCTTGATGATTGACCACAAGTTCTCAATGGGATTAAGATCTGGGGAGTTTCCAGGCCATGGACCCAAAATCTCTATGTTTTGTTCCCTGAGCCATTTAGTTATCACCTTTGCTTTATGGCAAGGTGCTCCATCATGCTGGAAAAGGCATTGTTGATCGCCAAACTGCTCTTGGAGGGTTGGGAGAAGTTGCTCTTGGAGGACATTCTGGTACCATTCTTTATTCATGGCTGTGTTTTTAGGCAAGACTGTGAGAGAGCCGATTCCCTTGGCTGAGAAGCAACCCCACACATGAATGGTTTCAGGATGCTTAACAGTTGGCATGAGACAAGACTGGTGGCAGCGCTCACCTTGTCTTCTCCGAATGAGGCTTTTTCCTGATGTCCCAAACAATTGAAAAGGGTATTCATCAGAGAAAATAACTTTACCCCAGTCCTCAGCAGTCCACTGCCTGTACCTTTTGCAGAATATAAGTCTGTCCATTATGTTTTTTCTGGAGAGAAGTGGCTTCTTTGCTGCCCTCCTTGACTCCAGGCCTTGCTCCAAGAGTCTCCGCCTCACAGTGCATGCAGATGCACTCACACCTGCCTGCTGCCATTCCTGAGCAAGCTCTGCACTGCTGGTAGCCCGATCCCGCAGCTGAAACACTTTTAAGAGACGGTCCTGGCGCTTGCTGGTCTTTCTTGGGGCCCTGGAGCCTTTTTTGGCAACAATGGAACCTCTCTCCTTGAAGTTCTTGATGATGCGATAGATTGTTGACTGAGGTGCAATCTTTCTAGCTGCGATACTCTTCCCTGTTAGTCCATTTTTGTGCATTGCAATGATGACTGCACGTATTTCTTTAGAGATAACCATGGTTAACAGAAGAGAAACAATGATGCCAAGCACCAGCCTCCTTTTAAAGTGTCCAGTGGTGTCATTCTTACTTAATCATGACAGATTGATCTCCAGCCATGTCCTCATCAACACCCACACCTGTGTTAATGGAGCAATCACTGAAAAGAGGTTAGCTGGTCCTTTTAAGGCAGGGCTGCAATGATGTTGAAATGTGTTTTGGGTGATAAAGTTCATTTTCTAGCCAAATATTGACTTTGCAAGTAATTGCTGTTAAGCTGATCACTCTTTATAACATTCTGGAGTATATGCAAATTGCCATTAGAAAAAGTGAAGCAGTAGACTTTGTAAAAATTAATATTTACTCCATTACTAAAGAAACCCGCTCTTGACCCTTCCTGCACAAACAACTACAGACCGGTCTCCAATCTCCCCTTCATCTCTAAACTTTTGGAGCGCCTAGTCTACTCCCGCCTCACCCGTTACCTCTCCACTTTCCCTCCTAGACCCTTCACAGTCCGGCTTCCGCCCCCTACATTCGACTGAAACTGCACTCATCAAAGTGACCAATGACCTTCTTACAGCAAAACGTAACGGCGACCACTCTCTGCTCATTCTTCTCGACCTTTCTGCAGCTTTCGACACGGTTGACCACCGTCTCCTACTCTCTAGGCTCCAGTCACTAGGTATTAAGGACACTGTTCTCTCCTGGTTCTCCTCCTATCTTTCTGACCGCTCCTTCAGTGTTTCGTTCTCTGGCTCCACGTCATCTCCTCTTCCTCTCACTGTCGGTGTACCCCAGGGCTCAGTCCTTGGCCCCCTTCTCTTCTCTCTCTACACGGCCCCAATTGGACAGACCATCAGCAGATTTGGCTTTCAGTACCATCGTTATGCCGATGACACACAACTATACACGTCATCCCCCGACCTTACCCCCGCTGTTCTACAGAACACCACCGACTGTCTGTCCGCAGTCTCCAACATCATGTCCGCTCTCTATCTGAAACTTAACCTCTCCAAGACTGAACTCCTTCTGCTCCCGCCGTCTACTAACCTCCCTAAATCTGACATTTTCCTCTCTGTGGGCGGCACCATAATAACACCCCGGCAGCAGGCTCGCTGTCTGGGTGTTATGTTTGACACCAATCTCTCCTTCACCTCCCATATACAATCTCTTGCCTGCTCTTGCCGTCTACACCTAAAGAACATCTCTAGAATCCGCCCTTTTCTCACCATGGAAACAACAAAAACCCTCACTGTAGCATTGATCCACTCCCGCCTGGACTACTGCAACGCTCTATTACTTGGCCTCCCCATTACTCGACTATCCCCTCTCCAGTCCATCCTTAATGCAGCAGCCAGGGTCATCCATCTGGCTAATCGGTACTCGGACGCGTCCGCTCTTCGCCAGTCCTTACACTGGCTGCCCATTCATTATAGGATCCAATTCAAAGTACTGGTTCTCACCCACAAAGCTCTCCACAGTGCAGCACCCCCCTACATCTCCTCCCTCATTTCTATCTATCGGCCTAACCGACTGCTGCGCTCTGCAAACGACTTTCGACTAACCTCTGCACTAATCCGTACCTCCCACTCCCGACTCCAAGACTTCTCCCGCGCTGCGCCAATCCTCTGGAATGCTCTACCCCAAGAAATTAGGACTATCCACAATTTGCATGGTTTCAGGAGCTCCCTCAAAACACATTTGTTCAGAGTGGCCTGTCACATTCACTAACCAAAGTCGTTCTATGTTTAAGTGTGTATGTGTAGCCCATTCACTATCTCCATCCATGCCTCACTCCCTCAAGATGGCTGGACCATTATTGTAAATGCACCATTGTATATACACACCTGTACTTTGTATCTCCCCCACCTCATTGTAGATTGTAAGCTCTCACGAGCAGGGTCGGCTTATTTTGCTTTAATTATTGTATTGTTAACGTTGTTACCTATGACTTGTGTTTTGAAACTGTTAAACTGTAAAGCGCTGCGGAATATGTTGGCGCTATATAAATAAAGATTATTATTATTATTATTATTTGTGTCATTCTCAAAACTTTTGGCCATGACTGTACATAGGGAGGGAGGGAGCTCCTATTCTCTTCAGTAGCATCTGATCTGCAGCACCCAACACTAAAAGTAGTGGCAACCCCTTTATGCTATCAAGATAAAACAAAAAGGCCAGGGTAAGAGGAGCTAGTAATTAGTGAACCATAGAGAGCAAAAAAAGACAAAAAGTGGAAAGAAAAACAAGAGTTGGTATTCTCAGCCCTCTCTTGCTGGGCAGTGACCCCAGGTTCAGCAGTAAAGTATCTGCATACCTACCATATCTACCATAGACCTGCAAGGCTCCGATTCATCATTACCTTTGCAGCTATTTTCTGCCTATTTTTGTTTGTTTTGTGCCCTTTTTTTTGTTTGCACTCGATTCATTATTCTATTTATGCTATTTTTAAGTCCTATTTTATATTTGCTTGTCTGTTTTTTTCCATTTTGAAAGCCATGTTTAGTGATTCCCTATGTTTTTGATGAATTCATCAGTCTCAACTTTTTAAAAAGTTTGGCTCAAGTCCACTACAGTGCCATCTGGTTTATTTTTGAGTAATACGGTATTTTGTGAAACGTTTTAGTTTTGGTGCAAAAAGTTGCAAATACAGTTCGAAACAGAAAAAAAGTTGCCAAAAAACGCCACAAAAAATGCCACAAAACAAAGAGGGAAAGTGACTTAAACCAAACCGCCGATGATGATGAATCAGGACCTAAGTTTCTGCTGTGTTTAGAAGTTTGGGTGTGATAAATCTGTGGAGTCGAAACTCTCAGAAATATATCAAGGGCAGTCAGCCAAAATGGATATTAATTTTTCTAGTCGAATGTGACCACAGAGGAGTTGAGTATGTTTTTCTTCCATGCAGAAGAAATTGGCTGGTTTCAGGCAAGGAAAAAGAAGGTAATTAACTTCAGAAAGTGTGGGGTTATATTCTCAATTTGTTACATTTGTGTTTTTTCTCTTAGGTATTTTGTGAGGGAACAGGTCTTCAATTACCAATATTTTGCTGCCACTTCCCACAGCTTACACCATGCCTGTGTACATAAGAAAGGGGCCTTTAGAAATACCTCCAGGATCTGAGAAAGACTGGACCAATGAAGAAGAGGAGGAAAAATATTTTCTTAGGGATCCGGAGCAGTCACGAGACTGTCTACCACAGCCATACAGGATGATTGGCAAAGTAGTGGAGTTTCTCATAGACCAGGCTATTCAACGGATCAACGTCCGACAGCAAAATCAAGAAGAGGAGAAACTCAAGGCCAAATTGAACATCCTCCAGCCAACTGCTGAAATTCACGTAAGGACGGTGACACATGTCAGCATGTTGATGGAGCATACTTCAGGGTTTCTATCATCTATATGTTTTTAAGTACTACACGGATCTATATGGGAAGGGGGAAGGGATGTGAGCAAGTAAAGTGTATGTGCTAATCCTTATTGAAGAAATTGACCACTGAATGCAGGTGTTATTGCCAGGCTAATAGTATGATGCCATTAGTCCTAGTTGGTATAGATGCTGAAATGCATCTTTGCTAATTAAGGCCTGATGCAGAAGTCGCAATAACGGCTGCCGAAGTGTCATAGATGTCTGTGCAAGCTGTTTTATGCTTTAAAAAAGTTTCATGCATATTCCTACGCATGAGACTTCTGCCGCACGCAAGCACAGGCTGGAATTTAAATGAGGTGGCCGATGCCATGTAAATGCTCTCATCGCAACAGGAACCCCTTTCCGCTGCTGCCTGACACATCACTACTAGCCCGGACCCTCCTCTGCATTGAAGACGGCATGACATCTGATAAAAAAACAAGAGAGCTGGTTATCTGTTTAGTCTGTGCAAGGAATTAGAGTAGGTCTCCCTGCAGTTAATGCAAGGCCACAGAGCTGAAACCTCCATGACACCACACTACATCGTCATCTCTAGCTCTGCAGAGGACAAGCTGCTGACCAGCTCTGCTACACGGTGAGATCAGAGTGTCATATATTTATGTGATAACCATAGTGTGCACAGATCTAGCAGAGCTGAGTTTGTTCTTCTGTTCAGCTACATTTGGCCACCATATGATTTTACAATGTTTATGGTTTCACCTAGGACTAGCACACACTAAATTCAGCCACTTCTCTGCACTCTGGCGAAGGCAACATTCACATCACGCTTTACCTTGCGTTCAGTGGCTCTGCCGCAGCTTACGTCCGAATCGCCGCAAAACAGGATGTTTTAACAGGGCCAATGACTGTAATGATGCCGGCGGAGTCACAGTGTGCTCTCATACATCATTTTTGGCTGTATATGTCTATTTGAGGCTGGCAGCATAGCGCAGTCAACTAAGTCTTGGTGACTGCTTCTAGTAGGTGTAGGTGTGCGGATGTAGTGTCGGGTTTGTCAACTGTTTACTATGTGTTAGGATATGATAATGGGGATTCTCTGCCGTCCAATGTAAAGCCGCATATATAAAGCACATGGTATATACAGATGTTGTATATACTATATAGTACATAGTGGAAAACATAGTCTCAGACTAAAATCTCAATAATGCATGGCTAAATGTAGTCCAATTAGGAGCTACAGAGAAAAAGGGGAAGAAAAAGGGGAAAAAACCCTTATGGCACTCCACTACATACGCATAAACACAAAGAGATTGGAGAGAAACGCCATATACTAATGTATAAATATTTAT
>JARQOD010000004.1:431878850-431988249 GCA_033576555.1 Oophaga sylvatica
GTTTTTCTATTTCTAAAACAAAAAAAAAATCACAATTCTGGAACGCATATGAGAGCCCAGCTGTGCCTTTAGAAGCCAATTTTATATTGCACCAATGCATTTAAAGTAACAAATGAAGCTGTGTTAATAAACCTGATACCGTTCTGTACCTATAGTTCCGTTGCAGAGCTATAAGTAAGGTTAGATATTAAAAACAACCCCTTCCGGACATATTCTGTTCTACCGAGCTCCTAAATCTTGTAAACAAGTTTTCCTTTTCCAAAGATCTGAGCCACAGGATTGAATTGCTTCACAATAACTATTACACATTAAGGCTCCTGCTGTTCCAGAATCTCCTCCCCAGTGTACCACAGGGTTTTCTGCTGACAGGATTGCAGCGTTGTTTGATGACCTGTCTACAGTTTGCTGATTAGCAAGCACATACTTAAGTATAGTTTAGCCATGAAGAGTTTCCCAGGATTTCATAATAATTAAAATTAGCTAAGTAAAAAAAATAAAAATACTCCACTGTTGAACTATCGCCGTTCTTGCATAAATCGCTCTGTCTCACCCATCAGATTTCTGCGTGCTTCTTCTGATGGAGAAAGCATTGCAAGACCACTGCAGCCAATCAGTGTCCCTGATTATCTGTAGCCTTTAAGGCCTCTTTCACACGTCCTGATATTTCCAGTACCGGAAAAAATGGTACTGGAGATATCCGTGTCCGTGTGTGTACTACGTGAGGCAACCGTGTGCCACATCAGTACCAGACTCGGGGAAGAAGCACTACTGTAAGCCGCTGTCCCCCAGTGGCTGGTGCTGAAGCCGGCTGTCATTCTGCCCTGCTCATGCCGCCGCCGTCTGAGATGGGGCGGCCTACCGGGAGGTCCGGTGGGTGGGTTAAGATATGGATAAACTCACCATAATTTTCTGGCTGCAAGATATCTACCAGCATTGCCTAACCTGGACTGGATAAACACCGTGGAGTCCGCGGATGAGTGTGGGTACCTGGGACTGGAGGACAGGGCTGATGTCTGGTACCAGGTGAGAGGGGAGCACACAGGAGGGCTCCAGGTGCAGGAGCTCTGTGCTGGGCTCCTCCATCTCTGCTGTGGGTCATGGAGTCCCGCAGACATGGCAGAGCCGGGCGCGGACTCACTGAGCTCTTTGCCGGGAATTCCTGGAGGAAATCTCCCGGCAGCAGAGCAGGGGAGAATGAGAGCTGTCTTCAGTACCTGCCGCTGGGGAAGAGCCCTTACTGTAGCACTTCTTCCCCGGCAGCCATCTGTGCACACGGAGGACATAAGTGTGTGTTCTCTGTGTGCGGGACATTGCAAAAAACAGACATGTCTACGTGTTTTGCACACGGACACACAGAATGGGTCTACGTGTGTCAGTGTCTCCAGTACGTGTGAAAGCTGTCATCACACGTACCGGACACACTGACGTGTGAAGAGGGCCTAACGTTTTGTCCTAGTTGGAAGAAATTCTCAGTTCCTGGTTTGATGGAAAACAACAGCTGATTCCCTTTGTCAGAAGAAGCAGTCACGCAGATGACATTGTACAGATGAGCAACATCAGGTTGATAAGTGTGTGTATACATAAGCGGGTGAAATAATTATTGAACACGTAGCCAATTTAAGTAAATATATTTCTAAAGGTGCTGTTGACATGAAATTCTCACCAAATGTCGGTAACAACTCATCCAATACACACAGGCATAGAAATCAAACCATAACTGTCCATAAACTAACTTATGTGTAATAATGAGAAGTGAGACGGGAAAAAAGTATTGAACACATAAAGAAAGAGAGGTGCAAGACGCCAAGTAAAGTCATGATACCAGCTCTGATTTGTCAGTAATTAGAAAGCAATATTGCCACTTAGTGAAAAATATCAGCTAGTTCAACTGATGGCTTATAAAACGATGCCTAATTATCAAGTTGCCACACTAGAAACCTCTCATGATAGGTAAAACCAGTAAGCTGTCTCAAGACCTTCGCAACCTTATTGTTACAAAACATACTGATGGCATTCATTACAGAAGAATTTCTACACTACTGAAGGTTCCATTGAGCACTGTTGCGGCCATTATCAGGAAGTGGAAAGAACAGCATTTTACCATAAATAGGCCACAATTGGTGTTCCACGCAATATTTCATTCAGAGGAATGAAAATAATAAGAAGAGTTGTCCAAGAGCCAAGTAACACCTATGGTGAGCTACAGATAGACCTGGAATCAGCATGTACTATTGTTTTAAGGAAAACAGTAAGTAATGCACTCAGTCTCCATGGCCTGTATTCATGTTCACCATGCAAGACTCCATTGCTGAAGAAAAAGCATGTTCAAGCACGTTTAACCCCTTCGATCCGAAGCCCTTTTTCTTTTTTGCGTTTGTTTTTCGTTCCCCTTCTTCTCAGAGACATAACTTTTTTATTTTTCCATCAATATGGCCATGCGAGGGCTTGTTTTTTGTGGGACGAGTTGTACTTTTGAACGACACCATTGGTTTTGGCATGTTGTGTACTCAAAAATGGGAAAAAAGTTCCAAATGCGGTGAAATTGCAAAAAAAGTGCAATTCCACAAGGGTTTTTTGGATTTTTTTTTACCATGTTCCCCATATGCTAAAACTGACCTGACATTATGATTCTCCAGGTCATTACGAGTTCATAGACACCAAACATGTCTAGGTTCTTTTTTATTTAAGTGGTGAAAAAAAAAATCCAAAGTTTGTTAAAAAAAAACTGCGCCATTTTCCGAGACCCGAAGCGTCTCCACTTTTTGTAATCTCGGGTAGGGTGAGGGCGTGTTTTTTGCATGCCGAGCTGACGTTTTTATTGATACCATTTTGGTGCAGATACGATCTGTTGATCGCCTGTTATTGCATTTTAATGCAATGTCGTGGCGACCAAAAAAAACGTAATTCTAGAGTTTTGACTTTTTTTCTCGCTACGCCTTTTTGAAATCAGGTTAATCCTTTTTTTTTCTTGGTCGATCGGGCGATTCTGAACGCTGCAATACAAAACATGTGTATGTTTGATTTTTTTATTGTTTTATTTTGAAAGGGGGTGATTTTAACTTTTTATATTTTTTGCATTTTTTTATATTTTTAAAAATATATTTTTTTTACTTTTGGCATGCTTCAATAGTCTCCATGGGAGACTAGAAGCTGCCATAACCCGATCGGCTCTGCTATATACAGGCGATGATCAGATCACCTGTATGTAGCAGAATACCTAACTTGCTATGAGTACAAGCCAGTTTCCAGAAGATCTCTGGTTGTCATGCCAGACAGGCGATCACGTGACGAGGGTCACCGATGGGTGGATTTGCGGCCCAAATGGCCGGAAGCACGCGTTAAATGCCACTGTCAGTTTGACAGCAGTATGTAACGGGTTAATAGCCGCAGGTGGATCGTGATTTCATCCATGGCTGTTCAAAACAGCTGATATGTGCCAGGAATGATGTGGGCTCACCACCGGAGCTACATCAAAAGGAGAGAAGCGACATGCGCCGTACTAGTACGGCGCATGTCGCAAAGGGGTTAAAGTTTAGAAGAGAATAAAAACTGGGAGAATATAGTCTGATCAGATGGAATCAAAATTTAACTTTTTTGATGCCATAATTTACTCAATGTTTGGACGCCAAAGGGCACTGCATATCACCCCAAAAGCACCATGCCAACAGTGAAGTTTGGAGGTGGGTACGTCATGGTGTGGGGCTGTTTTTCAGCATACAGACCGGTCAAGCTTCATATACTTGAAGGAAGGATGAATAGACAAATGTACCAAGACATTGTTGAAAAAATTCTGTCATCTATCAGGAGGGTGAAGATGAAACGAGGGTGGACATTTCACACAGCCACGGAAATTCTCAATTAATTTCAGAGAAAGAAAATAAAGCAGCTGAAATGGCCCAGCCAATAACCTCACCTGAATCCAAAAGAGAATTTATGGAAGGAATTAAAGATCAGAGTTCATAGGAACCCACGAAACCTTCAGGATTTGAATAGTTTGCATGGAAGAATGTATCAAAATTACACCTGAGCAATGGCAGTATACTAAATAAATATATGTAATTTTTTTTTCACCACCACAAATCCATTTAGAGTATGTATTACAAGTAGTGCCTTTTTAGAAAAAAAAGTGTCCTACTATCCTACACTTTTTAAAAGTCCTTTTATTAAGCGATTTTAAACATTTAGCTGCTCATAAATGCAGTCAACTTGTAGGTGCTATTTTATGATGTTAATGAACGGCTTCAGCATTTTGTAACAGTGAGGCATGCACTGTAGTCTATACTCTTCTTGCTGTAAAAAATATTATTTACACATGTTGTGTTGTATTTCTGTTGTGGAAGCAGGTATATTTGTAATAATTTACCAAGTCTTACTTACAGAACCCGCTCTGCACGTCACTAATGATGGAGTCATTTGTGAAGTTCACAAACCAAAGTCAGGGAAGAGACCGACTTTTCAGGTACTGTTTCTAACTTGATCCGTTTAGATTTAGTTCCTAAGTTTTCACCCATAGTGTAAGTGAAGAGCCAGGAATCCTCATTCTGTTCCCTCATAAAACCTCCATCACACTCATTTTTTTCCATTTCAGAGCTACTCAGTATGCATGCATGTTGCTTAGTTATGTTTTAGAGAATAAGGCTGGCAGAGAGAAAGTGGTAAAGAAGCTCAAACGAGTGGAATCTAACATGAGTTCTGGCCGTAAATGTAAGTACTAGAATTGGCTGTCTCTAGTTGTGTTTATTTCCCTTCATCCACTAATTATTTCCCTGCTGTTTACTTGTCTGGCTACGTTTTGTGTCCTTTTTCATTGTTCAATCTACCTAATACATTAATTTGTTAAACTAATACCATGAAGTTGTGCCTCTACCGGTAATTTTTTTTGTTTTATTTAACATGTTGCAAAACAGAAAACACAATGAGCAAGAACAAGATATGCAATCAAGGGGGTTTTCTATTCTAGACACCCATTTTTTATGCTTTTTTTGCCATTTTTCTCTTTTTTATGGAAAAAGTTAAGGATTTTTGGGATAGGGTTTTTTTACAATATATTTACACGTCTGAAATATGCTTACAAATTTTTATATCATGAAAAGAGTATAAACAAGTACTCTAAAAATGCAGTGAAGTGGGTAAAGAAAACAAAATGGTGATGAACGGTGGCCACTATCCCGGCTGTTGTGCTTGTCTGAAACGGAAAAAAAAAAACAAAGAGATTACTATGATTGTCGCTTTGTCTAACTGCAAAATTTAGTAAAAAATGTCGTTTTGCTGAAAATTTAGTTTAATTTTTTTTTGCCACAATTAGAGGCCTGTCAAAATTACAAAAAAAAAAAAAGATTTTGACTTGATTGTGGTACAGAAGATAGGCACTTATATACTATATTCTGAAAATATGTGTACAAGCCTGGGTTAATTGACCAATTGGTTCTGGAGATATCGTGGACACTGATTTGAAAAAAGTGGTTTCAAGAAAAACTTGTTAAAGTTATTCGTACTGATTACATAGAGATACATTTATTAGCCAATCTGGTATTCCAGGACCATAAACTGATCCTTCATCGTGCTCCTCAAATTCCGCCAGAGCTACTCTTTTCTGCAGTGAGATCTGTCATCTCGAACGCCGTTCCGAGCAACTTAAATGAGCCTTGTCCCAAGTGTGTGCTTACATCTCCACTTGCTGTCCAATAGTCATTCTCATCACATCCATTACTTTAAGAATTGGCAGTTGTCATGTTGCGGTTTATCATCAGTGGAACTTTTGTGATAGCAGGTGACCCAGATTTCTTTCTTCATTTCCTCGATTGAGTCTGCATGTCTGCGAATAGCCATGCCATAATACTTAGTGAGTTCACCAATAACTGTATCTGTTAACATTCCAGCACCTTTGCTATCAATACTTTTTTTTTCGTATGGCAAAGTCTCATGCCCATTCTTTTTTTGTATGTGGCCGACACATTCTTTTTACACGAAAGTAGCTTCACCTTCATACGGATTCACATTTAAAATTCCACGAGACATTTTGCTCTTCCTGTCTCCGATTCAACTTTTCATAAAGAATCGTGTTTCCCCTGCGATCTCAAAAACATTTCAGTGATCGTTTCAATCTACATTTTACCCGCACTGACTTCTTGATTTATGAAGCACATTTCTTCGTAAGTTTTATACTGTTCATTGTATCGCTCAATATTGTCATCCTCTTTTTTTTTTTTGTTTCACACATTACACGCTTGACACAACCTACTTTTAACCATAGCATCGACTACTTTTTTTCGAATGTTTTCCAATTACATTAGACACTCCAAATAAAGTTGAGAATTTTCTATTTTTACATGTTTTGTTCCAGAAATTGTTTCCAGCTTCTTCATTCTTCGTATTTTCTTTGTCAACTGCTTGCGTGAAAATGCAATTGTACATTGCAGATTGTGATATATACAGTTGTGCTCAAAAGTTTACATACCCCGACAGAATATTTGCTTTCTTGGCCTTTTTTCAGAGAATATGAATGATAACACGAAAACTTTTTGTCCATGCATGGTTAATGGTTGTGTGAAGCCATTTATTGTCAAACTACTGTGTTTTCTCTTTTTAAATCATAATGACAACTGTGAGGCAGTGACCGGGATCGTTTACGAGGGACGTTATATTTCCCCCAGAATGTGTACAGAGACCTATTAAAGCCATTGGAGTGCATTGCAGTCACACACACACGTGCGGCTGCAATGCAGGAATGAAGGTGAGCAATGACCTAGTCAGACTACCTGGCTAAGGCAGATTAAGTAAAATCCGGCAGGGCCTTCATTTCTTGGAGGAGGTCACAGGAGGCAGTGGGGCGGCCTCCTCCCTCCAACCTGGGTTTTCCAGTGGTTTTTGCCACAGGTCTTTAAAACTCCTGCACTAAGGATTAGTGTTGTTCTATGTTTGGACCCTGCTAGGAGCATAGCAGGAAAGCTCCACAGGATTGTGTGTAGCTGAACCCACGCCTGGGACGGCTCTGCACCTGTCAGGCTCTGTTCGGCCCGGCGCGGCCGTTGTCCCCGGCAACCATTGTTTATGGACCGATGTTACCCCGGCTGCGTACCGGAGGACTTTTTCTGTTTAACCCGTGAGTTGCTGAATAAAAGCTGTTTAATTTGGACTTGCTTGGGTCACTGCCTCAGTTACTGCACGGTGTGAACACCGCCGCCTTACAACTTGGTTGGAGAATGCGGGCATTGTGACTGAGGTATACCCCCACCGGCAGCTTCATGACCCCAATCCGGCCGGCCACTTTTCAGCCTCACCCCGTGGACAAAATGTAGGAGCTGGTAAAGCAGCTGGTAATTACACAACAGCAGCAGCTGCAGTCTCAGCGACAACAGCAGGAGCAGTACCTGAGTCTCCAGCGGCAACAGCAGGAGCGGGAGCAACAGCACAATGAGCAACAGCAGCTATTGTACCAGCAGCAGCAAAAAACAAACGAACTGTTGCTGCAACAGATTTCTGCACTGCGGGAGACCTCGACGGCACCAGCCCCTGAACGTCGCGAGGCCCGAGACAGGGTTCGCTCAGCGTTGAGGAAGATGGGAACTGAGGACGACGTGGAAGCTTTCCTGACAGTTTATGAGCGCACAGCGGAGCGGGAAAACCTACCCGCCGGCCAGTGGGCAGAAGTAGTAGCTCCGTTTCTGGTCAGCGATGCACAAAAGGCCTACTTCGATCTCAGTCGGGAGGACGCCCAGGACTACCAGAGGCTCAAAGGTGAGATCCTTGCCCGACTGGGGGTTAATACATACGTGAGGGCTCAGCGTGTATTTTCATGGGCCTATGTGGAGACACGACCCGTGCGGTCTCAGGCTTATGACCTCCTGCAGCTGGTAAAGAAGTGGCTCCAGCCAGAGACTTTGTCTCCAGCCCAGATGGTGGAGAGGGTGGTGGTTGACCGGCTGGTAAGGACTCTGCCGGCTGCTATCCAACGTTGGGTGGGGCAAGGCGACCCGGGCACACTCGACCAGGTAGTCAGTTTGATCGAGCGTTACTCGGCCACTCAAGACTTTATTCGAGACTCCGCCCCCTCTCGGCTGTCACGCCGATCCCTGCCAACCCAGGAATCGGGAAAGGGGTCGCGTCCCTCTGCTGGGGACAGTCAGCACCGTACCCGTGCTGAAGGGGAACCCCGGAGTGAGAGTGGCAGGAGACCGGTTCCCTCCCAAACTGTCATAAGACCTAACAGTACCTCCACCCTTAGGTGCTGGCGGTGTCAGGGGCCGGGACATGTGATGGCTAATTGTCCCCTGACTACGGAACCCATGGACTGCGGATATGGCCGCCGGGTCTCAATGTATGCCCAGACCGTCTGCACAGCAATCCTCGACCCCCAGAACAGTGAACTCCAACTATGCCAGGTACTGGTTAATGGGTACCCTACGGAGGCTCTCCTGGACTCAGGGAGCCTCGTGACTCTGGTACATGGGTCACTGGTGGCAGGAGACAACCCCAGCGGACGGCAGGTCGGGGTTGTATGTGTCCATGGGGACCTCCGAGAGTATCCAACTACGGAGGTAGTTTTGTCCACACCATGTGGAGACATAAAACATGTGGTAGGAGTGGTAAAAAATCTTCCCTATGGGTCTGTGTTGGGAAGAGACTTGCCCCTGTTCTGGACTCTGTGGAAAAACAAAATCCATTCTCCCCTGGTAAAATGTATTACAGATGCTGTACCCGACGAACCTGCCGTAGGGGTGTCCCACATAGGGATAGAGTGTGACCCCGATAGGTTTCCCTTAGAGGTGCTGGCAGGAGAGGTGGAGGAGACCGCATCGATTCTCGAGCTGGAAGTGTCCAGGGCCACGTTTGGGACAGCTCAGCTACAAGATCCCACCCTGACTCAGGCGCGGGAAAGGGTGCTAGAGGTAAACGGCGTAGCCCAACAGCCCAATGCAGATACGGTATTTCCACGCATGGTAGTCAGTGGTGAGTTGCTTTATAGGATAGATAAAATCAGGGACGAGGTTGTGGAACAGTTCGTAGCACCTCAGTCGTATCGTAGGGTGATTCTAGATTTGGCACACTCACACTTGCTGGGTGGCCACTTAGGGGAAAAAAAACTCTAGAACGTATCTTGCAGCGGTTCTTTTGGCCTGGAGTTTACGCGGAGGTCAAAAGGTACTCGAATCCTGCCCCGAATGTCAGTTGACCTCACCCACTGCAAGTTTCCGTAGTCCATTGGTACCCCTGCCAGTAATAGAGGTACCTTTTGAACGGATTGCAATGGATTTGGTAGGGCCCATTGTAAAATCCGCCCGTGGCCACCAACACATACTGGTGGTCGTCGACTATGCCACCGGTACCCGGAGGCTATACCACTACGCCACACCTCGGCAAAACTTATTGCCCGAGAACTGTTTGCCATGTTCTGTCGCCTGGGACTACCTAAGGAATCCTGACGGATCAGGGGACCCCCTTTATGTCCAAGGTGACAAGAGAACTGTGCAAACTGCTAAAAATTAAACAATTGCGCACCTCGGTGTACCACCCTCAAACCGACGGGTTAGTAGAACGGTTCAATAGAACCCTCAAGTCCATGTTAAAAAAGGTGATTTCTAAGGATGGAAGGGATTGGGACATGTTGCTACCCTATTTGATGTTCGCTGTCCGTGAGGTACCCCAGGCTTCCACAGGGTTCTCTCCCTTTGAGTTATTGTACGGCAGACACCCTAGGGGTCTGTTGGACGTAGCCAAAGAGACATGGGAACAAGAGCCGACTCCACATAAGAGTATAATTGAACATGTGGCTAGTATGCAGGACCGGATCGCGGCGGTCATGCCCATCGTGAAAGAACATCTGTTAGATGCCCAGGCAACCCAGAGGCGCACATATAATAAAAGAGCCAGAGTCAGGTCTTTTAACAAGGGCGATCGGGTATTAGTACTGGTACCCACAGCCGAGAGTAAGCTCATGGCCAAGTGGCAAGGGCCATATGAGATTCGAGAAAAGGTGGGGGAGGTAAATTACCGGGTGTATCAGCCCGGAAGGAGGAAACCTGAGCAGATTTACCATGTAAACCTGCTAAAGCCTTGGAAGGATCGAGAGTGTTTAGTTACAGACATCACCCCGGGCATATCACCAGAGAGTTCTCTACCTTCAGCCAGGGAAGCATCCAAGGGGGAGGTCAGGATAAGTGATGCCCTCACTAAACAGCAGCGACGGGAGGCTCGCTCCCTGGTGCAAAACAATACCGACGTGTTCTCAGAGCTACCAGGTAGGACTACGGTTATCCAACATGACATTGTCACCGAACCTGGGGTAAGGGTGCGAATAAGACCGTACCGGGTGCCCGAAGCCCGGAGGCAAGCCATCACGGCTGAGGTAAAACAAATGCTTCAGTTAGGCGTCATAGAGGAATCACGGAGTGAGTGGGCTAGCCCCATTGTACTGATTCCAAAGCCAGACGGATCATTACGCTTCTGTAATGATTTCCGGAAATTGAATGAAGTGTCAAAGTTCGACCTTTATCCAATGCCCCGGGTGGACGAGCTGATTGAGAGACTGGGGCAGGCCCAGTACTTCACCACGCTCGATCTCACCAAGGGTTACTGGCAGGTACCTCTCACAGATTCGGCGAAGGAAAAGACCGCCTTCGTAACTCCGGAGGGTCTATTTCACTATGTGGTCTTACCTTTTGGGTTACATGGGGCCCCCGCTACATTTCAGAGGTTGATGGACATAGTGCTCAAGCCTCATCAGGAATACGGGTCTGCGTATCTAGATGATATCATCATATTTAGCACCGACTTGCAAACGCACCTAACACACGTACAAGCGGTGCTGGATTCTCTCAGAGCCGCGGGGTTAACGGCAAACCCAAAAAAATGTGCGATAGGGCTGGAGGAAGCTCGATATTTGGGGTATGTGATAGGCCTAGGAGCTATCAAGCCCCAAATCAATAAAGTTGAGGCCATAAAAAACTGGCCTAAACCATCGAGTACAAAACAGGTGAGGGCGTTCCTTGGCATCCTTGGGTATTACCCCGGTTTATACCTAATTTTGCCGGGCGAACGGCGGCCCTAACCGATCTCTTGAAAGGAAAGAAAACGGTAATGGTTCGGTGGAACCCTCAGGCAGAAGAAGCCTTTCAGTCCATGAAGTTGGCCCTGTGTGGACAGCCGGTCCTCATCAGCCCCAACTTCAATGAAACCTTCATTGTACAGACAGATGCCTCGGAGGTAGGACTAGGGGCGGTGTTGTCACAAAAAGTGAATGGTGAAGAGCACCCGGTCACCTACTTGAGTAGAAAACTTGTCCCGGCAGAGAAAAACTATAGCGTGGTAGAGAAGAAGTGTTTGGCTATTAAGTGGGCCTTGGAATCACTACGTTATTATTTACTCGAGCGTCAGTTCCGCTTGGTGACGGACCACTCACCCTTGGTATGGATGAGGAATGCCAAGGAGAGAAATGCGCGAGTCACCAGGTGGTTCCTGTCACTGCAAAATTTCAGTTTCTCTGTAGAACATCGCCCTGGGAAGTTGCAAGCAAACGCGGATGCCCTGTCCCGGGCACCCTGTATGGTGGCAAATGTTCAACCCCACAAGTTTGAACAGAGGGGGG
The DNA here is from genome assembly GCA_033576555.1 of Oophaga sylvatica. Taxonomy (NCBI): domain Eukaryota; kingdom Metazoa; phylum Chordata; class Amphibia; order Anura; family Dendrobatidae; genus Oophaga; species Oophaga sylvatica. Next base: position 431,890,435 of record JARQOD010000004.1, read on the forward strand.
GGGATATGTGAGGCAGTGACCGGGATCGTTTACGAGGGACGTTATGTTTCCCCCAGAATGTGTACAGAGACCTATTAAAGCCATTGGAGTGCATTGCAGTCACATACACAGCTGCGGCTGCAATGCAGGAATGAAGGTGAGCAATGACCTAGTCAGACTACCTGGCTAAGGCAGATTAAGTAAAATCCGGCAGGGCCTTCATTTCTTGGAGGAGGTCACAGGAGGCAGTGGGGCGGCCTCCTCCCTCCAACCGGGTTTTCCAGTGGTTTTTGCCACAGGTCTTTAAAACTCCTGCACTAAGGATTAGTGTTGTTCTATGTTTGGACCCTGCTAGGAGCATAGCAGGAAAGCTCCACAGGATTGTGTGTAGCTGAACCCACGCCTGGGACGGCTCTGCACCTGTCAGGCTCTGTTCGGCCCGGCGCGGCCGTTGTCCCCGGCAACCATTGTTTATGGACCGATGTTACCCCGGCTGCGTACCGGAGGACTTTTTCTGTTTAACCCGTGAGTTGCTGAATAAAAGCTGTTTAATTTGGACTTGCTTGGGTCACTGCCTCAGTTACTGCACGGTGTGAACACCGCCGCCTTACACAATCCAAAACATCCAAATGACCCTGATCAAAAGTTTACATACCCCATTACTTAATACCGTGTATTGCCCACTCTAACATCAATAACAGCTTGAAGTCTTTTGATGGTGTTCTTTATTTTCTCAGATGGTAAAGCTGCCCACTCTTCTTGGCGAAACGCCTCCAGTTCCTGTAAATTCCTGGGCTGTCTAGCATTAACTGCGCGCTTGAGATCTCTCCAGAGTGGCTCAATGATATTGAGGTCAGGAGACTGAGATGGCCACTCCAGAACCTTCACTTTGTTCTGCTGTACTCAATAACAGGTCGACTTGACCTTGTGTTTGATCGTTGTTGTTCGTTGTCATGTTCGATGCTCAGTTTACGAGCTGATAATTGCAAAATAGCCTCCAGTATTTGCTGATAACGTGCTGTATTCGTCTTTCCTTCACCTTTGATCAAGTTTCCTGTGCCTTTATAGCTCACACATCCCCAAAACATCAGCAAACCACCTACAGGCTTTACAGTAGGAATGGTGTTCCATCCTTCCTTTCATAATAGGCCTTGTTGACCTCTCTCCAAATGTAACGTTTATGGTTGTGGCCAAAAAGTTCAATTTTGGTCTCATCACTCCAAATTACCTTGTTCCAGAAGTTTGGAGGCTTGTCTCTGTGCTGTTTTGCTTATTGTAGGCGGAATACTTTGTGACATTTGCCCAGTATTGGCTTTCTTCTGGTGGTCTACCATGTAGCCTATTTTTCTTCAAGTGCCTTCTTATTGTGCATCTTCTGCCACACCACTAGTTTTCAGAAAATCCAGTATTTCAGCTCATGTTACTTGTGGGTTTTTCTTTGCATCCCGAACAATTTTCCTGGCAATTGTGGACAAAATTTTTGTTGGTCTACCTGACCGTGGTTTTGTTTTTACAGAGCCCCTGATTTTCCACTTGTTAATCACAATTTAAACACTGCCTGGCATTAGCAATTCCATGGATATCTTTTTATATCCCTTTCCAGTATTATACAGTTCAACTACCTTTTCCCATAGATCCATTGACAATTCTCTTGCTTTCCGCATAACTCACAATCCGGAAACAATCAGTGGCTGGATGAAAGATGCAAGAGTCTGTCTGGATCCCAGAAACTCACTCAGCTTTTATGCACACACACTGATTACAAGCAAACATGTCACAGGTGAGGATGTTACCATTCAAACTCATTTGTTTCAACTTCTGTGCATGTTATCAGGCCAAAATCATCACGGTATGTAAACTTTTGATGAGGATCATTTGGATGTTTTGGGCTGTCATTATGATTTAAAAAGAGAAAACACAGTAGTTTGACAATAAATGGCTTCACCCAACCATGAGTGGAGAAGAAAAAGTTTTGGTGTTATCATTCATATTCTCTGAAAAAAGGCGAAGAAAGCAAAAATTCTGCCGGGGTATGTAAACTTTTGAGCATAACTATATATTTTCAAGGCAAGTGTAATAAGTGTTAATAGGCAAATGTCCAACAAGCCTCAAAATAAATTTGGGTCTTCTTGTCCAACACCTAATCGTTGAAAAACAAAACAGAATACGACGGTTGATTTCAAATGCCTTGTCAATAATTGGCGAGGAAAGCATCTAAACATCGTTAGAGCGGCACTTAACGTTAATTTTAATTCCTACACCTCGATATGGCGTCTGAGAGAATTTTACATTCTTTTTGCAAGTTTTGCATATTACGAATGATGCAATTGACAAAAACAGTGAAAAAATTCAGAATGCAGTAACCAAATTTTCTCAAAACGGGCAACTCAATATTTTTCAAAGTTCTTAGTTTTTTTGCTGACTTGCTTGCAAACTATGAATTCTGTTCATTTGTGTTGGTAGCCTTGAAATATCCATTTTTTAGAACAATATGGACGCGCTTTATAATCTTTCGACTCTTTTTTTATCCATTTCTACAAATTTTTGAAACTTCTAAAATCACAAATAACTTTGTTAGCGTCCACTCAACTTGACGTTTAAAGGGAACCTGTCACCAGTTTTTGAGCCTATGAACAAATGCCACCACCTTTAATGCTCCTGTGCTGCATTCCACAAACGTGTCTGTCAGCTCCTGACTCCCCCTGTATGCCTCCAAAAATACCATTTGATATACTCCCGCGCTGTATGTAAATAAGAGTGGTCCGGTCAGATGGGCATCTTTGCTGCGGCGTACGTCCCTCCTCTCTGCTCCTATTCGCGTCTTCCTGCTTTGATTGATTTAGCTCAAATAGATTTGCTTAGCTCAAATACTTAATTAATTTGTATTTTATTGCATGAAATACCGTATATACTCGAATATAAGCTGAGATTTTCAGCCCATTTTTTAGGGCTGAAAGTTCCCCTCTTGGCTTATATTCAAGTCATATTCCAGGGGGTCGGCGGGGGAGGGGGAGCGCAGCTATCCTATATACTCACCCCTCCTGCCAGCGCGTCTCTGCCCTGCTCTTCTCCCACGATCCCGGCGCCTGTGTTCAGCCCTCAGTGGTACCGTTCATTAAAGTCATGAATATGCACATAATGCATAATTTTAATGAGCGTAACACGTGACCGCTGAACACTGGCGCCGGGACCGTGGGAGAAGAGCAGGGCAGAGACGCGCTGGCAGAGGGGTGAGCATAAGTGATATTTACCTGTCCCGTTCCACCGATGCGCTGCTGTGTCCTCGGGTCCTCTTGCTGCGATGTTCAGGCAGAGGGCGCGATGACGTCATTAGTGAGCGCCGCGCCCTCTGCCTGATCATTCACTGCTGGAGGACCCGGAAGACAGCGGCGAGCAGCGGTGAACCCGGTGACAGGTAAATGTCTCAGGTGCCGGGCCCTGAGCGAGCGGTGACACCGGCACCTGTCCCCCATAGCGCGCCGGTGTCCCCGCCTGCTCAGGACACCGGCACCTGGCCCCCAGCGACAAGAGGTGAGTATGTCTTTTTTTTTTTTTTTTTTTCGGTTGCAGCAGCAGCGGCAGCGTATGAAGCCTATACTATGGGGCAATCATTATGAGGGCATAATCTATGGATCATATATGGGGGCACAATCTATGGAGCATCTATGGGGGCACAATCTATGGATCATATATGGGGGCACAATCTATGGAGCATCTATTGGGGCACAATCTATGGATCATATTGGGGGCACAATCTATGGAGCATCTATGGGGGCACAATCTATGGAGCATCTATGGGGGCACAATCTATGGATCATATATGGGGGCACAATCTATGGAGCATCTATGGGGGCACAATCTATGGATCATATATGGGGGCACAATCTATGGATCATATATGGGGGCACAATCTATGGAGCACCTATGGGGGCACAATCTATGGAGCACCTATGGGACACAATCTATGGAGCATCTATGGGGGCATAATCTATAGATCATCTATGGGGGCACAATCTATGGAGCATCTATGGGGGCATAATACATGGGGCAGCATATAGGGCATAATCTCATTTTCCACCCTAGGCTTATACTCGAGTCAGTAAGTTTTCCCAGTTTTTTGAAGCAAAATTAGGGGGGTTGGCTTATACTCGGGTCGGCTTATACTCGAGTATATACGGTATGTAAAAATCCTACAATGTGATTTTATGGATTTTTTTTTTTATTCTGTCTCAGTTGAAGTGTACATACGATAAAAGTTACAGACGTCTCCATTCTCTGTAGGTGGGAAAACTTGCAAAATCGACAGTGTATCAAATACTTATTTTCTCGTGTGTGTATTGTGACAAAGTCACTGACAAAGTACTGGAAGGGAGAAATGTATAACTGAGGTTGTTGGCTTCAATGATACAAACCTAGGAAATCGCTCCTGCACACTAAGTGCTGAGAGGGGTTAATCGGCGATGTTTAAGGGCCAGGTTTAGTGGACAGCTGTATAGTGGGTGAGAGGCTGTTCTCTATATGTCCACCCCAGGGTGGATAAATACACAGCTTTCTGGCTTAGTCATTGTTTGATGTCTCTGAAGACAAGATCTCCAGAGCTGTGTTCATGTTAAAGCTGAACTTTGTGTTTGTTTCCTGAGCGGGTGGATCCCCGCATCAACATGGACTGTGCCATTGGTTATGTTTAGTTTTCCTGTTAGGCAAGAAAGCCCATGTTTATTTTGCTTACTCTACACTGGTTTATGCAGTACCTCAATAAACTTGTGGCAGATTTAAAGAGACAGCGTTCCTGTGTCCACCTCTATGTGCAGTCGAGTAAGACGACCTGCCATTAATCTCCGATCAGTGTGAGATGATTACTAAGGGACAAAGTACTAAGGACTGTGCATGCACCAGAGAGTACTCACTATAAGGTTCTATAACTTTTTTTAATATTATTAATTGATCTAAATCGTTTTGCAGATATATTCTCCACACTAAATACATGAAGAAAATTTTTTTTCTCTGATCCGCTTGATTAGAAGGCCCCCTTTAGAAATCTGATTACAGCCTGGGAGACCGTATACATTAAACTGAGAAATATAAAGGACTCTTCGGCTAGATAAGATATTGGGACTCAGAGACCCAAGCCATGAGCCAAAACCCCGAGGAGTGCAGGTGTTAGGTCCAAAACAGTTCAGGCTGAGATGAGGGAAAGAAAAAAAACAGAACACATATAACAGAAAAGGAACATAACAAGAATGAAATGTAACTACTGCGATACTTGTGTGCCAAGGATTAGGAGACTAGCCATACAAAGACCCCAGACCTTTTTTAAATTTAGCTGAGCATTCCTATTCTAAAAGACAATGTTGAAGATGTATCTTTTAATCTTACAACATTAAAGGTGATGTACAGTTAAATTATATTTTCAGGTTACCAATAGTTTGTTCAGACCTTCTGTAATCTTTAGTCTTTTTTTCACTAGTGTGAACTTTCCATCTTTTACATTTTTAGTCCAAAAATCCTTCTTGTCTAACCCAAGCAGCTTGCATGCAGAAGTAAAAATACTGGATCAGTTCCATCTCCAGAAACCCCTGTGTTCAGCAATGTCAGGGGATGCATCATAATGACCATACCTTCCACCCTGGCTCTCTGCTGCAGAGACAAATAGTAATACATGGCAGAATGTTTCAAAAATGGCCAACCATGTAAAGCATGGACAGGTCAGAGAAATAATTTAATGGCTTCCCATTGTTTCTCATAGGTGATATCAATATGATTCCCTTATAGGTTGCGTATGGTCGGGATTCTGTTTCAGGGACATTCACCATTTCAGAGGGGTCTGTATTAGTTCTTGTTATTTCTGTAGGAGAAACGGATATTGATATGTTGAGAATAATACCATGATCCGCTATATGTTACTGATATTGGAATGTTGGAATGTGCTTGGTGATAATGGGACATTGACATTAATGGGACTGTGACATTTGTCACAATGGTGATCTGACAGATGTATAATTAACTATTTCTTGTCTTTTAGTATTTCAGCTAGGTAACATGGTACATGCCATTGAAGCCTCAAAAGCCTCGATCCAACTGTCAGATCCCGTTCTGTGCTACTGCCTTACTGCTGCCAATCTGAACCGCGTTCTGTATTTTACCTGCGACACTGTCCTGTGGGTAAGAAGTGTGGATCTAGTTTCTGACATCAACAAGGAGAAGTGGCAGCATCGAGCCAGCCAGTGTTATTTCTGATTCTCTCCTCTTTCATCTAGCCAGGGATTTATATGTAATAATAAACTGCATAGAGAACGAGAGGAAATGTGGACAACGGTGGGCTAATTACAAGAATGGTCCTGCTCCGAATTCAAGCAATACTTCACTGAAAAGCCTTGAGAACTTCTTACTTTTCCTCTTTTTGAGTTTAAAGAAGCACTCTCCCGTCTTATTAGACACAATCAAAAATGTGTGTGATCTTTTTAGTCCACTTGATCGTTTAGGATTTTACAAAACCAATCCTGGATTCATTGGCGTTTGTGGCCTGATATCTTCAATTGTGGGTATTCTGACCATAACAAATCCCCAACTAAGGTTAAAATACTGATTGGAGGAAAGATAGCATCACAATTTGATACTTCTTTGGCAGCTAGTTGGTAAAAAACATACTTTTAGCTGTGTTGAAGGAACACAACACTAACTAATGCTGATTTTAGTGCAAAGCTGTATACTCAAGCAGGCCGTAGAGTAATGATTTCTCGTGCAATGCAAATAGTATTTTCAAATTATTTTTTATAGGGTGCCAACATATTGTACAGCACTTTACACTCAGGGGAAATTTTAATATGGACTGTTCAAAAAATTAAGTGGAGAAACGACCCCGCTCATCGGTCGGTTGCAGAGTGCTAATTTTGTGGATGGACATTTACATACATTTTGGGTTGTTATGGCAATCACAAAGTTAAATTTGCAGCAGAGTTGGTAGAAGATGGATAACAAGGTCAGTTATACCTGTCATTGGCCATGTTTATTGCTACAGTACAGATTTGCAGCATGCACCTAAAAGTTGCATTTTCTAGTCAGGCCTAAAGTCATTTTGTTAAACTTTTTACATGTCTTTACAATCATACAGAAAATCAAAGAGTTCTTATACTGCTCATTTGTCTCTGTAGAGAGCCAAGGAAAAATGAAGGAGCACTCCTCTTCTGCCTCCGACTGCAATCTGCACTTTGTCTCAGCACCCAGGACACTTATGCTTTCACCCATTTCCACTGCATGGCGTACTATTACTTTTTTTTTAATAATTTAAAAACATTTTAAGCCACTAAATTAAAAAAATACACAAGTTTAGTATCACCCAAATTGTACAGGTCAATTTTACTGCACAATGAATAGGGTTTTGTTTGTTTTTTTTAAAAAGGCAGAATATTTATTTTACCATTTCACTTCACTTTGAATTTTTTTTCAGTATATTATATGGTAATGCTAATGGTGCTGTTTGAAATTACAATCTGTTCTGCAAAAAGAAAAAAAAAACCATCATGCCTAGATTTAAGCGAATGTGTTTGGAAATGATCACCGAATCTGAATTGCCATATTTGTGCCGTATTGGTATTCTATTTGTGCCAATTTTCTGTTTGATCGGTTCCGAACATATTAGTTCATTTCTACTCCCATTGACTCCAATGACGTTCGGCTGTGTTTGCCGAATATTGCAAATTCAATATTCACCACTGATCTTAATCCGAACCGAATATTGAAAAATTCGCTCAACTCTACTCATGACTTAGGTTATGGGAAGAAGAGGCGTTAAAATAAATAAATGCAAAAATGGAAATTGGCGGTGTCCTCATGGGATCTAAATTTCTGACTTACTATGACATAATGTTTTCTAAAATGACAGCTACATTTTACAACAGGTGTATCGATAGACTATGTCTCTTCTGGTAGCAAAAACACCAAATACTGTGCTGTTTCGCTAATAGGATTTATAAAAAATAATGTAGGCATTTTCCGGCAGTCCGGTGTAATCTTTAGGGACGCGCTTCCCTGCCCTTCTCACAATGATTGACAGTTGGAACATGAATTACCGTGGGACAGTTCCCCTATAAAAACACCAAGCTTGGGGCCCATGCAGACAGACATTATGGCTCTGTACGACAACCAGGATAAATGGAGGCCCTTGTACGAAGCCCTGCTGTACCTTTTGTATAGATTTTATTTTTCTGTTGGATATACATCGTACACTGTGTTTTGGAGGTAATTGTCTCTAAATGAGCTGGAAGTAAAAGATTGTGATTAAGGAGTCTAATGGCCATAACATAATTGGTAGGAAAATGCATTCCTAATTTTTGGTGACAGCTGTGTAATGACATGTATTTGGCAGTCTGACAAGTCTTGAGGAAGAATAGCATACTGATTGTGGAGTTTCCATAGACAATGAAAAATATACAAAGTTTATGGCTCATTTCAAATAGGGTGGAGACAAGCCTTTCTCTGAAGGTGCCCTCACAAGACAAAGGGGCACTTCTAGCTGTAGAAAGAAGAGATTTAAAGACAACAACTTGAAGAAAAGCTCATGTGATTGATTATTTTACATTATATAAAGTAACATGATCCCTTTCCTCATGCGTGTAGTACATGCATGTAACATACTACGTGCAAGTGTATGTAGTGGGCTCAGGAGCTGAGCCCGCACAACAGCCGGCTGATGACGACTGTGTAACCCAGCTGGCATCTGTATGTCACTGTAGCAAATGGAGCAAAGCTCCGATCAATCCCCTTGCACTTTCTGATAGCAGCATTAAGGCGCACAGCACAAAAGCCAAATCGTTCTGGTTGCCCATCGCCCCTCGGGCCACTGTTGTAAGATACTGATTAGTTGCCATGCTATAATACATATAATTTTTTTTTTTTTTAATAAAAAAATAAATTCAAGCTGCCCTCCCCACTCCTATTCCACTATTAAAAATTAAAAACGTAAAAAAAAGTTTGGCATCGCCACATTCATAGAAGTCCAATAAATTAAACTTATTTAACTTGTGTAGTAAAAACCGTAAAAGCAAAAAAAATTGAAACTCCTGATCGTTTTTTTTTTTCCTCTTCTCTTGACTGCTGCACCTTTTCCAAAAAAAACAAAGCATCCTGTGTACCCAAAATGGTATCAATAAAAACATCAGCTCGCTACATAAAAAAACAATGATATTGGGCCACCTACGGAAAAATAAAAGTTACAGGTCCCAGAAATTGTCAACCTCAGCCAAGTGTATTATTTTATTTATTTTCTTCCACACAACAATAAGTAAAATAATTATACAAGGTTGATATCTCCAGATTGTACTGACCTGGAGAATAGCGTTGCCTTGCTAGTTTTACCACACAATGAATTCTATAAAAACAAAATTAATTGTGTAATTTGGGGCTTTTTTCCATTGCACCTTACATGGGAAACTTTTTTCTTTTTCTCGTCACTTTTTATTGTATACGTAGGTAAACTGATGTTTGAAACCACGACTCGTCCCACAAGAAAAAAAAGGCCTTTAGAGAGAACTAAAATGGTCTCTTGGAAGAAGGGCACATCGCCGTGGTGTTGCACTTTTTTTAGGTATTATTGTTGGTTGATTTTGTCTGATGGCCTTTTGAGGTTAGAACTTTTTCCTGCTTCTGAGGCTGATTGGCTGTCCTTTTATTGGCTTTTTTTTCCTTCCTCTGGATCATTCTGTACGATGAATCATGGATGATAAACGGATGACAACTTTTACATTAGTAAAACAATTTTTCCAGATTTGTTATTTCTTTTAAAGAGAAACTGATTTTTTTTGTTTAGAAATGTTTTTGTTTTATTTTTTTAAACCGAGGCTTAATCAGAATCTGGTGCAGTATTCACGGCCTGACGATTACACAGGCATTGAGTTCACTACACCTGATGATTTCTCCAGCAATCACTACACTGTAACAAATTCTAGTGCAATAATAGGTTTACAAAAGACGGGAGCGGACGCACCTTGTTCTTCTATTTCTCACATTTGGGAAGAATTACATTACGTTGGGTTTTCTTGTAGAGATCCTGCCATCTGAAGTGTGTGCTGTATTCATAGAATCGCTGCTATAACTCAGATTCCTATACTGCAGGTCTGATTTTTAGTTGTTAATTTGTTTTTGTTTTTTTAATTAATGTGAAAATTAAATGCTTATTAACTATGTCAAGACTAACGACTTTATTGCTGCTGTTTATGGACTGCACTTCCTAATACTTTAAAACTGTAAAGATGACTTGATGAGCAATAAAATACTCCAAACTTAAATATTCTTTAATATTTATTTTAATTTTTTTAGTTCACACCTTTTCATGTGATGGGTATTCCGGTAAAAGAGAGGTTATGGTAGAGTATCAGAACTTTGTCTTGTTACAATCAAGAACCTGAGCTCCCATCACATGACCAAGACAGATTTTATCCATTAGAGACATACAATGAGGGTTCCAAACAATTTATCTTGCAGAAACCAAGTTTTTCATTATAGAAAGTAGTAGTAACCCTTTTGATAAATGATTTGTTCCCCATTTAGTTATGGCTGGCCGTTGTCTGTAGTCTTTTAATTTTCTTTTGTCTTGATTTCCGTTTTTTTCCGGAGCTGATAGATTTACAGTATTAACTGATTCCTAATTGGTGGTAAGTGCTAATAGCTTCTCAACTGAGGATGATGACATAATGGGTAATGAAGTATATGAAAGGGTAAGGATGTGAAAAAAAAGATATGTATTTGCAAATGTTATCAAGAATCAACAGCTATGGCTTTGGATTGTTATGAAAAAATTTCAATCTGTTCTTTTCTAACAATTCTTCCACTTTTAAGCATAGTAATACATTTTCCACAAGGGCAGTATTACCAATGGAAACAGGCATCCAAGTAATTAGATTAACTTCATCTGGCTTCTGTGGCTTTGAATACTGAGACTGTACGGTCCTCTCAGCTGCAATAAGCATACTCGTGTAAGTTTCACTGGAACTTCCTTGAAATTAATATTAAATTATCAAATTCTTAACTTTAATATAAAGTGTATCTTCGTACCGTGTTAGCCGTAGATAGAAATATTTAGACTAGAGTCCTCATGTTGATACTTTAATGCTACTGAAAGATGGTAACATTGCAGCTTGAGACTCTAGGTCTCTTCTAGCATGACTGTTTGATGCCCTAGAGTCAGAGAGCATCCTAATTGATAGAATAATGTCGGTGATTATCATTCCACCTAGAGTGTAAAGTCAGATGACTTATATCCGAAACTTTGTGTATGCTGATAAAGACTGATATCTCGAAAGCTTAATTTGTACAACTTTCATAAATTAAAAGTTAACATGAGGATCAAGTCCAATATTTAACTTTAATAGCATTTCTCCTTGTATGAGTGTCACCTCTTCAGATAAGTTGGAGTTCTGTGAAAAAAAAAAATAGACCATGTAATTTAAAAGGAATTTTTCCCTATAATGACTGGGGAACGAACACCATCCTGGAAAGTGTTTAGTGGCTGTTCCCAGAGCAAATCCTATTGAAATGAATAGGGGCAGATTTGCATTACCTGGGAGCGGCCATCATATAGGGTGACGGAGTGGGGGTCTATTCTATTCCGCACAATGTGTACATCCAAAACGCTGCCAGAGCTGATAACATAGAGACGTCAGACCCTCACTGATATATTTATGACCTCATTATACTGGAAAACCCCTTTAACCCCTTAGTGACAGAGCCATTTTGCAGCTTAATGACCAGGCCAATTTTTACAATTCTGACCACTGTCATTTATGAGGTTATAACTCTGGAACGCTTTAACGAATCCAGCTGATTCTGAGATTGTTTTTTTCGTGACATATTGTACTTCACGTTAGTGGTAAAATTTCTTTGATATGACTTGTGTTTATTTATGAAAAAAATTTAACAATTTTCAAACTTTAAATTTTTATGCCCTAAAATCAGAGAGATATGTCACACAAATTCCTTAATAAATAAATTTCCCACATGTCTACTTTACATCAGCACAATTTTGGGAACAACATTTTTTTTTGTTATGAAGTTATAAGGGTTAAAAGTTGACCAGCGATTTCTCATTTTTACAACACCATTTTTTTTTTTAGGGACCACATCACATTTGAAGTCACTTTGAGGGGTCTATATGATAGAAACAGGGCTGCCACTAGGAATTTCGGGGCCCCATACTGGCAAAATTTTCGGGGCCCCCTTGAGACTCCGCCCAGGATCCACCCCAGCCCCGCCTCCACCCCTCGAACTGTCCACAGTCCCACCGCTCTCTCTTGGAAAAACTCCACTTCTCACCAATCACACATTAACAGTTCCCATCACCAGATCACACATATAGCCAGCAGATCTAGTTTTGGCCAAAAGATTTTTTAAGCCGCCACCATAACACGATGGACACTTTTAGCCGGGCTCTACTCTACTGTAACCTATTAAATATTTGTTAAAATATCCAATACAATTTAGGTATATTTTTATTTATTTTTCAATTTTTAAAATGACCAATAACACCACATACAAGGGACAAATACCACCAGACCACATATTACCACGACAGTGATCGAATAATATCACCTACAAGGAACAAATACCACCAGACCATATAATACCATCACAAAGTGACCAAATAATATCACATACAAGGAACAAATACGCAACACCATGACCAGACCACATATTGCCACCACACAGTGACCGAATAATAGCACATACAAGGAACAAATACCGCCACACCATGACCAGACCATATATTACCATCACATAGTGACTGAATACTACAATACTGATCAGTAATAAAAAAAAAAACACAATACTATCACCATAAGTGCCATTCTACACAGGAGATCTGTACTTAGTATGCAGTGTCTGTGTACAGGTAATACAGTAATCACCGGTGACATTGTACACAGGAGCTCTGTATACAGTGTATAGTGTCAGTGTACAAGTAACACTGAACTCACCAGTGACGTCTCTAGGTGAAGTCCTTCATCTTTGCTTTTCATCTTTCATCCAGCATAGACCGCCATCACTTCTTCCTGCCAGGGCTCGTCTCTGCAGGAAATAACACAGTTATCTAGAGCTCCGATTGCAGAACACATTACTTATTTTTTTCCCAACTTCTAAACTACACCAGATGAAAAAAAAGGTGACATAGTGTCACTCTGCACAGTAACAGGACCTTCCCCCATTTAAAACAGTATTCTAAAAAAAAATAAAATACATCACTGCAGTAATAATATCCCTTAATTAGCCCCTATTGTAATAATATCCCCCATCCTGGCCCTGTGTGTCTCATTCCTGGCTTCAGCCATATGTTCTCCCATCCCGTCCTCATGAGTATCCATTCTGCCCCATATGATCTTCCCATCCTGCCCCATCTGTCTCGAACCCTGCCTCCATGTCTTTTATCCTGCCCCCAGTGTCTCCAATTCTGCCACCAGTGCCTCCAATCCTGCCCCCAGTGTCTCCAATCATGCCCCCAGTGTTTCCAATCATGCCCCCAGTGTCTCCAATCATGCCCCCAGTGTCTCCAATCATGCCCCCAGTGTCTCCAATCATGCCCCTTTTCCATCCTGCCCCCAGTGTCTCCAATCTGCCCCTTCTCCATCCTGCCCCATGTCTCCAATAATGCCTCCATGACTTCATTCTGCCCCAGTGTCTCCATTCTGGCCTCATGTCTTTCATTCAGCCCCCTGTCTGTATTCCAATCCTGCCCCCAGTGTCTCCAATCCTGCCCCGTCTCCATCCTGCCCCCAGTGTCTCCAATCTGCCCCATCTCCATCCTGCCCAGTCTCCATCTGCCCCGTGTCCATTCTGATCCTGCCCAGTCTCCATTCTGCCCCATCTCCATCCGATTCCTGCCCAGTTCTCCATTCTGCCCCGTCTCCATCCTGATTCCTGCCCCTTTCTCCATGCTGATTCCTGCCCAGTCTCCATCCTTCCCCGTCCAGTTTCCATTCTGCCCCAGTCCTGCCCCGTCTCCATCTGCCCCCAGTCCTGCCCTGTCTCCATGCTGATTCCTGTCCTGTCTCCATCCTTATTCCTGCCCAGTCTCCATTCTGCCCCCAGTCTGCCCATCTCCATTCTGCCCCATCCAGCCCATCTCCATTCTGCCCCCGTCTGCCCCGTCTCATTCTGCCCCTTCTCCATCCTGATTCCTGCCCAGTCTCCATCCTTCCCCGTCCAGTTCCGTTCTGCCCCCAGTCCTGCCCGTCTCCATTCTGCCCCAGTCCTGCCCGTCTCCATTCTGCCCAGTCCTGCCCCGTCCTCTATCCTGCCCCAGTCCTGCCCCATCTCCATTCTGCCCCAGTCCTGCCCCGTCTTCATTCTGCCCCCATCTCCATTCTGCCCAGTCCTGCCCCATCTTCCAGTCCAAGCCCCCCATCCCTCCCCCGTCTCCATTCTGCCCCAGTCCTGCCCCCATCTCCATCTCTCTGCCCCCAGTCCTGCCCCGTCTTCATTCTGCCCATCTCCATTCTGCCCAGTCCTGCCCCATCTTCAGTCAGCCCCCAGTCCTGCCTCGCCCCGTCTCCATTCCTTCGCCCCAGTCCTCCCCATCTCCATTCTGCCCCCAGTTCTGCCCCGTCTTCATTCTGTCTGCCCATCTCCATTCTGCCCAGTTCCTGACCCATCTTCAGTCAGCCCCCAGTCCTGCCCCGTCTCCATTCTGCCCCAGTCCTGCCCCATCTCCATTCTGCCCCCAGTCCTGCCCCGTCTTCATTCAGCCCCCAGTCCTGCCCCATCTCCATTCAGCCCCCAGTCCTGCCCCGTCTCCATTCTGCCCCCAGTCCTGCCCCGTCTCCATTCTGCCCCCAGTCCTGCCCCTTGTTCATTCAGCCCCCAGTCCTACCCCTTGTTCATTCAGCCCCCAGTCCTGCCCCGTGTTCATTCTGCCCCAAGTCCTGCCCCGTATTCATTCTGCCCCAGTCCTGCCCCGTCTCCATTCTGCCCCCAGTCCTGCCCCGTCTCCATTCTGCCCCCAGTCCTGCCCCGTCTTCATTCTGCCCCCAGTCCTGCCCCGTCTTCATTCTGCCGGGGCTCCAGCTTTGCCGCTTGCAACATTAAAAAAAAAACAAAAAACCCTTTCTCCTTACCTTGCCGCATTCCAGCGGCGAGGGATCCACAGAGAGAAAGCGCGCACTCGCCGGCAACTGACAATGACGTCAGGTGCCGGCGACGTGCGTGCTGACGTGAGCTGCCAGCCTCCAATTGGCTGGCAGCGTTAACCGTGCGGGCCCGCACGGTAATAGAGTAACTGAACCGCTGGGGGCGGGGCTGTGGGGCCTGATCGGTAGGTGACGGGGCCCGGTGCGGGCCCCCTCTGCTGATCGGGCCCCATACGCCAGTCAGGGCTGTAATGCCCTGATGGCGGCCCTGGATAGAAAATACCCAAAAGTGACACCATTCTAAAAACTGCACCCCTCAAGGTGCTCAAAACCACATTCAAGAAGTTTATTAACCCTTTACGTGCTTCACAGGAACTGAAGCAATGTGGAAGGAAAAAATTAACATTTAACTTTTTTTGCAAAAACTTTACTTCGGAACCAATTTTTTTTATTTTCACAACTGTTAAAAGAAAAAATGAACCACAAAATGTGTTGTGCAATTTCTCCTGAATAAGCCGATACCCCATATGTGGGGGTAAACCACTTTTTGGGCGCACGGCAGAGGTCGCAAGGGAAGGAGCGACATTTGACTTTTTCAACGCAGAATTGGCTGGACGCCATGTCGCGTTTGTAGAGGCCCTGATGTGTCTAAACAGTGAAAACCCATCACAAGTGACCCCATTTTGGAAACTAGACCCCCTAAGGAACTTATCTAGATGTGTGGTGAGCACTTTGAACCTCCAAGTGCTTCACCGAAGTTTATAACATAGAACCGTAAAAATAAAAAATCATATTTTTTCCACAAAAACGATCTGTTCACCCCAATTTTTATTTTCCCAAGGGTAACAAGACCCCAAAAGTTTTTGTGCAATTTGTCCTCAGCATGCTGATACCCCATATGTGGGGGTAAACCACTGTTTGGGTGCATGGCAGAGCTTGGAAGGGAAGGAGCACCGTTTGACTTTTTCAACGCAGAATTGGCTGGATGCCATGTCGCGTTTGTAGAGGCCCTAATGTGTCTAAACAGTGGAAACCCCCCACAAGTGACACCATTTTGGAAACTAGACCCCCTAAGGAACTTATATAGATGTGTGGTGAGCACTTTGAATCCCCAAGTGCTTCACAGAAGTTTATAACTCCCGGGCATGAAAATAAAAAGTCATATTTTTACCACAAACCTGATCGTTTAGTCCCCAATTTTTTATTTTCCCAAGGGTAACAGGAAAAATTAGACCACAAAAGTTGTTGTCCAATTTTTCCTGAGTATGCTGATACCCCATATGTGGGAGGGGACCACTGTTTGGGCGCACGACAGGGCTTGATAGGGAAGGAGTGCCGTTTGACTTTTTCAAACCAAAATTGGCTGGAATTGAAATTGGACGCCATGTCGCGTTTGGAGAGCCCCTGATACGCCTAAACAGTGGAAACCCCCCACAAATGACACCATTTTGGAAACTAGACCCCTTAAGGAACTTATCTAGATGTGTGGTGAGCACTTTGAACACCCAAGTGCTTCACAGAAATTTATAAACGTAGAGCCGTGAAAATAAAAAATCATTTTTTTTCCTCAAAAATGATTCTTTAGCCCGCTATTTTTTTATTTTCCCAAGGGTAACAGGAGAAATTGGACCCCAAAAGTTGTTGTGCAATTTTTCCTGAGTACGCTGATACCCCATATGTGGGGTGAAACCACTGTTTGGGCGCATGGGAGTGCTTGGAAGGGAAGGAGCACCATTTTGTAATGCAGACTTTGATGGAATGTTCTGCGGGCGTCATGTTGTGTTTGCAGAGCCCTTGATGTGCCTAAACAGTAGAAACCCCTTGCAAGTGACACCATTTTGGAAACTAGACCCCCAAAGAGCTTATCTAAATGTGTGGTGAGCACTTTGAACCCCCAAGTGCTTCACAGAAATTTATAAACGCAGAGCCGTGAAAATAAAAAATATTTTTTTTCCTCAAAAATGATTGTTTTAGCCAGCTATTTTTTATTTTCCCAAGGGTAACAGGAGAAATTAGAACCCTAAAATTGGTGTGCAATTTGTCCTGAGTACGCTGATACCCCATATGTTGGGGTAAACCACTGTTTGGGCGCACGGCAGGGCTCGGAAGGGAGGGAGCGCCATTTGACTTTTTGAACGCCACGTCGTGTTTGGAGACCCCCTGATGTGTCTAAACAGTGGAAACCCCCCACAAGTGACCCCATTTTGGAAACTAGACCCCTTAAGGAACTTATCTAGATGTGTGGTGAGCACTTTGAACCCCCAAGTGTTTCACAGAAATTTATAAACGCAGAGCTGTGAAAATAAAAAATCATTTTTTTTCTCAAAAATCATTTTTTTAGCAGCTATTTTTTATTTTCCCAAGGGTAACAGGAGAAATTAGAACCCCAAAATTGGTGTGCAATTTGTCCTGAGTACGCTGATACCCCATATGTTGGGGTAAACCACTGTTTGGGCGCACGGCAGGGCTCGGAAGGGAGGGAGCGCCATTTGACTTTTTGAACGCCACATCGTGTTTGGAGACCCCCTGATGTGTCTAAACAGTGGAAACCCCCACAAGTGACCCCATTTTGGAAACTAGACCCTTTAAGGAACTTATCTAGATGTGTGGTGAGCACTTTGAACCCCCAAGTGTTTCACAGAAATGTATAAACGCAGAGCTGTGAAAATAAAAAATAATTTTTTTCTCAAAAATGATTTTTTTTAGCCAGCTATTTTTTATTTTCCCAAGGGTAACAGGAGAAATTAGATCCCCAAAATTGGTGTGCAATTTGTCCTGAGTACGCTGATACCCCATATGTTGGGGTAAACCACTGTTTGGGCGCACGGCAGGGCTTAGAAGGGAGGGAGCGCCATTTGACTTTTTGAACGCCACGTCGTGTTTGGAGACCCCCTGATGTGCCTAAATAGTGGAAACCCCTCAATTCTAGCTCCAACCCTAACCCCAACACACCCCTAACCCTAATCCTAACCTAAATCCCAACCCTAATTTCAACCCTAATTGTAACCCTAACCTTAATTGTAACCCTAACTCTAATTGTAACCCTAACCCTAATTTTAACCCTAACCCTAATTGTAACCCTAACCATAATTCTAAACCTAATTATAACCCTAACCCTAAGGCTAAGTTCATTTTGCGTTTTACCAGCCCGTTCAACACATAGCGTTGACGGGCTGGTAACGGTATAGCATAACACGATCGCGTTATGCTATACCCGCTAGCGCAGATGAATCAGCAGATGATTCATCTGCGCTAGCGGTGACGGAGCCCGGACGCTGCAGCCCGCGTCCGAGGCTCCGTCACTGAATGATGGCACGTCGCGAACGCATGCTGCTTTACGGCATGCGTCGCGATGCGCCCTCAAATGGGGGTGAATGGCAGCGTTAACGGACTGCGTTACACCGCGTTATACCGCGATGTAATGCAGTCCGTCTAACGGACTGCCATAACGCAGTATGAACCCAGCCTAACCCTAACCCTAATTATAACCCTAACCCTAATGCTAACCCCAATGCTAACCCTAACCCTAATGCTAACCCTAATTATAACCCTAACCCTAATTATAACCCTAACCCTAACGGAAAAATGAAAATAAATATAATTTCTATTTTTTTTATATGTCCCTAACTAAGGGGGTGATAAATGGGGGGGTTATGTACTGTTTTTTTTTTATTTTGATCACTGTGATAGTTTATCACAGTGATCAAAATGCACTTTTATGAGAATGAATGAAAAAATTTTGAATCTGCCGCCAAGCAGATCGGCGGGCGCACTGCGCATGCGCCCGCCATTTTTTTTTCCAGGAAGAAGACGCTGGGATCCTGGGGCCTGCGGGAGGACGGAGGACACCGGTAAGTATAGGGGGGGCGATCGGGGGACCCTCATTTTCTCCCCTCTGATGTGCGATCACATCAGAGGGGAGAGAAATCATTTTTTTTTTTGCGGTCGCTGTTATATTTAGTATAACAGCGATCGCGACACCGGGGTCGGTAAATACCGACCCGGATCATGTTCTCTGGGGTCTGGGGACCCCAGAGAAAATTGCCCATCCCCCCCAGCACAGCGGCGGGCACACTGAGCATGCGCCCGCCATTTTCTCAATGGCGGCGGCACCGGGGAAGGCAGAGGGGCACGTGGGCCACATGGAGGACATCGGGGGCCACATGGGGGTCCCGGGGACCCTTTTTCTCTGTCCTCTGATGTCCGATAACATCAGAGGACAGAGAAATTAAATGGAACATTTTTTTTTTGTTGTTGCGGTCGCCGTTATAGGGTTAATAACGGCGATCGCAACATCGGTGTAGGTAAAAACCGACCCGATTCATGTTCTCTGGGGTCTCGGCTACCCCCGGTAGCCGAGACCCCGGTGAAAATGCGCCTCTGGGGGGCGCTATTCACTTTTTCCACAGCGCCGTTAATTAACGGCGCTGTGGTTTAAGTACCCTTAATGACCACCGTTAAAAGGCGTATCGGCGGTCGTTAAGGGGTTAAGAAGCACGTGGAAGACATCAATATGATTTCCAAATTGATTTTCAGTTTGCCTTACCGGTACAAGGCAGGGGACTTAGCGGTTTATTCTTGACATCTCCTACCACTGTGACCAATACATATTCTGCTGCACACAAACTTCGGTATAACATTGCATATTATATTGAACTCTTATGAAAATTATTTTCAGAAATCCTTGCACAATAGGTTAGGGAATGTAATGGGACAACCAATTAAAGTCAGATGATGTCATCCAGATACTCTGTGCACTCTCAGGCTGTGTTTCCACCGTCAGGAAACACAGCGCTTTGGACGGAGCGGAAAGTCCGCCCCGACCCCTAGTGAACGCATGGTGAATCCGGATGTGCTCATTGAACACATCCGGAATGACCGCAGCGCTGCATAGCCCTGTGTATTTCCCTTGCGGCGACGCAGCGTCGCCGCAAGGGAATAGGACATGCTGTGATCTGAAAAGACGCGCCGCATGTCCGTTAACGCAGGTCTTCCCCTGCGTGTTTTTATGCATAGTGGAGATTGGATTTCTTGAAATCCCCTCCACTATGCTGTAACATCTGCATCAAACACGCAGCAATTACTGACGGAATCCGGATGGTGGAAACACACCCTAAGCATCCTGTATTTCTATCCATGGCTCAATAAGTGTACTCATGTGCTCACTTCTTTTAGCAGGACTGTTAAGGAGTATATCAAAATGCAACTACCGTATCTATTTTCTGTCTACTTCAGTGACTCAATGTTTCCTAAATCATTAAACATGAGTTAAATTACAAGGGATGAGTAGTTTTTGCACAATTACAAAATTAGTTTTTATTTTAATGATTTGCATATTCAATCTTTAAAGTGGATCACCAATGTAAATTGCATGTTATTCAATAAATCTCAATAGATCTATAATGGAATAAATAGACCCAACTTGCTGTATGTACTTATTTTGAAAAGCCCATGTCCGAATGGCTATAGAATATTTTTTAAAAGATTGCTCACATTAAATGATTGATAGTTCCTCAGTGTCCCTCCTGCTGCTGAGATCTCACACCACTCAGTACAAGCTGCAACTGCCTGTCAGGCAGAGACAGACTGAAGTTGGACTCCGGAACACTTTTACTCTATGGCTGGAATTTTAAAATGCAAATTTTAATACTACGATTATACAGCCATTTTGCATATATTTTCAAAGAAAATACACCAAAATTATTAGTTCTAGCATATTTATTCTTAATACTGTATGCAATTTGTGAAATGAAGTGAAAGATCTGCTTGAAAGGACCACTTAAGTGTTTTTATTTTTTTATCGCACTGCTGGAGTGGGTTGTTATCGTGCCATGTTATTCCTTCACTTGCTGCCTATAACTGAGTAGTCATCATTTAAGCTGGAAGGTGACTGTGCTACTCCAGTGGTTCATGAGATCCTACTTTTCCAATAAATGTTGATCCTGGAGGAACCCAGTTGGCAACTAGCTTCACATGGGAAAATTTCCATTGACTCCCATTGACGCAACTTACGACTCTGCCAATCAGAAGGTTCGGACAAATGAGTGAAATAGCGTTAAATTATTGTAAAGGATTGTAAGATCCGCGTGTAGAATTTGCATTATAAAGGCCACTCCATGATAAAAAAAAATAGCGGCAGGGTGCTTTACCTTTTAAGCTCTACCAGAAATTATTGCAATTTATTGTTTGGCTTGAACAATTTTTCCAGTCATTGGTAGCGATGCCTTGCCGCACAGGTCAAGAGTAAATATGACTCATTGCAGGTATTAGTGGTTTTGTGATTTAATGCCAGCTCGATTTATTTGTGTCATTTGAAAATCAAGTATCACCTAATCGTTTTTCATTTCAATGATAGCACATTTCTAAAATCTCCTGTAAACCTTTTAAAGGGAACCCCCATTCTAAATAAATCATATCTTCGGTAAATCTTTTAACAGTGCAGTTTAATGAAGTGCGGCTGCTATGAAATTGAAGTCCAACTCTCCTGCACAGTCATTCTAGTCTCGTTATGTCACCGTTTCATGATAATAAGTTAATTCCCCAAGAATTAGCTTGACATGCGGCATCCATTATTAGTCTAAGTGCTTGGGCACAGCGCACGACTTGACTAGTGATGATTCTCTGATCCACCATGCTACAAACGTCTTTTGCCTGCAGTCTTTCCAGTCTTTAGAGGTTTACAATTTAAAATATAATCCCTTGTCCAACCCTTTGTTTTGACTTTAGGGCTGAGTTTAAAGCTATTGCCCATTTTCAGCCAATTCTAGTTCACTGGAAATCCTGCCGTAACATCAAAAAACTCCGTGTATATTGCTCCTCAGTTTGCTTGTTGTCTTTGTTAAATAGAAAATTACGTGGCAGGAGTCCTTCTGGTCATTAAAAATACTCAGAGAGCGCCCATACGACCCTGGTACCCACTGCGAAACCTGACCAGTCTGCACTCAATACCAACCCCCCACTGTTCCTGATGGCGCGCATGTACTTCTTCAATATCCTCCCGTACCCATTGTCGCATGTGGGTATTAGAGTGCGAGTTTTTTGAATGTTGACCCCAAATTAGGTTTGAAGTGCCTGACGACCCGTTACTTATACATTTTAAGAAAGTGCAACGTAACCCTTTTACTTAAATGCTTACTAAGTCTGCAGAAAATCTTCCATCTAAACCAACAAAGTCTCATGGGTAATTGCTTAGCAGATTACACCGTTGCATTATCCAGATGATATCACCACAAGTACCCTTAAATCAACCTAGTGCAACAACTGGTCCTAAAACTTACATAGGTTACAGTTTTTCTGCTCCCTTTTAACCTTCAGGATGACTACATTTTATACGCCAGTCCCGTGGTACAGACCCAGTTATTATGGAATCTTTAAAGATTAAAAATAATGGTCTATCTATAACTGTACTTAATTCCTGCAGTACTCGGGGGTGTATCCCATCCGGACCCGGATACTCACTTGCTGCCTTCAACCTTGGCCAGTGTCACTCCCATCTGTCTCCTGCGACAAGTGACCTGCTGGCATCTCCAGTGGTTTCATGGAGATCACTTTTCAATAAATCTCTGAGAGCCTCGTTCTGGCTTTCATAGCATTGCATTGAGCTCTTGTGACGTAGCTTCTGACTTCTGGCCAATCAGAAGTTACGGGCACAAGATGGTGCTGTGAGACCAGATTGGTGTCGGTAAAAGTTGAAGGTGATTGTAAGAACGGGGGTAGGGGATTTGCATTTAAAGCGCCACTCCAGTGATGAAAAAAAAAATAGCTGGAGTGGTGCTTTACCTTTTTGAACCCCCCACGATTTTAGTACATGTTCATTGTTCACTTGACAATTGTGTCCAGTCATTGGCCTCAGCAGTTAGGCTGGCATGCACAGTATATGATGACTTAGGTCAGTGGTTAGTTAGTGGTTTTGTGATTTAATGTCATGCAGCTGATTTATGTATTAGCATGTCTGAGGATTTGAAAAGCAAGTTATTATTACATCTGTTTTATCATATTGTGAGATGTTAGGCAACTTTCATAAAATCTCCGAAAACCCGTTTTAAAGGGAACCGCCAGCAAATAAATTGATAATCTTCAGGTAAATACTGTTTAACATGTGCAGCAGTCTAAGTGAAAGTGCGGCTGCAGGGAGAAATTGAAGTTCCATTCTCCTTGCAGCTGTTCACTTCCAGTCATCGGTTATGTCACCGCTCACTATACAATGTACAAGCTGTAATTGCACCCAAGAATAGTAATTGACATGCGGCACTGCAGGATATTAGTCAAGGAGCGTTGGGCCTAATTACAGCATGCGTCCTGTGTAGAGCAGTGACTGATCACCACCTCAATAGATATCACCATGCTTAAAACAGTATTTGCCTGCAGTCATAGTGATCATCTTGTAGAGGTTTTCAATTTTAAAAAAACCCTGTCCAAAGGCCCCCTTTTTTTTGTTGTAGGGGCTGGAGTTTTAGCTGCTTACTCACCCACTCAGCATACAATAACCGACACTGGGAGCAGTGGCAGACACTCCACAAAAGACTGGGGGAAGTTGTATACAGTTTGCTCTTTGCTTGTTTTTTAAAGAAAAATTGTGCCTGTGGGCAGGAGTTTTCTGGAAACCAAAAACCCCCCGGTTCACACTTGCGAGAAACTCGCACGAGTCTTGCACCTCAATACCCGACACTGCCGCCGGCACTCGGGACCGGAGTGTGCGGCTGCATGTATTTCTATGCAACTGAACGCTCCGGTCCGAGTGTCGGCGGCAGTGGTGGGTATTGAGGTGCGAGTTTTTTGCAAGTGTGACCCCGGACTTAGGTTAAGTTGCTGCGATCAGTTTAGTTGATACATGTTTAAAAAAAAAATGCAAGTAACCCATTTTACTTAATGAGTGCTTAAATGCTGCAGAAAATCTTCAACATCTAAAACTAAACAAAAGCTCATCATGGGAACCTTGCCTTAGGCTACGTTTACACGTTGGCTTTCTCAGACTGATTCTGCCACAAAAGTACCCCATAAAATGAACCTAGTGCACAACAATGTCAAAACTACATTGATTTGCACATATTCTGTCTTGTATCCCATCTTTTAACCGCTTCAAGGTTTATGAACTCTCAAGTAGTTTAAAGTAGTGACATGCTCATTCTTTGGATGGCTTCGTCTCAGAAGTTTCCCGCTCTATATATTTCATACTTTAGAGTAAAAAAGGCAAGCGGCAGAGTCGCCGGATGAATGGTGGTAAAGCTGCAAGTGACGCCTAAAGAGTCTTCGCCTGGGAAAACTCGGTGACTCTGCCAGTGTCTAAAAGGCGTCATGTGCACATGGCCTTGAGCAGGATAAAGCCTGTATTTCTCACTTTTCAAGATTTTAGCTTTTAGTATCAGATCATATGGAGGCTGTGAAGGTCTAAGGTTATATTAAGTTACAGACACTATGACTGCATATATTCCATAACATAGGGATCTTACTTTTATTGTATGTCTACTATGCATGGTGATCAGGTTTATGCAGACTTTTGTGGGAAAAGAGATTGATTTAAATACCTGCTTCCTCGGGGCTCATGAGTCCTGTGTGGGTTGACAGTTTTCTGTATGTTCTCTCACACAGAAGGCTATGAATAATTGACTTAGACCAGCTGTTGTAGAGTTAATTGTATAATTAACAATTAACCTTTGCAGTTTTGGTTATTATGTAATAAGCTATCAATTGCCTCTGAGGTTTATAGCCATATCCTCTATACCATGCAAGTGACCTGGACCATAAGATGCATCAATTCTGGCGCTTAGCCTTGCTCTTCCCACTTCACCTAGTGTGTTGGCAAGTGGGGTGATGGTATTGGGGTTGATGTTTGCTTCCAATACAAGTGACTCAACCCCAACTATCACCCACTGCCATGACCAGGCAGTGGAAGATGAGCTAATGCCAGATAACGCATTTATGATCCCATTTCTGGGCAGCTGAGCAGCTGATTTTTAGTCTGGAGGCAAATACATGGCCCCTTGTGACTATTTAATGTCAGCCACAGATTTCTGCCTTTGCTGGTTATTAATTTGCACCCTATGTAATTTTTTTGGGGGAATCTCCTTTTAATAACCAGAAAGGCTAAGTTACAGCGTTAGGTGATATTATGTAGGGAGCTCCATGGTATTACCTTCTCCAGTCCAGGCATAATTGCCCAGTGGCACTCTCTGGTTAATAAATTTTGGGATCCCGCTATTTTTCAGAAATATTTATTATCAATCCATGTAGTTTTTCTACACAAGCACTGTACAGTTATATATCTCACTGACTCTTTATATTCTCATTTATATTACACTGCTCAAGATAAAGGAACTCATATAAACTCCTAGATCTGATGAATTAAATATTCTATTGAATACTTTGTTTGTACAAGTTGAATGTGATACAACAAATCACACAAAATCATCAATGGAAATCAAATTTAATTACAATGGAGCCTGGATTGGAATCACCACAAAATTAATATGGAGTGTAATGTCCTTTATAACAGTCAAAATGATGCTCAGTAGTGTTGGCCCCAGTCCTGTATGACTCCCGTGATTGTATGACTCCCTACAACGCTTGGCATGCCCCTGATGAGCGCGATGTATCCTGAGAGATCTCTTACTACCTGGATAAGCATCGCCAATCCTGACAGTGTGGTGCAACGGACATTGTGGATGGAGCGAGACATGATGTCACTGTGCTCAATCGAATTCAGGTTGAGAACAGGCGCCAGTCATAGCTCAATGCCTTCATCTGCAGAATGCTGACACACTCAGCCACATTGAGGTCATGGTATGTCTGATTAGAGGACAGGATCAACGCACCTGCATATGTCTCACTAAGGGTCTGAGGATTATCTTGTACCTAATGGTAGTCAGGCTACCTTTGGGAGCACATGGAGGGCTGTGCGGCCTCCAAGAATGCCACCACACCATTACTGACCCACTGCAAATCGGCATGTGAAGGAGTTGCAGGCAGCAATCGCTCTCCACGCGTCTCCAACTCTGACGTCTGTCACATGTGCTCATGTGAACCTGCTTTATCTGTGAAGCCCAGGCACAGTGGGAATTTGCCAAACTTGGTCTGTGGCAAATGCAAGTGTCCTGCTCGGTGTTGGCTATGAGCACAACCCCATCTGTGGACATCGGGCACTCAGACCATCCTCATGGAGTCGGTTTCTAACCGTTTGTGCAGACACATGCACATTTGTGGCCTGCTGGAGGTCATTTTGCAGGGCTCTGGCAGTGCTCCTCCTGTTCCTCCTTGCACAAAGGCGGTGGTAGCGGTCCTGCTGCTGGGTTGTTGCCCTCCTACGGCCCCCTCCACGTCTCCTGGTGTACTGGCCTGTCTCCTGGTAGCGCCTCCAGCCTCTGGACACTACGCTGACAGACACAGCAAACTTGCCACAGCTCGCATTGATGTGCCATCCTGGATGAGCTGCACTACCTGAGCCACTTGTGTGGGTTGTAGAGGCCGTCTCATGCTACCATGAGTGTGAAAGCATAACCAGCATTCAAAAGTGACCAAAACATCAGCCAGAAATCATTGGTACTGAGATGTCTCCACCTGCAGAACCACTCCTTTATTGAGGGTGTCTTGATAATTGCCAGTAATTTCCATCTGTTGTCTATTCCATTTGCACAACAGCATGTGAAATTGATTGTCAATCAGTGTTGCTTCCTAAGTGGACAGTTTGATTTCACAGAAGTTTGATTTACTTGGAGTTATATTCTGTTGTTTAAGTGTTCCCTTTATTTTTTTAAGCAGTGTATATATCGCAGCATGACAACTCAGAATACACACACACATATATATATCTATACATATATAGATATATATATATGTGTGTGTGTATTTTGAGTTGTCATGCCTTCGATTTTACTGTACACGGCAGACGAAATGTCGGGTTTTCAAGGACATGGGTGGGTAAAAATTGGACGGCACTTTCATGGTCTGAGTGCTGTGCAATTTTTTTTCTTTTTTAAATCACACCCATTGAGTTGCATTGGCGACTCTCATATGAGATATGAGAACAGTAGCGGCATGCTATGATTTTTTTTTTCTCAGCTTGATCTGAGCAGAGTAAAATTTACAGATGAGCAGAGACTCATGGATTTACATTGGTCAGAATGCAATCTGATTTTTTTTTTGTCGGATTGCACTCGTCCATTTTTCTCGCAGATGAGCATGAGCCCTTATTGTGGTCGTACGGACAGATACTTCAGTCTCTGCTTGAGAACTTTGCAGCTCCTTCAGGGATATCTTTAGTCTCTGTGCTGCATCTCTGATTAATACTCTCCTTGCCTGGGCTGAAAGTTTTGGTTGGCAACCCTCTCTTGGCAGGTTTGTTGTGCTACCATATTCTTTCCATTTGATAATGGATTTGGTGGTGCTCCAGGGGGATCATCAGAGATTGGGATGTATATATTTTTTTTATAACCCATGTTATGCTTCTCAACAACTTTGCCCCTGACTTGTATGGAGATCTCCTTGGTCTTCATGGGGTTTGGTTAGTGGTGCCTCTTGCTTAATGGTATTACAGCCTCTGTGGCCTTTCAGAAAAGGTGTGTATATACTGACAGACCATGTGACACTGAGATTGCACTTCCTTTCACTAAGCATGCAACTTAACGTAATTGCTTGCACCAGAAATTTGTAGGGGCTTCATAGCAAAAGGGGTGACTACATATGCCCATGCCAATTTTTAGTTATTTGATCCCATAAATTAAATTTTAACCTGTATTTTTCTCACTTTACTAACTCGGACTATTTAGTGCTGATGCATCACACACAAATCTGATTACAAAGATATTTAAACACAGGTTGTAATGTAACAAAATAGGTAAAATGCCAAGGGTGTGCATACTTTCGCAAGCTACTGTATAGACTAGCTCAGCGTCATGTCAATTCTTGTTAATAGTGCTGATTTGGTTGTTCAGAGGGCGCCTTTTGAGGAGTCTATCTCTCCAATTATCATCAAAAGCTCTCAGCCCTATCATTGACTCACATATATATTATTTGTCTGATAACATTTTTCATGATTATGCCATATTTTGTACAATCTCCTTTAAAAATGCTTTATTTTTTTTCCTAATCCAATGAAGGTACAACTTGCAAAAATAACATTTTTCAGGCGGGTATGCCTAACGTGCTACTACTTCTTTAGGGACAAATGAATTGCTTGGCAAAAAGTCAAGGATTTATGATTTATTTTCTTCCAAAAATTGATGCCATAGTCATCTTAAAATCCCTCATACAAAAGTTTGTAGGCAATTTTGAAATAGTTCTAAAGTCATTCCACTACTTGAGCCTCCTGAAGCTTTTACGGGAGACATACCCTCGCCTCCTTTTTAAACTGTTTTATAACTTGTCATTGAAAAAGATTGTTGTTTAAAAGAAGTAAAATGAGACTGGTCTTTGGAACGCTACTTCATTAGAGTCATTCACTCTGCCTCCTCCTCGAGGCCTGGAACAAAACCTTTTACAATCTCCCAGAGAGATCGTAACTAAACAACAAAAGTGAAGTTGTTCCATAAAGGAATCTCACTTTTATCTGTATCTAAATTTAAACCGTGATTAATGGAATGAAATAAAAAAAACATTTGTGCAGGAATGTAGGATCTGAAAAAAAGTACAACAGCAGAAAGAAAAATAGCCAGAGGAAATACCTAACTGAAGAGAAGTCTAAACAAAGCGCTGTATAGGATTTAGCAGATATTAAAATGATTGCAGAGAATAAACGGTCAGATCTTAAAAATCTAGAGATTAGAGGTCCGGCACAGGCTGTTCAGTGCGGAATGTGCTGTATTACTTCTAAATATGTTCTGCTTGTGTGACGGACAGAAAAATTGCATATGGCGCAGTCAGGGCCGGCTCCAGGTTTTTATGGGCCCCGGGCGAAAGAGCCTCAGTGGGCCCCTTTAACACAGACCACGATTCATGATGCACAGATACAGCAGAGAAATATAGGTACAGTACAATGCCAAATACTTCACTTCTTCCATTACATGAGTGATATCTATTGTAAATTGTACAATAGCTCAAAAACCGCCAAATCCTCACAGCGCACAGAACAGACTGGACAGTACAGTCCTCCATACAATATTATGGGCACCACAGTCTCCCCCTCATCACCCATATAATACCCCATGCAGGATGTCACCCCCCATATAATGCTCCATACAGAATACTAGACCCAAAATAATGCTCCATACAGAATACTGGACCCAATATAATGCTCCATACAGGATACTGGTCCCCATATAATGCTCCATACAAAATATGGAGCTCTCCTCTGCGCTGTACTGCGTTCTGCACTGTACTGCGTTCTGCACTGTTACGGCTCAGGAAAGGGCGCTGTGGAAAGACTCCCCATTATCATCATGATTGTCTCCCCATCATCATCATTGCCTCCTTATCATCATCATGGCCTCCCCATTATCATCAATGCCTGCCCATCATCATCATCTCCTCCCCATCATCATCTTCTCCCCATCATCAATGCCTGCCCATTATCATCAATGCCTGCCCATTATCATCATCTTCTCCCCATCATCATCAATGCCTCCCCATTATCAGCAATGCCTGCCCATCATCATCTTCTCCCCATCATCAATGCCTGCCCATTATCATCAATGCCTGCCCATTATCATCATCTTCTCCCCATCATCATCATCAATGCCTCCCCATTATCAGCAATGCCTGCCCATCATCACACACAGACAGCACACAAGCACTCCTCTCACATACATACACACATACATACACACACACATACACACACACACACACACATACATACACACACAAAGCACCGCACTACATACAGAGACACACACACACGTCTTACCTGTCCGGCGTCCCCGCGCTCTGTGCCACAGCCGGCCGCTGAATGATGACGTCATTCAGCGGCCGGCTGTGAGAGGAAGCGCCGGCGCCCCCTGGAGCCCGGAGCTGCGGCAGCGGAGTCACGGGAGAGGTAAGTATTGTGCCAATTGATGCCGGGGCCCTGAGCAAGCGGGGGGGGCCCAGTGGCGGCGCTGACATCGCTCTCCTCCGCTAACGGGCGCGGGGGTGCCAGACTGCGAGTGGGCCCCCCCGCCTGCTCAGGGCCCCGGCACTTGCCCGGGTGTGCTGGGTGCTGACGCCGGCCCTGGGCGCAGTCCTGAAAACCCACTCACTGTTTGTAAAAGCTACTGCATTTCTGAGCTGTTTATAGCTGAAGTGGCTTAGGAACTAGGGCTAGAATTTATTCTATAGGTAGAGGTATTAAATAATTCCCATTTAACAAAATAATTTGAACTTTCATTTTTCATATTTAACTTTGGCTGACCAATATAGCTTTGTGTTTTCAATGGAAATTCACACTGTAAAGGGTTTTTTCCCACTCCATTCTTCGTGTTTTTTTGTTTTTTTTAAACGAGTAGTCCATTGTCTAAAAAAAAAAATACTGATTGGGTGTTACAAGCATATGTCTGTTGCAGCCAATGGCTGACTTCAAGCTGTCACAGGCTGTTCACCAGTGCAAGAATCAGAGACCAGCAGAGAATCTTGGCAACGGAGTGAGAGAAGCATCGAGAAATTAGAATATGAGTATGTAGTTGATTGTAAATTCTCGGCTAGTGTTTTGTTTTTGTGGTCTTGTCTATTTTACCTCTTAAAGACCGAGCCACTTTGTACGTTAGTGACCCTGCCTCATTTTTCAATTCTGACCAGTTTTCCTTTATGTTGTAATAACTCTGGAACACTTAAACAGATCCCAGTCATACTGAGACTGTTTTCCAGGACGTCCCTCCTGACAGCACCATCAGGAGGTTGTCCTTCTTATCCTTGATAGGGACAGGAACACACAAGAGGTTAAAAGGCCCCTCCCTCCACCACCCCTCAGTGTATTTCCTGACCCTATCAGAGATTGATGCAGAAGAGGTGTGCCTGACATCTTCCAGCAAGCTGGAGCTCCTGATTTCGGATGCAGGAGGATCAGGACTGGATCCTCCTCATCTCTCCCCTTCCTCCTGCAGGGGTCTGGAGGCCGACACCCTGTCGAACAAGGGGTCCCTCAGTCTGTCCAGGTGAGCGGTGACTCCTGGAGTGAGCTGCTTCTTCTCCAGAGGTGCTCTTGGCTTGCGCAGTCCATCCCAGCGCATGGCTCCGATATGCCCTGAAGATTCGGAGGTACTTCCGGTTACAGAGGGATGACGTGCAGGCCTCTAGAGCCCGGTGTACGTTCCACTGTGAAACATACTTCTGGGAGATTTGAAAAGAAAGGCGCCGAATCCTAATTAAAAGGGGAACCGCCTTTTGATGATTCAGATAGAAGACAGGTGAGACAATACTATTTAAAGTATGGACAGGAGGGAGCGGAGGTTCCAGTGCATCTAGTCAGCCAGCTATGGAAGGTAAAACCACTAGCGGGTCTGATACCCCTGCTGAAATCATAGTACAAGTGAGTTTCTGGGAGTTTGGCTCTCACACTATCTGTCGTCTAGGGTACAATTCATAGTATCTTCACTTGTTCCTTTATAGGACAAGGAAGCCCCTAAAAGGACCATGATACCATCCGCACCTAAAAAGAAAGGGAAGAGATGTGCCATGTGTAATACTAAACTGCCAGACACCTATGGGAAATGATTGTGCCCTGAGTATATTGCCAAGGTGGTCAAAGATGAACACATCTAATTTATAACCGATATAAGGACCATAATAAGAGAGGAGGTTCAGAATTCTGTCACGGAGTTAGTTACCCCACAATCCTCCCGGATGGCTCCTAGACAAAAAAGACAACGATGGGAGATGCAATCCAGTTCAGAAGGGGAGGAATTATCAAATTACACTGACCCTGAACAAGAGCAAAGGGAAGAATTGCAATTCCCTTGGAGGAAAAGAAGTACATTTTCTCTTGGGAAGATACTGAGGCTCTATTATCAGCCGTCAGGAATACTATGAATGTGGAGGATACCTCCCAGGCCCCTTCCTCAATAAAGGATGAAATGTTCGGAGGTTTAAGGAGCCATATGAACAAAGTGTTCCCTTTCAATAAGCATACTACAGCAATGATCATGGAGGAGTGTGAAGACATGGAAAAGAGACTGACAATTACAATAAGTTTCAGATCACATCTACCTTTTGAGTCTGAGGACATAAAATTATGGGAAGAAATCCCTACAGCGAGGGTAGCAAAGAAGACTCGTCATGCCTAAACAATCCTATGGACAGAAAGGCAGAGGGTCTTCTCAAAAAAACATGGAAGACCTCTGCAGTCATAATTAAGGCTAATATAGCATATACATCTGTGGCAAGATCCATGAATATATGGATGGAAGAGTTGGAGGCTCATCTAAGGAAGAAGATGCCCAGAGGGGAGATCTTGGAATCTATGCCATTACTCAAAATGGTGACCGGATTTATGGCGGACGCCTCAGCAGAATCCATTAGATTTGCCGCAAGGAATGGGGCACTAGCCAATATGGTTAGGTGAACAATATGGTTAAAAACTTGGTCAGGGGATTGTCACTCTGAAAATAAATTGTGCTCCATCACCTTTTTCTGGCCTTCGAGTGTTTGGTCCTGTACTGGACGACATGTTGGAAAGGGTTTCGGATGACAAAAAAGAGTTTCCGGAAGAGAAACTTAAAAAAAAGTTTTGTCCTTTTGGAAGCCTTATTCCCACCAGAAACCAGAATACAAAGGGAAAGGGAAGACCGGTATATGGAGCTACCCGAAGGGTAGTAAAGGAATAAGTGTTTTTTTCCGGTTTGACAAATAGTTACAAGAAAGCAATGATGCCAAGAAAGTAGGGAGAAGACTCAAAAACTTTCTTCTGGCATGGGCAGAGATATCCAGGAACCTTATGCAGGCGGTAGCACTGAAGATCTTCCTTTGGGAAGAGGAAATGGTGCTATCAGTGACTGCAGTACATCTGAAGGGGTTTCAGAAAGTGGTAGCAGACTTTCTCAGCTTGGAAATAATTCAACAGTCAGAATGGGAGCTGAACTAGGAAGAATTCAATCGCATAATACGCCGATGGGGTGCTCCCCAGGTGGACCTGTTCGCTATAAGAAGAAATTCAAAAGCAGAGAATTTTTTTTCCCTCAATCAGGGAGACAGGCCAACAGGAGTAGACGCCTTATCTCAAAAATGGCACAATCTACTGTTTCAGGGGCCAATACACAATCCCAATGTGAAGCTCCTACAGTTGTCTGCCTGGATCCTGAGCGGCAGATATTGAGGTCTCTCAAACTTGGTCTTAACAACGATACAAAAAAGTAGGAAACAGTTAACATCAGCGATATATACAAAAATATGGAGAAAATTTTGTGTGCAATATCCCGAGGTGACAATAGTACTATCGAAGGCTGATATTCCCAAAATCTTAGAATTCCTCCAAGCGGTGTTTGAAAAAGCGCATACATATTAGTCCATAAATAACCTTTACATCCAAGGTCACATTTCATATCACAGTATATCTAACATACCCTCGCACAAGAGCGAAAGGGAAAAAGAGTGTGTATATTACAAAATAATATTATTAAACATACATGTACAAAAATTAGTAAAAGGATGCCTCATGTGAGACTCAAAGTCTAGTCAAAAAGCTACTAACCACTGGTCATGGAAGAGTTTGCCCAAAATAAACGTAAATGGTTCCACACATGAATTACGCTTCACAATATACGCAAAAACTGACTATATACACATTGTAATAGATAAATAAATAGATGGCAATTCATATAGGCAAAGTGCCTTTTTGTATAGTCAAAAAATACACTAGACAGGTGATGAACAGGAGGCAAGAACGTGTATAGTGATCAGTGTAAAGATTTCAATCTCTGTAAGCAAAAATATAGCAGACCAGTTGGTCATAAAGTGCCAAGGTGCATGTAAACTTGGTAATGACTTGAACTAGTAACAGCAAAAGGGGAACCAAATGGAAAAAAGGTGCATATTAGTTATTTTACCTCAGTGATAAGCCAGGGATTTGCTGTGTCTCCAACCCCAATGAGCGTGTCGACGATTCTTCTTCCGGGGGCGTGTACGGCAAGAGAGGCTGAATATTTATTTAAGATGCTCATGGGCCAATCTGAATGCGATCTGAACTGCCATGTGATATCCCCATGAGATGACTTAATCCCCCTGATGGAGACCCACCCCTGTGTGTCAGCATTCTCCACAGTGATTGGTGGAGGGAACTTCTCGGCGCATCCGGCACTGACGTCCCCACTGAAAAGACCTCCCACTTCTGGATGCAATGGAAAGCATGCGCTTGACGGAAGTCACGGCCACATCAGATGCCAGGAGCAGGACAGTCCGGCATGACGTCAGCGACGCATGCGCACGTCCAAGCCACCAAAGGAAGATCTCTGAGTCGGTCATATGATAAAAAAAGTAGGAAACAGGTAACATCAGCAATATATACAAAAATATGGAGAAAATTTTGTGTGCAATAACCCGAGGCGACAATAGTACTATCTAAGGCTGATATTCCCAAAATCTTCAAATTCCTTCAAGAGGGGTTTGAGAAAGGCCAAAGACCCAACACTCTGAAAGTGCAGATCTTGGCTCTGAGTGTTTTTATAGACTATCCACTGGCAGGACATCCATGGATTGAACAATTTGTGAAAGCCACAGGCAGAATAAGAACCACCGTTAGAGACCACGTCCCACCTTGGGATTTTTACACCGGGATCCGGTCCGGTCTGATGGGTGTCGCGGTCCAGCGCCTCCCATCTTCTAGCGAAGACGTCCTCTTCTTTGCTTCCCGTCGCGGCTCCTGCGCAGGAGCACTGCTTTGCCCTCTTGAGGGCAGAGTAAAGTACTGCAGTGCGCAGGCACCGGACCTCTCTGACCTTTCCCGCCGCCTGTGCACTGCAGTACTCTGCCCTCAACAGGGCAGAGCAGTGCTCCTGTGCAGGAGCCGCGACGGAAAGCAAAGAAGAGGACATCAAACACGCAGGAATTACTGAAGAATTCCGGATCGTGGAAACACACCCTAAGGGTTATCTAATATTAAACAACCACTTTTACTGTGAAATTACCCAACAATAACCCACAATTTTATTAAAAATAATATTTTAAAGCGGTGGTCCGCTCAACAAAGGAGGCCACAGAACATAATAAATGACAAAACTGAAAATCTGTCACCGGAAATATAATGGATGATATATTCTGGAAATAGTGGACATACTACTCCAAGTGGGGGTCGTTCAAAGAGACGTACATGCGTTATTTTATTACATCTCCTCTACGCCTTTGTAATGTTAGTATAGGTCCCTCATCAGTGAGCTTTTATGGAGATTGTGCTTCTCTATCCATGTTATCATTATTGGACTTCACAGATATTCATAGTATTTTCTCCCTTTCATTGCTTTATATTGGACAAAACAAGCTCTTTCTCCAGGATTCGCCTGATGGTACAAATTAGATGTCCTGATGAACATGTCATAAATCAAAAAGCATCAACTACACATGAAAAAGAGAACTTTGATTTTTTGTCCCCCAGAAGAGTTAGAATATGCTAAATAAAGACTGGGAATTTGGGAAAATGTTGCTATGTTTACACATCAATGTTATTATGTTGTCACCAAAACTACTCTCGCTATCTGTTGCAAGAAAACTTGCCAGTGTTTGTTATGCTGGATTTCAAGTCATGTCTGTAAGCACGTATAGATATAATGCAGGAAGACATGTTTTCTGGTTTTGTCACACATGGTATTTATATTGTTCTGTGCTTTCCTATAAACTTTCCAAGTATGTTAAAAATAGAGGAAACGTAACAAAGCCTACTATTCCCAGGAAGTGGTAACATGGCATTAAGTGCAAACTCATCTATCATTACCTCCACGCAAAATGATAGGGTCAAGAAAAGTCCTGGAAATGTACTAGAGCGGGACACTGCATGTAGCTTGGTGGATGGCATTTTCCATTCTGAGGCTCCCCCTCCTTAAGAAAGAAGGCAATCACAGATTAAATCAAATCCAATTGTAGATGATTACTACGCACAACAAATTTTTGCTTTATGTGACTTTAAATGCACAGCAGTTTGCAAAGTTTTCAACTGCTCATATCCACATCAGCACAGCCTTGTTAAGGGCTCCTGTCACACTACCCATTCAATGTTTAGGAATAGGTTAGATAAGGGGTGAGCAATTAATTTTCCCAAGGAGCCACATGAGAGACTGTGACTGCTGTGGATAGCCAATAAGTTGAAATTAATTCTGTTCTATATTAACATATATTATTTTAGATTTTAATTTTATTGATTATTATTGAGAAGATCAAAACCATATAATTTGATGATTTTTAAAAAGTTTGTAAAAAAAAACCCTTATATATTATCAACAGCGCTCCCAAAAGATGTATTATGTCACCATATCCCCCATACACAGTATAATGGTATCATTATGATGCCCCTACAACAACCCAACATGGTATGATAGGCCTCCCAAAAGGTATACCAGATACATTATGATGGCTCCCACAAATTACGGTTGCTCACACAGTGTGATGGCCCTCACAGGCCCCAAAAAGAATGATCCCATACACAGAATGACACCCCTTCAGTATGATTCCCCTCCTTCAGCTCCCTATATACAGAATAAAGACCCTCACAGTATAATCCCATATAGGCTCCAGCACATTATGATGGCACCACACAGGCCCCTAAACACAGTATGATGGTCCCTACTGTCCTTCACGGAGTCTAATTCCCCAGTGCCCTCAGTTACAGAATGTTGACTTTCACAGAATGATCCCACTTAGCTTACCAACACATTATGATGGTCTTCACACCATATTATTCCCGGTAGCATGATACACTTAAACACAATATGATGGCCCCCACAGCAGCCCCAACAACATATGATACCTGACAGCCCCCAAACAAAAAATTATGAGTTCCCAGAGTGTCCCCAAACAAAGAATGATGACCCCGGCAGAATTATCACACACAAACAGCCTCCAACATAGTTTGATGATCACCCACACAGTCCCCAAACACAGACTAATGACCCCACATATCCCCAACTAACCCATAACACATTACATCCCCACAGTCTCCAAACAAATGATGGCCCCACATATTCCCCTCCAAAAGTGAATGGTAAAAAAACAAACTGTGCTTACCTTGACCCTTTGTCCTCAGCACACTGTTCCATTCTTGGCTCTGCACACTGAGACTCCACAGCAGGGTCCTCATCATCACACCTGTTTTGCTGACACACTCAATTGCATAGGCTGAATAGTGGAAGGCCGCATTGACAGTTCCTCCTCCACCATTGTACTCATTGACCACAAAAAAGGATGTAGCTCAATAGTGCAAGGATCTGCCACCTCGCATGTAAAACTCGAAAGCGGGAGGAAGCATCCAGGATCCTGGGAGACTCCAAAACGCAATCCAAACACCTGTGTGAGTAAAATTCCTATCCTTATTTATTAGTTTAAAATTGGACAAAATTACGGTACATCACAAACTACAGTGACCAATTCAGAAAGAGTTGAAACCTACGCTTTTTGAACAATATTGGCCCTCAATTCCTGACCCAGCTTCTCTACATCTCCCACCTGTCAGGGATTTTGTAGTGATGACTCATGCAAGGAAAAGAGACCGCCTGATTCTAGTTTGTTTTTAATCACGTGATGTCATAGACCTAATGGAAAAGAGAAGAATTAACTGGGTAGAAAGACAAAATGAGCAATTGTAAGTACACAGTGCTATTATCATGGGGTTACCGCAACAGAGCAAAGCCAGAACACCACAGCGTCTGGTGGCTCTTGCTTCACAGCTGAGAAGAAGCACTTCTCCGGTGTATTAAACGTGTTTGTTTCTTTCAGTGGAACGGGTTAATCGGCCATGTGGGAAATTCCTTAGATCCTGACCAAACTGATGAGGTGCAAAATGCTCCTTAAATACCCCTGCCAGTCATTGCTGATTGTGAAGAAGAAGGCCCTGTACAGCAGCCTGTAGATTTAAGGGAGGCAAGTGTCCGAAGTTCCTGAAGTGGCTGTCCCGGTGGAAATGTTCGCATCTCCGCCCTCACCTGTACAACCTGACTCGACCACCCAATGTGACTCAGCTACTCCTTCTGACTTACAGCGCTCCAAACGAACAACAGCCGGGATACCCCCCAACCGATACAATCAAGACCAATTTATTTGGCAACGAATCATTCAAGGAATAGGAGAATGTCAACGCGCATTCCAAGAACTCTCGCCTGTGGAATGACGAGCAAAAGGAGAGGGGGAGTGTAAAAAGATAGACCGGACCAGGGGTACCTCTCTTGCTTCATTTCCAGAACTGTCGGGGCTGTCACCATTGTTGCCCGGGGGAAAGCTTTCTGACCTGGACTGATCTTTGCACTCGACAGCAGGGGCGTAACGAGAATAAAAGGTGTGCGCGGGAAAGCGGGAAGAGACTTGGGAAGACAGAGCTCGCAGCAGGTGAAGGTTGTTGCTGCTTCCTTGGAGTAGCATGTTATCGCAGGCCATCGCTGTAGATTCCCTGCATCCGGGTACACTAGACAGCAATCTGCTGTGTGCCCGTTGACTCGAGTGACCAAAAATCTGATATGTTCCGGGCCGGTGATTGCTGCGCACGTGCCGCCTAAGACTGACCTTGTGACTCATCCAGAGCTGTGTAATTCCTCACCCGCATTCACCGCCAAGCCGAGTCATTCTCCGGTGGTATCACAGACTGTGCTGCATCCCATACGACGAATCATGGACACAGGACCCCGCTTAGGACAGCAAGGATACGCCACCTTCATCGGGAACCAGATCCTCAACTTCTTCAGGACCCAACCATCTCACGCCGCTTGTGTGGGCGCCACTGTTGGAACCCAAGACTGCAGCCAGGAAGCTGGCGGACTGGTAAGTTTACCCTTTTCATGAACAGTTGCTTTACCCTATACCTCACCTCCCATTCATGCAGTGTTAATACTACCTCCTATATACCCTCTGCTTAACCCATTACCTCCCTGTATGGAGTATTCCCCTGTTAATCTGTTAACCCTTGCTCTGCCTCCTGTCCGTCACTGCATCTCGCAATCTGCTCACAGCTGCACAGGAGATCCACTGTCCTGACAACCGGATCTTTATGGGAAGGGAACAATGTGTCTCTTTATCCTTCCATATCTTAGGAGAGGCAGTCACAGATAGGGAATGAAAGACAGCACTCACAGAAAAACTGGACTCAGAAGCAACAGATTCAGCATCCTGATCTTCATATTCCCCTACAGCCGCTAGTACCTTGCGATGCCGCTTGGGACAGTTAATAACGAAGTGATCTGACTGACCGCAGTAAAAGCAAACTTTCCTGAAAACGATGCTCCATGCGCTCGTTACTCTCACGCCGCTGTAAGGCATCCACTTGCATGGGAGTTGGTTTAATTTCTCAAGAGGTTTTACCTGCAGGTTCTTTAGGAAAAAAGGGGAGAGTTAGAGACATGATTAGAGGCTGCAAATCTCTCCTGTCTACACTTAGTAATTCGTATGTCAATGCGCACACAATGCTGTATGAATGCCTCTAACTCTTGCGGAGCATCTGCATGAGCTAACTTATCCTCAATCACACTAGAAAGCCTCCTCCTAAAAATGTGTAATTGGTTATAACAGTCCCAAACCATATCCACCGCCATCCATCTAAATTCAGTAGCGTATTCAACGGCAGAACGCTTACCTTACGCTTACGCTTATGATAATGCGGTTTCAGCTGTAGTGCGACTATTAGGATCATCAAACATCATAGACATTGCAGCAAGAAACTCATCAAGGTTATTCAAATGAGGGTCATGAGTCTCAATTAGTGGATTCTCCCACACGAGAGCTCGGGAGGTAAGTAACATGACTATACATAAGACTTTGGATCGATCCGTAAGGAAGTAGGCGCCATGTACATCAAAATACAAAATGCATTGATTAATAAACCCACGAAATTTGTAGCAATCTCCATTAAACCTAAACGGCGGTAACTTGGGAAGGCTAGTTGGCAGTGGCTGCCCCGACGGTGGAGGCTCTCGTGCTGTTATTTGATTACTTAAATCCTGCAGCACCTGCCTGAAATGGGCCTCTCAGTTAGCAACCTTGTTTTGCAGAGCCTCTATGTTTCTTTGTAAGGCGTTAATCATAGAGAACAACTGATCTAACTTTGTCTCAGTCGACATTATCCCAGCAGATTCCTTATGTGGCCTGAGTGTCCTGTAACAATTATGCGGATACTATGGAATCTGATTGCGTGGGATAAAACCAATCTGAGACCAAAGCTGAGGCAAACAAATGTATTTAACAATGTAAAAGTGCAACCAAAACTAACAGAGCTCTTCCTGCAATTGTAACAAAGTGCACAGCACAATATAGTAATGTTTAGCAAACTGAATAGCGGGGCACGACCACTGATATAAATCAGTCCAGCAATAATATGACCCAGGAGTGCCCACGGCACTTAAACGTGGTAGTCCAGTAATAATATGAGTGAGAACAGACAGCACTTAATGTGGAAGTCCAGCAATAATATTGGTGAGAATTCACACAGTACTTAAACATGGAAGTCCAGCATTAATATTGTTGAGAAAGCACACAACACTTAGAATTGGAAGTCCAGCAGTACGCAGGTGGAGCATTAACAGGAGAAGGTCTCTAAATGTACCTTTTAGGGCTGAAAAAGTCCCGCTCAAGTCCAGCACTGCAGCCCAACAGACACAGTCCAGGGAGAGATAATGAAGTCAGGACTTCTTACTGACCACGGTAGTTCCAGAGGCGTGTAGCTCCACACTAGTAGTCTGGACAATAGGTAACCCCGGTCAGGATCAAGGAGCACACAGAGCACAAAATGCAGCTTGATGTGGAGAGGTAGAGCACTGAGTAATGAGCAGCAGCAGGGAGTCCACTACTAGACAGGCAGAAGCTCAGGAGCCAACAGCAAACAAAATACTCAGGCAAGGAGGATCTCCTGACCAGGACTAAAATAGCAGAACAGACAGGAAGTTCAGGGGTAGGGCAAAGTATCAGACTCCATCTTGGACAAGGGCAAAACGGCTCCAAGGAACATCCGGAATCCTTACAATAAGACTCTGGTTTACTTGGAGTCGGCAAAACGTCTTACACCACATCTGGTAAAATGGGCATTATTCTTTACCAGGTTTAACTTTTTTGTTACTTTTACTTTAGGCCAGGGAGCAAAAATGTTAAGGCAGATGCTTTGTCCCGTTGCTTTCCTGGGGGAGGAGATAAGTGCAAACCAGTACCTATTGTACAAAAAGTGGTAGTGATGCCGTCTATATGCTCCAATCTTGAAAGAGAGGTTGCTGACGCTCAGGGGGACGCCCCTGCTACCTGTCCACTTGGTAAACTATTTGTTCCAGTCTACCTCCGTCTTAGAGTCCTTAGAGAACATCATGATATGGTGCTGGCTGGACATCCGGGGTATAAGGCTACCGCGGATCTACTTACTCTGCGTTTTTGGTGGCCAGGTGCTCATAAGGATGTTCGGGATTATGCGGCCGCCTGCAACATCTGTGCACATTCTAAGACCTTGCATACTCGTCCGTCAGGGGCTCTTCAACCATTGGAGATTCCCAGTAGACCTTGGACTCATTTGTTGGTCGATTTTATTACAGACCTACCTGTGTCTGCAGGGAACACTATAATCTTGGTTGTGGTGGACATTTTCAGTAAAATGTCTAATTTTATTGCTTTACCAGCTTCGCCTAATGCCAAAACTCTGGCGCAAATTTTCTTCAGCTAAATAATCAGACTGCATGGGATTCCTACCGATATTGTCTCAGATTGGGGGGTGCAGTTTATCTCCAAATTCTGGAGGGCATTTTGCACCCGTCTGGGGATCCATTTGTCTTTTCTTCGGCTTTTAGCCCGCAGTCTAACGGGCAGACTGAATGCGTTAATCAGAATTTAGAGATATATCTTAGATGTTTCATGTCTGAGAATCAGGAGGACTGGGTGACCTTCTTACCATTGGCTGAATTTGCAGTAAATAATCTCTGTCAGGAATCAACCGGTAAGCCTCCGTTTTTTGGGGCATATGGGTTCCATCCGCAGTTCAGTTCGTTCAATGGTGATCGCCCTTCTGGTTTACCGAAGGAGGAACGATTTTCTTCTTCTATTTCTACTATATGGCAGGGGGTAACTAATAATTTGCGAAAGATGGGTTCCAAGTATGAGGGTGGCTGATCGGAGACGTTTGGTGGGTCCGGACCTGTGTGTTGGTGACTTGGTATGGCTGTCTTCAAGGAACATTAAGCTGAAGGTTCCGTCTTGGAAATTGGTCCCAGGTTTATTGGTCCTTATACGATCTTAGCCGTTATCAATCCGGTAGCATTCCACCTTGCTCTGCCACCTACCTTTAAAATTCATAATGTTTTTCACCGTTCACTTCTCAAGAAGTTCATGGCATCTGCAGGACCTTCGCCTCTGCCTTTCATTGTCGGTGCTAATCTGGAATTCCAGATAGCCAAGATCTTAGACTCTCGCCTTGTTCGTCGGTTGCTTCAATATATGGTACATTGGAACGGGTACGGGCCTGAGGAGAGGATGTGGGTACCAGCTTCTGACGTCCATATGGCCAGACTGGTTCGGGCCTTTCATGTGGCACACCCGGATAAACCAGGCCCTGAGGTTCTGAAGGTCCCTCGTAGAAGAGGGGGTACTGTCACAGGGTTACTGCAACAGAGCAGAGCCATAAGACCACAGCGTCTGGTGGTTCCTGCTTTGCCATTGAGAAGAAGCACTTCTCCGGTGTATTAAACGTGTTTGTTTCTTTCAGCGGGACAGGGGTTAATGGGCCATGTGGGAAATTCCTGCATTCAAATGTGCTTGGTTAGCCACTCCTCTCCCCTATAAAAGCTAGGCCTGTTTGCCAGGTCCTTGTCTGAGTTAGCACTTGCTACATAGATCTGGAGTGGGAGAAGCTGGTGTTTGGAGAGCTGGAGGAGTTTATTTTGCGACTGTTGCTTGGTTTGTACACTTGGAAATTCCTCATCCATACCGGTCTTATTTTTTTCCCCCTCCCTACACACCCTGGTGTATACCTCTTTGTGAGAGTATATTTTGTGTGTGTGGAGTTTTCTTTTTACGCTTGTCTTTGTCCCCTTATCTGTCGGGTTGGTGTACTGCGGTACACAGTAGCGCCTCTCTTCCCCGGGTGGGGGAAGGGGACAGACACAGGGCTGTTGTAAGAGATAGGGCAAGTGCGGAGACCACGGCATCCTCGCCATCTAAGGTATCCCGGGGAATGGGGCAAACTAGGGTGCCCCCTAGTGTTAGGGCCAGGAAAGGTGCCCCTGGTCCCAGATTACTCACCAGTCTAAGCTATATAATATGATGACTGCAATATATAAAGATGATATAAATTTTGATGGGAGTGCTTCTTTAAAGATGGTGCTGCCTGAGCCCGGTTGATTATCGATTCTGTCAGGTCTTTAGTATTTCATGGCCTTTTTTGTTTGCACCATATTCATCTATCCATTTGTGCCTATTTTAAAGTGTATTTAGTATGTATTAGCTTGTTTTGTTTTTTTACACTCTTTGAATTTGCAACTCCAAGAAGGAATAATCATGGAATTATTGAAATCACAGGAAGGATAAGGTTGTTAATAATATGCAAAGGATGAAAAGACGGAAAGAAAATTTTCAAAACCTTCCAATTTATTCATATGATCATAAGCATAAAGTGCAGAAATTCACACAAACACTGGGAAACTTTTTTTAAGATGTTGAATTTGAATCCGGAACCCCAGTTCTCCAAGTCTAGGAACCTAATCTTAGAGAGCCAAAACTCAAGATTTCGAAAAGTCAAAATAAAGCACTACTAAATGCCCATTATTATTTTTCATGGGAAGACAGCCTTAATGGGCAGCAATATTTCCTAATTGTGGTGGGCTTCAAAATGGCTAACTTGTCAACCACCATTCTACATTGTATACAGTCTTTTATGATTTATGGCTAAAAGAAAACTAAATGGTCATCATTGTCCCACAGTCTGTGGCATGGTGGCTCAGGGGTTAGCACTGGTAACGTGCATGGAGTTTGTATGTTCTCCCTGTGTTTATGTGGATTTTCTTTGGGTACTCTGGTTTCATCCCTTACCGATTTGTAGCACAATTTATTAGTAAAACAGAGAGGTGAAGAAGGAAGCACCAATAGTACTGCAAAAATGTAGCATGTACCATAATTTGCTATTTTTTTGTACTCTTCCTTCTGATGAATTCCCTTTGTGTTTGTATTTGGTACAAATTATACCATAAGCCATGCTACATAGAAATTCAAAGAGTAGCGGTATATTGCAGAGGCCATAATTCTTATACTCATTCGGGGAAGCAAATTGCCTGCTTCATCCCACCGACCCGCATACAAAATATCATTCAAAATCCACTTTGCTCAGCATGATTGTCCTTTCCTCTATTAAAATATGTTCTCAATCTGCGTCATCCTTCTTTTATGCTTTTGATTTTATCCAAAGGCTGCTTTGGGTCAGTATAAATAACTGCACTCTAGTCTATGATTTAAGGTTCATTTATTTTCTAAGTTATTTTTATATGTATTGAAATCTATTACCCTGCAGTATTTTTATCTTTTCATCTGCTCCTCATGAATAGACGTAGACTTTAAGATTTATTACTATTTTA
Organism: Oophaga sylvatica; assembly: GCA_033576555.1. NCBI lineage: Eukaryota > Metazoa > Chordata > Amphibia > Anura > Dendrobatidae > Oophaga > Oophaga sylvatica. The sequence continues at coordinate 431,935,145 of JARQOD010000004.1, forward strand.
TTTTCACAAACAGAAGGGGATTTTTTTTCAAATTAAAGAAAGGTGAATGTCTGTTGCAGTTATCTTCAATTTCAGCCGTATTCTTTGGAGCTGGCAGGTTTTTTTTACTTAATGGATGTCAGATGCATTAGAAGAGATTTGGAATGGAATATTTTTACTGCAACCAAGTGGCAGCGTTACAAACAGAGTTTAGTCATTGACGTATCACTAATTCCTATGTAGCCATATTATAAGAAGATTTTAAGAAATTCATAGAGTTTAACTACAGCACCGCCACATGGGAAAAATTAAGCACTATGTGGTACCAGATAGAGAAGAGCAAATCATTTCAAGGTGAACCTAATCGCTCCATTTTTCACAAAAAATGGATTGTTTTTAGGGACCTGGAAGACGTAAAAAAAACCCTGATTATACTCACCTTGCCCCTCACCTGTTCTTGCCCTGTCCTCTGCTGGATCCGGTTTCCTTTTCCGTCTTCACTATTTTGGCACATCCGGCACAGACTAGGCCTCAGATGACATCTTGAGGAAGACTCAAGAGTAAACTGTAGCCAGAGGGCGGAAGCTGGAAACAGGGCAGGAAGCTGTGATGCCAGGACAAGTGAGTGACGCGGTGAGTATAATATTTTTCTTTAATTTTTAACCCCTCCTTTTATTATGCTGTGGGGTCTGAGAAGACCTTAAAATAGGGGTGTACAACCTGCGGCTCAAGGGCGACATCTGGTCCAAGACTCCTCTGTGTCTAGTAGGTCTCAAACTGTGTGGGATAGCTGCATTCATTGCATGGTCATCTTCACTCCTTTTTCTGGAATACTAAATAGCGGAGCAGAGAACAAGGGGTTTTCTGATATGAGAACGATATATATACAGTACAGACCAAAAGTTTGGACACACCTTCTCATTCAATGATTTTTCTATATTTTCATGACTTTAAAAATTTGGTGGAATCACACTGAAGGCATCAAAACTATGAATTAACACGTGGAATTATACATTACACTTTACAAAAAAGTGTGAAACAACTGAAAATATGTCTTATATTCTAGGTTCTTCAAAGTAGCCACCTTTTGCTTTGATTACTGCTTTGCACACAGAAAAGGTGAACGGATGGACTCTACATGCCTGGTTCCCACCGTGAAGCATGGATGAGGTGGTGTGATGATGTGGGGGTGCTTTCCTGGTGACAAATTTAAGCGTTGAGCGGTCCAGCTCACCCCAAACCATCTCGATTGAGTTCAGGTCTGGTGACTGTGGAGGCCAGGTCATCTGACGTAGCACCCCATCACTCTCCTTCTTGATCAAATAGCCCTTACACAGCCTGGAGGTGTGTTTGGGGTCATTGTCCTGTTGAAAAATAAATGATGGTCCAACTAAACGCAAACCGGATGGAATAGCATACTGCTGCAAGATGCTGTGGTAGCCATGCTGGTTCACTATGCCTTCAATTTTGAATAAGTTGGACCATCATTTATTTTCACGGTGGGAACTATGCATGTAGAGTCCAGTCGTTCACCAAAGCAGTAATCAAAGCAAAAGGTAGCTACTTTGAAGAACCTAGAATATAAGACATATTTTCAGTTGTTTCACACTTTTTTGTAAAGTGTAATGTATAATTCCACATGTGTTAATTCATAGTTTTGATGCCTTCAGTGTGATTCTACAATTTTCATAGTCATGAAAATACAGAAAAATCTTTGAAAGAGAAAGTGTGTCCAAACTTTTGGTCTGTACTGTATATATCTCAGATCAGTCTACTGCTTCAAATTTGATGCAGTCATTGGCAGTCGTACAATCACAATCAAAATTTGGCACTCAAACCAAAAAAAGGTTTGCACCCGTGCCGAACAGCATAATGTTCAACTTTTATTGGCATTTTGCTTCACTTTGACTACATTTGCAGCCAATCAAATTTTCTATCTGAATTCAAGCAAATCTGAATAATGGAACTTCAGCAAATTCTCTAGTACCAGTTGAAATCAATGGGCTGTTCTTGCTATGTACACACAGACGGGGTTCTCACCTCCAAAGAGAAATGCTCTTTGTAGTATCTCTCAGCTTTGGCTAATAAAATGTGGTCTACAATAAGGCTTCCTCCTCTATAAACTCAAAATGTTCTAATGGGTGTTTTAAAAATTATTTTCTTAGTACCTTCAAAATTAGTATATTTAAGTGGAAAAGTTGGTAGAAATGAAAAAAAAAGCAACTTTAATTTAGCTATTTAATACCTGTTTCTGGGAAATCTAATCTCAGAAGGGAACGGTTTCTTCTTGCAGAGACCGCCAGCTGGCAAGTAGAATCTTAAAAACCAGGCAATGCTCTCTGGGAAAAGGTATGCATATTAGCTTGACTCTCAATAGAAGGAAAAATGTTTCTGTTAGTCTACCATTTGGAGGTAGCTACCCTGTCAATGTTCAACAGTGTAATGAGCCAGTAATGAACATTGGAAAGTTGATCTCAGGGAGTACTGTTTCTTCTAGCGGACTGCCAGTTGACATACGGAATCTTGCAGTACGCTCTGAAAATAGATGTGCAAATTAGTCCTCCTTCATATACATGAAAAATTGTCTCTTTAGATCTACCTATTAGCGGTATGTCTCTGAAAAATTCTGCACATAGAATAGAACGTTCACAGTCTAAAAAATTAAACCAAACAAAACCCAGGTAAATCTGATAATCTATGGAGTTCCTCTGTTACCATTTGTTTCACTTATGTAAAGGATCACTTTAGCACATTACTTGTGTTTGTTCCTAACATATACAAACAGACATCGGAAGTGAGTTTTAGTCAATGTTCAACACTGTAATGAGCCTGTAATAATAATGGGAAAAAAGAATGACAATTAGTATGACGAACATTACATCTCCCAAAGAGATTACTTCATTTAGTGGCAAACCCAGGCTAGCTCTTTGGAGAATGGAGTTGAAAGAGAATCCATCACCATGTTTATGCCACATAATTAATCTGAGAGCAGCATAGTGCAGAGACAGTGGCCCTGATTCCAGCGGTATGTAACTTGCTGAGCTGCTAGCTGTAGTTTTGATAAAATCACTGTTTTATCAGCAGATTGTCATTACAGGACTAGTAGACCTGCAGCCAGGTAGTCCTCCATATTCATGAACTGTGTATAACCCCGCCCCCACCACTGATTGGCAGTTTTCTTCCTATGCACAGTGTACAAAGAAAGTTGCCAATCAGTTGTGTGGGCATGGTTATACAGAGCTCAGCATTTAGAGGACTAGATATGCCACAGCGCAAAATGACAGCAAGTAGTCTAGTAAGTGATAATCTGAGTTTCCCTAATCAGATTGGTTGGCTGATTTTCCAAAAGCAGATATAAAAAAGAAATAAGTTACTTTACCTTAGCTTAACTTTACCTCAACTAACTTTACATTAAATGTGTGGGAAGTTAAAGAACCTTAAAAAGCCAAATGGTGCAAAATGTTTAATTAAACTGAATTACAAAAAAGGAGTTTAGCCCCAAATGCATGCATTTACAAGTAAAGAAAAAAGTATCCAGGGGTGGACAGCCTCTTTAATGGAAATTATGTAACCAAGTAAATGCCTGCAAATTAGAGGACTTTATAGAGACCCTGACATGAACAGTATGACACTTACTGGGCTTCATAATGTAATTTAGCTAAAATCACTATTTTATCCTCTTAATGATGAGCCCCGACTACCACGCTGCTCCTGAAGTTGATATATAATTTACATAGGTAGAACACTGTCAGCTTTTGGGTGCAGAGCTCATGACTATCAAGGATTACCGTACATAGAAGAAGCTCATCATTGAGAAGACTAGCAGAGCTGCAGCAAATGAAAGTATTGTTTCACAATTGCAGCAAGAAGCCTAGTAAGTGACCCAGCATTAAAATAAAGAGTCACTTCCCCAACTTTATCCTACCGTAACATAAGACAATACAAAACTGGTGTCAGAGTTCCTTTATTGCTTATATACAAACACTATGCTTCAGCATGCTGTAGACATTATAAACAGCACTTGAATTCCACTATTTCTACACATGTAAAAATGCGGGGTTCTTTGTACACATTTGATGAAAGTACGTGAATCCATCTACCAACAAGTATGGAAACCTATTTTTAGTTGGGACTCCAAGTCATGTGTGCCCAGACCCTAAAGAAAATAAGTCAGTATTGGATCCAGCTATGCTCTAATTAGAAGCAGTCTCTCCCTCCAATGCAGACTGCAGAATATATATATGACTAGATGGTAGCCTGATTCTAACGCATTGGGTATTCTAGAATATGTATTTAGTTTATTTATGCATGGCTCCGCTCCCACCCTCCCATCCTTGTATGCATGGCTCCCCCTCCCATCCTTGTATACATGGCTCCCCTGTCCCATCCTGTATACATGGCTCCGCTCCCCCCTCCCCTCCTTGTATGCATGGCTCCGCTCCACCCTCCCATCCTTGTATGCATGGCTCCGCTCCACCCTCCCATCCTTGTATGCATGGCTCTGCTCCACTCTCCCATCCTGTATACATGGCTTCTCTCCACTCCACCCTCCCATCCTGCATAAATGGCTCTGCTCCACCCTCCCATCCTTGTATGCATGGCTCCGCTCCACCCTCCCATCCTGTATACATGGCTCCGCTCCCACCCTCCCATCCTGTATACTTGGCTCCACTCCACCCTCCCATCCTTGTATGCATGGCTCCGCTCCCACCCTCCCATCCTGTATACATGGCTCCGCTCCACCCTCCCATCCATGTATGCATGGCTCCACCCTCCCATCCTTGTATGCATGGCTCCCCCTCCCATCTTTGTATACATGGCTCACCCCTCCCATCCTTGTATACATGGTTCCCCTGTCCCATCCTGTATACATGGCTTCGCTCCACCCTCCCATCCTTGTATGCATGGCTCCCCTGTCCCATCCTGTATACACGGCTCCGCTCCACCCTCCCATCCTGTATACATGGCTCCGCTCCACCCTCCCATCCTGTATACATGGCTCCGCTCCACCCTCCCATCCTTGTATGCATGGCTCCACCCTCCCATCCTTGTATGCATGGCTCCCCCCTACCATCTTTGTATACATGGCTCCCCCTCCCATCCTTGTATACATGGTTCCCCTGTCCCATCCTGTATACATGGCTCCGCTCCACCCTCCCATCCTTGTATGCATGTCTCCCCTGTCCCATCCTGTATACATGGCTCCACTCCACCCTCCCATCCTGTATACATGGCTCCGCTCCCCCCTCCCATCCTTGTATACATGGCTCCCCTGTCCCATCCTGTATACATGGCTCCGCTCCACCCTCCCATCCTGTATACATGGCTCCGCTCCCCCCTCCCATCCTTGTATACATGGCTCCCCTGTCCCATCCTGTATACATGGCTCCGCTCCACCCTCCCATCCTGTATACATGGCTACGCTCCCCCCTCCCATCCTTGTATACATGGCTCCCCTGTCCCATCCTGTATACATGGCTCCGCTCCACCCTCCCATCCTGTATGCATGGCTCCGCTCCATCCTCCCATTCTGTATACATGGCTCCGCTCCATCCTCCCATCCTGTATACATGGCTCCACTCCCACCCTCCCGTCCTGTATACATGGCTCCGCTCCCACCCTCCCATCCTGTATACATGGCTCCGCTCCACCCTCCCATCCTGTATGCATGGCTCCGCTCCACCCTCCCATCCTTGTATACATGGCTCCACTCCACCCTCCCATCCTTGTATGCATGGCTCCGCTGCACCCTCCCATCCTTGTATGCATGGGTCCGCTCCCACCCTCCCATCCTATATACATGGCTCCGCTCCCACCCTCCCATCCTATATACATGGCTCCCCTCCCACCCTCCCATCCTATATACATGGCTCCGCTCCCACCCTCCCATCCTTGTATGCATGGCTCCGCTCCCACCCTCCCATCCTGTATACATGGTTCCGCTCCACCCTCCCATCCTTGTATGCATGGCTCCACCCTCCCATCCTTGTATGCATGGCTCCCCCCTCCCATCCTTGTATACATGGCTCCCCTGTCCCATCCTGTATACATGGCTCTGCTCCACCCTCCCATCCTTGTATGCATGGCTCCGCTCCACCCTCCCAGCCTGTATACATGGCTCCGCTTCCACCCTCCCATCCTGTATACATGGCTCCACTCCACCCTCCCATCCTTGTATGCATGGCTCCGCTCCACCCTCCCAGCCTGTATACATGGCTCCGCTTCCACCCTCCCATCCTGTATACATGGCTCCACTCCACCCTCCCATCCTTGTATGCATGGCTCCGCTCCCACCCTCCCATCCTGTATACATGGCTCCGCTCCACCCTCCCATCTTGTATGCATGGCTCCACCCTCCCATCCTTGTATGCATGGCTCCCCCCTCCCATCCTTGTATACATGGCTCCCCTGTCCCATCCTGTATACATGGCTCTGCTCCACCCTCCCATCCTTGTATGCATGGCTCCGCTCCACCCTCCCATCCTTGTATGTGACGCGCACCACATGTGTGGGTACCAGGGCTATGGGGTACTCGGAGCCGAGCCCATGGAAGTCTATGGGAGTTGTCACTGGCAGCAGAGCTCGGTCCGTGGCCCTGGCGGTCATGCAATGGGGGATATTTACAGGGAATATGTAGATTAGAATAGTTCGTGACGCCACCTGTGGTTTCTGATCTGATTGACCAGTGCTGCAGGGTAGATCTCTGAGGGGATGTTATGGCAGCTAGGTGTTAGGTTCCCCACAGGTGGAACTGGTCCCTCAAAGTCTATGGTGGTGATGCAGGGTGCAGATAAGAATTCAGTCACACACAATGCAGTCTCTTTCCATACCTTTACTTGTAGGTGTTGCAGGTAGGTCCCGGGAAGCTGGTTAGGTTGGAGAATGCACATTCAGGAAAACTGTTGAGCAGGTTAGAGGCCTCCTTTATCCTCTTTATGTGTGTGAGTACAACTTGCATAAAGTCAAGTGCAACTCCTTCAATAGCAACTGCGCCCGGCCAACATTGTGGTGGAGCCTTCTATGTCTCTGATTATCAGATGTTGAGAGAACTAAGTCCTTACTTTTGCAGGGTCCTGCTCAAAGTCCCTGTTCTCCCTGACTCCGTTTACGTATAAGCGCTTAGGGCTACCTTCTGCGACTTGTAGTCCAGAAAGCCTCCGGTTCTCTTATTACTAGGCGTGAAGCACTAGCAACGCTTCGGACCCCGGTGTCCGGTTAACTGAGTGAGGGTGATTTGTCCCTTTGTCACTCTTACTTCTCCACTCGCCCTTCGCCCTGCTCTCGCTCTTAACATAAGCACGTGTAGCAATCGTATAAAGGTCAGCTTTCCTTCAGTGCTCACTGACCTGTTCTCTGTTGACTCGTTGGTATAACTGCTTTGATTCCTTTCCTCCTTCTTTCTTAGGAACACGGGCAGCTTGTTCTGAGTAGCAGGTTAAGGGGTAGCTCTGACTAGGCTAGGATGATTCACTTCACCCGTACTAGCCTCCACTTTCTTGTCAGATGAGCTACACAAGCTCTGTCAGGATGCAGACTTCTCTCCTCTCTCTCCGTCTGTCTGACTGGAAACAGAAACTGATCTGAACTTGGATGAGATGACTCACTCCTGAGCCACCCTGAGCTTGACTGCACTGTCCTAAGACAGGAAACAGACTGAACACTAACTTTGCTACGTCACACTCCTAAATAGTCTGATATGCCTCTAGTGGCAATGCTGAGAAGTGTGCGTGAATGAATATCAAGCTTTTTACAGTTACCTTCCTGTGCATTTTCCAGGAGATATGTGTGCCTTGCGAAGCTGGGCCACACATCTGCATGGCTCCGCTCCACCCTCCCATCCTGTATACATGGCTCCGCTTCCACCCTCCCATCCTGTATACATGGCTCCACTCCACCCTCCCATCCTTGTATGCATGGCTCCGCTCCCACCCTCCCATCCTGTATACATGGCTCCGCTCCACCCTCCCATCTTGTATGCATGGCTCCACCCTCCCATCCTTGTATGCATGGCTCCCCCCTCCCATTCTTGTATGCATGGCTCCACCCTCCCATCCTTGTATGCATGGCTCCCCCCTCCCATTCTTGTATACATGGCTCCCCCCTCCCATTTTGTATACATGGCTCCCCCCTCCCATCCTTGTAAACATGGCTCCCCTGTCCCATCCTGTATACATGGCTCCGCTCCCACCCTCCCATCCTGTATACATGTCTCCGCTCCCACCCTCCCATCCTGTATACATGGCTCCGCTCCCACCCTCCCATCTTATATACATGGCTCCGCTCCCACCCTCCCATCCTGTATACATGGCTCCACTCCCACCCTCCCATCCTTGTATACATGGCTCCCACCCTCCAATCCTGTATACATGGCTCCGCTGGGCTGCCCCATCATACTTACCCTGACACCGTAGCTGCACGTCCCTGCAACTCTATCCCGGCACGTCAGCTTCTTCCTCTGTGGTGCGGACACGTGGTACCGCTCATTATGGTCATGAATATGGATGCCATGCCTATGGGAGTGGAGTCGCGTCCATATTCATGACCTTAATTAGTGGTACTACGTGAACGCTCAGCACAGGATGAAGCAGACGCACCGGGACAGTATGTACATGGAGATGACCCGCGGCTACCGTCAGAAGATCAGCGGCTAGCGCCGCTGATCTCCTGGCGATAGCGGTGGCATGCTTGGTTGAAATCCTGTGCCAATTCGCAGCTGGACTGTGCCTGTCGCTGATGGGGTCGCGTCTGGCCATGCGCGACCAATCAGCGAGGCAGGATTTCCGTTACAGACAGACATCTAGTTAGACAATTATATAGTATACATATGATAAGGCCAGGACATCTATAGCATTATATATTCCTTTTATTATTCTAGGCAGAATGATATGTAGTAATAACACTACAGAAGAGGTTGCAAAAGACCCCACAACAACATTCAATGAACTGCAGGCTTCACTTACCTCAGTTAAGGTCAGTGTTCATGACTCCATCATAAAAAAAACTTGGCAAAATGTGGCCTGCATGGCAGAGTTCCAAGATGAAAATCACTGCTGAGCAATAAGAGTATAATGGCTAGTCTCAGTTTTGCCAGAAAACATCTTGATGATCCCAAGACTTTAAGGCGAATACTTTGGGTACTGACAAGATAAAAGTTAAACTTTTTTGAATGTGTATGTCTCATTACATCTGGCGTAGAAGTCTCACAACATCCTACCAACAGTAAAATATGGTGGTGTGGTAGTGTGATGGTCTCAGGCTGTTTTGCTGCTTCAGGACATGGAAAACTTGCTGTGGTAAATGGAACCATGAATTCGGCTATCTACCAAAAAATCCTGAATGAGAATGTCTGGCCATCTGTTCATGACCTCAAGCTGAAGTGCACTTTGGTTATGCAGCAGCACAATGATCCAAAACACACCAGCAAGTCCACCTCTGAATGGCTTAAGAAAAGTCAAAGTCCTGAACTTAATCAGATTGAGATGCTGTGGCACAGGCGGTTCATCCTGTGGAAACCCTCCTCTGTTCCTGATTTACAACAATTTTGCAAAGATGAGTGGGCCAAAATTCCTCCAGAGCATTGTAAAAAACTCATTGCCAGTTATTGTAACCGCTTGAGTGCAGTTGTTGCTGCTAAGGGAGGTCCAACCAGTTAATAGGTTTTGCGGGCAATGGTTTTTTCACACAGGGCCCTGTAGGTTTGGATTTCATTTTCCCTTAATAATATAGACCTTCATTTAAATGCTGCATTTTTGTTTACTTGTATTTTGGGGGAGCAGTGGGGACTGTTATGTTTCGGTAGCTGAGGAGTGCAGGCAAAAAAGGCAATACACCAGAGCAGTTGGAATCTATGAGATTGCAGTACCCTGACTAACCACCACAACTAGAGGCAGCCGTGGAGCGTTCCTACGTTGGTCCTAGACGCCTCGTCACAGCCTGAGAAACTAACTACACCTAAAGATAGAAATAGGAAAGCTATCTGCCCCGGAGCAGATCCCCAAAGACAATAGAAAGCCCCCAAACATGTAATGGCGGTTAGACAAGATGAAATACTGACACAGAAAGAAAATAGTATGAGCAAACGCTGGGGCCCAAACTAACTAAATAGAAAAGGATAGGAAGGGTACTTACTGCAATCCCAGAAAACCCTGAAAAGCACCAACTCTACTAATTTCAAAATCACCTGAGATCACACGACCTCTACCACCTAAATTAGTTCTCTGGTGTAACAAAATCAAAACAGCAGCCACTGAAAAAACTGGAAAAAGCAAAAGTACAAACATCAGTGGCTGAACTAAACTGAGAGGGCAAAAGCCCCCGGAGGGGACCCTGAAGGCCCCCACAGAAGTGCAGGACAAAATGCAAAAATATAGTACAAAAACAAAAAGAAGAAAATGTCTTATCTGTTAGCAGGAGATGCAGACACGACACAGCAGGCTACAAGAGAAACAGGATACAAGGATTGAGACCTGAACAATTGATCACCGGCAACCCTGATGGGAAGGTGACTCCCTTATATAAGACCAGTCAGTAACACCTGATTCCCATTCCTCACAATCTTCACTGGACAGACCAGCACCGCTTGTAACCACCAGAGGGAGCTTCTGCTCAGAACTCATCTCAAACCCATTCACAACAGGGGACATTATGCTATGTGTAGGGAAGCTGTGGGCCCTTCATACTCTGTATAGCGGAGCTGTAGGACCACCATACTGTGTATTGGGGAGCTGTAGGCCCACCATACTGTGATTGGGGAGCTGTAGGCCCACCATACTGTGATTGGGGTGCTGTCGAACCATCATACTGTGTATAGTGGAGCTGTGGAACCACTGTACTGTGTATAGTGGAGCTGTGGAACCACTGTACTGTAATTGGGGAGCTGTCGGACCACAATACTGTATAGTGGAGCTGTGGAACCACCGTACTGTGTACAGAGGAGCTGTAGGCCCACCATACTGTGTACAGAGGAGCTGTCAGCCCATCATACTGTGTAGAGCACAGTTGTGGGAACATCATATTGTGTATAGAGGAACTGTGGGTGTATTATACTGTATATAGGGGAGCAGGTTCCCCATCATAATGTATATAGAGGAGTTGTACATTGGGGACTCAGAGAACATTAGTAGATGGTAAGTGAGCACTTAAGAAGCATATTTGTTATAGGGACAATCAGAATACAATGGCTATCATATGTGTACATAGGGCATTATTACTTTCTAGGGGGAAAATGCCGATACTGTTTTCTAGTGTATTTGCACAGGGCATTAATATTTTCTAGGGGCAATTTTACCATCTATAGGGCACAGAGGAGGCATTATTATGTGGGACAGTAAGAGGGTTATTGTACCATACAGCAGGTGCAGTAATAGGGACAGGGCCGCGGCTCAGTGTTGCGGTATCAGCAGGATGCAGCACTTGCAGCGCTAGGGTCCTGGGTTCAAATCAAGAGCAATAAATAGGACTGAGCTGTAATACTGGACACAGCTGTGACTATATGTTATACATTCACCATGTGACAAGTGGGCCTGTGCACCTTCACATGCCAGGGCTGAATTTTAGTCCCAGTCTGGCCCCGACAGGTATATATTCAGATGGATAACTAGTTTGAAAACAAGGAGGACAGGATCATAGACATAATCTGGTTAAATTAATTCAGGGTCCACAACGGATAACAGTCCAAGGGTCTGTCAGAAAGGGTAGTGAATACAATCTGGGTCATATCTCAGAATCAGGAAGTAGGCAAAAGCGTTATAGAGTCTGGCAGTGAGAGGATGTGGATATGTGATTTAAGTGAGTTGATAGGTGGTCAACCTGTGACTCTTAATAGTTTCTGCTGACTGGCTCAGTCATAGGCTGGCCATCAGGATGCCTGCAGATTGATGAGATTCCAGGTCCTGAGACCCTCACTGATCACTCAAAGTACTGCTGAAAATTGTGCATCTCGTGAGGCAGAAGCGTGCAATTACTGCCTAAGCATGCATATCTATAACTGTTGTATCTGTACTTTGCTCTATGTGCCGGCTAAATCTGGAGTTTTGTTCTCCTGCATGAAGGTCTGCACACTTTTCAGTCACCTTTTGAGTGATCGGTGGATACATTGAGTATTTGATGAGTTTTTTACCTCAGTATATGTAAGCCAAAACCAGGAGTGGAATAATCAGAGGGAAAGTATAATAGAAACTGGTCACCACTTCTGTATTTATCACCCACTCCTGGTTTTGGCTTACACATACTGAGGTAAAAACTCACCAAATACTCAACGTGTGCACGTGGCCTTAAGGTTTAGTCACTCTTTAATGACTAGGCAGCAATCATTTTAATTTTTTGGTTATGAACTAGTCATAGATAACATTTCTGAGTAGACTTGATCTTTTAGTTACTTTTCAAAGTCAAGATTTGCTTCACAGTCCGAACAAGTTATCTGAATGTTTAGCTAAATGTGTAATAAAGATAAGATATATTACATTCAGAGATTTACATAACACACAGTGATGACTAATTGCCTCTTCATAAACAAGAAAACTTTCTATGTTCCAAGAACTTCATATTTGGAGAAAACTCCTCTTCAATCCTCACTCCAGAACAGGAAGTCTAGTTAACTCCTACTAGTGACAGGAGACATACTGACAGTAATGTGTGTGACCTTAAATCAGATCTTCTTTGCTCCCAGGATTGCAAAGTTTTCTCATAGGAATTTTGCATCCTGACAGCTTCGATAAACTTTAAAAAAAAACAACAAAAAAAGGAACATACTAGACTTTCTACAAAAGTTTAACTTGTGATTACAAGTCATCAAATGCAAAAAAAAACAAAACAAACTGCATTACCATTTATTACTTTTTGTTTCGGGTGGCCATGCCCTGTCTCGATAAGCCCTCCCACTCCTTGGAGAGTCGATGTTAGTGGGAAAAGGGTTAAAAAGGGTTAAATAAAAAGTGCTTACACAAAAAATAAGTGACCTTTTGACACCACAATTGTGGTGTATTGTCCTTTTCAAAACTGCCATAGTTTGAGAGTATCAGAAATTACATTGTTTCTGCCAATGGCTCAAAGGTGCCACTTGTCCAAACTGTAAATAAATCAGAAGTGTGCTGACCCCCAGCGAGCAGGAAGTCAGGAGGCCACCATGGAAACAAATGCTTAGACACCCCATTCAATTAGTGTCATCAAATTAATGCTCCTCAAGCTACAGGCAGCATGAATCAGAGGCCAGTGTTGTAGCATTTCAGAGTAACCATGCTTTGAAAAGCTGGTCATGGGGCTATGTGTCTTAGCTGAATAGTCCAAGGCAGGTGCCCACTTTTCCTTGCCCCCCTCTAGTTGAATGACAGGTCACTCCTTATGAATCTGATGACAAGTTTAAAGCACATTTTTACTTTTTATTTAGTTCACCAGTAGAGCTGTTGTCTTCCATGTTGTCATACTGCTTAGAATAGGTAACCAGGTGTAATTTATAAGTAAATCCTTCAGAACATTTTAGGTTCTCCTTCAACACATCTGCAAGTAAAATTAAAAATTACTCAGTTTCCATTTAAATCAATTGGGCTTCTGTGTAATTCATGGACATGTTGGGTCCCCCTAAGTTAGTGACACACTTTGTAGCCACGCTGTACTTTGGATGATAGATAAAAGCCCTGAATGGGGCAGACGTCTATGAATTTTCTAACAGAGCAGCATTAGCATATGTTACTATGTTTTTTTTGCAGCTCCTTTAATAAACTGTACTGTACTTTTATACACAAAGTAAACCTCGTTTTAGTGCTTCTTTCAACTAATCCTCACAAAGTGTTTTTTTTATTAGACAGATTACTAACAGATGTAGTTATAACTGTATTAGCCCAGGTGGGTGTAGAATATGATTTACAGTGAATATGACAGATATCATTCCTGAACATACATGGTATAAATCTGGTTTGTGAACAAATAGGACGAAAACACTTTTAAGTTTAGATATCGTTATACAACAAATTGGGGACGTGAGCACCTTTCTATAAACAACTTTTGTAGTGATGCTTGTGTCCAGAAAAGTAAAGTAGTAGATCTTGACTTCATATGTACAGAAAGCTCACTCTCAGCCTCCACCCAGCCACATGTCGTTCCAATAGAAGAAAACTGAGGTTGCCTGCGCAGTAGTTTTATTGGAGTAGTCTGGACTCGAGGTCTTGACTGGCGCAGGATTGGTTCTCGGACCTTGACCAGCATAGTCTAGCCTCATCTGGCGCCTCCTGGGTTCTGCTTTCAGGTGTCCCGCAACCTGCTGCCTCGGGATATCTGCAACGGCCTGTATCTCAGCCTCAGTGTCTCCCAATACCTGTCTCACCTGTCTGTTCCTTTACTTGGTGCCAAATCCACTCCCGGTTTGGCTCGCTGACCTTTTATATTGGGGAACTGCGTCATCAAGATGACTTGACCTGGTGTTCCATCTAAACTTTTCCTTCCTGAAACTCTCCCCCCTTCTGGTTGGTTCCAAAGGGTCCCACTGATATGGTAGATGGCAGTCTTCCTGTAAAAAGGCTGCACTGGATTCTGCGCAGTCTATGGTTAAGGACACTGCACGTCATGGGAGCGGGGGAAGGTGAGTAGAATTGTTTATTTTTTTATGTTTATTTGTTTATTTGTTGGAAAAGAGTTGCAGAACAAGGACATTATTACTTGGAAGAAGTCCAAGATGAGGAACAGTATACCAGCGTGTAGGACACATATTATTGGACGATGCCCAGGATGGGGGACATATATTACTGGAAGGCATCCAAAATGGGGACAATATACCAAGAAAACGCCCAAAATAAAGGGCATTAAACTTGAAAGGGGAAAAGGAAAGGGGACATTAAAAAAAGAAAGGTGTAACAATTATATGGGTACTATGGAATCTGATTGTGTGGTATAATATGAAGTTGATGCAAATAAGGCGCCAGGCAAATAAGTATATTAACAAGTGAAAACAAGTGAAACAAAACTAACAGAGAACTTTCTCCAATAGTAACAAAAACACAGCACAATATAGAATGATGCAAGTGAAACAAAACTAGCAGAGCATTTCCTGCAATAGTAACGAAAACTAAGCACAATATGGAATGATGCAAGTAAAGTAAAACTAACAGAGCACTTCCTGCAATAGTAACGAATGCACAGCAGAATATGGAAATGTCCAGTGTAACTGAAGAGTGGGGCGTGACCGCTAATATGAACCAGTCCAACAGTAATATGATGCAGGTGTGCACAAGGCACTAAACATGGGAGTCCAGCAGTAAATATGAGAGTAAGCACACGGCACTTAACGAAGAAGTCCAGCAATAATATGAGTGTGCATGCACACGGCACTTAAGCATAGTAGTTCAGCAATATACAGGAGTAGCATTAACAGGAGAAGGTCACTATATGTACCTTTTGGGCTCAAAGTCCCGCACAAGTCCAGCACAGCAGCCCACCCAAACAAAGGCCTAGAGGAGATGGTGATGTCAGGATTCCTTACAAGCCACAGCAGTTCTAGAGGCGAATAGCTCCACACTAGAAGTCCAGGTAGTAGTTAAGCATAGACAGCATCAGGGAGATGCACAGAGGACTGTAGGCAGCATAACATGGAGAGGCAGAGCACCGAGTAACGAGCAGCAGCAGCAGGGAGTTCAACAATAGACAGGCAGGAGCTCAAGAACCACAGCAACAAAATACTCAGGCAAAGAGGAACACACAGCCTGGACTTAAATAATCAGGACAGACAAAAAGTTCCATGACGAGGCGAGATACAAGACTCCATCTTGAATAAGGGCAAACAGGCACAAAAGAAAGTCTGGAATCCTTACAAAAGGTGTCAGGATGGAGGACATTATTACAGGAAGGGGCACAGGATTGGGACATTATTACAGAATGGGTGACATTCTTACATGAGACAGAGAACACGTACCTGGAATGCTAAAAGGGCCCATACATCTAACAAAAATGCAGGTGGGGGCCCAGATCCAAATTTTGCACCCGGTCCCATCAACTGTAGTGACACCACTGGCATAACTTTACGTAGAAGCGAAGAGCGGAGTGAGCTGCATATTCCCAAGACTGTTTTCTTTAACTCTTTTTATTGGAAGATTCCACAAAATAATATAACAAGCATTAAACATAATGTATTCTCCACAGCATTGCACCACCAACCAGGAGGTTCTTTATCAGGGTTCTGAATTTGTAACAATTCAGGTTATAATAAGCAAACATTCGTAAGTTCACATAAAGCATCACGTTCATGCACTGAAAAAGAAATACCTCAGGGGTTATATCGCGCTGTTGAGGAGATTATGGCGTGAGGGGCTAGGTGTGTCAAGGGTGAGTCACACCATCTTTCCCAAATTCTATGGAATTTCTGGGGACATCCTCTGTTTCTGTATAATATGTTCTCATATGGAATTATATCGTTCACTAATTTCTTCCACTGATTGATCGAAGGAGACCTTCCCCCATCCACTTCAGCGCTATCGCCTTCCTAGCCATAAACAGAACCTCCATGAGAAATATTCTATCATAATGAGTCCACATCTCTTCGTCCACAACACCCAACACACACAGCTCTGGACTACATTCGATTGATATCCCAATTATCCTTTCTAGTATAAAAATTACATCTTTCCAATATCTACTTATAATTCTACAGTCCCAAATGAGATGCCAAAAATCTGCTCTCACCTTCCCGCATCTATGATATGCCCAAGACTTTAGGAAAGGAGACTAATGTCATAGCTGTGGGGGGAAGAATTTACATAAACAGGCATTGCTAAAGTTCTTGAAACAGACTCAGGAAGAGCTTTGTCCCACCCAGGGATCTTACCATCGCATTTACATATTATGAAAACATGAATTTCTCTACAATGTACAGTTGTGCTCAAAAGTTTACATACCCAGGCAGAATTTTTGCTTTCTTGGCCTTTTTTCAGAGAATATGAATGATAACACCAAAACTTTTTCTCCACTGATGGTTAGTGGTTGGGTGAAGCCATTTATTGTCAAACTACTGTGTTTTCTCTTTTTAAATCATAATGATAACCCAAAACATCCAAATTACCCTGATCAAAAGTTCACATACCCTGGTGATTTTGGCCTGATAACATGCACAGAATTTGACACAAATGAGTTTGAATGGCTACTAAAGGTAAAATCCTCACCTGTGACCTGTTTGCTTGTAATCAGTGTGTGTACATAAAAGCTGAGTGAGTTTCTGGGATCCAGACAGACTCTTGCATCTTTCATCCAGCCACTGACGTTCCTGGATTGTGAGTCATGGGGAAAGCAAAGAATTGTCAACGGATCTACGGGAAAAGGTAGTTGAACTGTATAAAACAGTAAAGGGATACAAAAAGATATCCATTCATATTCTCTGAAAAAAGGCTAAGTAAGCAAAAATATTGCCTGAGTATGTAAACTTTTGAGCACAACTGTATATATGTATACTAACATTACAACATGTGATCGCAAATTATTCTTTCTTTGAGGTAAAACACTGCTTAAAAATGGGCAGTGAACTGTTTAACATCAGAAAAAGAATAATTTGCAATCCTATGCTGTCCTGTCTGTATACTCTCTTTTGTGTCCTCTCCTTCCTAAGGGTGAGTTTCCATGATCAGGATTCCTTCAGGAAATGCTGCGTGCTTGGCGCTGTGCGTTGGCGCAGCGCCAAACACGCAGCGTCCAGATGTTACAGCATAGTGGAGGGGATTTCAAGAAATCCCGTCTCCACTATGCGTAACAACACGCAGGCGGAAGACCTGCGTTTACGGACATGCAGCGCGTCTTTTCAGACCGCAGCATGTCCTAGCGTATTGCGGCGACGCTGCGTTGCCGCAACGGAATTTAACACAGGGCTATGCAGCCCTGCATTCTTTCCGGATGTGTTCCGGAAAGGGGGCGGGGCTTAGGACGGAGCGGAATTTCCACTCCGTCAAATGCGCTGTGGTTCCGGACCGTGGAACCACAGCCTAAAAGCTGTAGAATGATCAGAACATGGCCTTGCACGGTCAGATGCAGACATTACACTGTACACAGCAGGGGCACATTTATAAAATTATCTTCGCACAGGAACATTTTTGCTTAACACATCCAACTGTGGAGCTTATTTTTATTCCAAGATCTATTGATTAAAATGGACTTAGTTCGTGGCACAACCCCTTTAACTGTAACAGCACATCTGTGTAATAGTTAAGTATGCTAAAATGTAGCCACACTTTTACAATTTTAACAAACACAGACTTTAATCCCTTAGTAACCACCAATACAACTTAAAACTGACCTAAGGCCTCTTTCACATTTCCGGCGGGCGCCTGGCGGCGCCCCCGGCATTTTGCCGCAGCGCCGCATCTGAAAATCTGATGCGCCGCATGCGGCTTTTTTCGCATTGACATGCATTAGCGCCGGATGGCGCCGCATGTCAATGCGTTGCATGCGGTTTTGTCCGGATGCGGCGCAAATGTACATTGCGGCGTCCGGAAAAAACGCTTCATGTAACGTTTTTTGTTTTTGCCGGATGGTTTCTTATCTCTCCAAGCATCAGAAACCATCCGGCAAAAAAAAGCATTTTGGCCGCCGGAAGTGTGAAAGGTTTTCACATGCGGTGCTGCGGCAAAATGCCGGGGGCGCCACCAGGCGCCCGCCAGAAATGTGAAAGAGGCCTAAGACATAAGTGAATAACATCCCCTGATGGGTTGAAATGCAGCAGTGGTCAGCTGTGCACTATAGCTGACACCCTGCTGCATCAGTCACGATCGGTGTTGACATCTACCATGACTGTTTAAGTTGTTAGATACTACTGTCAACTAGTCTACTAGTGACTACGGCATCTAGATGGTTAACAGAGGGTGGGGCTCCCTCTTTAACCAATCGTCACCCTGAGATCACAATTGTGTGGTCATGATGGTTGCCATGGCAATTCATGGCCAAATAATGGCCTTAGGGCATGCCGGCTATAGTAACCTATAGTGTTAGCAACATTTAGGTGGTAAAAAATAACATTTTTCTTATCTGTCATGCCAATTGCATTAATTCCTGAAAATTACCTGAAGGGTTAATACATTTTATGACAGCAGTTTTAAATATGTTGAGGGGTTCTGTTTTTAAAATGGTATCACTTTTAGGTCCTCCAAAGTTACTTCAAAATTGAATAGGCTCCTAAAAATACATTTTGTAAATTTTCTTTAAAAAATGAAAAATTGCTATTACAATTTTAAAGCTTCTAGCATTCTAACAAAATAAAAGAACATTTTACAGATGGTGATGATGAAAAGCAGACATGAGGTAAAAGTTATTTATTAAAAATTTTGCGTGGTATTACTATCTGGATTAAAGGGACAATCATTCAAACTTTGAAAGTTGCACATTTTAAGAAATTTGTCAAATTTCTAATATTTTTATAAATAAACACAAAACATTTAGACCTAAATTTACCATTGTCATAAAATATAATATGTTGTGATAATACAATCTCAAAATCACTGGGATATATTGAAACATTACAGAGTTATTGCCACATAAAGTGACACGTCAAATTTGAAAAATTTGACTTGGTCTCTAAAGTTCATGAAATGCAGCTTGTTCTCATTGTCAGCAGGAACATCTTTCAGCCAGTTATCATTACATGGGGTTTGACTGCAATACCAGACACAGGCCATTGATAAGTTGTAAAAAAAAACTTTTGATGTAATTCGACATGGCTTCTTTAACTGTCATGTGAATTTTACACATCAAACTAATGGCATGTATGTACAGGTGCTTCCTTGTTAATCGAATCCTTACTTTGATTTTAAAAGTCAGTTTTTTAGTTTCTGGGGTATACAGCATTGAAACTGTATGGAAATAACCTGCAAATGCTTCAGGATGGGACATTGCACTTGCAGTTCTTCTGCACTCCCTCCCTATTTCCCGTTCTGCCGCCTACCTCCTGTGCCTGACTGACAACTCGCTCTTGCGCATTTGACATGATATCACCACACAGGACATGACTGCCTGCCTCGTGTTCTGACTGACATGTTAGCAGTGACAGGTCACTGAAAAAAACGTGACCTGTCAGACACATGAAGCAGATGATGGGCAATGAGTAGTGGGGGACAGCAGGTAAGCTGCAAGAGCAATATCAAACCCTGATGCACTTGTGGCTCATTGGAGAAATCCAGTGTTGAAATTTCATGAAAACTCTACAAGATACATTTTTACAATCAATGTACTCGAGGTGTAAATTTCCCCTTCAGAAATATTTTTGTCTGCTGGTCCGGTTCACCTGCAGGTCGTAAGCTGAGTGTCTAGAGTTCAGAAATTCATGCTGTCTACATCGGCAGAGCCACTTTGCTCAGTGTTTGACTGCAGAACCGTCAATGTGATGTCACTGATAGAACTTAAACACAGTTGCCGGAGCCGCTTCGGAGACACAGCTCTGGACCCAGGGAGCATAAGTTTGTTTTATTTTTTTACAATGACCAACTTTTGAGGCAAACATTCTCTGAATGGGGACAATCCCTTTATAGGGAACCTGTCAGCAGCATTGTGCACAGTAACCTACACACAGTGTCAGGTTGGTGCCGTTATACTGATTAAAATGATACCTGGGTTGATAAAATCCGTCTTGTGGTTGTTGTTTAATCTCTATTTTCAGTTTTCAGTTAATGAGATTCTCTTGCTTCGGGGTGGCCTGTTGAGGGCAGAGCAAAGTACTGCACTGCGCAGGTGCCGGAAAAGGTCAAAGAGCCTCGGAGCATGTGCACTGCAGTACTTTGCTCTGCCGTCAACAGGGCTGAGAAGTACGCCTGCACAGGAGCACTGTGCCGAGGACACTGTGTGGATGACGAAGGGTCGCGTCACCCACAGGAAGCAAGCTGGAGCGCGGGGATCATAGAAGATGAGAGGCGCCCCACCAAGAACCGGACCGCCCCGCAGGTGAGTATAATAAAGTTATTTTTCTTCTCTTACAGGTCGTGTTGGGGGCTTATATACAGCCTTATAGAATGCTGTATATCAGCCCTGAAAGGTGATGGCCGTATCGCTTATCGGCCAAAAATGGTCACTTGTTCACTTTAAGAAAGTAAAGTTATATTACATGGGTAGTAAAATAAAAGGAAAAGTGTATAGAATACTTACAGTGTGGTAAAGTCAGTCTGTATGAATCCCATCGCCCCAACGCACGTTTCGTTGCTACTTCAGAAGGCGTCATATATTAACTGGCCATATACATTTCAGGAAAGAACAGATTCCCTTTAAAGTACCACTCCAGCATTTTTTTTATATCACCCTGGAGTGGCACCTTAAAATCCAAGACCTCTACCGACTGCCTGATACTCACCTTCCTGCATTTTCATTTGTTTTTGCGGCCGCTTGGCTCCATCTATTGCAGTTTGTGAGCTGTTCGCTGCTCCAGTGTTTCATGGAGCGGCGCAGAGGTCTCTAATCAATGTGAGTCTACGACAACCTCATTCTGGCCTTTTTCCATCTTTTATAGACTTACATTGAGTGCTTGTGACATAGCTTCTAACTTTTGGCCAGTCAGAAGCTGCGCTCACAAGTTTGAGCCGTGAATACTCCAGAGGATGAGTATATGACCGGGGAAGGGGACTTGCGCTTCAAGCACCACTCCAGTGACAAAAAAAAAAAACACTGGAGTGGTGCTTTAATAATTTAATAATAAGCAATTTATTATTATAAAATTAATTTCAGCTTGGAATAAATGTCTGCAGTCACTTTATGTGACTGCAGACTGCCAAATCATGACAGGGAGTGCCTGCTGCATGAGCCCCCAATATCACTGGCGTTATCAGGCAGTCATGCGACCACATGTTTGTTATGTGCACGTGTCGACTAGAAAGGTTTGGCTTCTCTCAATAGAAGAGAATTGAGAGAAGCCGAAAGAGTCATCACATAACAACCGCCTGCTTGAATCTGTGATACTGAGGCCATTATTACTGTACATAGAGGGACTCGGGGGACATTATTAAATGTTAAATGGGCACTTAAGAAGCATTATTGTTATAGGAGCATTCAGAGTATTGTGACCATCAAAGTTGCATATGGGGTATTATTACTTTTTAGGGACAAAATGTGTAGGTCACTAGCACAGGGCATTAACATTTTTAGGGGGAATTTTACTATCTAGAGAGCACAAAGGTGGCATTATTACTATGTAAGGAGCACAGTGGGGGCATTATTATGTGGGGCGGTAAGAGGAGCACGGCTATTGTACTGCACAGTAGGTGCAGTAATAGGGGCACATTTTGCAGCAGCGGCTCAGCATTGGGGTATCAGCAGGATGAGGAGTTTCTGCAGGTTGGGAATAGATGGGGGCAGTGTTGGAAATGTGAGAAGTCAAATGTGTCTTTATTGTAATCTCTGAGTCCTGGCTGGAGAAGTTGTCATGACGGTCTGGGCCAGATGGACAAGATAGGAAAAGTGAACGATTCCATCAGAAAGAATGTCATCTGTAAGTCACCATCTATAACTGTGCTGTGATCTCTTATATGGTCTGCAGGACTGGTATCCACCACTATATGGTCTCCATATCGTAATATCAGTGTTCATTTTGGTATATAGATTTATTCTCAATCACAGCGCGGTCATCTGCTGATGTTCCCCTATTCTCACAATTAGGATGCGCCACGTAGCTGTAGACAGGATTACCTGATTAGGGGCCCACTCAGATTTTTCGTCCCCCCCAAGCTGAAACCCTAGCTACGCCTCTGCTGGGTCCAACTACCACTGCAGAGAAAATGTAGTATTACCACAGTTTGTAGGAATCTATAATCTCCAAACTGTTTAACTTTAAGAGTTAAGGTCAGCCACTAGTAGCATCTTAGGGGTTAGGTGGCTGCCTCTGCAATTGATGTAAACTACATCATTCCAGTCTCGCAATATCACTGGCCTGGAACCACAATTTTTTTTTGGGAGGTGAGAGGACAAATAGATGGTCAAACTGTAATATACTCGCTAAAAATGTGAATGAACAAGCAGGCAACCAGTAGGTCACTATAAAGCACATACAATTTGTTTTTTTCCATCTCAGGGACTTGCGCTATATAAAATCTGACCTAAGCTTGTGAGAACAAACATATTTCATCCCGTTTTTTTTCTTTTGGATAGAGAACAAACAGTCTTTAAAAGAACTTAATGAAGCACAAGTCAATTTCTCAACTGCTTGACTTCATCCAAATCTAAGATTATTGGCTTCTATGTACAATATGCCTCCTCTGCTTTTTTTTCTCGTCTGTTCTTCATTGGCCTCCGTTTTCTTGTATAGCCTACAAATCCAGAACTTGAAATTGTAAGCTGGCTACTCTGCCAGGAAACAATCATTGTGGTGCTGCTAGGTGGCTGACCTTATCCCTTCAGCTAATATAGTTTGTAAATGTTAGGTTAAGGCCCTGATTCATCAAAGATTTTACTCCAGAAAACTGGCATAAAAGCTTTAAAAAGTCTCAACATTTTTGTGCAATGAGAAGCGGGGCAAAAACATTGCGACTTTTGGAAGTTTTTAGGCCATTTTTGCCCAGCTTCAACAAAATTTCCAGAGGTGCTCAGTATATGGAAGGAAGTGGCGTTCTTTATACCATAAAGCTCACTCCAGTCACCGATTTGTGGCCAGTCACATAAGAAGGTCCAGGATACTTTACTCCTCGCCTGAATCATTTAGGAGCGTGCACCTCTTAATGAATCAGGGCTCTTGCACTCCACCTTGTCCCATATTCAAAACTGGCATAAAAAGCGTTATGTCACCAATTCATACTTGAAAAATCTCTAGCAGTTTCTTCATTGTTGAATGGAGAAAAAAAAAATCCAGAAAATACTAGTAAAAAAGACGCCCTGAAAACAATCAGAAAAAACACAGGTGGTCAAAAACTCAGTAAACGACCAACAAACAATAAACTAAAACAATAACTAAAGACACATTACGTTTACAAAACGCCATCAGCAGTGAAAAGTAGAGTTCAGCTTGAAAATTGTTTTTGGCTGCCTGAATTTGATGTGGAGTGCTCATATTTGTGTTCCCACAGAGCTATTTGAGGCTTTAAATAATGGTAGGTTTTCCAATGGGAAACTTCTTTAGGAAACACTCCTTTGGATGAGTTTTTGGAGAAGTTTCTCATTTGCTACAGCGTTTTCCAAAGCGGTTTTGAACAGTTTTGGAAGAATTCTCTGCAGCCTTTTGATTGGACATTGCCTAGGTTAGAGAGGTTTCTTTCAGTGAGATGTACTTTTTTCCAAACTTTTTACATCCAAACTTCCTGAAGAAGTTTTTCAAAACTTCTTCAGGAAAAAATGCTCAAAAAACTCATTACCGAAGCTACTGCCTCACCAACACCGGAGCTGCTGCAATAATAATAATAATTATTATATATGAACAGCAAACTGGATTTCACATGGAAATGAGTGCATTGAATTTTCCACCAGTTTTTTATAATAGCTTTTCAATAGAATGTTGTCGAGGATCTACTAAAAAAAACTTCAAAAACTATTTATGAACATAGCGTAAGTGTTTTAGTGTATCCATATCAAAATGTCCCTATTAGGGCCCATGCACACGTTACGGAATCACTTGCGGATTTTTCCGCGCGGATTTTGCTAAATCCGCAGGTAAAATGACCTGCGTTTTACCTGCGGATTTAGTGCGGATTTTCCGCGTTTTTTGTGCGGATTTCCCCTGCGGTTTTACACCTGCAGATTTTTATAATGGAGCAGGTGTAAAACCGCTGCGGATTCCGCACAAAGATTTGACATGCTGCGGATTTAAATCTGCATCAAATCCGCGCGGAAAAATCCACAGCATGTGCACAGCAGTTTTTTATCCCATAGCCTAACATTGTACTGTACAGCATCTGTGGTTCTGCAGCGGATCCGCAGGGCCAAATCCGCTGCGGATCGGCAGCACAATCCGCAACGTGTGCACAGACCCTTAGAGTATCAGAATCTCTTTGGTCTCATCACACTTGCCATCCATTTGCCATTATTTCACTGGATCAAAATTATCTTGAATTATTATCCAATGCGCGGATGCTCCTGTGGCAGAGACATGTATTCCCACTTGGATGACCACCTGTAGACAAAGCCTTTCTCGCTCAAGCTGACTACTTGCACGAAACTACCCCTTGATGTTTTGCAATCATACAAATTCAGTACCTCAGCCTAGACTTTTGCTTCTTTAGGTTTGATACTGACTTTTCAGAGATACCTAAACTTCAGCCTCCTGTACTTCTTTTTTGTCTGCAATCTGCCTCAACTACTTGACCACTCCTATGGACATTCTGCTCCACTCCCATCAAATTGCATATTCATATCTCTACACTAGATGCCTAGAGGGCTTCCACTATGACTCAGCCTTAGCGGGAAGTGCCATTGGTTTCACTAGCATCTTTCACTGCACAGTGCACACTGCTGGCTCTGGTCACAATTGCTGTTGATAATGTGGCTTCCATCCACCATCACAACCAGGGCCGCCATCAGGGCATTACAGCCCTGACTGGCGTATGGGGCCCGATCAGCAGAGGGGGCCCGCACCGGGCCCCGTCACCTACCGATCGGGCCCCACAGCCCCGCCCCCAGCGGCAGGATTCTGCCGCTCAAGTAACTGAACCTGCGTCCAGGACGCAGGTTCAGTTACTCTATTACCGTGCGGGCCCGCACGGTTAACGCTGCCAGCCAATCGGAGGCTGGCAGCTCACGTCAGCGCGCACGTCGCCGGCACCTGACGTCATTGTCAGTTGCCGGCGAGTGCGCGCTTTCTCTCTGTGGATCCCTCGCCGCTGGAACGCGGCAAGGTAAGGAGAAAGGGGTTTTTGTTTTGTTTTTTAATGTTGCAAGCGGCAAAGCTGGAGCCCCGGCAGAATGAAGACGGGGCAGGACTGGGGGCAGAATGAAGACGGGGCAGGACGGGGGGCAGAATGGAGACAGGGCAGGACTGGGGGCAGAATGAATACGGGGCAGGACTGGGGGCAGAATGAACACGGGGCAGGACTGGGGCTGAATGAACACGGGGCAGGACTGGGGGCAGAATGAAGACGGGGCAGGACTGGGGGCAGAATGGAGACGGGGCAGGACTGGGGGCAGAATGAATACGGGGCAGGACTGGGGGCAGAATGGAGACGGGGCAGGACTGGGGGCTGAATGGAGACGGGGCAGGACTGGGGGCTGAATGAAGACGGGGCAGGACTGGGGGCAGAATGGAGATGGGGCAGGACTGGGGCAGAATGGAGACGGGGCAGGACTGGGGGCTGACTGAAGATGGGGCAGGACTGGGCAGAATGGAGATGGGCAGAATGAAGACGGGGCAGAACTGGGGGCAGAATGGAGATGGGCAGGACTGTGGCAGAATGGAGACGGGGCAGGACTGGGGGCTGACTGAAGATGGGCAGGACTGGGCAGAATGGAGATGGGCAGAATGAAGACGGGGCAGGACTGGGGCAGAATGGAGATGGGGCAGGACTGGGGCAGAATGGAGACGGGGCAGGACTGGGGGCTGACTGAAGATGGGGCAGGACTGGGCAGAATGGAGATGGGCAGAATGAAGACGGGGCAGGACTGGGGGCAGAATGGAGATGGGGCAGGACTGGGGCAGGATAGAGACGGGGCAGGACTGGGGCAGAATGGAGACGGGGCAGGACTGGGTGCAGAATGGAAACGGGCAGGACTGGGGGCAGAACGGAGACTGGACGGGGAAGGATGGAGACTGGGCAGGAATCAGGATGGAGAAGGGGCAGAATGTAGACGGGGCAGGACGGGGGCAGAATGGAGATGGGGCTGGACTGGGGGCAGAATGGAGATGGGGCAGGACTGGGGGCAGAATGGAGACTGGATGGAGACTGGGCAGGAATAAGGATGGAGACAGGGCAGGAATCAGCATGGAGACGGGGCAGGACTGGGGCAGAATGGAGACGGGGCAGGACTGAGGGCAGAATGGAGACTGGACGGGGAAGGATGGAGACTGGGCAGGAATCAGCATGGAGACGGGGCAGGAATCAGGATGGAGACGGGGCAGAATGGAGACTGGGCAGGAATCAGGATGGAGATGGGGCAGAATGGAGACTGGGCAGGAATCAGAATGGACACGGGCAGAATGGAGACTGGGCAGGATGGAGATGGGGCAGGATTGGAGACACTGGGGGCAGGATGGAGACGGGGCAGGATTGGAGACACTGGGGGCAGGATTGGACATACAGACAGGGGGCTGAATGAAAGACATGAGGCCAGAATGGAGACACTGGGGCAGAATGAAAGTCATGGAGGCATTATTGGAGACACTGGGGGCAGGATGGAAAAGGGGCATGATTGGAGACACTGGGGCATGATTGGAGACACTGGGGGCATGATTGGAGACACTGGGGGGCATGATTGGAGACACTGGGGCATGATTGGAGACACTGGGGGCAGGATTGGAGGCACTGGTGGCAGAATTGGAGACACTGGGGGCAGGATAAAAGACATGGAGGCAGGGTTGGAGACAGATGGGGCAGGATGGAAAGATCATATGGGGCAGAATGGATACTCATGAGGACGGGATGGGAGAACATATGGCTGAAGCCAGGAATGAGACACACAGGGCCAGGATTGGGGATATTATTACAATAGGGGCTAATTAAGGGATATTATTACTGCAGTGATGTATTTTATTTTTTTTGAGAATACTGTTTTAAATGGGGGAAGGTCCTGTTACTGTGCAGAGTGACACTATGTCACCTTTTTTTTCATCTGGTGTAGTTTAGAAGTTGGGAAAAAAATAAGTAATGTGTTCTGCAATCGGAGCTCTAGATAACTGTGTTATTTCCTGCAGAGACGAGCCCTGGCAGGAAGAAGTGATGGCGGTCTATGCTGGATGAAAGATGAAAAGCAAAGATGAAGGACTTCACCTAGAGACGTCACTGGTGAGTCAGTGTTACTTGTACACTGACACTATACACTGTATACAGAGCTCCTGTGTACAATGTCACCGGTGATTACTGTATTACCTGTACACAGACACTGCATACTAAGTACAGATCTCCTGTGTAGAATGGCACTTATGGTGATAGTATTGTGTTTTTTTTTTATTACTGATCAGTATTGTAGTATTCAGTCACTATGTGATGGTAATATATGGTCTGGTCATGGTGTGGCGGTATTTGTTCCTTGTATGTGCTATTATTCGGTCACTGTGTGGTGGCAATATGTTTTCTGGTCATGGTGTTGCGGTATTTGTTCCTTGTATGTGATATTATTTGGTCACTTTGTGGTGGTATTATATGGTCTGGTGGTATTTGTTCCTTGTAGGTGATATTATTCGATCACTGTCGTGATAATATGTGGTCTGGTGGTATTTGTCCCTTGTATGTGGTGTTATTGGTCATTTTAAAAATTGAAAAATAAATAAAAATATACCTAAATTGTATTGGATATTTTAACAAATATTTAATAGGTTACAGTAGAGTAGAGCCCAGCCAAAAGTGTCCATCGTGTTATGGTGGCGGCTTAAAAAATCTTTTGGCCAAAACTAGATCTGCTGGCTATATGTGTGATCTGGTGATGGGAACTGTTAATGTGTGATTGGTGAGAAGTGGAGTTTTTCCAAGAGAGAGCGGTGGGACTGTGGACAGTTCGAGGGGTGGAGGCGGGGCTGGGGTGGATCCTGGGCGGAGTCTCAAGGGGGTCCCAAAAATTTTGCCAGTATGGGGCCCCGA
Organism: Oophaga sylvatica; assembly: GCA_033576555.1. Classification (NCBI taxonomy): domain Eukaryota; kingdom Metazoa; phylum Chordata; class Amphibia; order Anura; family Dendrobatidae; genus Oophaga; species Oophaga sylvatica. Next base: position 431,963,773 of record JARQOD010000004.1, read on the forward strand.
AATTCCTAGTGGCAGCCCTGATCACAACACTTGTCCTAGAAGTGAACTACAGTCAATCAGCTAGGCTGCAGTAAGATGCAGTGGAGGGATCTGCAACTAGATACCCAGGAGGCACCTACGAGGGTCTGAAACCACTTAGTCAAGATACATGGAGAACCACCCACAATAACACCAAAAGATTTGTGTTTTTGTCTAAATGTGACACGTTTCCTCCTACCCCTACCTTTACACACAGGACCTTATATTTTTAATATATAACCCCACTCCACCTTAGAATGGAGACTACGTGGTGCCAATACTACATGCACACACGTAACTCAAGACCCAAGTATTGCTTCCAATGCCAGCTTTCACTATCATAGTGCATAGAGCAATATAGTAACACAATTTGGGCATATAACACATCAATTTCTAAGCAATGTCCATGTTTACTGGTATTAAGCAATCAGTTTAATTTCACATCAGTACAATGTTCAATATAGTGTACAATATATAAATTATTGTGCTTGGTGCACTCAGAAGCATCTTCAGTCCGGACTTACGGACGGTCCCAAGCACTTTGACATCCATCTTCTCTAATAAGGCTGATGCCACCTCCCATTACACATTATCCCCAATAGTTTTCTTACAAGAGCAAGTGTTTAATTTTTTCTATAAATACAAGCCCAGTAATGCTATTCCTCTGAATGCAATAATTCCGAACCTGTGGCTGTTTTGCTCTGTAAGGGCTCGCTCACATAAGCGTATATATCAGACGAGTGCTATCCGATGTTTTATCTAATAGTGTTCGAAGCAATGTTATACTACGGAGCAGGGCATATCTGCATTTTTTTTTTCTCATGCCGATTCAGCATGAGAAAACAATTGCAGCATGCTGCGAGTGGCTCCGCAGATAGGATCATGCCCGCCCATTTAAGTCTATGAGTATGTGTAAAACATCACCAATTTAAGTGGACACAGACAATGGAGAAGATGGCGAAATTATGTTCTCCATCTTCCCTGGACCGGTGATACGATTCTCTCATGCAATAAAATCGGATCACAGTAAACTGACGTTTGGCTCAAAGTATCCTGATCAGAGATTGAGCCGAGTGTCTTTAGCATAACCGCTCCTGTGACCCTGATCTAATACTAATATTCTGTGATATTGCTGGAATGTCAGATTTCCTTGGAAATTATAGAAATTCTCATAGAAACATGATTTAGACAGAACACTTTGTAGACCTCAAGCTCAGATTACACGGAATGAGCTAATTATCCAATAAAGCTTACTTGGCTTGGCAATGACAATAGAAATAAATAACATCAGAGCAGGCTAGCTTTCTTGATAAGGAAGGAATAATAAATTGACTCGCCTAGTGTATCGTGTAAAAACTAAAACCATGTGTGGTGTGTCAGAATTAACCTCTCATGTATCTTGTATTTAGCTCTAGAAACTGTTCTTGTTACAAATGTGGTTGGACTAACTTCAGTGGTTATCATGAGCCACTAACTTGTTTAGATGCAGAAATACATTCTTGCTATAATTCTCCAACAATTATACTCTGGTATCTGTGGGGTTCATGAGATGATCCCTTCATGATCCATAAAATGAAGGCGCTGCTTTTTGCCTGTTCTGTGTGACTTGCCCTTCAGTATTTTGCTGAGAAATCTTAGTTCCCAGGCTTGGACTGGCCCAAAGGTGAACAGGTGAATCACCAGGTGGGCCCCCCACTCCACCTATATGTGCAGTTGCTGGCACAAAATATTTGATTCACTATGTACAGACATAGACAAGGAAAGCCTATCGTAATTCAATTAACAAACTACCCAGTTTATTAATATATAAACGCATGGGTACGTTTGTGAATGAGGGTACTGTAATATTTGCAAGTAGCTGAACAGTGGGCCTCCAGAGTCAATGTTACTGATGGTCCCTTGGAACCCCAGTCCGACTCTGTCAGTACCTCCAAGTTAATGTTGACAAGCTAGATGTAGACTTCAATATAACTGTGTTCTCCAGCTAAAAGATCATGTCGTTTGTGATTGGGAGGGATCACAATTTCTTAGTTTGAGTAGTATTTCACTTGTTAGAACAGCAGCTTGTATTTCAAAATTTTTCTTTTGCTGCTGTAAGAATGTGGAAAATTGTGTCTATAGTAAGTCATTATGAAGTTCTACAAATCACCAAGTCATCACCCATATACAAAACTACAGGTGCCCCCGCTATCTAGTTCTTCTCTATATGTCTGGCAGTCTAGTTCAACAGTCCTCAGCTGGCAGTCCAGAATAGGGACTATGGACACCACTTGTCCAAGGCCCAGACCTGCCATCATGGAATACTTGAAAGAAAACAGTGTTTCATTTAAAGAGTACATTTGTTTTCGTTTTTTTTTACTATCACACTGTGATGAACACATTTGTAGTTTTCTTCATTCATTTCGTCAATTTCTTTTGTGACCTGTGTGAAATTTGACATATATCAACTGCTTGGAGCTGTCAACAGCAGGAACCTAAAGATGGATTTGAGCTGTACATGGACGGATTCTTTACAGCAAATACAGGTTCCGCAGACTTTCAGTAAGTGCTTAGCGCTAAGTGCACGGTGCCTTCGAAAATACTTCCCCTACACACAAGCATTGGGTACTAAGCACTATGAATTTACTAAGCGTCTCAGCATGGGTGTGATCAGGAAAAAAATTATAATATGGCACGCCTTCCCTTCTGAGCTTTGCACTGTGCCTCAAAAGAAGTTTTCAACCATATATGGGGTATCGGTGAACTCAGTAAAAATTGCTCAACAAATTTTTAGAGTCCATTTTCTCCTGTTACCCTTGTGAAAATACAAAATTTGGGGCTTAAAAAAAAAACTTTTGTGGGAAAAATGTGATTTTTTTTCTATTTTCAAGGCTCAACGTTATAAATTTCTGTGAAGCACCTTGGGCTTCAAGGTGCTCAATATGTGTAGCCCTGGTGTGTAAGGCACACATAAAATCCTGGAGGATGTGCGGAGAGGTAACAGTTTAATGCTTGATATCCATTCACTCCATCACACACTTGGACACACCCATAGGGTATATAAGGTAGTGACATGCAGCAGAGCAGAGTCTGTTTCCTGTCTTCGGACAGAGGAGTCTAGTCTAGCTCGGGTGGCTCAGGAGTGAGTCATCCCACCATGTGCAGTCTGTGCGGAGGAGAGGAGATCAGATTGCATTTCCTGTCAGAGCTCTGTGTGAGCTAAAGTCAGACAGACGGAGACAGCTTTGGAGAAAGGGAAGTTTGCAGCAGAAACTTCAGTCGCCTGTCCCAAGGACAGTGAAGTTCAGTCGATGTGTTCCTGAACTAGGAGAATACTGAGAATCTGTCAGCGAGCTCCAAGGAAGAAGCAAGAAAGGATTAACTTGTATTACCATAGGAAGTGTGGAGTGCTTATGTTAAGAGCGGAACAGGGCGAAGGGCGCAGTGGAAGAAGTTAGAGCAGTGCCTTAGGTATAGGATTACCTGCACAATTTACCCGGTCACTGGGGACCGAAGTGTTGCTATCGCTTCACGCATAGTAACGGAACAACCAGAGTCTTACTGGACCTTAGGTCGCAGAAAGCAGCCCTTGGAGAGTCGGTACGTAACCGGAGTCAGGTGGAATAGGGACTTTGAGCTAGGCCAAGCAAAAGTAAGAACCTAGTTTCACCACATGGAAGGCTCCACCACAATGCTGACCGGGCAGTACAGCTATGGAGTTAGCTGGAGTATTCGGAGTTAACTTAGCTCTATGCTAGTTGGACTCATCATATTGGAAGTAAAGGAGGCCTCTAACCTGTTCAGCTGTTATCTCGAAGCACATTCTCCACCCTGACCAGCTCCCCGGGACCTGCCTAAACATCTGACAAGTAAAAGGTATGGAAAGACGCTGGATGGTGTGAGACTGATTCATTTATCTGCACCCTACATCATTATAACCATAGACTTTGAGGGACCAGTCCCACCTGTGGGGACCCGTCATCTAGCTGCCATAACATCCCCTCTACAGCAGCGCTGGTCTTAGTGACTAGAAAACTACAGGTGGCGTCACGAACTGTTATCTACCAATCCCCTGTAAATAATCCCCCCCATCATACGCCTGACCGCCAGGGCCACGGACCGAGCCACGCTACCAGTGACATTCCCTATAGAAATCTTCCATGGGCTCGGCTCCGAGTACCCCATAGCCCTGGTAACCCACAATTGTGGTGCGGGTCACACAACTTTGGCGTCACGAACAGGATCCGAAACTTGCAGCATTGCGAGCCCTGTGTGCCTGTGGAGTGTTTTGGTGAAAAAGACTGTTTGCACTTTTTGGCGCCAAATACCACCATCTTTGCCGCCATATTCGCGCCCTGAGGCGCTGGTGAAGAAGGTGGGCGTACCTTCGTGGGCGTGTACCCCCCTGAAGCGCGAAAAGTTATGGCCGCCCTCTCCAAGGCCTATTACAATGTGAGATCCAGCCCCACTGCTAAAGAAATACGCCTCCTCTTCATCCTCTATGCGAAGAGGAGGAGACGCAAATCCCGCCTCCACGGAAAGGACCAGAATGTTCCTGTTGGATACCACAGATATACCTGGACCGAGATGGCGGAAGGACAGGAGAATCAGTGCCCAAAACCGGAGGACTGTCTGCCTGTGCCGGAGCTGTCCCCAGATCGGGACACCGACCCCGCCATGATGGAGCTGCGGAAGGAGAACGCAGAGCTGAAGAAGAAGCTGCAGAATCGTGCAATTAGACAAGAGACGGAGAGACGCTGGCGCACCCAAACACAGCGGCTGCTGTGGGACGCCATGTTCTCTCCCACAAGTGAAATACCGTCTCTTGATACCCCTCTACCACTGGATTATCCTAAGGCCCTGATGAAAAAGGCTGCGGAGCGACTGGAGGCGGACGCCAGATATGCTGTACCTGATCCCACCGATGGAGCGGTGGAGGCGAAGGAGGCTGAGGAGGTCCTGCCCGTCCCTGAATGCCAGCCAGGTCAGAGGGCCGCAGCGGATTACCGTTCCCCGGCAGGGACACCGGAGGGGTCCTGCCCATCGTTGCCAGACGTCGACTGGGATGCAATGGAGCGGATTGATGACGTCACGTACGCTGTCCAGTGGGAAAGAGAGATGCCGTGTCGCAAAGAGGAGCAGCGACGCCGGCAGGAGGAAGAGCGGGAGGTGCAGCAGAACCGGCAGCGACAGCATGCAGAGCTCATCGCAGACAAGGAAACCGTTCGCCGTGATAAAGGTACCCGGAGGGAACCACGGCGTCAGGGGTGCGTAGTGGAGTTTCAGCTTCGCAAGGGCTGGGGATTCATCCGCGAGCCAGGACTTTATCAAGGGGTCTTCGTGAGCCGTCGCGATGTAGAGTCCCACCTACCACAAGGTCATCCGGGAAGGGACCTGATTAATGGGGACATTGTCACTTATACACGTCACTGGGGCCTGAAGGGATGGTATGCCCTTAATGTGGAAATCATCTGTGACCCCGTCCCCGACGCAGGTAACGTCACCACTACCGCAGCGTCCCCGTCTCGAGCTCAAATAGCACCAGGCCGTACTTCAGCATCGCCCCCTGCAGGCCCATCGCAATCTACGACGCGATCGGCATCGCTACCTGCTCGCACCTCTACACCCAAGTCTTCCTTTGTATCGCAACCTGCGGTTAAATTTGAATCGCTACCAGCAACGCAAACTGCGACGCAATCGGCGTCTCACAAGGAGAGAGCACCCGGCGTGCCCCAAGCGGTTCGCACAAGAACTGTAGCGACCCAAACCCTGATAGCAGGTCACGACCTGTTTGTCATGTGCTCTAAGGAGCATCACATTATTCCAGCCCCCGGGGTGGAAAATGTCATTGAAGTCTGCAAGAAAATGTGAAGACCGGTAGGACCCAGACAGGGGTTTACCGCAACTAAGAAAATGTAAAAAGTTTTGATAAAAGAAATAATTGCTGTTTTGCACTTTATTGCTATGTATAGTGTTTACATAGTTTTATATATATTGAGTAAAATACCCGGCTGGGTAAAAGGAATTTTGAAAAGTTGAAGAATTTTGAGAAATTAAAAAGTAATATGTTGATTGCATAGTTTTACATATAGGATACCCTGATTGGGTAAATACCGTGAGAAGTATAATGTGAGTTTCAGAAGTTACCAATATGTGTCTTTTATTATGCCATGGACTGAGAGGCTGAGGACTGTGCCAGCCCAGAACTTATCTTTGTACATAGTTGCGCTTCGGTGCATTATATTGGTTTTACACGAAGCCACTATTATACAACTACCTCAGAAGAAAAACCTGTGTGGTGGGACCAGAAAGAGGTCTGCAATAAAGTCCTGCAGCCCACCCAGGACCTACGTGGGAGGTTTTTGGTGCGGGTCCTCCAAAAGAATAAAGTCAAGTATTAATGTGAATATTTATTGAGTGTCTTGATGTTTTAATACTTTTGTATTTTCCTACTGTACAAAATGCAACGTTTAAGAATTCTCACCTCCCTGCTGGGAAGAGTTGTAATGTTTATTGTTAATGCAAAACAAAATGTCTTTCTTTTTGTATTTTACAGCCCGGGAGTGCTGTGTTTTACCAAGGGGGGATGTGTAGCCCTGGTGTGTAAGGCACACATAAAATCCTGGAGGATGTGCGGAGAGGTAACAGTTTAATGCTTGATATCCATTCACTCCATCACACACTTGGACACACCCATAGGGTATATAAGGTAGTGACATGCAGCAGAGCAGAGTCTGTTTCCTGTCTTCGGACAGAGGAGTCTAGTCTAGCTCAGGTGGCTCAGGAGTGAGTCATCCCACCAGTGTGCAGTCTGTGCAGGAGGAGAGGAGATCAGATTGCATTTCCTGTCAGAGCTCTGTGTGAGCTAAAGTCAGACAGACAGAGACAGCTTTGGAGAAAGGGAAGTTTGCAGCAGAAACTTCAGTCGCCTGTCCCAAGGACAGTGAAGTTCAGTCGATGTGTTCCTGAACTAGGAGAATACTGAGAATCTGTCAGCGAGCTCCAAGGAAGAAGCAAGAAAGGATTAACTTGTATTACCATAGGAAGTGTGGAGTGCTTATGTTAAGAGCGCGAACAGGGCGAAGGGCGCAGTGGAAGAAGTTAGAGCAGTGCCTTAGGTATAGGATTACCTGCACAATTTACCCAGTCACTGGGGACCGAAGTGTTGCTATCGCTTCACGCATAGTAACGGAACAACCAGAGTCTTACTGGACCTTAGGTCGCAGAAAGCAGCCCTTGGAGAGTCGGTACGTAACCGGAGTCAGGTGGAATAGGGACTTTGAGCTAGGCCAAGCAAAAGTAAGAACCTAGTTTCACCACATGGAAGGCTCCACCACAATGCTGACCGGGCAGTACAGCTATGGAGTTAGCTGGAGTATTCGGAGTTAACTTAGCTCTATGCTAGTTGGACTCATCATATTGGAAGTAAAGGAGGCCTCTAACCTGTTCAGCTGTTATCTCGAAGCACATTCTCCACCCTGACCAGCTCCCCGGGACCTGCCTAAACATCTGACAAGTAAAAGGTATGGAAAGACGCTGGATGGTGTGAGACTGATTCATTTATCTGCACCCTACATCATTATAACCATAGACTTTGAGGGACCAGTCCCACCTGTGGGGGACCCGTCATCTAGCTGCCATAACATCCCCTCAGAGATCTACAGCAGCGCTGGTCTTAGTGACTAGAAAACTACAGGTGGCGTCACGAACTGTTATCTACCAATCCCCTGTAAATAATCCCCCCCATCATACGCCTGACCGCCAGGGCCACGAACCGAGCCACGCTACCAGTGACATTCCCTATAGAAATCTTCCATGGGCTCGGCTCCGAGTACCCCATAGCCCTGGTAACCCACAATTGTGGTGCGGGTCACACAAATACACATCTAGAAAAGTTCCCTGAGGGGTCTAGTTTCCAAAATAGTTTCAATTGTTGGGGGTTTTCCCTGTTCAGTCACATCATGGGCTCTCCAAATGCCACCCGCTAATTATGGCAGCAAATTTTACATTCAAAAAGTCAAATGGCGCTCCTTCCCTTCCGAGCCCTGCCATGTGCCCAAACAGTGTTTATTCCCACTTATGGGTATTGGCATGTTCAGGAGAAATTGCACAACAAATTATTTCCTCCCGTTACCCTTATGAAAGTAAAAAAATTGATTGTAAAGGAAACATTTTTGTGAAAAAAAGTTAAATGTTTATTTTTTTTCTTCCACATGCCATTAATTTCTGTGAAGCAATTGAAGGGTTAATAAACTTATTGAATGTGGTTTTGAGCACCTTGAGGGGTTCATTTTTTTAGAATGTTGTAACTGTGGGGTATTTTCCGTCATATAGGCCCCTCAAAGTCACTTCAAATGTGATGTGGTCTCTAAAAAAAGGTTTAGTAAATTTTGTTGTAAAAATGAGAAATCGCTGGTCAAATTTTAACCCTTGTAACTTCCTAACAAAAAAAGTTTTGTTTCAAAAATTGGGCTGATATAAAGTAGACATGTGGGAAATGTTATTGATTAACTATTTTGTGTGACAAAACTCTCTGATTTAAGGGCATAAAAATAAAAAGTTTGATAGCTGCAAAATTTTTGCCAAATTTCCAACTCCATATCAAATAAATTTTACCACTGTCATGAAGTACAATATGTCACAAAAAAAAACAATCTCAGAATCAGTCTGATCCCTTGAAGCGCTCCAGAATTATGACCTCATAAAATGACAGTGGTCAGAATTGAAAAAATTGGCCTGGTCAGGAAAGTCAACACAGGCTTAGGGGTGAAGGGTTAAAGTTAATATCCAGGGGGAATCACTCCTGTCATGAGGATAGGACATCTTTGGTACTTTAGGGCTCACATGCAACCTGGCCATTACGAATGAAATCTTCTATGTTAGGCTGGGAACACACATGCGAGGAATACGGCCGAGTCTCGCATGTTAATATCCGGCACTGCTGCGAGCACTCAGGAGCAGAGCGTGCGGCTCCATGTATTGCTTTATGGCCGCATGCTCCAATCGAGTGCTGGCGGCAGTGCTGGGTATTAACGTGCGAGACTCGGCCGTATTCATTGCATGTGTGATCCTGGCCATAAGGTTTCTCTAGCATTTCATTAGAGATTGAAGCTTGGGAGAGAACTGTATATTATAGTCTGAAATGAAGCTGTATATTAATGCTGCTCCCTCCAGTTTTACCATAATACTGTTTCTAAAATTGTCCCTTTCTAATCTCCAAACCCACAATAATCTGTATATACAATAGTGTTATGTACAAGTGAGTTGTTTCTTAATGAGTAGCCAGAAAATGCAACTAAGTTAGGTCCATATTGTATTTTTTTTTGGACACTGAATGAGATTTTTCAATTTTCAACTCTGATCCATTAACGCTTCATAGGAAATGGAGCCCAATTCACCCGTCACAGCAGTCTGTCCACTATTCCAAATACTTAGCAGTGGGAAGCTAAGGCTGAGTACATACATAATCAGGCTGTGTGTCTTATAGTCTTGCGTTTCCCCAGATCATTAATTAAGCTTTAAAGAGCCTACTGCCTATGAAGAGTGTTGAATTTAAACATGAATGTTATGATTTACCATGAAAAACGCAACATGATATCATCTTTTACTGACATGCTAAATCTTATTCATCTTCTATACATTCTGCATACAACTGTTTATATCTACTCCACTGTATGTTTTCACTGCAGATCGTGTAGATATGAAGTAAACCAGAAGGAAGTATCTCTACAGACATGCCAGAGCCGTAACTAAACGCTCACGGGAAAATATACTGAAATCTATTCAATTAAAATAGTATGCTAAATGAATGTATAGTCCTCCATTCTTCTGATTAAAGAAACAGGACATTTTTTTATTCGAAGAACGGAATAAATATGTTGTAAATGGCTTAGTGAACTAGAATTACATTGCATAAAAGTTTGATTTGTCAATTTGGAAATCTAAACAGGAATTACAATTTTGGAAGAAACTTTGAAACATCTGTTCTTGCTGCCAGAGCTTTATATAACGGAATACAGTTGCACTTTAGAGTGTGTTACCTTCTATACAAAGAAGTGTATACAGACCCGAGAAAAATATCTAAAAAAGAAATAACATCTGTAAAACCTTTTTTTCTTCCCATTTTTATTTTTTATTTTTTTTCAATACTGTATTGTATTTTAATTTACTATTACTCTCCCGGTTGCTCTATCCATTACCCCCACTAAAGCAAGGAAATAGAAGGGTCAGCTATTGCTATCATCTTAGGGATGTCCCTGGTAGAAGTGTTAGATATAGACTGCAGAAGTTTCTGTGCAAGAAACGTAACTATGCTATGGTCACATTACGTTTATGGAGACCTTGGAGCAAAATAGTCCACAACTGAAAATAATTAAAGCAAATTTTGCATCTGGGACCCTGAACCCACCCTGCCCCATATACCAGCATATACAGTATGTTTGAAAGGTTTTGAACCTTTCAGAAGATTCCATATTTCTGAATATATTTTTACACAAGTCCTAAAAGTAGGTGAAAAGAACCAAATAAAAGAAATGAATCAAAAATATTAGACTTTCATTTTTTTTAAATAAGGAAAATAATCCAATATCACATGTCTGTGAATAGAAAACGTATTTGGACCTATAGGATTAGCAGCTAATTTGAGGGTGAAATTAAAATCTGTTTTCAATTAATGGGATGACAATCCGATTGATTGAGCGATCTGTTTTATTTAAAGAACAAAGGTCTATCGAAGTCTGATATTAACAACGTATGTTTTTGGAAGTGTGTAATGGCATTAATAAAGGAGATCTTTGAAGATCTCAGAAGAAAACAAACTGATACTCATCTCTAAGAGTTTGGATGCCACCAATCTATAGTCAGATTGCGTACAAATGGAGGAAATTCAAGTCCATTTGTAAGGTTCTGTGTACATGTTCCTGAAACTCAGTTTGTTCGTCAGCCATTTTACTTTCTGTCTTGCTGCAGCTATCTTGCCCTCAGTCAAAATGGAGTTTCCAGCTTGCATGTTCCCGCCCTGATTCTCTCCTTTTGCTTCTTAAGCAGCCACAGCTGAGCAATCAGTGCTTCAGAATCTAGCCTGCAGTGAACCTGTGACCTGACTCCTAAAGCCTTGGACCTTGTACTCCAGCTATTCCTACTGAGGAACTCTGAAGCACTTGTGGACTCTGAACCCTGCTCTTTGAAAGACCCACGTTTGCATGGACTTACGGTAACAGAGAAGAAGATCCTGAACCTGTTGTGGAGAGTGATTGCTGAGCTTAGATTACTCTGGCCTGCTGTGTCTCCTGCTTCTGTGTCTGCAAACTGTGTGACTATTTTTGCCAACTTGTATGAAGTAATACAAGACTTTCTATATCAAATCTGTGTCTCATGTATTTTCATCGCACCCAAGCACAAGACGCTATATGAACTGTACTACATACATTACAAGATTCTGAAGCCAAAACGTTAGTGTCTGCTGGGTCTGGAAAGGCTGTGTCTGCTGTAACTGTGGATATCGGATGTCCGGTTGTACTTTCTGTGATGACAGTGGTTGTGACTTCTCACAACCATTCCAGGTGAGCAATTCCCTTAAGTTTTTTTTTTTCTGCAGTGTTACCACAGGTAAACACTATTGTTTTTTTTTTTTTTCTCTTTTCTCTTTTTTGTCTGCTGTAACTGTGGATATCAGATGTCCGGGTGAACTTTCTGTGATGATAGTGGTTGTGACTTCTCACAACCATTCCAGGTGAGCAGTTCCCTTATTTTTTTTTTTCTCTCTGCAGTGTTACCACAGGTAAACACTATTGTTTTTTTTTTCTCCTCTCCTCTTCTTCCAGTACTCCTGTCTTAAAAGATCTGGAAAATGGAGGCCCGCATAAAGGAACTTTGCGGAGTGACTGATAATATCCTTGCAGATTTGCAGAATATAAAGACCCGTTTTTCAAGCCTACAGGACCTCACTAATCACAATTTGCAAGTGTTTGGACAGACTGCCCAGGATTTGCGAGCCAGGATTGAGGTTCTAGAAGAGCGAGTCCAGGCTCCTGCCGTAGCCCCGAGTTCTGGGATTCCCAAGTTGCCCCCTTTTCGTTTTGGCGGTGAACGTGAGAAATTCAGGGGATTTATTAATCAATGCAATCTTTTTTTTTCTGCACATGCTTCACAATTTCCCACTGAACGATCTAAGGTGCTTACTATAATTATGTTGCTTACCAACAAGGCTTTGATGTGGGCAAACCCTCTGATTGAGACTGAGGATGATTGTTTGAATCACCTTGATGCTTTTATTTCAGCCATGGGGCAGGTGTTTGATGACCCCAATCGAGGTGCAACAGCTGAAGCAGCCATGTTAGCTTTGCGCCAAGGTAAGCACTCGGTAGCTGAATATGCCTTGGATTTCAGGAGATGGGCCCTTGATACCACCTGGGACAGTTCCGCCAAAAAATCTATTTTTCGAAAGGGGTTATCTCCACTGATTAAGGATGAACTTGCTCGTGCCGACCCTCCCACTGCGTTAGGTGACTTTATTAACTACTGCATCCGTATTGATACTCGTCTGACTGAACACAGGCAAGAGAGATGGTTCGAAAGCAATCGCACTAACCTTTTCCTACCTTCCTCTCCAGCTAAGGAACCTTTGAGTAGGATTACACGGGAACCTGAACCTGAACCCATGCAGGTAGACTCTTTACAACGACGGGTTAGTGATGCACGCAAGGAACATCGTTTTAAGGAGAATCTATGTTTCTATTGTGGTAAGTCAGGGCACTTCATTATAAACTGCCCCAGCCGTTCTCGTAAGACTACTGCAGCACTCATTCATTGTGAGTGTTGCGAGAGGGGATCTGTCAGGTCCGAGCCTCAGGCTCCAGAGAGATCTGCAGCAACAGATCTTGATTTCTCGGACTTAAACTCCGTTACCTCTGAGGACGTTGACTGTGTAAACGCTGCCATTTTTCAAGTTTCCTCAGCGGTGTCCCAGCTGAGTTGTAAGAAAAACAATTCTCATTGCTTTCTTTCCATCAAACTCTGGGTTGACTCAGCTTGGGTATCTAGCTCTGCTATGATCGACTCAGGGGCAAGTGGAAATTTTATGGATGTCTCCTTTGCTCTGAAACAGGGGATACGTTCAGTGAAGAAGGCTACTCCAGTACAGATGGAAACTGTGGATGGCTCCCTGCTGACCTCTGGACCAGTGGATCAGGAAACAGAGCCTTTGAGGGTTCTTATGGGTAAAGATCATCAAGAGAAACTGTCCTTTATGCTTATCTCTTCTCCCCACTTTCCCATTATTCTAGGGCTACCATGGCTGCAGGCTCAGAATCCTACCATTAACTGGGAGACCAAGGAATTACACTTTCCAGAGAAACAGATGAGTCCAAAAGTTTCAGCTTGCTCTGTTCCTAAAGGAACCATGTCAGTCCCTGAACTACCAGCTGTATACCAGGACTATGTGGATTTATGTGACAAGAAGAACGCTGACCAGCTTCCTCCTCACCGTCCATATGATTGTCCAATTGAATTATTGCCTGGAGCAGAGATACCTTTTGGTAAGATCTACCCCCTGGCGGGGCCCGAGCTAAAGGCTTTAAAGGATTACATAGACGAAAATCTAGCCAAGGGCTTCATACGCCCCTCTTCATCTCCTGCAGGTGCACCCATCTTCTTTGTAAAGAAGAAAGATGGATCTCTGAGACCATGCGTAGACTATAGGGAACTCAATAAGGTTACTATTAGAAACCGTTATCCATTGCCTTTAATCCCTGAGTTATTGGAGAGAGTGCGACATGCCAAAATTTTCTCTAAACTAGATCTTCGTGGGGCCTATAACTTAGTCCGTATTAGACCTGGGGATGAATGGAAGACTGCATTCAGGTCACGCTATGGACACTTTGAATATCTAGTTATGCCTTTTGGTCTGAGTACCGCCCCAGCCACTTTCCAACACTTGGTGAATGACATCTTCAGGGATCTCCTAGATACATTTGTGGTAATTTATTTGGATGATATTCTAATTTTTTCTAACTCCACAGAGGAACATCATGGACATGTGAGAATGGTCTTGGAACTTCTAAGACAAAATCATCTTTACATCAAACTTGAAAAGTGTGAATTCCATAGGACCGAAATTCAATTTCTGGGGTATGTACTGTCTACACAAGGAATTAGTATGGATGGAAGCAAAACCCAAGCCATCAAGGATTGGCCAAGTCCTAGAAATGTGAAGGAGGTACAGCGCTTCATCGGGTTTGCCAACTTCTATAGACGTTTCATTAGAAATTTCTCTGAGGTAGTGTCACCTATCACCCAACTTACCCGGAAAGAGTCTAGGTTCTCCTGGACTCCCCAAGCCCAGGAAGCATTTTCCCGTCTAAAAGATAAATTTACCACTGCACCTATCCTAGTACATCCCAACCCCGAGCTTGCCTTCATAATAGAGGTGGATGCTTCAGACTGTGCCGTTGGAGCTATACTCTCTCAGAGAACAGGTGAGAAGAATGTCTTGCATCCCTGTGCCTTCTTTTCCCAGCAGTTGTCTTCGGCTGAGAGGAACTACGATGTGGGCAATAGAGAATTGTTGGCCATTATTGCCGCCTTCAAGGAATGGAGACACCTTCTTCAGGGTGCTGCACAGCAAATAGTCGTCCTGACAGACCATCGTAACCTTCAATTTATCAGGTCGGCTAAGTGCCTGACTCCTCGCCAGGCTCGCTGGAATCTTTTCCTAAACCAATTTAATTTTGTCATTTCTTATAGACCAGGATCGCGCAATGGAAAGGCTGATGCACTCTCTAGGATTCATTCAGCAGAGACACGTCCACTTACTCCTCCTAAGACTATTCTTCCTGACTCTAGATTCCTAGGAGTAATTCATAATCAAGACCTACTTAAGGACATCAAGGAAGCATACCATGCGGATTCCTTTTTGGCACAACCCCCAAGGGACGTAAGTCTTGTCTTTAAGAATGATGTGTGGATTCAGGGACAACGCCTGTATATTCCTGAAACAGTCAGATTGAGAGTATTGCAACTCATTCACGATTCCAAGATAGCTGGGCATAGAGGAATTCTAAAGACACAGGAATTTCTCTCTCGTTTCTTTTGGTGGCCCACTTGCAGGAAGGATGTTTTAAACTATGTCACTTCATGTGAAGTCTGTGCAAGATGCAAAACACCTCGCTCCTCACCAACTGGTCTGTTACAGCCTCTTCCCACCCCGTCCCGCCCATGGGATCCATTTCTATGGACTTCATTGTGGAGTTACCAACCTCTCAAGGGAAGAACACCATTCTAGTGGTGGTTGACCGTCTAACAAAGGCAGCTCATTTTATCCCTTGTGTCGGCTTACCCACTGCAAAACAGACATCAGATTTGATGATTAAAGATGTGTTTCGCTTACATGGAGTACCGGATGAGGTTATTTCGGATCGAGGGGTGCAATTCACTTCTAGGTTTTGGCAAAATTTCTGTGCAGCATTGGACATTAAAGTAAACCTTTCTTCTGCTTTTCATCCCCAGACTAATGGACAGACCGAACGAACCAATCAAACCCTGGAGCAGTATCTCCCTGCTTTATCTGCCACCTACAGGATGATTGGGTGGATCTACTTCCATTAGCTGAGTTCTCGTATAACAACTCTCAGAGTGCCTCCACTAAGCAGTCTCCTTTTTACTCTAATCTAGGTTATCATCCTAACATTCTACCACGATTTCCCATAGAAACGCCTTTACCAGCAGTGGCTGAAAGAATCACGTCTTTACAGAAGAATATGGATCTTCTAAAGGAGAATCTGGAATCGGCTCAGGAAAGGTACAAGAAAGCAGCAGATAAATTTCGTAAACCTGCACCAGCTTTCAAGGTAGGAGACTTGGTCTGGCTGTCAACCAGAAATCTTAAGTTAAGGATTCCATCGTCTAAGTTGGGACATAAGTACATTGGACCCTATAAAATCAGTAAAATTATAAGTGCCGTTGCTTGTCGTCTTCAACTGCCCAGAACTATGAGAATTCACCCTGTCTTTCATGTATCCCTACTAAAGGCTGCGACACCCAATACGTTTCCTGGACGTTCTTCTCCTTGCCCTGACCCAGTGCTAGTCGATGGACAGGAAGAATTTGTGGTGGAAAGGATTTTAGATTCCAGGTTGTATAGAAATCAGTTACAATATCTGATTAAATGGCAGGGCTACCCAGTGGAGGACAACTCATGGGAACCAGTCAATAACGTTAATGCTCCTCGCTTGCTCCGTCAGTTTCATCAGAGGTACCCACACAAGCCTGGCCTGAGGTCATCCGGAGGTTGTCCCTAAGGGGGGAGTAATGTAAGGTTCTGTGTACATGTTCCTGAAACTCAGTTTGTTCGTCAGCCATTTTACTTTCTGTCTTGCTGCAGTTATCTTGCCCTCAATCAAAATGGAGTTTCCAGCGTGCATGTTCCCGCCCTGATTCTCTCCTTTTGCTTCTTAAGCAGCCACAGCTGAGCAATCAGTGCTTCAGAATCTAGCCTGCAGTGAACCTGTGACCTGACTCCTAAAGCCTTGGACCTTGTACTCCAGCTATTCCTACTGAGGAACTCTGAAGCACTTGTGGACTCTGAACCCTGTCTCTTTGAAAGACCCACGTTTGCATGGACTTACGGTAACAGAGAAGAAGATCCTGAACCTGTTGTGGAGAGTGATTGCTGAGCTTAGATTACTCTGGCCTGCTGTGTCTCCTGCTTCTGTGTCTGCAAACTGTGTGACTATTTTTGCCAACTTGTATGAAGTAATACAAGACTTTCTATATCAAACCTGTGTCTCATGTATTTTCATCGCACCCAAGCACAAGACGCTATATGAACTGTACTACATACATTACACCATTATTATCCAACAAAGATTGCTTCAAGAGCAAGTTAGTCTGGGAAGCAGGGCTCGGACAAGGTATTTTGGTTCCCTAGGCAGATGAAGCCAGTGATACCCTCACCACGATAAACCATCAGCCCCTAATATACAATACTAGCTATTGAACCCGTTCTACGCCCGGGTGGCAAGCATTTTTATTGGTATATGGTCTCCCTTCCTGGTATGGGATGCCCCCCTCCTATCCTGGTATGCATGGCACCCCTCATCCCTGTTCTGGTATGTATGGTACCCCTCATCCCTATCCTGCTATGCATGGCCCCCTCATCCCTATAATGGTATGCATGGCCCCCTCATCCCTATTCTGGTATGTATGGTCCCCTCACCCCCCCAATCCTGGTATGCATGGCACCCCATTCCTCATCCTGGTATGCATGGTCCCCTCAATCCTGGTATGCATGGTACCCCCTCATCCCTATCCTGGTATGCATGTACTCCTTCATCCCTATCCAGGTATGTATGGTTCCCTCATCCCCCAATCATGGTATGCATGGTACCCCCTCATCCATATCCTGGTATTCATGGTTCCCTCACCCCCCAATCCTGGTATGTGTGGTCCCCTCACCCCTAATCCTGGAAGGCATGGTCCCCTCAACCCCCAATCCTGGTATGCATGGTCCCCTCAACCCCCAATCCTGGTATGCATGGTCCTCTCACCCCCCCCATCCTGGATTGCATGGTCCCCTCACCCCCCAATCCTGATATGCACAGTCATCTCACCCCCCAATCCTGATATGCATGGTCCTCTCACCCCCCAATCCTGATATACATGGCCCCCTCACTCCCAATCCTGGAATGCATGGTCCTCTCACCCACCAATCCTGGCATGCATGGTCCCCTCACCCCCCAATCCTGATATGCATGGTCATCTCACCCCCCCAATCCTGATATGCATGGTCCTCTCACCCCCTAGTCCTGATATGCATGGTCCCCTCACCCCCTATCCTGGTATGCATGGTCCTCTCACCCCCAATACTAGTATGCGTGGTCCCCTCACCCCCAATCCTGGAATGCATGGTCCCCTCACCCCCAATCATGGTATGCATGGTCCTCTCACCCCCTAATCCTAGTATGTATGGTCCTCTCATACCCCAATCCTGGTATGCATGGTCCCCTCACCCCCCAATCCTTGTATGTATGGTCCCCTCACCCCCCCAATCCTGATATGCATGGTCCCCTCACCCCCCAATCCTGGAATGCATGGTCCCCTCACACACCAATCCTGGTATGCATGGTCCTCTCACCCCCCAATCCTGGTATGCATGGTCTCCTCACCCCCAATCCTGATATACATGGTCATCTCAACCCCAATCCTGATATGCATGGTCCTCTCACCCCCAATCCTGATATGCATGGACCCCTCACCCCCCAATCTTGGTATGCATGGTTTTCTCACCCCCCCAATCCTGTTATGTATGGTCCTCTCACCCCCCAATTCTGGTATGCATGGTCCTCTCACCACCCTATCCTGGTATGCAGGGTCCCCTCACCCCCCAATCCTGATATGCATGGTCATCTCACCCCTCAATCCCGGTATACATGGTCCTCTCACCCCCCAATTATGATATGCATGGTCCCCTCATCCCCTATCCTGGAATAAATGGTCTACTCACCCCCCAATCCTGGTATGCATGGTCCCCTCACCCCCCTATCCTGGTATGCATGGTCCTCTCACCCCCCTATCCTGATATGCATGGCCCCTCACCCTCCAATCCTTGTATGTATGGTCCCCTCAACCCCCAATCCTGATATGCATGGTCCCCTCACCCCCTAATCCTGGAATGCATGGTCCCCTCACCCCCAATCCTGATATACATGGTCCTCTCACTCCCCAATCCTGGTAAGCATGGTCCCCTCACCCCCCAATCCTGATATGCATGGTCATTTCACCCCCCAGTCCTGATATGCATGTTCCTCTCACCCCCCTATCCTGATATGCATGGTCCCCTCACCCCCCAATCTTGATATGCATGGTCATCTCACCCCTCTATCCTGACATGCATGGTCCCCTCACCCCCCAATCCTGGTATGCATGGTCCTTTCACCCCCAATCTTGATATGCATGGTCCCCTCACCCCCCAATCCTGATATGCATGGCCCTCTCACCCCCCAATCCTGGCATGCATGGTCCGCTCACCCACCAATCCTGGTATGCATGGTCCTTTCACCCCCCAATCCTGGTATGCATGGTCCCCTCACCCCCAATCCTGATATGCATGGTCATCTCACCCCCAATTCTGATATGCATGGTCCTCTGTTATGTTTAGGTAGCTGAGGAGAAATAGCAAAAACATTAATACATCAGAGAGGCTGGAACCTATTGGATTGCAGTAACCTGAACTAACCACACAACTAGAGGTAGCCGTGGAGCGTTCCTACGTTGATCCTAGACGCCTCGTCACAGCCTGAGAGATAGCTACACCTAAAGGCAGAAAGATGAAAGCTATCTGCCCCGGAGCAGATCCCCAAAGAAAATAGGAAGCCCCCAAACATGTAATGGCGGTTAGACAAGAAGAAAGCACGGACACAGACAGACAATAGAATGAGCAAACGCTGGGGCCCAATCTGTCTAGACAGAAAAGTACAGGAAAGAATTCTGACTGCAATACAAAAAACCCTAAAAAATACCAACACTTCTGATTGCCCAAAAAAAAAAATCTGAGATCACACGATCTCATCCACCTAAATCAGATCTCTGGTGTAACAAAACCAAGCCGCAGCCACTGAAAAAACAGGAAAAAGCAAATGAACAAATAACAGTGGCTACAGATAAACTGAGAGGAGCACAGGCCCCAGGAGGGGACCCGGCTGAACTCCAAAAGTGCAGAAAACTATGCAAAAAGCAAGCACAAAAAGAAAAGCAAAAATATCTTATCTGAAAGCAGCAGACGCAGGCAAGACTCCAGCAAACTTCCAAATGAACCAGGAACCAAATTGAGACAAGAACAATTGATCACCGGCAAACATCATGGGAGGGAACCTCCCTAATATCAGTCCAGTCAGTGATCCCAGATTGCCATTCCTCGCTGGAAGGTTCAGTACTGTCTGTAACCACCAGAGGGAGCCTCTGCTCAGAAACCATCTCTAGCACATTCACAACAGTACCCCCCCTTGAGGAGGGGTCACAGAACCCTCACTTGTGCAACCAGGCCGATCAGGATGAGCTCGGTGATAGGCAAGGATCAGTCTCCTAGCATGGATGTCCGAAGCAAACACCCAAGAATTGTCCTCCTGACCATAACCTCTCCACTTAACCAAATACTGGACTTTCCGTCTAGAAAAACGAGAATCCAATATTTTCTCAACCACATACTCCAGATTGCCCTCAACCAAAACAGGGTCAGGAGGCGCAGCCATAGGAACCACTGGCTCGACAAACCTCTTCAATAAGGACTTGTGGAACACGTTATGTATCTTAAATGTCCCTGGAAGTAGCAAACGGAAGGAAATCGGATTAAGAATCTCCATGATCTTATAAGGTCCAATGAACCTAGGCTTAAACTTTGGAGATGCAACCCTCATAGGGATATTTCTTGAGGACAACCAAACCAAGTCCCCCACTTTAAACCGAGGACCATCAGTCCTATGCCGGTTGGCAAACCGCTGGGCCTTCTCTTGAGAGAGAGACAACCTCTCCACTACCTGGTCCCAAATCTGCTGCATTCGCTCCACAACAGAGTCAACACCCGGATAGACAGAAGCCTCTGCCTGTCCCGAAGTAAATCGAGGGTGAAACCCAGAATTGCAGAAAAATGGAGACATCAAGGTGGCAGAGCTAGCCCTATTATTAAGAGCAAACTCAGCCAAAGGCAAAAACGAGACCCAGTCATCTTGATCAGCAGACACAAAACATCTCAAATAAGTCTCCAAGGTCTGGTTTGTTCTCTCGGTTTGCCAATGGTCTGAGGATGAAATGCAGTAGAGAAAGATAATTGAACACCAAGTTTAGAACAAAATGTCCTCCAAAATCTGGAAACAAACTGGACTCCTCTGTCAGACACAATGTTCTTCGGAATGCCATGTAACCGAACCTCGTGCTGAAGGAACAAAGGCACCAACTCGGAGGAGGAAGGTAACTTAGGTAATGGCACAAGATGTATCATCTTGGAAAACCTATCACAGATTACCCAGATAACGGTCATTCTCTGAGAGACAGGGAGGTCGGAAATAAAATCCATAGAGATATGGGTCCATGGCCTCTTGGGCACAGGTAATGGCATTAACAAACCATAGAGCGAGAGCAAGGCTTGGAACGAGAGCAAGTCCCACAGGACTGCACAAAGTCCCTGACGTCATGAGACAAAGTAGGCCACCAAAAGGACCGATTCACCAAGTCTCTGGTACTAAAAATCCCGGGATGACCGGCCAACGCGGAACAATGAATCTCAGACATCACACTCTTCTTCCACTGGTCGGGGACAAACAATTTCCCAATAGGGCAGCGCTCAGGTTTATCCTCCTGACACCCTTCCAGAGCCAGTCTCAAATTGGGCGAGATAGCGGAAAGTACTACACCCTCTTTCAAAATAACAGCAGGATCAGATAACTCAGGAGAATCCGCAAAGAAACTCCTCGAGAGGGCATCCGCCTTAACATTCTTAGTGCCAGGAAGAAAAGAAACCACAAAATTAAAACGTGTGAAAAACAAGGCCCACCTGGCCTGTCTAGGATTAAGTCGCTTGGCTGATTCGAGATAAACCAGGTTCTTATGGTCCGTGAGGACCACCACCTGATGTTTGGCTCCTTCCAGCCAATGTCTCCACTCTTCAAAGGCCCACTTCATGGCCAATAACTCCCGATTACCCACGTCATAATTATGTTCAGTTGGAGAAAATTTTCGAGAGAAAAAGGCACAAGGGTTACTCTTAGAGGTCTCTGGATCTCTTTGGGACAAAACGGGCCCCCCTCCCCTTTTCAAACCCATAAACCCCCCAAACCTGAAAGGTAGAGAAAAATCAGGCGCCGAAAAGGGGGCAAAAGTGAATCCCCTGCTTAATAAAAAAAACCCCAGAAACCCCCTGGGGGGGCCCCAATTTAAACCATTTAAAACCCTTTTTTTGGGCCAAATCAGCCAATGGAAAAAACCCCCGGGAAAATCCCAATAAATTTACGAAAAAATTTTGGCAAAACCCAAAAACCCAAAAAAAGGGGCCTTTAAAAAGGGGGGGTTAAAACCCAACACGGGGGGGGCCGGGAACCCCCCCCGGGGCCCAAATTTCCCAATAACAGCGGAGAAAAAATGCCCAAAAAAATGAACCTTCTGTACGAAAAAGTTTTTTTGTCCCTTCACATCGACATTCTCTCTAAAAATTTTAACCCCAGTCCGAAAAATTGTTTCACAAAAGGGGCCCCATCATTGGAAAAAAAAAATACCCACCAAATAAACAATCAGAGATTTATCCAAAAAATCCCTGAAAATATATTCATAAAGGTTTGGGAAAGGGGGGGAAGGGATTTTTAGTGACCCCAAAAAAGGCATCACAGTACTAAAAAGGGCCCTTTGGGGGGAAAACCCCTACACCCCAAGGATGGTTTGCACTTTAAGACCGGCCAAATTTTTAAAATTTTCTGCCACTGTCTCTTTAAAAGGTTAAAAAACTCTGGAACGTTTTCAAAGGATTTTGCAAATTCTGAGCTTTTTTTCTCCTGACGATTGTATTTTAGGGTGGGGAAAAAATTTTTTCCCATTACCTTGCGTTTTTTTTAAAAAAAAACGAAAATTGGGGAAAATTTTTAAAAATTTTTGAAATTTTTTCAAAATTTGGGAAAATTTTTTTCCCTTAAAACGGAAAAAATTTAAAAAATAGTTAAGAAATAACTTTTTCCCCTATTTTCTATTTTCATCAGCACAATTTTGGAACCAAAATTTTTTTTTGTTAGTAAATTTAAAAAGGGTTAAAATTCCCCCTGTTTTTTCATTTTTACAAAAAAAAATTTCAAAGCCTTTTTTTTTTGGGACCACCCCACATTTGAAGTCACTTTGAGGGCTTATAGCAAAAAAACCCAAAAGTGACACCTTTCCCTAAAAAAATGCCCCCCTAAAGGGGACTAAAAAACCCATTCAAAAATTTAAAAACCCCTTTCATTTTCTTCCGGGGCGAAAAAAATAAAAGGGAAAAAAAATTTTAAAATTTTAACTTTTTACCCCCAAAATGATTTTTAAAAAACTTTTTTTTTTTTTTAAAAGGGGAAAAGGAAAAAGGGGCAGATAAATTTTTTGGGGAATTTCTCCGAGTACCCAAACCCATAGGGGGGAAAAAACCACGTTTGGGGGCCCCGGGGGGTTCGAAAGGGGGAGGCCTTTTTTACTTTTTCAAACAAAATTTGGGGTGGTTTTAGAGGGGCCTAATGTGTTTTTGGAGCCCCCCGATGGCCTAAACAGGGAAAAACCCCCCCCCAAATGACACCTTTTTGGGAAAATAGACCCCCCAAGGAAAAAATTTGATTGTTTGAGCACTTTGAACCCCCCAAAAGGTTTTTACAAAAGTTTATAATGCCTGGTGGAAAAAAAAAAAAAAAATTTTTCCCCAAAAATATTTTTTAGTCCCAAATTTTTGTTTTTTTCCCCAAAGGGAAAATTTGGGCCCCAAAAGTTGTTGCCCCCAATTTTGGGCCTGGTTTTGCGATACCCCCAAAATTTGGGGGGGGGGAAAATGTTTTGGCGCACGGGAGGGGTTTTAAAGGGGAAAAAAATAACGTTTTGGGGAAAAAAAATTTTTTGGGGGGGTGTTCCGGGGGTTTTTGGGCCCCCAAAAACCCAAACAGTGGAAAAACCCCCCAAAATGACCCAATTTTTTTGGGAACAAGAAACCCCCCAAGGGGAAAAATTTTCTAGTCTTTTTGGGGGGCCTTTGAACCCCCCCAAAAACTTTACACAATTTTAAAATTTTCCCGGGGGGAAAAAAAAAATTATTTTTTTTTCCCCAAAAAAATCTCTTAGTCCAATTTTTTTTTTCCATAGGAACAGGAGAAATTGACCTCAAAAATTTTGTCCAAAATTTTTTCCCATACGCTGAACCCCCCAAAATGGGGGGGAAAACCCCCGTTTTTTGGGGGTGGGAAAGCTCAAATGGAAAAGGGGGGGCCTTTTTTTTTTTTTTCCAACCAAAAAATTTAGGAATTGAGATTGGACCCAGTTATTTGGAGACCCCGGGTGGGGGAAACGGGGGGAAAACCCCCCCAAGGAAACCCCCTTTTGGGGGAAATAACCCCCTAAGGGGAAAAAATTAATCTTTGGTGGCAAATTTTAACCCCCCAATCTTCACACAAGGTTTTTAAAAAAAGAGCCTAAAATTAAAAAAAAAACAAAAATTTTTACAAAATTAATCTTTTTTTCCCCCAAATTTTATTTCCCCCAAAGGGGAAAAAGCCCAACATTTTTGTGCAATTTTTCCTGAGTACCTGATACCCCCCCGGGGGGGGAAAAACCCCCGTTTGGGGCTGGGAAAAGTTTGGAAAAGGGAAAGGGGGGCCCTTTTTTTTTTTAACGCAGAATTGGCTGGGGGGGCCCCCTTGGTTTGGGAAACCCCGACGCCCCAAACAGTGGAAACCCCCACAAATACACCATTTTGGGGAAATAGACCCCTCCAAAAGG
>JARQOD010000004.1:431988349-432016387 GCA_033576555.1 Oophaga sylvatica
TTTCCAGCTTGCATGTTCCCGCCCTGATTCTCTCCCTCTTGCTTCTTAAGCAGCCACAGCTGAGCAATCAGTGCTTCAGAATCAAGCCTGCAGTGTACCTGTGACCTGACTCCTGAAAGCCTTTGACCTTGTACTCCAGTTATTTCCTATTGTGGAACTTTGGAACACTCGTGGACTTTGAAACCTTGCTATTTGATAAATCCACGTTTGCATGGACTTATGGTAACAGAGAAGAGATCCTGAACCTGTTGTGGAAAGTGATTGCTGAGCTTAAGTTACTCTGGCCTGCTGTGTCTCCTGCTTTTGTATCTGCAAACTGTGTGACTATTATTGCCACTTGTATGAAGTAATACAAGACCTTCTATATCAAACCTGTGACTCCTGTGTTTTCATCGCACCCAAGCACAAGACACTATATGAACTGTACTCCTTACATTACACCCTAATCACATGCGTGCATGATCACACTGGCGCAAAGCACATAATCCAATGATACTAGCGCATGGCCGCAGGCCCATGCAACCCTTTTATAGTAGCAACTACAGGACCTGCCAGAAAAGGACCAATGAGAAACTGTTCCAGAACACATGTAGTTTTAGGACCTTCCTGGCGGATCAATAGGAGCTGCTGCAGTACCTGAGCATGTGACCCCTGATCTCCAATGAGAGATCTTACCCTGGGCATGCTCAGAAGGGGAAACGCAGGACTTAGTCCTAAAGACGTCTGCTCGCTGCTGACCAGTACTGGCTACAATAGCAGAACCTAGAGAAGCAGCAGTAATCCTCTGCACAATGTTAGACTGGGCGAGATTCTGGGATTGACGTTCTCTGCTGAGCAGAGTCCACTGCGGCCGAAGATGGATGGGAGACCGCAGCAGAGATGGTTCGAGATTCCCCTTGTGCAGAAGCGGGAACTCGACCCCTAACATGGCCCCCCCTTCTTTGGGCCTCGCTACGTTCAAAGGCCAAAGGCAGCGATGACCTGCGGAGCATGAATATGCTCGGCAGGCTCCCAGGACCTATCCTCAGGCCCATAACCCCTCCAATCCATCAAAAAAAATTTTTTGCCCCGTACCACCTTGCACCCTGCAATTTTACAATGGCATTCACCTCGTGATCGTCCGTAGACGAACCCGACGTCCCGGCAGATGACTCAGGCAACCGGGAGATGATCACGGGTTTTAGGAGGGACACATGGAAGGTGTCGGAGATACCAAGGCGAGGCGGAAGGGCTAAACGGTAAACCACAGAGTTCACCTGCTCGAGGACCTTGAAGGGACCCAAATAGCAGGGTGCCAACTTAGTGGACTCCACCCGCAGCCTGATGTTTCGGGCGGAGAGCCACACTAGGTCGCCAGGAGCAAATGTCGGAGCGGGACGCCAATGGGCATCGGCAGAAGATCTCATCCTCTCCTTGGAAGCCTGAATGGCATCCTGAGTGGGGTCCCAAATATCCCGTGCTTCCACGACCAAGTCTGCCACCCTGGAGTCGGCGGAAGACACGGGCATGGGCACCGGTACCCGCGGATGCTGACCGTAGTTTAAGAGGAATGGGGTCTGTCCGGTGGAGTTCAGCCACAGCATTATTTAAAGTGAACTCTGCCCACGGTAGCAAAGATGCCCAGTCATCCTGCCTGGCTGAGACAAAATGTCGTAAGTATGTGACCAAGGTCTGGTTGGCCCTCTCTACCAACCCATTCATCTCGGGATGATATGCCGAGGAGAGATTTAACTCAATGCTGAGTAGAAGACACAGCTCTCTCCAGAACAGAGACGCAAATTGGGGACCTCGATCACTGACGATTTTGTCTGATATTCCGAGTAAACGGAAAATATGCCTAATAAATAATGCTGCCAAGGCCCGTGCAGACGGTAACCGTGGTAAGGGCACCAAGTGCACCATTTTGGAGAAGTGGTCGGTTATCACCCAGATGATGGTGCAGCCCTGAGACTTGGGTAAGCCCACCACAAAATCCATCCCGACCATCTCCCAAGGCCTGTCTGCCACCGGTAAAGGGAAAAGTAGCCCAGCTGGCAGTTGTCAAGGGGACTTATTCTTGGCGCAGGAGACGCACGCCTGAACGTATTCCCTGACGTCATGGACCATATGTGGCCACCAGTATGTCCTCGCCAGCAACTCAGATGTCCTTTTTGCCCCAAAATGTCCACCCACCCTGGACGAATGTGCCCAAGAGAGTACCTCTGGTCGCAAATTGGTGGGCACAAAAGTCTTGCCCGGAGGCACAGACTCAAGCGAAACCGGGGCCACAGTTCTTAGGCTCTCTGTGGGGACAATCAGCCGAGGCTCCTCCTCCACCTCCTCAGAGGACACCACGGAGCGAGAGAAAGCATCGGCCCGAATGTTCTTCTCACCGGAGAGGAAATCGAGGGTGAAATGGAACCGGGAGAAGAACAGGTACCATCTGGCCTGACAAGAATTTAGCCGCTGGGCGGTCTGTAAAGAGACCAAATTTTTGTGGTCAGTGAAAACTTGAAAGGGAAAGCGCGCCCCCTCCAGGAGATGTCTCCACTTGGAAAAGGCCAACTTCATGGCTAGCAACTCCCTATCCCCAATGGAATAATTCCTCTCCGCAGGTGTGAAGGTCTTGAAAAGGAGAAACAAGGATGTTTCCGACCTTGAGCATCCTTTTGAAAAAGGACTGCTCCAGCACCAACGGACGAGGCATCAACCTCCAATATAAAAGGCTTATCAACCTCGGGGCGATGTAAGATGGGAGCGCTAGCAAAATGGGACTTAATTGAAGTAAAGGCCTTGGAGACCTGCTCTGACCACAATTTGGGATTTGCTCCCTTCTTGGTGAGGGCTACCAATGGAGCTACCAAAGTCGAGAAATGGGGAATGAACTGGCGATAATAATTAATGAACCCCATAAAGCGCTGCACCGCTTTAAGAGAATGGGGTTCTTGCCAGTCCATTACAGCCTGTAGTTTGGCAGGATCCATAGCCAATCCCTGGGCGGAGATGATATAGCCCAGGAAAGGTAAAGACTCCTGCTCAAACACACATTTCTCCAGCTTGGCATAGAGGGAGTTTGCCCGAAAGAGGTTGAAGACTTTGTTGACATCCCTCTGGTGAGAGTCTATATCTGGTAAAAAGATGAGAATATCATCCAGATAGACTACTACAGAGGTGGAGAGCATATCTCGGAAGATGTCATTGACAAAGTCTTGGAAAACAGCGGGAGCATTACAGAGCCCGAAGGGCATCACCAGGTATTCATAATGCCCATCCCTGGTATTAAAAGCTGTCTTCCACTCGTCCCCTTCACGGATGCGAATTAGGTTATAGGCACCACTTAGATCTAGCTTGGTAAATACCTTTGCTCCACGGAGCCTATCAAAGAGCTCAGAGATTAGGGGCAACGGGTACTTATTCTTGATGGTGATGGCGTTAAGACCCCTGTAGTCAATACATGAATGTCATTCTCCGTTCTTCTTCTGCACGAAGAAGAACCCCGCCCCTGCTGGTGACACTGACTTCGTAATGAACCGTCTTGCCAGATTCTCCTGAATATACTGGGACATGGCCTCCGTCTCAGGAAGCGAAGGTGATAGACTCTTCCCCGAGGAGGTTCTGCTCCAGGCAAGAGACCAATAGGACAGTCGTAGGGGCGATGAGGTGGAAGAGTCTCCGCCGCCTTCTTGGAGAAAACGTCTGCGTATGACCAATAACACTGGAGAAGAGAAGTAAGGTCTACGGGTATCTCTGTGGTGGTGACCTAACGCACTCCCTGACATACCTGCCTCTACATGAATCACCCCAACCCAGTATCCTCCCAGAGGACCACTCAATATGGGGAGAGTGGTGACGGAGCCAAGGTATTCCCAGCAAAACCTCGTCTATTCTCTCGGTCAGGACAAGAAAGGAAATACTCTCCTGATGGGAAGGGGACATAGATAACGTGAGAGGGATAGTCTGGTGGGTGATTTGTGAGGGCAGAGTCGATTCATTCACTACTCGCACAGTCACCGGTTTGGCAAGCATCACCTGAGGTATAGTGTGGCGGAGAGCAAAGGCAGAGGACATGAAATTCCCCTCGGCTCCAGAATTCACACAGAGCTCGGCGGTGAGAGTGGATGGACCTACATTAATTGTCGCCTTGAAGGAAAACTTGGTGGATAATGTCACGGTGTCTAGATAACCTCCTCCCAGGGTCACTAGACGCGACCGTTTTCCCGACTGCTGTGTACATTTGTTGGCATAATGTCCTAACTGCTGACAGGTGTTACAAACCACGGGTACTCGAGCGGCCCGGGACTTAGGTCCTGCCTGAGAAACCTCCATGGCCTCATGGGAGTCGGACGCCTTACTAAAAGATTCTAGAGGTCTGGCGAAGGTGGGAGCCAGCAGGAACCTCTGCCTACACTGGGACCACTCCAACCTCCGCTCGTGAAAACGGAGGTCGATGCAGGTAGATATGGAGATAAGCTTCTCCAGTGTGGCGGGAATCTCCCTGGAAACCAAGGCGTCTTTCACATGGCCCGCCAGTCCTCTCCAAAACACAGGAATGAGGACTTTATCTGGCCAGTCTAACTCCGAGGCCAGAGTCCGAAATTGGACAGCAAAATAGCTGACCAAGGACGAACCCTGTGTACTTGCCAGCAGTTGGAGCGCCGCATCGTGGGTGACCTGAGGTCCTAGAAAGACCTTTTTTAGAGCCTCCAGAAAACGAGGAGCACTCTGCACCACACAGTTATCATGCTCCCACAGCAGGGTGGCCCACTACAATGCTCTGCCCACAGGAGAGACATTACAAAACCCACTTGTGCCCGATCCGTGGGGAAACGTGCAGCCAGAAGCTCGAGTTGTATAGCGCACTGACTAACAAATCCCCGACATTGCTTGCTGTCACCAGCAAACTTGTCTGGAAGTGGGAGGTGGGATAATGTAGGGGCAGAGGTGGCAGTGGACACACTGGCTGCAGCCATGCTAGCAACCTGAACAGCGACTGCGGTAACATCCACAGCTGAGGTTGTACGCTCAAGGGCCACCAACCTACCCTCCAGCTGCTGGATGTTCTGCTGAAGACGCTGGTCGTCCGCCATTTTACTAGCCAGACCCTGGCGCTAGTATTATGTTAGGGCTGGCGGAACGCACAAAATAAATATAACTAATAGGTGTGTTCGCAGCCCGGGGTCCACCGTGCAGGCAGAGCCTGCTGCTAGTAAGATGGCGGTATAAGCGAACTCTGTTACTTCACAGAGTCGCAGACATAGATGCTGTAGCACTATATGGTAATATAAGCGAACTCTGTTACACCACAGAGTCACTGAGGTAGAGATGCAGAAATAGAGACTGTGTCCTGTTAACACCACAGGGATACACAGATAACTGCTGTGCAGATAGCAGTCCATGATCATGCATTCAGCAATGCAAACAAGCAACTCCTCACTGGGGAAGCCGGTATTCTAGGGGCTTATTTCAGCCAAGCCCTAACCACATGCGTGCATGATCACACTGGCGCAAAGCACATAATCCAATTGATACTAGCGCATGGCCGCAGGCCCATGCAACCCTTTTATAGTAGCAACTACCGGACCTTCCTGGCGGACCAATAGGAGCTGCTGCAGTACCTGAGCATATGACCCCTGATCTCCAATGAGAGATCTTACGCTGGGCATGCTCAGAAGGGGAAACGCAGGACTTAGTCCTAAAGACGTCTGCTCGCCGCTGACCAGTACTGGCTACAATAGCAGAACCTGGAGAGGCAGCAGTAATCCTCTGCACAATGTTAGACTGGGCGAGACGCTGGGACCGATGTCTCTGCTGCAAGTATGGAGATGGAAAGTCCGCAGCAGGGATGGTTCGAGATTGCCATTGTGGAGAAGCGGGAACTCGACCCCTAACACTATGAATATTGTATTTTCTTGTACTTTTTCACCACAAAAAAAAAAAAAAATTGAATTTAAAAAAAAAAATTGTAATTAGATCTACAGCCGGTGGCTGCTCCGCTGACTAACAGACACTGAAGCTTTGGAGCAGACCTCTGATTCCCAGGCTATAATATGAGTAAACAGCTCTTCACACTCAACCATCTGTGTTACCCCAAGCCATAGTGTATGTAGTTTCTTTCGGTTAAAAGGGGGGGAGAAAGACCCAACCCACCTGTAATTGACGATGCCAACGTCACGTCAAAAACACAGCAAGGAGACTCCAAAAAGAGTCTCCATTTTTTAAAAAAATTTGGGGCACAGACACCACTTAAGTGGCATCAATTGCCCCAGAGTTGCTTAAAACGGTTGGTGAGGTGATTTTAACAAATCCTCAAGCTTTTACTCTCCCCAGGATGACACAGGGGTAGGAAAGTCCTTGCGGATCCATGATTTGTTCATCTTTATGAACGTGAGTCTGTCTACATAGTCAGTGGACAGCCTCGTGCACTTATCTGTCAGCACTCCACCAGCAGCGCTGAACACACGTTCAGAGAGAACGCTGGCTGCGGGGCGTGACAAGATCTCCAAGGCGTTAGTGGCGAGCTCCGGCCATTTATCCAGATTGGAAGCCCAAAAAGAGCAAGGGTCCAGTGACACAGTCATGGATTCGATGTTCAGTTGGAGATATTCCTGTACCATGGTCTCTAGGCGTTGACTATGTGTCTGACTTCTTGTCTACTGTGGCCTTGCAAAGGATGGGCTAAAAAAGTGGTGAAAGGATTCCGCAAAATTGCTGTTAACACCAGCAGATACTGTGTTTCTGTTACGGTTTGAGTGCTGAAGACTCGACAGTCCCACGGTTGGTAAGGTAGAACTGTGAGATTCACTACGTGCACCACTGGTGTTTTGTGGAAAAGCACATGTAAGATTATGCAATAGTCTCTGCTGATACTCCTGCATGGTGAATCCCTTTCTATGGCAGGAATTATTTAGGCAAATTTACTTTTGTTCCTGGATCTAGGAGTGTGGCTACCCAGTAGTCAGGATTATCTCGAATTCTGACAATTCGAGGGTCATGTTGCAGGTAGTGCAGCAAGAAGGCTCTCATGTGTCTTGCGCATCCAGGAGCACCAAGACCCTGTTGTGTTGGTGGTGAGGTAAGAATCATGCTTCCTTCCTCTGCCCTCTCCCCCCAACCTCGCACAACAGAAATGTGATCAAGGTCTCCCTCATCTGAGGAGTCTTCCATGCTCATCGCCAGTTCGTCCTCCACTTCTTCCTGGGCTCCTGCACCTTCCTCACTAGTTTGTCTGCTACCATGCGCCCTGGTTAATCCCTCTCCCCCACCCTCCCATGCCTGCCACCTTGGTGCTGCCGACTGTCTGGACCTTGCAGATGTTAGCCCTTCCGCATACAACTCCTCCTCTACTTCCTCCACCTCCTCTTGTTCCACCACCTGACTCTGAATTATGTTTAACATGTGCTCCAGCATGTAAATCACTGGAATAGTCATGCTGATAATGGCATCGTCAGCACTAAACATCTTCGTCGCCATTTCAAAACTGTGCAGAATGGTGCATAGGTCCCTGATCTGAGACCACTGCTCCAGCGTGATTTGCCCCACCTCTGGATCTCGTTGGCCCAGGCTATAAGTCAGAACGTATTGCACCAGAGCTTGTCGGTGCTGCCACAGTCACTGCAACATGTGCAGAGTTGAATTCCACCATGTTGGCACATCGCATTTTAGCCGGTGAAGTGGCTGGCCCAACAACTTCTGTAGAGATGTAAGTTGCTGAGCTGCGGGATGCGAATGGCAGAAGTGAGCACACAGCGACCGTGCCCTCTGCAGAAGGCCATGTAGTCCGGGATAGTGGGCTAAAAATTGCTGGACAACCAGGTTCAACACGTGAGCCATACAAGGTACATGTGTGACATTGCCCCGGCGAAGGGCCACACCCAGGTTTGCAGCATTGTCGCACGTGGCCTTCCCTGGTTGCAGGTCCAGTGGAGACAACCATTCATGAAACTGGTTCTCCAGAGCTGACCACAACTCCTCAGCTGTGTGACTCACATTTCCCAGACATTTCAAAGTAAAAACCGCCTGATGACGTTGAGCCCTGCTGCCAGCATAGCAAGGAGGTGTGCAGGATCCCTTTTGCGCAGTTAGAAAGGGGGTGGCATGAAAAGACAGGCTTTGGGTGCAGGTGGAGGACCGAGAGGTTGAGGAGGCAGAAGCAGTGGAGGAACTTCGAGATAAAGAGGATTGACGCACAACTCGTGGGGACGGCAAGACTTGGACAGCAGCCCCTTGTCCTGCTGTCACCATAGTTACCCAGTGCCCAGTCAGTGACATGTAATGCCCCTGTCCATGCCTACTCGTCCAAGTGTCTGTGGTGAAATGCACCCTGTCACACACTGGGTTTCTCAAAGAAGTGGTAATGTTGTGTGCGACATGCTGGTGGAGCACAGGCACACCTTTCTTTGAGAAGTAGTGCCGACTGGGCATCTGGTACTGGGGCACTGCGACGGACATAAGGTCTCGAAAATCCTCTGTGTCCACCAGGCGGAAAGGCAGCATTTCTGTAGCCAAGAGCTTGCAGATGGTGAAATTCAACCTCTTAGCTTTCTCATGCCTAGGAGGAAATGGTCTTTTACTTGTCCACATCTGAGGGACCGAGGGCTGGCTGTTGTGCGTAGACGGGGTTGAGTAGGGTGTCCCCGGACAACTGATAGTCTGTGAGGAAGATGCAGGCGCAAAAGTTAGGTTGCCTTGATCCAAAGGTGGTGCTCTCGATGTCGGAGAGCGCTCAACACCAGCTGGTGTTTCCACTTCCAAATGAATGATGACCTGCCAATCAGACTGGCTGTTGCGGGTAAAGAGGTGGCAGGTCTGCGTCTCAAAACAGGTGTGACTGCTGTCCCCCCAGTCACAGAGGATGAAGAGGACGCGGATGCACAAGATGGGGCAGACGGTGGTTGGCACATGTTAGCACAGTGAGCTTGCCACTGCAACTTATGCTTCATATCCATGTGACGGTTCATTCATGAAGTACTCAAACTATGGATTTTTTGGCCTCTACTTAGCTTTTGGTCACAAATGTTACAGATAACACAAGTTGGGTCATCCTTATCGATCCGAAAAAATGCCCAGGCTATGCAAGGCGTAGAACCCATGCGACCTGAAGAGCCACCACGACTTGTGGTCAGAGGCAGAGTTGTGTTTGAGGATGCAGTTGGTGACGTGGTTCCAGTACTACGTCTCTGTCCAGGAAGACGCAACCTGACCTCGTCGTCACTAGAATCCTCCTCCACCTCCTCTGCTGACCTCATCGACTGGCTGACTGTGGGTTGACAGTAAGTGGGATCTGCAACCTCGTCATCATCACCCTGTGTGTTCTCACACCCGTCGTCCTCAGAGCCAACCTCTTCCTGCCCTGACAAAAAACTCAAGTTGTCGCTCAAATCAGGTATTTGAGTCTCATCATCGTCTTCCTCATTGTCTCCACCAACACTAGTTACAGTTTGGGAACGAGGGTCTACATTATGCTGAGAAACTTCTTCATCTGGTCCTGGATCCGACTCATAAAGATTCTGGGCATCAGTGCAGATCATTTCCTCGTCTGGATTCACAGAAGCTCTGGAGACGACCTCTGATTCCCAGGCTATAGTGTGAGTAAACTGCTCTGCATACTCAACCATCTGTTCTACCCCATACTCAGACGGGCAGCTGGAGACTTGGGAGCTGTGAGGAAGCAAGTGCGATTGGGGTGACACCTCTGAGGAATGGTATTTTGTGATGTTGAAGTTGAGGTGGAGGAGAGCCGACTTAAAGGAGCACTTGATATCTGTTGAAGCACCTGCTGTTTTTGTGCCTCATCTGGAATT
Organism: Oophaga sylvatica; assembly: GCA_033576555.1. Taxonomy (NCBI): domain Eukaryota; kingdom Metazoa; phylum Chordata; class Amphibia; order Anura; family Dendrobatidae; genus Oophaga; species Oophaga sylvatica. The sequence goes on from JARQOD010000004.1 coordinate 431,998,129, forward strand.
TGTAGCGATGGGTGTGGCCGTAAGAAAGGGATCGTATCACATTGTCCACTAAAAGAAGTAGACATCTTAGTTTGGCTGGAAGATGGTCTTTCTTCTGCAGATGTTACTGTTGCTTTAACACCTACCCCACGGAAACAACCTTTTTTTCCCTTCCCAACACGCCTATTCCCCTTTCCACCAGCAGCAGGCCTTTTGCCACTCATTTTGGTGGTTAACTAATTGACAACTCTGGAGTTGTTTGCACAAAAAACGATGGTTGGAAACCGAGCAGAGCTGAGTGGCCAATTTGTGGTACTAGCCCAAAAGGATTGGCTGGGTTAGAAGCAGTAAAACAATTTTATTAGCTACACAGGTGGTGGAGCTTAGTATAGATGACCTAATAGAATGAGTACCACACACTGCTACTATGCCCAAAATTATTGTCCAGGCAAGATGCAGCTAAAAATTATTAGTAATTTGAATGCTGGTGGAGCTTTGTATAGATGGCCTAATAGAATGAGTACCACACACTGCTACTATGCCCAAAATTATTGTCCAGGCAAGATGCAGTTAAAAATTATTAGTAATTTGAATGCTGGTGGAGCTTAGTATAGATGGCCTAATAGAATGAGTACCACACACTGCTACTATGCCCAAAATTATTGTCCAAGCAAGATGCAGCTAAAAATTATTAGTAATTTCAATGCTGGTGGAGCTTAGTATAGATGGCCTAATAGAATGATACCACACACTGCTACTATGCCCAAAATTATTGTCCAGGCAAGATGCAGCTAAAAATTATTAGTAATTTGAACGCTGGTGGAGCTTAGTATAGATGGCCTAATAGAATGAGTACCACACTGTTGTGAATGGACTTGAGATGAGTTCTGAGCAGAGGCTCCCTCTGGTGGTTACAAGCGGTACTGGACTGTCCAGTGAAGATTGTGAGGATTGGGAATCAGGTGTTACTGACTGGTCTTATATAAGGGAGTCACCTTCCCATCAGGGTTGCCGGTGATCAATTGTTCTGGTCTCAATCCTTGATTCCTGTTTCCTTTGTAGCCTGCTGTGTCGTGTCTGCATCTCCTGTTAACAGATAAGACATTTTCTTCTTTTTGTTTTTGTGCTTGATTTTTGCATTTTGTCCTGCACTTCTGTGGGGGCCTTCTGGGTCCCCTCCGGGGGCTTTTGCCCTCTCAGTTTAGTTCAGCCACTGATGTTTTGTACATTTGCTTTTTCCAGTTTTTTCAGTGGCTGCTGTTTTGATTTTGTTACACCAGAGAACTAATTTAGGTGGTAGAGGTCGTGTGATCTCAGGTGTTTTTGAAATTAGTAGAGTTGGTGCTTTTCAGGGTTTTTTGGGATTGCAGTAAGTGCCCTTCCTATCCTTTTCTATTTAGATAGTTTGGGCCCCAACGTTTGCTCATACTGTCAGTATTTCTTCTTGTCTAACCGCCATTACATGTTTGGGGGCTTTCTATGTTCTTTGGGGATCTGCTCCGGGGCAGATAGCTTTCCTCTTTCTATCTTTAGGTATAGTTAGTTTCTCAGGCTGTGACGAGGCGTCTAGGACCAACGTAGGAACGCTCCACGGCTGCCTCTAGTTGTGGTGGTTAGTCAGGGTACTGCAATCTCATAGATTCCAACTGCTCTGGTGTATTTCCTTTTTTACCTGCACTCCTCAGCTACCAAATCATAACACCACACACTGCTACTAGGCCCAAAACTATTGTCCAGGCAAGATGCAGCTAAAATTTATCAGTAATTTGAACGCTGGTGGAGCTTAGTATAGATGGCCTAATAGAATGAGTACGACACACTGCTACTATGCCCAAAATTATTGTCCAGGCAAGATGCAGCTAAAAATTCGAAGTAATTTGAACGCTGGTGAAACTTAGTATAGATGGCCAAATAGAATGAGTACCACACACTGCTAATATGCCCAAAAGGTTTTGGCTAGGTGCAGTAAAAAATTTGTTATTACATACACAGGTGGTGTAGCTTGCAACACAGATAGGCTACTCCACTGACTAACACACACTGCAAGAGGCCCAAAAGGATTTGCTTAGCTAGATTTAGCCAAATGCTGTGAAAAACACTTGCACAGCACTAAAACAGACCTGCCTGGCAAAAAGTGATAGGAACTGATGTAACCTAGCCCTCAAAAGGGCTGGAATTACAAATAGTCACTACTCCCAAGTTGACCTATCTGTCTATTTAAAAGCACAGAATTGCCTGCTAAAAGTGCTAGGAACTGCTGTAACCTAGCCCTCAAAAGGGCTGCAATTACAAACTAGTCCCTACTCCCTAAACCTTTCTGTCTATTTCACAGAAAATTCCTTTGCAATTCGCAGTTGCACAATATAGCGCTAACAGCAGCAGCAGTGCCGTCTAACACTCAGCTGCAGCAGTGAGAAAATGGTGGCAACGGGAAAATGGCTGGGTCTTATAGGGCAAGGACATGTGACATACACAGCCAATGACACATGCCCTTGCTTGTGTGAAAAAAAAGCACTTCGCTCCGTGTGAGCGCTGCTGATAGGCTGACAGACTGCACCTCCCACTGGAAATGCGGGAAAGAGAAAAAAAAAAGGAGATCATTATTTCTGCAGAGATCCATCCCATGCCCCTCCCCCCGCCCCGCTGTACATTCAAACTGTGTGTTAACAGTGATTCTCAGCATTACTGTGAAAAAATCCAGTTATGATTTTGGTGCACGAACAGTTATCGAACATAACTTCGAACAGCCGGATTTTTTCAAAATCGTTCGGGTTCGTCAAACGGCTCGAACACCGCCCAAAACAGCTCGAATTTGAGATTAGTGAACAGTTCGATTCGAACACCGCTCATCTCTATTTATGTTCACATATGAAATTTCCTGGAAATGTCTTGTATCCAATTAAAGCAGCGCTGTATTTTTTAATTTTTATCATATTATTTACAAGCACCTCCTATAATACCATTTGCCAACCCTCTTCATACTTAATATTCATAGGAGAACTTGATTTTTACTATTTACTAGCAAACAATAGCATTGCAGTATATAGTGTAAGCGATCTGATAATAGCAGGTTGTAGTCTCTCATGAGAATTAAAAAATCAAGTGAAATAGAAAAATTAAAAATTGTAATGTTAAATATATAAAAGTTTAACTCAACCTCCTTTAAAAATTTAAGAAATTGGATAATGTGGATAAAAGGTTCATATATTTGTTATTGTAGTGTCCCATCTTTAAAAATGTCCTAAAACAAAATCAACTTTTTTATCACCATTTCATTCCACTTGGAATTTTATTCTATTTTCTTTACAGTAAATTATTTGGGAAATTCAATGGTGTGAATTAGAACATTACGTATGAAAGATGACATGTGAGTCGTTGTCTTGATCTCATTGCAGTATTACTATAGTCTTGATGCCAAAAAAATAATGTAACCCTTGCACATATGACCTCATGTTTTCCTCTTACTCATAGCGCAGTAGGTGATATGAACTAAAATATAGGTTCATTTAAATAGGTGTCACAAATTATAACATGGGGCTGTGGGTTATTTGCAGTCCCGTGATTTTTTTTGTTAATAAATTAATATATTTATTGAAGTTGTAAACTTGATAAATAAAACAGCAGTGTCAGTTATGATGACATCACAAAGCGCATGACATCAGAGTACTTGATATCATAGACCTCACATGACATCACAATTACAATAGAATGAGCAAAGTTCTATTCCTGAGCCATCTTGTCTCACAGCTTGAAGAGGACGAGTCCAAGTAGGTAGTTCTTCACTGACCGCTGAGGATTGGGTCAAATCGGACAGGGAGGAGGACTCGCTGCAGCGTACTCTGTACAGACGGTGTCCTTATCATCACCATGATTTCTCCAGATGATTAGTAGCTGCATTTTTTCTTCTTCCTGACCTTCCCCAGGCTGTTCTGAGATTGGTGGAGTAACTGTCTTAGGACCTTTAAGTATCAAGTGAGAAGACTTTTTGGGGTCCAGCATAGAAGGTAAGTGGGCGTGCATGTGTCTGTGTGTATGTGTGCGTGTGTGCCTGTGTGTGTGGCTGTGTGTGCACAAATGTACACGTCCCCTGATATGCAGCATTAAGGAGCTGTGTGTTTCACCCCAGCACTGAAGGGGTGTCTGTTTGTCCCACAGCACTTAAAGGTTGTGTGTCTGTGACCCCAGCAATAAAGGGGTGGCTGTGTGACAGTTTGTGTGTCCCTACACTAATTGGGTGTGTATTTGTGTCTCCAACACTGAAAAATTCAAGTGGTGTGTGCACTTGTGTTTATGTGTGTGTGTGTAAGTGTGTGTGTTGAGGCGAGTATATATGCATATGTTTTATGTGTGTGTTGATGTGTACATGTCCCCTGAAATGCAGCAGTAAAGGGCTGTGTGTGTGGCCCCTACACTGAAGGGGTGTGTTGTGAACCCAGAATTAAAGGGGTGGCTGTGTGATGGTTTGTGAGTCCCTGCAAAAATGGGGTGTGTGTTTGTGTGCCCAGCACTGCAGCACTGAAGGGATGTGTGCACTTGTGTTTATGTGTGTGTGTTGAGGCAAGTATATATGTATATGTTTGTATGTGTGTGTTGAGGTGTACATGTCCCCTGAAATGCAGCAGTAAAGGTCTATGTGTTTGGCCCCTACACTGAAGGGGTGTGTGTTTTTGCGTGACCCCAGCACTAAAGGGATGTGTGTATGACCCCATAAATAAAGGGGTGTCTGTCTGACGGTTTGTGTTTCCCTGCACTAATGGGGTGTGTGTTTGTGTGACCAGCACTGCAGCACTGAAGGGGTGTGTGCACTTGTGTTTATGTGTTGAGGTGTGTGTTTATGTATGTATGTATGTATGTATGTATGTGACTCGCACCACAATTGTGGTTACCAGGGCTATGGGGTACTCGGAGCCGAGCCCATAGATTTCTATGGGAGATGTCACTGGCAGCGGGACTCGGTCCGTGGCCCTGGCAGTCAAGCGATGGGGGATATTTACAGGGGATTGTAAGGATAGGTAGTTCGTGACGCCACCTGTGGTATCTGGTCAATTGGACCAGCGCTGCTATAAGAATCTTCACAGGGGATGTTATGGGGAAGCTGGGTGGTAAGTCTCCCACAGGTGAGACTGGTCCCTGGAAGTCTATGGTGATGATGCAGGGTGTAATTAAGAATTCAGTCACACACAATGCAGCTTCTTTTCATACCTTTACTGGTAGATGGTTCAACAGGTCCCGGGGAGCTGGTCGGGGTGGAGAATGCACATTTGGGTAACCGCTGAGCAGGTTAGAGGCCTCCTTTACTTCATATATATCGGAGTCCAAACTTGCATGAAGCGAAGTTAACTCTACAATCTCCAGCTTTCTCAATAGCTGACAAGCCCGGCTGACTTTGTGGTGGAGCCTTCTATGTCTCTGAATCTCAGATGTTGAGAGAACTAAGTCTATATTTGCTGATCAGGCTAGACTCCTGTTTTCCCTGACTCCGGTTACGTATCAGCGCTTTGGGCTGCTCTCTGCGACCTGTAGTCCAGATAGCCTCCGGGTATCTTGTTACTATGCTTGAAGCTCTAGCAACGCGTCGGACCCCGGTGTCCGGTGATTTAGTGCAGGTAACCAATACCTGAAGCACTTCTCTCTGTCTTCTCCACTGCGCCCTTCGCCCTGCTTTTGCTCTTTGCATAAGCACTTGTAGCTTTCGATGGAAATGTCAGCTTTCTCCAGAGCTCGCTGAGCAGCTCTCAGTATCCTCCTTGTTTCAGCTTCTGTTGAGGTACTGATTAAGGGTAGCTCTGACTAGGCTAGGATGATTCACTTCACCCGTACTAGCCTCCACTTCCTTGTCAGGTGAGCTACGCTAGCTCTGCGAGGATTCAGTCCTCTCTCTTAGTCCAGACTGAACTGGCACTGAACTGCACTGTCGAAGAAAGGAAACTCAATTGATCTGAGCTCTTCTCAGACAGGAAACTATCTGACTCTGCTACGTGTCACTACCTCCTATACCCCTGGTGGGTGTGTCTGAAAGTGTGAGTGACGTGAATGATAACAAGCTTTGCGATTACCTTCCTGTGCATTCTCCTGGATTTTATGTGTGCCTTACATAGCTGGGCCACACATCCCCCCTTGGTTTAACACAGCACTCCTGGGCTGTAAAAGAAAAAGAAAACATTTTTGTTTTGCATTAACAACAACATTTTAACTCTTCCCATCCGGGAGGTAAGACTTCTTGAACGTTACAATTTGTACATTAGAAAATTACAAAAGTATCAAAAGTATCAAAAATTTCTCATAATACAAGACAATATTCTTGTGGAGGACCCGCACCAAAAACCTCCCACGTAGGTCCTGGGTGGGCTGCAGGACTTCTGACTGCAGACCTCACTCTAGGCCACACCATACGGGTTTTTCTTCAGAGGTAGTTATGCAGTTAGGTTTCATGTAAAACCAAGATAATGCGCCGAAGCGCAAACTATTTACAAAGCAAGTTCTTGGGCTGGCACAGTCCACAGCCACGCAGTCCATAGCATGGAAAAGACACATTTCAAGACATATAAATAGAAATCACATTAATAACTTTTTCAAACTTTATACAATTCTTCAGATGCAATAAACCCTGTCTGGGTCTTGCTAACTAATTTACTAGGACTACTCCTGATAGCGAATAGGTAGTTTTCCTTTAGTGATAGTTCTGATCTACGTAGAGTGGTGTCAGGTGTAGTATTCTCTAGCCTATCTGTTCTGTGTAACGGCAAACTATAGATACGATTCCACCTCTCTAGGGACCTGGCAAGCATGCTAGCGACTGGACGAGGCGGTACTGCTTCACCAGGGGACTCCACTTCTTGGGGTGCTGCCTCTTGTGGTTCCGCTGCTTGGGATCCCAATGGTTGAGGGTCTGCCGGAACAGGTCCTTCTGGAACTGGCTCCACTGGCACAATTGGTATGACTGGATGTAGAGACTCCTCTTGCGGTTGATAAAACTGTAGCACAGGAATGATCACAGCATCCCCCACTCTGGGCCAATCCGCAGGTAAATCTCCCAAATCCGTGTGTATGACCGCTTCATTATTTTCTTCCTGATTGACAACAGGGTTTTCTTCACGGAGCTTTAATGGGCAAGGACACAACTTTAAATGATCTCTAGACACCGTTGCCGTCGTTTTTCCTCCATCCTTACTAATGGCACAGACCTTTCTGTTATCAAAATTGGAATTTTGCACGACATATGGCTCCTGTTCCCACTGATCATCCAACTTGTGCATTCTTCTTTTCCTTTTGAGCACCATTTCTCCAGGCATAAAAGGCTTAGCGGGAGCATTTTTGTTATAGTTCTTCTCTTGCTTTTCTCTTACTTTGTTGAGACTGTCTTCTACGCAGGCTTGTACTCTCTTGTACTGTTCTTGTCGAGTTGTGTCCCAATCCTCAGCATTGTCATCAGCCTCTGGTTCTACCACTCCCAGTTCCAAATCCATTGGCAGTCTTCCTGGCCTTGCTCTCATAAGGTAGGCTGGAGTGCAGTTGGTGGAACTTACTGGTATGTGGTTGTACAAGTCAACCAGGTCAGGTAACAAGTCTGGCCACCGATTTCTTTCTTCCAGGGGTACAGTTTTCAGTAAATCCATGACAATGTGATTCATCTTTTCACAAAGGCCGTTGGTCTGAGGGTGGTATGGCGTCGTTCTGATCTTTTTACATCCATACAATTGACAGAATTCCTGAAACAGTTCAGCTTCAAAGGCTGGAACTCGATCAGTCAGTACCTGCTCTGGATATCCGTGTGGTCTGCAGAAACTTGCTTGGAAGACCTTGGCTGCTGTCTCTGCTGTCAGATCTTTGACAGGGGCGACCACCAGGAATTTGGAATAGTGATCCACCATGGTCAGGGCATATGAGTATCCTGACCTGCTTGGGGACAACTTAACGTGATCCAATGCTACGATCTCCAGGGGACGAGTCGTCCGGATAGGCTGCAAGGGTGCTCTCTGACTATGATAGTCTTTTCGTCTGAGACCACAGGGTCCACAGTTCCGGCACCACTTCTCGATGGAGCTGCGCATCCCTACCCAGTAGAACCGACACCTCAACAGGGTCTCCAGCTTTTTCCAGCCAAAGTGTCCTGCTTGATCGTGGTAGGCTTCCAACACCATTTGGATGTCTGCTCTGGGCACCACTTCTGCCAAACCATTTCATGGGTCCTTGGGTCGACGTATCTCCTGCACAACTTCTCTCGGTATATGAACAACCGGCTTCTTTCATTCCACAGGAGCTTTGCTGGTATGGGTGTGTCTTTCTCCAAGGAGGAACCTTCTTGTCTTATCAACTCCTTGATACGGCTGACCACTGGATCGCTGTCTTGAGTCTCCTTCCAGCTGTGATGGGGTAAAGGGTTCAACATCTCACCACACCGCTTTCTGTAGACTCGTTGCTCTTGGACCATCCCATTTCGGTGGAACGCAGGTAGCTCGATTTCTTCCAAATCATCTGATTCTTCCTCCGTGTCGGACTCATGCGGCATCCTGGACAAGGCGTCCGCGTTAGCATTTTTACGGCCCGCTCTGTACTTGATGGTAAACTGATAGTTTGACAGCCGAGCCATCCAACGTTGCTCCATGGCTCCCAGCTTGGCTGTTTCCAGATGCGTCAAGGGGTTGTTATCTGTAAACGCAGTGAACTTGTTGGAGGCAAGGTAATGTTTGAATCTTTCGTTAATGGCCCAGACCAGCGCCAAGAACTCCAGTTTGAAGCTGCTGTAGTTTTCTGGGTTTCTCTCAGTTGGCCTGAGCTTTCTGCTTGCATACGCAATGACTTTTTCTTGGCCGTTCTGCTTCTGACTGAGGACCGCTCCTAATCCTTCGTTACTGGCATCTGTGTATAGCAGGAACGGTTGGCTGTAATCTGGGTAGGCCAAGATTTCATCGCCTGTCAGAATCTCTTTCATCTCTTTGAATGCCTCAGCTTGTTCTTTTCCCCAATTGAATGGAAGGTTTCTGCTCTTAAGAGGTTGTCCTACCAGGAGGTCCTGCAAAGGCGCCGCTTTCTTAGTGTAATCTTTTACAAACCTCCTGTAGTAACCTGTTAGTCCCAGGAACTGACGCACCTCCTTTAGGTTCTTCGGCTCTGGCCATTTCTGAATAGCTGTGACCTTCTCGGGGTCCGGCGCTACTCCTTCGGAACTGACAATGTGTCCCAAGTACTGTACCTTCCGTTTGAGCAGGTGGCATTTAGAGGGCTTTAGTTTCATCCCAAACTTGGACAATGACTCGAATACCTCCGCCAGGTGCTTCAGATGATCTTCATATGTCTTAGAGTACACAATTACGTCGTCCAGGTACAGCAGCACAGTTTCGAAGTTGAGATGTCCCAGACAGCTCTCCATCACCCTCTGGAATGTTCCTGGGGCACTGCTGAGGCCAAACGGCATTCTGTCAAACTCGCAGAGTCCCATTGGGGTGGTGAAAGCAGTTTTCTCCCGATCCTCCTCAGCCACAGCTACTTGCCAGTACCCACTAGTAAGGTCGAGGGTAGAAAAGTAGTTAGCCGTTTTCAGAGCAGCTAAGGATTCCTCTATGCGTGGTAATGGGTATGCATCTTTATGTGTTATACGATTTACTTGCCTATAATCTACACACATTCGCATGCTACCATCCTTTTTCTTCACTAGAACTAGAGGTGCTGCCCAGGGGCTACAACTATCCCTTATCACCCGGCTTGCTTCATGTCACGCAGCATTTCCTTAGCTTTCTGATAGTGGGCTGGAGGTATAGGCCTGTACCGCTCTTTGATGGGAGGATGACTGCCTGTAGGGATATGATGCTGTACTCCCTTAATTGTCCCAAAGTCAAGTGGGTGCTTGCTAAATACTTGTGCGTACTCTTGTACCACCCGTAGTACCCCCTGTTTCTGGTGGACGGAAGTGGTGTCTGTCCCTATATGAAGCTGCTGACACCAGTCCGCTACCGGGGTTGCCGGATCATTATCCTCCGCTGGTTGGCGGGAGGCTAAGGACTCGGTTGTGAGGATAGAATTGTTATCTACGGCATGTAATTTAGCAACTGTGGCATAACGTGGCAAATTTACTTCATCGTCCCCCCAGTTGAGAAGTCGTACAGGTACTCTCCCATTTATTACTTCCACTACCCCTCTAGCAATCATGAGTGTAGGTCTATGTTCTGAGCGATGGGGTTCTACTACTGCTTGGTAGTTCTGTCCTCTCAGACCTATGGCTGCTCTACACCATATTAACATTTCACTCATTGGGGGTATTACAATGGGGTTCGAGTCTGTGACCCGTACATTACCGATTTCGCCATCTGTAAGCTTCGCTTGCTGCTGGCACATCAGGGCCCGGATCTCCCTCTGGATCACTCCCTTCTGCTTTGGCTTGGCAACTTCAGCGAGCTGTTGGAGCAAAAACACAACTTCTCCCAGACAGTTACTGATAATGTTAGTACCTAATATCACATTTAGGCCATTTTCCTCGTTCACAGTCTTTACCACTAAGAGTCCCTGATCCTTCAGCTCCACCCTGCCCACTTTTACGTTCACGTTTTTGGCTCCAATCACTTCAACAGGGAGACCATTGGTGGCGTACACTGTCAAGTCAGGGCTCGGGGGCTGGAGACTGTCCATGGACCAAAATTTATTGTGAAGGACATCAGGTATGATGGTCACCTGAGATCCAGTGTCCAGCAGTGCAGGGATGCAATCCCGTCCAGAATTATGGACAGGTAGGGCCGTCCACCCACGAACCTGCGGTTCCAATCTAAGGGGCCTGATGAGTCTACTCCTGGGTGTTGGCCCTCTGACCCAGGATTGGCTCGTTTAAAGGACATTGCTGAGCCATATGACCTTTTTGGTTGCAGCGGTAGCAGATGATCTCCCGGCGAGGATGGTGTTGCTCAGGAGTCGCTCCTGGGGGTGGCGTGGTCCTCCTCCGATGAGGCGACGTCCTCCATTTCCTCCAGTTCATCCAAGGAACATCCTCCGGACAGTCGGCTAGTAGGATCTTTCCTCCTTCCTCTTTCCGCAGTTGCAGGGCATCCATTACAGTGGCTAAGTTCTTAGTCAGCTGGCGCACTTCTGAGCGCAGACATTCCAACTCACTAGGGGGCGCCATCTGCGTTTTAGCTTCTGCCACCTGCGGGGAAAAGGTTGGTACTGCCGGCTTAAGAGTGGCTTCACCCGGGTGATACTGATTTGCCACCTCAGGCTTTTCCAGGGGTCGCAGTCCTTTTATTGCCATGTCCTTTAGGGCATCAAAGGTGGCATCTGGATGATCCAAGGACCACCAGTTTACAGTCCTGCCTTCCGCTGGAGACCTCAGTCCCCGCACGAATTGCTCTTTCAACATTTGGCTCTCATCAATGGGACTTGTGGGGTTAGCCTGTTTAAGAGCTCGCAGGGCTCCCTGTAGTCGGCAGGCGTAGTCCCTAATACTGTCACCCGGTCTCTGGAAGCACTGATAAAATGCCATCCGGAGATCCGTTTCTGTGCGGTCCTCAAAGATGGCCTGTAGCTTTAAGAGAATCGCAGGTACTGACTCCTGGTCTGTAGTGGGCCAAGTCTCTACTTCTCTCTCAGCCGCACCAGCTAACTGTCCTATTACCACAGCAGCTTTTTGCTTCTCAGTCATGGAGTACATATCCAAAATACTACATATTTTCCTTTTAAACCCTGGCAGGGTATCGGGCTCGCCGCTGTACTGGGGAAGCCACTTCGCTCCTGGCATGTATGGGAGCGTTAGGGGCATAAGCGGGACCACCGGACCAGGTGAGGGGCCTGCACCTCCATCCCGCGCTACAACGCCAAGCGGTGGGCTATTGGGGCCACCGGTGGGACCGCTCCGTCTGCCGGTTGTTGCGACATGTTGATGCCCCCTTGGTTAATCTGAGCCTACCTCTTTCACAGGCTGCAGCGTCGCAGGCACAGCGGTGGAGACAGGACCTTTGTCGCTGGCGCTCTGATGTCAGAGCGTTCACTTCCTGTTTCACAGGACCTGCCGCCGCGTCAGAGTTGGGGGCGGGGCCAGGGAACCAGCGCGCTCTTTCAGGTACGCCCCCCTTCTTCACCAGCGCCTGAGGGCGCGAATATTACGGTAAAGATGGCGGTATTTTGGCGCCAAATGCAGCAAACAGTCTTTTTCACCAAACAGTTCAATAGACACACAGGACTCACAATTGCAAGCTTTCGTATCCTGTTCGTCACGCCAAATTTTAGTTGACTCGCACCACAATTGTGGTTACCAGGGCTATGGGGTACTCGGAGCCGAGCCCATAGATTTCTATGGGAGATGTCACTGGCAGCGGGACTCGGTCCGTGGCCCTGGCAGTCAAGCGATGGGGGATATTTACAGGGGATTGTAAGGATAGGTAGTTCGTGACGCCACCTGTGGTATCTGGTCAATTGGACCAGCGCTGCTATAAGAATCTTCACAGGGGATGTTATGGGGAAGCTGGGTGGTAAGTCTCCCACAGGTGAGACTGGTCCCTGGAAGTCTATGGTGATGATGCAGGGTGTAATTAAGAATTCAGTCACACACAATGCAGCTTCTTTTCATACCTTTACTGGTAGATGGTTCAACAGGTCCCGGGGAGCTGGTCGGGGTGGAGAATGCACATTTGGGTAACCGCTGAGCAGGTTAGAGGCCTCCTTTACTTCATATATATCGGAGTCCAAACTTGCATGAAGCGAAGTTAACTCTACAATCTCCAGCTTTCTCAATAGCTGACAAGCCCGGCTGACTTTGTGGTGGAGCCTTCTATGTCTCTGAATCTCAGATGTTGAGAGAACTAAGTCTATATTTGCTGATCAGGCTAGACTCCTGTTTTCCCTGACTCCGGTTACGTATCAGCGCTTTGGGCTGCTCTCTGCGACCTGTAGTCCAGATAGCCTCCGGGTATCTTGTTACTATGCTTGAAGCTCTAGCAACGCGTCGGACCCCGGTGTCCGGTGATTTAGTGCAGGTAACCAATACCTGAAGCACTTCTCTCTGTCTTCTCCACTGCGCCCTTCGCCCTGCTTTTGCTCTTTGCATAAGCACTTGTAGCTTTCGATGGAAATGTCAGCTTTCTCCAGAGCTCGCTGAGCAGCTCTCAGTATCCTCCTTGTTTCAGCTTCTGTTGAGGTACTGATTAAGGGTAGCTCTGACTAGGCTAGGATGATTCACTTCACCCGTACTAGCCTCCACTTCCTTGTCAGGTGAGCTACGCTAGCTCTGCGAGGATTCAGTCCTCTCTCTTAGTCCAGACTGAACTGGCACAGAACTGCACTGTCCGAAGACAGGAAACTCAATTGATCTGAGCTCTTCTCAGACAGGAAACTATCTGACTCTGCTACGTGTCACTACCTCCTATACCCCTGGTGGGTGTGTCTGAAAGTGTGAGTGACGTGAATGATAACAAGCTTTGCGATTACCTTCCTGTGCATTCTCCTGGATTTTATGTGTGCCTTACATAGCTGGGCCACACATCTGTTGTGTGTATGTATATTGTGTGTGTGTATGTATGTTGTGTGTGTATCTATGTTTGTTGTGTGTGTATGCATGTTGTGTGTGTATGTATGTATATGTATGTTCTCTGTATGTAGAGTTGTGTTAGAAGTTTACATACCCCGGCAGAATTTTTGCTTTCTTGGCCTTTTTTTAGAGAATATGAATGATAACACCAAAACTTTTTCTTCACTCATGGTTAGTGGTTGGGAGAAGACATTTATTGTCAAACTACTGTGTTTTCTCTTTTTAAATCATAATGACAGCCCAAAACATCCAAATGACCCTGATCAAAAGTTTACATACCCCATTTCTTAATATCGTGTATTGCCCCCTCTAGCATCAATGACAGTTTGACGTCTTTTGTGGTAGTTGTGGATGAGGTTCTTAATTTTCTCAGATGGTAAAGCTGCCCACTCTTGGCAAAAATCCTACAGTTCCTGTAAATTCCTGGGCTGTCTAGCATAAACTGTGTGCTTGAGATCTCCCCAGAGTGGCTCAATGATATTGAGGTCAGGAGACAGAGATGGCCACTCCAGAACCTTCACTTTGTTCTGCTGTAGCCAATGACAGGTCGACTTGGCCTTGTGTTTTGGATTGTCATGTTGGAACGTCCAAGTACGTCCCATGCGCAGCAGTTTTTGCTGATAACATGCTGCATTCATCTTTCCTTCAACTTTGGCCAAGTTTCCTGAACCTTTGTAGCACAGACATCCCCAAAACATCAGCAATCTACCTCCGTGCTTTACAGTAGGAATGGTGTTCTGTTGTGAATGGGTTTGAGATGAGTTCTGAGCAGAGGCTCCCTCTGGTGGTTACAAGCGGTACTAGTGAGGATTGTGAGGACTGGGAATCAGGTGTTACTGATTGGTCTTATATAAGGGAGTCATTTTCCCATCAGGGTTGCCGGTGATCAATTGTTCTGGTCTGAATCCTTCTTTCCAGTTTCCCTTGTAGCCTGCTGTGTCGTGTCTGCATCTCCTGCTATCAGATAAGACAATTTCTTATTTTGTGTTTTTGCTATATTTTTGCATTTTGTCCTGCACTTCTGTGGGGACCTTCAGGGTCCCCTCCGGGGGCTTTTGCCCTCTCAGTTTAGTCCAGCCACTGTGTTTTGTACTTTTGCTTTTTCCAGTTTTTTTTTCAGTGGCTGCTGTTTTGTTTTTGTTACACCAGAGAACTAATTTAGGTGGTAGAGGTCGTGTGATCTCAGGTGATTTTGAAATTAGTAGAGTTGGTGTTTTTCAGGGTTTTCTGAGGTTGCAGTAAGTACCCTTCCTGTCCTTTTCTATTTAGATAGTTTGGGCCCCAGCGTTTGCTCATACTATTTTCTTTCTGTGTCAGTATTTCCTCTTGTCTAACCGCCATTACATGTTTGGGGGCTTTCTATTATCTTTGGGGTTCTGCTCCGGGGCAGATAGCTTTCCTATTTCTATCTTTAGGTGTAGTTAGTTTCTCAGGCTGTGACGAGGCGTCTAGGACCAACGTAGGAACGCTCCACGGCTGCCTCTAGTTGCGGTGGTTAGTCAGGGTACTGCAATCTCATAGATTCCAACTGCTCTGGTGTATTTCCTTTTTTACCTGCACTCCTCAGCTACCGTAACATAACAGTATCACCGGCCTTAAAAATTGTATGGTACTCACAGAAGGGAAAAAAATATTTTGAAGGAAGAAAAGTTGTCAGAGATATTTTTCTGTTTGTTGCATTTTTTTTTTTTTTTTCCCTCTGTATCTCTGGGTGCTGGGGAGGATCTTTTCTCCCAATGGAGTTTGCACAGTTGTCTGGCCGTGTGGATCAGCTTGCCACTGAGGTTCGGAGTATTGCTATCTATCTTGCTAGGTTGCCTGTTGTGGAACCTAGGATCCCCATGCCAGATTTGTTTTTAGGGGATCGAGCTAAGTTTCAGAATTTCAAAAATAATTGTAAATTGTTTTTTGCCTTAAAATCTAAGTCCTCAGGAAACGCAGCGCAGCAGGTTCAAATTATCATCTCTCTCCTGCGCGGCGATCCTCAGGATTGGGCTTTTTCCCTGATACCTGGGGATCCTGTTTTGAGTGATGTTAATGCGTTTTTTCAGGCTTTGGGGTTATTGTACGATGAGCCTAATGTCACTGATCAAGCTGAAAAAGCCTTGTTGGCATTAAATCAGGGGCTTGATGACGCTGAGTTATACTGTCAGAGATTCCGTAGGTGGGCAGTCCTGACCAAGTGGAATGACGACGCTTTGGCGGCCCTTTTCCGGAAGGGTCTGTCGGATAATGTAAAGGATGTTATGGTGGGATTCCCTGTCCCCTCTGGTCTCAATGATTCTATGTCATTAGCGATTCAAATTGACAGACGTTTGCGTGAGCGGAGAAGTATGCGTGGAGTGGTGTTGCCTTGTGAGCCAGCTGCTGAGCCCATGCAGTGTGATGGAGTGGTGTCTGGGGCACAGCGTCATGAGTTTCGAGGTGCAATGGGTTATGTTTCTACTGTGGTGATGCCTCTCATGCTATTTCAGTCTGCCCTAAGCGGGGAAGACATTTTGCACGCTCAGTTGTCTTGGGTAGTGTTCAGACTAAGTTTTTATTAACTGTCACTCTGATATGCTCTCTGTCCTCATTTTCTGCTCAGGCTTTCGTTGATTCTGGAGCAGCTATTAACCTGATGGATTATGATTTTGCTAAACGTTGTGGGTTTCCCTTGATACCCCTACAGAAGTCTATTCCTTTACTGGGGATCGATTCTACCCCTTTGGCTGAGAATAAACCCCAGTTTTCTACTCAGGTGATAATGAGGGTTGAACCTGATCACCAGGAGTGCTGCAAATTTTTGGTTCTATATAATCTGCATGACATTATAGTGCTGGGTTTCCCTTGGTTACAGTCTCATAATCCTATTCTGGATTGGAAATCTGTGTCTGTAACCAGTTGGGGCTGTCAATGTGTTAATACCAACACTCCTGTTTTTTCTGCCTCCCCCCAGGCTGAGGATGTTCCTGACTTTTTGTTTGATTTTTCTGATGTGTTTAGCGAAAGTAAATCTGCATCCTTACCTCCCCATAGGAGCTATGACTGCGCTATTGAATTAGTGCCAGGTAGTAAATTCCCTAAAGGTCGCCTTTTTAACTTGTCTGTACCTGAACATGACGCTATGCGGTCTTATATCAAGGAATCATTGGAGAAGGGTCATATCAGACCATCCTCTTCACCCTTAGGTGCCGGTTTTTTCTTTGTGGCCAAAAAAGATGGTTCATTAAGGCCGTGTATTGATTATCGTCTCTTGAACAATATTACTGTGAAATATCAATACCCGTTACCCTTGATTTCTGACCTGTTTTCCAGGGTGAAAAACGCTACTTGGTTTACCAAGCTTGACCTCAGGGGGGCGTATAACCTTATTCGCATTAAGCACGGGGATGAATGGAAGACGGCATTTAACACCCCTGAAGGGCATTTTGAGTACCTTGTGATGCCCTTTGGGCTCACTAATGCTCCTTCCGTCTTCCAGTCCTTCATGAATGACATTTTCAGGGATTTTGTGGACAAGTTTCTGATTGTTTATTTGGATGATATCTTGATTTTTTCTAATGACTGGGACTCTCATGTGAAACATGTTCGAACTGTATTCCAGATTTTGAGAGAGAATGCTCTGTATGTGAAGGGATCAAAGTGTCTTTTTGGCGTACAGAAGATCTCATTTCTGGGATTCATTTTGTCCCCATCTGTTATTGAAATGGACCCGGTCAAGGTTCAGGCCATCTGTGATTGGGTCCAACCTATTCATTAAAGGCTCTTCAGAGATTTTTGGGTTTTGCCAATTTTTATCGTAAATTTATTGGTAATTTCTCGGTTATTGTTAAACCATTAACTGATTTGACCAGAAAGGGTTCTGATGTAGTGAATTGGCCTCCTGAGGCAGTCTCTGCGTTTCAGGAACTTAAGCAGAGATTCACTTCTGCTCCTGTTCTACGGCAGCCTGATGTTTCTCTGCCATTTCAGGTGGAGGTTGATGCCTCTGAAATTGGGGCAGGTGCCGTTTTGTCCCAAAAGGATCCAGAGACCTCTAAAAGTAACCCTTGTGCCTTTTTCTCTCGAAAATTTTCTCCTACTGAACGTAATTATGACGTGGGTAATCGGGAGTTATTGGCCATGAAGTGGGCTTTTGAAGAGTGGAGACATTGGCTGGAGGGAGCCAAACATCAGGTGGTGGTCCTTACGGACCATAAGAATCTGGTCTATCTGGAATCTGCCAAGCGACTCAATCCTAGACAGGCCAGGTGGGCCTTGTTTTTCACACGTTTTAATTTTGTGGTTTCCTTTCTTCCTGGCACTAAGAATGTTAAGGCGGATGCCCTCTCGAGGAGTTTCCTTGCGGACTCTCCTGAGCTATCTGATCCCTCTGTTATTTTGAAGGAGGGTGTAGTTCTTTCCGCCATCTCGCCCAATTTGAGACTTGCTCTGGAGGGGTGTCAGGAGGATAGGCCCGAGCGCTGCCCTGTTGGAAAATTGTTTGTCCCGGACCAATGGAAAAAGAGTGTGATGTCTGAGATTCATTGTTCCGCATTGGCTGGGCATCCCGGAATTTTTGGTACCAGAGACTTGGTTAGTCGGTCCTTTTGGTGGCCTACCTTGTCTCGCGATGTCAGGGAATTTGTGCAGTCCTGCGGGACTTGCTCTCGCTCCAAGCCTTGCTCTCGCTCTAGTGGTTTGTTGATGCCATTGCCTGTGCCCAAGAGACCATGGACCCATATCTCTATGGATTTCATTTCCGATCTTCCTGTTTCTCAGAGAATGACCACCATCTGGGTAATTTGTGAT
>JARQOD010000004.1:432016487-432207411 GCA_033576555.1 Oophaga sylvatica
TAATAAACACATGTCAAAATCCACAATAGACTACATCAAAAGGCGTAAGCTGAAGATTTTGCAATGGCCCTCACAGTCCCCTGATCTAAACATCATTGTGGCTACACCTCAAAATAGCAGTGCATGCCAGATGACCCAGGAATCTCACAGACCTGGAAGAATTTTCCAAGGAAGAATGAATGAAAATCCCTCAAACAAGAATTGAAAGACTTTTGTCTGGCTACAAAAATCGTTTACAAGCTGATTAGGATGCTATTAGGGGATGCTATTAGATACTAACCATACAGGGTGCCCAGATTTTTGCATAGGCCTATTTTCTTTTTTGTAATTTTTTAAAATGTAAAATTTGAAAAATTTAATTTTTTTTTCGCCTAAAGCACAAAGGAAATGTCAGCTATAATTTTAGGCCTTTTAGAGACTTGCTTCACTGTTCACAATAACAGTAATTTTGACCAGTGGTGCCCAAACTTTTGCATACCATTGTATGTTTATTTTTTTTTAATGTCCTTTTTAATAGAGGAGAAGAGGAGGGGTGAATCTTTTTTTTTTTTTTTCTCCTCCACCTCATTGGGGACACAGACTATGGATGTGTTATGATGCTGCCACTAGGAGGCTGACACTAAGTTGAGACAGTATACACCTGCAGTATACACCTTATGCTGGCTCCAAGTGAACCAGTTCTTGCTTAGTGACCGTAGGAGGCACACGGGTCTGGTCTTCAGACCAAAAATCCTTTTTTTATTTTAATTTTCAATTTTTTACTTTTTTCTTCACATGAAGGCTCCGATCTCCCCGAACCAACAACAGGCGAGCACGTGGAGTGTTGCCTCCAAGTATCCTCTCCTGCGACGTGGGACGCCATTGCCTGGACTGATTTTAGAGGCGACGGGTCCCTAAAAAGGTTCACCGATTTCCCCGCACCATCAACAGACGAGCACGTGGAGTGTCGCCTCTATGTATCCTCTTCTGCAGCTAGACCTAATGGCGAACAACCAGCCCTGTCCCATCCTAAGGGCTCGAACCCATAGGATGTACAGAGGCCTCCCTTTTGGCATCCGTGCAGCCCCTACTGCATCACCACTGTTAAAGTGGATGATGGAAGGAGGCGGACGGTTCCTCTCCACCTCCCTAACAAAGGGATGGTGGATGGAGGTTTTTTTCTCTGCATCGTCACGCTGCAACACCTGACCTGCAGCAGAACAGTCGATTTTTCTACGAAAATCCTGCGTGTAGCTGCCCAGGTCAGGATCAGCAGGAGGGCTCCTGAGAGTGCACGCGCTTTCCTCGGCGCTGAAGCCCAGTCATCCGCGGCGGCTCCATGCCAGGATGCCCACCGATGGTGAGTGGATCCATTTGGCGGTGGGCCTCTGCAGCGGGATCTTCAGCAGCCCGATGCTGACAGGCACAGCAGCCTCAGCTATGGCTTCTCTGTGGCCCCACCACCCTGAGGTAACACTCCGGCCAGCCAAAAAATTTATTTCCCGGCTTGGGCCTATTCACGGAGCATTCTCGAGGTTCCGCCCACCGGATGATGTCGCGCCTGGAGCCTCGCCCACACCGAACTGGTGCTTCTCGCTCACTGTGAGACTTCCGGCCTCTGCAAATCCGGGGGCCATCTTTGTCCACACGGGTGATCTCTCTCTCTCTCAGGGTACAGGGATTTCATGCCAGAATACTGAGCTGTGCCCGGCATAAAGGGGCAGATAAGCGAGCACCGGGCAGATCACTGGAAGGCACTTGGCAGCATGGGGTCCTGGTATCGAAATCCCACCATGGTGGTTATCGGACCTGGAGCACCCACGGGCAACAGTCCTGGGTAAGTGCTCTGACCCTGCGGCCCCATTGGTTTTCCCTGCAGAGGATAGATGGTGGGATTAACGTGTCAGGGGGTATTCTGTGGTACAGCCTCATTTTGCAGGGACTGGACTATAGCCCCCCGAGTGGGCTTCGTCGCTGTCACAGTCCATGGCGTCACTGGTCACAGCGATACAGTCCCTTCATGATCCTTCCTCTATCGGTCGGGGTCTTCGTCAGACCTCCATCTGTAATGCAGCACGTTTGTTCAGTGGTTAGCACTGCAGCCTTGCAGCGCTGGATCCTGGGTTCAGTTACCACCAAGGATCATGCGAACTCGGTCACCAGAGCGCGTTTTTAGGCGAAGAATCCACGGACGACGGATCCCTTCAGAGTTCCATTCACCACAAACCCCCAACAGGTGGGAACACGGAGTGTCTATTCCACGTTACCCCTCCTGCACCGTTCTTGTGTGTTATGGACATGCCGCTGTTGTTCCAGGCCGACGGACCCCTGCAGGGTACCAATCTTCCCACTCCAACAACAGATGGTAACTGGTAGTGCTGCCTCCACCAACCCCCCTCTTTACCCAGACCCATCCCGCTGTTTTCCTGCGCCGGTCCATCAGCCCTGACCCATTCTCGGGGAGTTATCCCCTTGGACGTCCAGAGATTTTACCATGTCCGTGCGACCCCTCCCCATCGCCTTGATGAACAGCGGCAATGGCTGAAGACGGATGGTCCTTCTCTTTTCATCTGACCCAGGATTGGCAGTGTTCACATGCACCATGGATAGGCTTATTGAAGCCATTAACCATACGTTAAAGGTTGACGAGGACCCTAGTTCTGGCTCGGGCCACGCGGTGCTCTTTAAAAGGTCAGCAGTTTATAGAGACAAGATTCCTCCTTTTTTGCCTTATTTTGCAGAAGGAATGGACACCTTTCTCTGAAAGCAGTAATCAATTCTCCTGAGAAGGGGAATATTTGCTGCATGCGACTACCTGTCCTGCGCTTACTACATTAATGCCATCACCATCGATGGGCACTGTGATTCTGGGAATGGCGAGTGGCCTCTGAGTCTAAAAGGTCCTTGACATACCCGCATTATCAGAGCGGGCCTTTATTTAGACCAGTGATTTTCAACCAGTGTTCCGCGCACACTAGTGTGCCGCGACACATGGTCGGGTGTGCCGTGGGGAAAGTTCTATATTATTAACTATATGTATAATATGACTGTTTTAGTGTCATTTTGTGCTATTTGGTTGGTGGTGTGCCCCAGGATTTTCTAAGTATAAAAAGTGTGCCGCGGCTCAAAAAAGGTTGAAAATCACTGATTTAGACAATAGCTGGTTCAGCTTCTCTCTGACGCCTCAGGAGGGAAAGAGTAAACTCCTCCAGCAAAGGACTAGATGTCTTTTTTAGTCATCATCAGGCACGTTTCCTGGTTTTTTCGTGGCAATTCCGGCCGAGCCGATGCATGCATTTCTTCCTGCTCGGGGCGTTCCTCTCGTGAGTACAGGAGTACCACAGGTCTCGTTTAAAACCGGCTAAGCTTACTAGGACATATCCAGGCAAACTAGATCTAGAGGACACAGGCCCCACAGGTTTTTTGCCAAAGAAGTGTCTAATCCAGTCTACTCCAGTAGGGTAGACTAATTTCTACTCCTATTTTCGTACTATCTGTCTCTCCGTTGTTCTTAGAATGGGCCAGAGACTAGGTGTCTTCCAGATACAAGTTAGAGTTTTTCTTCTCTACCTCCGGCACAATGAAAGTTGAAAAAGTGCGGCCCATTCTGGACCTGTTTGTGGTTCTAAAAAAAAAAAAGACGGAACCGTAAGACCCATATTGGATCTAAAACTTCTAAACAAGTTTGTCAAGGTCCGCCATTACCGGATGGAGTCTCTCCTTTCGGCCATTACTTCGAGCGTAAAAAGGGGAGTTTCTAGCATCCAACGACATTTCGGATGCTTATATATTACGATGTCTCCTTCTCTCTGAAAATTCCTGCGATTCGCCATTCGCGAACACCATTTTCAAGTCACGGCCCTTGCCTTTCAGCCTCGCTTCCGCTACCAGAGTGTCCTCAAAGGTTATGGCGGTTGTCATGTCCATCTAGCACTCTCGGGGCGTTGTCGTTCTGCCCTACTTGGACGATTTTCTAATCAAGGGTCTATCTTTCCACGACTGCGCGGAGTGCTTTCGTATCACTTGCGATACTCTTTCTCACCTGGGCCAGGTGGTCCTCAGACTGTTTTTTATCTTTTTTGCCCAACGTGATCTCATCTTTCCATCTTAATGAAGATATTGTCCTTCCCTCTTTTGGTCCAGCACCAGTACATCAGGTGGAAACAGCTCTTCACACCCTGCATATGTTGAGGGCTCTCAGAAGGTATGTCTCGAGGACGGCACCCTTCCATAAGTATCTTCAGGGTCACATAGCCAGAGGGATTCACTGGGCAATTCAGGAGTCCTACCGCATCAGAGGTAAGCCTATCCCAGCGGGGATTAAGTCTCTCTCTTCTCTATTAGTGGGCGCTTCTTGAGTTTTCAGCATCAGACGTCGGCAAAACAGGTCTGCAAAGCTGCGACTTGGTCCAGCCTGCAAACTTTCTCAAAGCACTACAGCATTTACACTCAGATTCCTGCACATTCGCCCCTTGGTAGACGTATTCCACAAGAGGGGGTGACTCTTCTTTAATTAGTTAGTACTTGGGGTTTGATATTTATGTTATGGTACCATCATCCGTTTTGGTGCCCCCATGACTTTGGGTGCCTATGGCAGTCAGGGTCTAATACATTTATCTGGTTCTTCCATTTTTGTACATTCATTAGAGGAAGGGTCTAAAGCAGTGTTTTCCAAACTCCAGTCCTCACGGACCCCACGGTCATGTTTTCAGGATTTCCTTTGTATTACGCAGATGGTGGAAGTATCATCGTGGTATCAGGAATTCTCTCACCTGTGCAACACTTAGGAAATCCTGAAAATATGACTCGTGGGGTCCGTGAGGACTGGAGTTTGGGAAACACTGGTTTAAAGGAATGCCTGTCTAAAAGGCTTAACAGACAGCAATGTGGTATTACAATACTGATATTATATACATACCGTATATACTCGTGTATAAGCTGAGATTTTCAGCACCTTTTTTTGTGCTGAAAATGCCCCCTCGGCTTATACACGAGTCATTGGGCAGAAACCAGTGGGGGAGGGGGTGCCGCGGCAGGAGCCGGTGGCTGGGACATCATACTCACCCTCCCCGTGCCATCGCTGAACGTCCCGGCAATCCTCCGTTGTACCCGGCTTCCTGCAGCTCTCCTGTGCTGAGCGGTGACGTAATACCGCTCATTAAGGTCATGTAATATGGACGCGACGCCACTCCCATAGGCGTGGCATCCATATTCATGGCCTTAATGAGCGGTATTACGTCACCGCTCAGCACAGGAGAGCTGCAGAAAGCCGGGTACAACTGAGGATTACCAGGACGTTCAGCGATGGCACGGGGAGGGCGAGTATGACGGGGGGAGAACGGAGGACGGGGAAGCATGGATGAGGACAATGAGCACGGAGCAGGACGGGGGGGAGGACGGAGAGCACAGAGGAGCATGGAGCAGGACGGGGGGGAGGATGGAGGGCACAGAGGAGCATAGAGCAGGACGGGGGAGAGGATTGAGGGCACAGAGGAGCACGGAGCAGGACGGCTGGAGGATGGAGGAGCACGGAGCAGGACGGGGGGGAGGATGGAGGGCACAGAGGAGCACGGAGCAGGACGGGGGGAGGATGGAGAGCACAGAGGAGCACGGAGCAGGACAGGGGGCACAGGAGGACGGAGCAGGAAGGGGGGAGCACAGATGAGGACGGAGCAGGAAGGGGGGAGCACAACGGAGGATGGAGCAGGAGGGGGGGAGCACAGAGCTGGATGGGGGAGCAAGGAGCAGGACAGGGGCAGCACAGAACAGGACGGCGGTTTATACACCCGGCTTATACTCGAGTCAATAAGCTTACCCAGTTTTCCGTGGCAAAATTAGGGGCCTCGGCTTATACTTGGGTCGGCTTATACTCGAGTATATACGGTAATATAAATCCCCAAGTGAAATAAAAAATAACCCACAAAACTCCCATTCCTATATCAAAAGGGCTTCATTGTGTAAAAAAAAAAAAAGACTTATAGGCTATGCTCCCTTGCATGTGACATTTCTAGTGTTGGAAAAGTCATCAATGCATGAGCTGGGGCAGCCTCTTTTAAGGCCTGGTTTTTAGCTTATATCACCAAAAAATGTAAAACAATAAAAAATTGTTTTAATGTAAAAAATATATATATTTTAAAACTTTTTTAATGGTAAAAAATAGGTAAAATTATCTAAAAAAAACTTTGATCTTTTCAGCTTTAAAACACGAGGAAGCAACTGCTCATATTTGACATGAAATCCTGGTGTACTGCTAGCTCGCATTACTTCCAGGGCTGTGGAGTCGGTAAGCCAAACCACCGACTCAGATTCCTCAATTTCCCTGATGCCCGACTCCGACTCCACAGCACTGCGTCACTACAGAGCATGTACATAAAGTGCAGCACAGATTCATCTCCACTAAAAGCCGAGATCCTTAGATCAGGAACAGAACAGACATTTATAGGACATTTCATAACTTTCCCAAATTATTCTGAAAACATTTACAGCACATCCTGCACTGCATCCTTATTTATTATATAATTTAGGAGTCACAATTGGTCCATTTTATACCGACTCCAACTCTGACTCCACCAAAATAGACTCTGACTCCACAGCCCTGATTACGACTGCAGTAAATGTGGGCGCGATCTACTCCCATGAGTCTGATGTCACTCCTCACTTTCTGGAGGTTTGCAAAAGGATATGAGAAAATGAACTTCAGAGTCACAGGGCAGCACCATTTTGTTGATGACTGCAATGTGATACTCACATGTGGACAGTGTCGCCATGGACCGCAGAAGGACAGATTCTAACTTTCCCTTTTAACAGAAGCGAAAATTTAAATTGTGCCCCTCTATAAAACTGCAGTGAATAAACGCAATTCCTTCATTTTTTCTGGGGGATTTTTGTTTGAGGTACATTGTGTGGTAAAAATGACCAGCCGTCATGATCCAAGTAAATGTAATTAAAGGAATGCCTAACCTTTTTTTTTTAAGAGTTGAGATAAAATTCCTAAATAGAAAAAAAATTGGTTTGCGCCACCATT
This sequence comes from Oophaga sylvatica, assembly GCA_033576555.1. Taxonomy (NCBI): domain Eukaryota; kingdom Metazoa; phylum Chordata; class Amphibia; order Anura; family Dendrobatidae; genus Oophaga; species Oophaga sylvatica. The sequence goes on from JARQOD010000004.1 coordinate 432,023,491, forward strand.
TTTCAAGATTCTAAGTCTTGTAGCGTTTTTACTTTAGTGTTCATGGGGATGTGTTGGGGCTTGTTTTTTTGCCTGGTAGGCTGACCTTTATTTCTAATATCATTTTTGGGTATATACCAGAGACCATGGGTGTTACGTTGCTGCCACTAGGAGGCTGACACTAAGTTGAGACAGTATACACCTGCAGTATACACCCTTATGCTGGCTCCAAGTGAACCAGTTCTTGCTTAGTGTCCGTAGGAGGCACACGGGTCTGGTCTTCAGACCAAAAATCCTTTTTTTATTGCATTATTTTAGTTAGCTGGGATGTCCAAAAAAACGCAGTTCTGGCATTTAGATTATCTTCTTGTCTATGAAGTGGTTAATTCATTAGACACTGGACTTCTATGGATGTCGTGATCCCAACTAAAGTAGCACATAAACGTTTAGGCACCCCTGGTCAAAATTACTGTTATTGTGAACAATTAATTTAATCTTCAGCTTGCTTATCTTGAAAATGCCTAAAGTTAATCATGACCCATTTCCTTTATGTTTTAGGCAAAAAAATATATTGTTAATTTATTTTTTTCATTTTAAAAATTACATAAAGGAAAATGTGTCAGTGCAAAAGTTTGGGCACTCTTGGAGATTTGTGTGCTCAGATAACTTTGACCAAGGTTTCAGACCTTAATTAGCTTGTTAGGGTTATGGCTTGTTCACTATCATTGTTAGGAAAGGCCAGGTGATGCAAATTCTCCAGCTTTATAAAATCCAGCCTCCTATAACTTTGTGCCAAAAAACAGCAACCAGGAATTCTTCTAAACAGCTGCCTAGCACTCTGAAATTGACAATGGCGTAGGCCCACAAAGCAGAAGGCTATAAGATGATAGCAAAGCGTTTTCAAGTTGCCCTTTCCTCGGTTCGAAATGTAATTAAGAAATGGTGGTTACCAGGAACAGTGGAGATCAAGATAAGGTCTCGAAGACCAAGCAAAATTTCAGTGAGAGCTGCTCATAGGATTGCTAGAGAGGCAAATTAGAACCCCCGCTTGACTGCAAAAGACCTTCAGAAAGATTTAGCAGACTCTGGTGCGGGTGTCTACTGTTCAGAGACACCTGCATCAATATGGCTTTCATGGAAGAGTCATCAGAAGAAAACATCTCCTACATCCTCACCATAAAATTCAGCATCAGAAGTATGCAAAAGAACATGTAAACAAGCTTGATCCTTTCTGGAAACAAGTCCTGTGGAGCGATGAGGTTAAAATAGAACTCTTTGGCCACAATGATCAAAGCTGTGTGTGGAGAAATAAAGGCACAGAATTTCAGGAAAAGAACATCTCCCAACCACAAAGCATAGGGTAGATTATTCATGCTTTGGGATTGTGTTGCAGCCAATGGTAAGGGGAACATTTCACGGGTAGAGGGAAGAATGGATTCAATGAAATTTCAACAAATTCTTGATGCAAACATACCTCCATCTTTAAAAGCAAAAAAGCTAAAGCTGATAAGAGGATGGCTTCTACAAATGGATAATTATAATAAACACATGTCAAAATCCACAATAGACTACATCAAAAGGCGTAAGCTGAAGATTTTGCAATGGCCCTCACAGTCCCCTGATCTAAACATCATTGTGGCTACACCTCAAAATAGCAGTGCATGCCAGATGACCCAGGAATCTCACAGACCTGGAAGAATTTTCCAAGGAAGAATGAATGAAAATCCCTCAAACAAGAATTGAAAGACTTTTGTCTGGCTACAAAAATCGTTTACAAGCTGATTAGGGATGCTATTAGGGGATGCTATTAGATACTAACCATACAGGGTGCCCAGATTTTTGCATAGGCCTATTTTCTTTTTTGTAATTTTTTAAAATGTAAAATTTGAAAATTTAATTTTTTTTTCGCCTAAAGCACAAAGGAAATGTCAGCTATAATTTTAGGCCTTTTAGAGACTTGCTTCACTGTTCACAATAACAGTAATTTTGACCAGTGGTGCCCAAACTTTTGCATACCATTGTATGTTTATTTTTTTTTAATGTCCTTTTTAATAGAGGAGAAGAGGAGGGGTGAATCTTTTTTTTTTTTTCTCCTCCACCTCATTGGGGGACACAGACTATGGATGTGTTATGATGCTGCCACTAGGAGGCTGACACTAAGTTGAGACAGTATACACCTGCAGTATACACCCTTATGCTGGCTCCAAGTGAACCAGTTCTTGCTTAGTGACCGTAGGAGGCACACGGGTCTGGTCTTCAGACCAAAAATCCTTTTTTTATTTTAATTTTCAATTTTTTACTTTTTTCTTCACATGAAGGCTCCGATCTCCCCGAACCAACAACAGGCGAGCACGTGGAGTGTTGCCTCCAAGTATCCTCTCCTGCGACGTGGGACGCCATTGCCTGGACTGATTTTAGAGGCGACGGGTCCCTAAAAAGGTTCACCGATTTCCCCGCACCATCAACAGACGAGCACGTGGAGTGTCGCCTCTATGTATCCTCTTCTGCAGCTAGACCTAATGGCGAACAACCAGCCCTGTCCCATCCTAAGGGCTCGAACCCATAGGATGTACAGAGGCCTCCCTTTTGGCATCCGTGCAGCCCCTACTGCATCACCACTGTTAAAGTGGATGATGGAAGGAGGCGGACGGTTCCTCTCCACCTCCCTAACAAAGGGATGGTGGATGGAGGTTTTTTTCTCTGCATCGTCCACGCTGCAACACCTGACCTGCAGCAGAACAGTCGATTTTTCTACGAAAATCCTGCGTGTAGCTGCCCAGGTCAGGATCAGCAGGAGGGCTCCTGAGAGTGCACGCGCTTTCCTCGGCGCTGAAGCCCAGTCATCCGCGGCGGCTCCATGCCAGGATGCCCACCGATGGTGAGTGGATCCAGTCGGCGGTGGGCCTCTGCAGCGGGATCTTCAGCAGCCCGATGCTGACAGGCACAGCAGCCTCAGCTATGGCTTCTCTGTGGCCCCACCACCCTGAGGTAACACTCCGGCCAGCCAAAAAATTTATTTCCCGGCTTGGGCCTATTCACGGAGCATTCTCGAGGTTCCGCCCACCGGATGATGTCGCGCCTGGAGCCTCGCCCACCCGAACTGGTGCTTCTCGCTCACTGTGAGACTTCCGGCCTCTGCAAATCCCGGGGGCCATCTTTGTCCACACGGGTGATCTCTCTCTCTCTCAGGGTACAGGGATTTCATGCCAGAATACTGAGCTGTGCCCGGCATAAAGGGGCAGATAAGCGAGCACCGGGCAGATCACTGGAAGGCACTTGGCAGCATGGGGTCCTGGTATCGAAATCCCACCATGGTGGTTATCGGACCTGGAGCACCCACGGGCAACAGTCCTGGGTAAGTGCTCTGACCCTGCGGCCCCATTGGTTTTCCCTGCAGAGGATAGATGGTGGGATTAACGTGTCAGGGGGTATTCTGTGGTACAGCCTCATTTTGCAGGGACTGGACTATAGCCCCCCGAGTGGGCTTCGTCGCTGTCACAGTCCATGGCGTCACTGGTCACAGCGATACAGTCCCTTCATGATCCTTCCTCTATCGGTCGGGGTCTTCGTCAGACCTCCATCTGTAATGCAGCACGTTTGTTCAGTGGTTAGCACTGCAGCCTTGCAGCGCTGGATCCTGGGTTCAGTTACCACCAAGGATCATGCGAACTCGGTCACCAGAGCGCGTTTTTAGGCGAAGAATCCACGGACGACGGATCCCTTCAGAGTTCCATTCACCACAAACCCCCAACAGGTGGGAACACGGAGTGTCTATTCCACGTTACCCCTCCTGCACCGTTCTTGTGTGTTATGGACATGCCGCTGTTGTTCCAGGCCGACGGACCCCTGCAGGGTACCAATCTTCCCACTCCAACAACAGATGGTAACTGGTAGTGCTGCCTCCACCAACCCCCCTCTTTACCCAGACCCATCCCGCTGTTTTCCTGCGCCGGTCCATCAGCCCTGACCCATTCTCGGGGAGTTATCCCCTTGGACGTCCAGAGATTTTACCATGTCCGTGCGACCCCCTCCCCATCGCCTTGATGAACAGCGGCAATGGCTGAAGACGGATGGTCCTTCTCTTTTCATCTGACCCCAGGATTGGCAGTGTTCACATGCACCATGGATAGGCTTATTGAAGCCATTAACCATACGTTAAAGGTTGACGAGGACCCTAGTTCTGGCTCGGGCCACGCGGTGCTCTTTAAAAGGTCAGCAGTTTATAGAGACAAGATTCCTCCTTTTTTGCCTTATTTTGCAGAAGGAATGGACACCTTTCTCTGAAAGCAGTAATCAATTCTCCTGAGAAGGGGAATATTTGCTGCATGCGACTACCTGTCCTGCGCTTACTACATTAATGCCATCACCATCGATGGGCACTGTGATTCTGGGAATGGCGAGTGGCCTCTGAGTCTAAAAGGTCCTTGACATACCCGCATTATCAGAGCGGGCCTTTATTTAGACCAGTGATTTTCAACCAGTGTTCCGCGGCACACTAGTGTGCCGCGACACATGGTCGGGTGTGCCGTGGGGAAAGTTCTATATTATTAACTATATGTATAATATGACTGTTTTAGTGTCATTTTGTGCTATTTTGGTTGGTGGTGTGCCCCAGGATTTTCTAAGTATAAAAAGTGTGCCGCGGCTCAAAAAAGGTTGAAAATCACTGATTTAGACAATAGCTGGTTCAGCTTCTCTCTGACGCCTCAGGAGGGAAAGAGTAAACTCCTCCAGCAAAGGACTAGATGTCTTTTTTAGTCATCATCAGGCACGTTTCCTGGTTTTTTTCGTGCAATTCCGGCCGAGCCGATGCATGCATTTCTTCCTGCTCGGGGCGTTCCTCTCGTGAGTACAGGAGTACCACAGGTCTCGTTTAAAACCGGCTAAGCTTACTAGGACATATCCAGGCAAACTAGATCTAGAGGACACAGGCCCCACAGGTTTTTTGCCAAAGAAGTGTCTAATCCAGTCTACTCCAGTAGGGTAGACTAATTTCTACTCCTATTTTCGTACTATCTGTCTCTCCGTTGTTCTTAGAATGGGCCAGAGACTAGGTGTCTTCCAGATACAAGTTAGAGTTTTTCTTCTCTACCTCCGGCACAATGAAAGTTGAAAAAGTGCGGCCCATTCTGGACCTGTTTGTGGTTCTAAAAAAAAAAAAAAAGACGGAACCGTAAGACCCATATTGGATCTAAAACTTCTAAACAAGTTTGTCAAGGTCCGCCATTACCGGATGGAGTCTCTCCTTTCGGCCATTACTTCGAGCGTAAAAAGGGGAGTTTCTAGCATCCAACGACATTTCGGATGCTTATATATTACGATGTCTCCTTCTCTCTGAAAATTCCTGCGATTCGCCATTCGCGAACACCATTTTCAAGTCACGGCCCTTGCCTTTCAGCCTCGCTTCCGCTACCAGAGTGTCCTCAAAGGTTATGGCGGTTGTCATGTCCATCTAGCACTCTCGGGGCGTTGTCGTTCTGCCCTACTTGGACGATTTTCTAATCAAGGGTCTATCTTTCCACGACTGCGCGGAGTGCTTTCGTATCACTTGCGATACTCTTTCTCACCTGGGCCAGGTGGTCCTCAGACTGTTTTTTATCTTTTTTGCCCAACGTGATCTCATCTTTCCATCTTAATGAAGATATTGTCCTTCCCTCTTTTGGTCCAGCACCAGTACATCAGGTGGAAACAGCTCTTCACACCCTGCATATGTTGAGGGCTCTCAGAAGGTATGTCTCGAGGACGGCACCCTTCCATAAGTATCTTCAGGGTCACAATAGCCAGAGGGATTCACTGGGCAATTCAGGAGTCCTACCGCATCAGAGGTAAGCCTATCCCAGCGGGGATTAAGTCTCTCTCTTCTCTATTAGTGGGCGCTTCTTGAGTTTTCAGCATCAGACGTCGGCAAAACAGGTCTGCAAAGCTGCAACTTTCCTGCAATAAGCACTACAGCATTTACACTCAGATTCCTGCACATTCGCCCCTTGGTAGACGTATTCCACAAGAGGTGGTGACTCTTCTTTAATTAGTTAGTACTTGGGGTTTGATATATTATGTTGTTCCCCACCCAGGGACTGCTTTTGGACGTCCCATGGTCTGTGTCCCCCAATGAGGCGAAGGAGAAATAGGGATTTTTGTGTACTCACCATAATTCCTTTTCTCTGAGCCAATCATTGGGGGACACAGCACCCACCCTGTTAGTCTTTCTGTTTGCTCTTCTTTTCTTTTGTTTGCTGTGTTGTACTCTGATATGATATTAATGATCTCCTACTACTTTTGCACTGAACTGGTTTACTTGGAGCCAGCATGAGGGTGTATACTGCAGGGGAGGAGCTAACTCTTTTTGTCTCAACTTAGTGTCAGCCTCCTAGTGGCAGCAGCATAAGACCCATGGTCTGTGTCCCCCAATGATTGGCTCAGAGAAAAGGATTTTCTCGATTGCTTCATTGGGGGACACAGGAAACCATGGGTGTATGCTGCTGACACTATGCGTATGCAAAAAAGGTTGGCTCCTCCTCTGCATTATACACCCCACCGACTGGCACCAAGCTATTCAGTTTTAGCTTAGTGTCAGTAGGAGGTGGACACGGGTCTCTATTGAGACCCATATCTACCTAATGTGCGTCGTTCCTTTTCAGGTACTTTCCGGAGGGATACAGTGTGAACAGTCACTACTGTACTCCCGCGCAGAGACTATGAGTACGGCGTGTGCTGCCACCCCGTATCCTCATATGTCGGCTCTCTCGGCAGGACCCCAAAGGAGATCCCTAACATGGATGTGTGTTTAGGTGATCTCGAAAAGGAAGGACGACCCGGGCCTGCCTCCGTCTCCCACCTACTCGCCCACCAGAGCCTGTCGGTGGAGGAGACGCGGACGTCCTACATCCAGATGCCAGACGTCCGACTCTCGTCAGAGGTACTTTCGCTCTTTTCCCCAGGAAAGAAGACAGAAGAAAAGAAGAATGGAAGTTTAAAAAGAAAAAAAAAAAAAAAAAAGAGAAGATGTTAGCACAGGATTAATGGGAAAGGTAGTGCTCAGGGAGAGTCCTCCTCGCTTCCTTTGGGCTCTCCCGGGGGATCAGTGGCAGCACCTTATGGGCCCTGGGTTGGTTTGGGGTCCCTTGTACCCTCCGGCCTAGGTCTTCCTTCTTTGGGGCCACCTTGCTGCCGCTCCAGGCGCCTAGTCGCGCCGCTGCACGCCCTTTGTGGGGGCCCCTTGTGTGGTAGCTTCCTTTGGGGATGACCTCCGCGCTGCCCCCCCCCCCTCCATTGGCGGCTGCGTTGTCTAATTGAGGCCCCGGCTTCACCTCGGGCCTAAATTTTTCCCGGCTCCGACCCCACCTTCCCTCTAGCTTCCGGGCGGGCTTTTCTCCCGCCCGTCCTTCCCCCCCTGTGCTGATTTAGGCTCAGCCCACCTCTCCAGCTTTACTGTGGGCTGGAGCTGCAGCTATACATGCCACAGGGAGAGAGTCCAGATAACGGCCCATAGCTCCGCCCCCCCTCTTCGTCACAAGGGGTGTTTATTCAGCAGCGCGCGTTTTTTTTTTTGTTTTTTTTTACTGCTGGGTCCTCTGCCAGACGCCATCTTCGGCTACTGGAGCCTCTGTCTACCAACTCGTCTCACTTCAGGAGCAGCGCATAGGAAACCCTGAGTTGGTCTGCCCTGCAGAGCTGACACTCTCCTCTCATTTTCTCTGTCCCCCAACCTTCTGGCATCAGTTAGTGGGAGTGTTTCACCATGCCTAAGCACAAGGGAGAGCCCTCTCGCCCTCCATCTTCCTCTTCCTCCACCACCCTGGTCAGATACTTTGTGTGCTCCTCTTGTAATGGCAGACTCCCTTCAGGTCAGTCATCTCCCCTCTGCCTGGCCTGCAGTGACCCCACGGTACCCACCCAGGAATCCCCTTCTGCCCTTGGCGGTTCGGAGCCCCCTACCCCGGAGTGGGCCGCTTCTCTGTCACAATCCGTGGCGGACCTCACCAGGGTGTCACAGACCCTTGTGTCCGTTTTGGACAGATTGCCCCTTTCAACACCCGCGGTCGCCAACGAGTCACAGGACTCGCAGCCCGGTCCTTCCTACTCAGGCCGTAAAAGACTTAGACTGGAGCACCATTCTAGGTCCTCTTCCCGCTCCGCCTCACCAGATGACCTTTCACGGTGTGATCCCTCTCTAGCGCCCTCCTCTCCGGGTCAGGCGAAGCGTCTTCGGACGCGCTTTCAAAACATGAGTCGGACCTGGATTCAGAACAGGCCTCCAGCATGATGGATACGGTGCAGAGCCTGATCGTGACAGTCAATCAGACCTTAGGCATCAAACATACCGCTACGGAATCCGCAGATCAGGCGGTTTCGTTCAGACGGTCCAAACCACCTTCCAAGGTCTTTGCCCCTCATACTGAGTTCTTAGAAATACTCAAGAGGGAGAGGGAGAATCCGACCAGGCGTTTTCAGAGAGGAAAGCGCCTCGGCATCCTATATCCCTTCCCCCCGGATCTTACTACTAACTGGACGATCTCCCCTTCAGTGGACCCACCGGTCTCCAGACTGTCCACCAGTACGGTCCTTCCACTTTCAAATGCAGCTTCCCTCAAGGATGCCAACGATAGGATTATAGAATCGCTGGCAAAATCAGCCTTTGAAGCGGCCGCTTCGGCTTTATGCCAGGCCTTTGCCTCTAATTGGGTCTCAAGGGCCATAGCCAGATGGGCTAAGCAGCTCCGCAACGGCATCATAGCTGGAGCCCCTCAGAGAGAAGTAGCGGAGCTTGCCGACCAAATTTTCCCATGCTGGGCAATATTTAGTATCGGCCTTCCTGGATGCCGCGTCCTGCACTGCTCAGGCATCCAGCAATGCTGTGGCCATCCGGAGGAACGTTTGGCTCAAGGCTTGGCAAGCAGACCTTTCATCAAAGAAGTCGCACACAGGCCTCCCCTTCCAGGGAGACCGTCTGTTCGGCTCTCACTTGGATCAGATCATTAAGGAAGCAACGGGAGGCAGGAGTTCCCTCCTACCTCAGTCCAAGCCTCGCAGACCTGTTCAAAGGCGACAGTTTCTCTCCTTTCGGCCCTTTCACTGTTTCCCGACGTCAGAGGATTCCTCTGGTCAGCGAAGGCTGCATAATTGCCAGGCCAAGAAAAAACCTTCCTTCAGGCCCACTCCTGCCTGGCGTTCCCATAACTCCCATAACTCCCATGGTAGATCCGCCAGGTCAAGACCTGGCAGATCTTCCTCAGCATGACTCGGTTCCAGGGCCCAGTGTTCCTCCCAAGCTCGGCGGTCGTCTCCTGCTGTTCAGGGACGTTTGGCTCGACTTGGTGGAAGACGCCTGGGTCAGGGAGGTTGTATCCTCATGATACAAAATAGAGTTCACTTCCCGTCAACGAGATCGGTTTTTCGTATCCCGCCCCCCAAGGGATCCTGCCTTGGTCCTGGGTTTCTTTGCATCCATCGATTCCCTTCTCAGTTCTGGGGTTATCATCCCCGTTCCACAGCGAGAACGCTTCACAGGTTTTTATTCAAACCTGTTTGTTGTGCCAAAGAAGGGCGGCACGGTTCGTGCCATCCTGGACCTCAAGTTGCTGAACAGGAGGGTTCGCCTGCGTCACTTCAGGATGGAGTCTCTTTGTTCAGTAATCTCTTCCATGGAGCCACGGGAATTTCTGTGCTCCATAGACATCCTAGACGCCTACCTCCATCTTCCGATTTGCCCAGCTCATCAGAGGTTCTTGTGATTTGCAGTTCAGCAATACCATTTTCAGTTTGTTGCCCTGTCGTTTGGCCTTGCGACCGCTCCCGGGGTCTTTACCAAGATCATGGCGGCATTGAAGGCCATCTTGAGAATCAGGGGCCTAGTTCTCATCCCATACTTAGACGACATTCTCATCAAGGCGCCGTCCCTCCCCCAGGCCCAAGAAAGCCTGTCCATCGTTCTCGACACCGTGACCCGGTTCGGGTGGATCGTCAACAGGAAGAAATCCTGCCTTGTTCCATCCCAGCGCCTGGTCTTCCTGGGCATGCTGTTCGATACCCGACAGGCAAAGGTTTTTCTCCCCAAGGAGAAAAGAGTAATCCTCCAGCAGGGAGTGTGGTCTTTGCGGGGTCCTCAGCTTCCGTCCTTCTGGTCAGCAATGAAGGTGCTGGGCAGAATGGTTGCAGCCTCAGAGGCAATTCCCTTTGTGCAGTTTCTCTTGAGACCTCTTCAACGTGCTATCCTATCTCAGTGGGACAGGTCTGTCCGGTCGTTGGATCCTCCACTTCGTCTCCCTCTCAGAGTCAAACAGTCCCTCAACTGGTGGCTGTCTTCCCCCCTCATCCTCCAGGGCCGGTCCTTCCTGCCAGTTCACTGGCAGATTGTAATGACGGATGCGAGCCTTCTGGGTTGGGGGGCAGTTTTTCGACACCTAACGGCTCAGGGTCGTTGGTCGGCACAGGAATCCTCCCTACCGATAAACATCCTCGAAATCAGAGCCATCTTTCTCTCCCTCCGTCACTGGCAAGCGCTTCTCAGGGGCCTGCCGGTCAGAATCCAGACGGACAATGCCACGGCCGTGGCATACGTCAATCACCAAGGAGGGACCAGAAGTTCCCTGTCAATGGCCTAGGTGTCCAGGTGTCAGGATCCCGTCTGGGTTGGAGCCGATGTTACTGCAAACACTAGGGAAAGCAGAGGCAGGTAGCGTAGTCAGAAGGCAGGCCGAGGTCGGTACACAGGAAAGCAGTGTTTGTAGCAGGGAAGCAGGCAAATAACGTAGTCAGGTGGCAGCCGGAGGTCGGTACACAGGAGAGCAGTGTTTGTAGCAGGGAAGCAGGCAAATAACGTAGTCAGGTGGCAGCCGGAGGTCGGTACACAGGAAAGGCAGTTCGGTAGCAGAGGAGCAGGCAGATAACGTAGTCAGGTGGCAGCCGGAGGTCGGTACACAGGAGAGCAGTGTTTGTAGCAGGGAACAGCAGGAGAAAGAGCTTGACTAAAGGCTGGAAGCACAATAATCTCGCAATGACACACCCACAGGGCCAGGTTTATATAGGGTGTGTAATTGGCAATCAGAGGCCCAATCAAGAGAGCACTAGGTGTAGCCAATCATGAAGAACAGTCAATGGTATCTGGGTTCAGCAAGGAACTTTGCAGCCAGCAGAATAGCTCAGATGGTAGAGCTGCTGGCCAGTGGACAAGAGGTACTGGGTTCGACTCCTGACAGTACTCCCCTCCTTCCAGGATGGCCTCTGGACATCTCAGGAGCTGGCTTATCCGGGTACCTTTGATGAAAGGCTCTTGTTAGTCTAGGAGCATGGACGTTGTCCCTTGGTTCCCATGAATTTTCCTCTGGTCCGTAACCCTTCCACTGCACCAGATACTGCAGTTTACCTCTGAATTTTCGGGAGTCCAGAATCTTATCCACAATGTATTCTTCTTCACCACGGATCCTTTCTGGTGGAGGAGGTGGCTGAATTCTTCCTGGAAACGGGTTTTCACAGAAGGGTTTGAGCAAGGATATGTGAAACACTGGATGAATCTTTAGATTGTTGGGAAGTTTTAAACGAAAAGCAACCTGGTTAATTTTTGCAGAAATTTGAAAAGGTCCAATGAATTTCTGACCCAATTTGGAGGATGGCACATGTGTCTTAAGGTTTTTAGTGGACAGCCAAACTTTGTCTCCAACCTGAAGAGCAGGGGGCACTCTCCGATGTTTATCTGCTGCTTCCTTATATTCTTCCTGGGTCTTGAGCAATATCTCTGATAATTCCTTCTGGGATTCCTGTAATTTTGTAAGCCTGTCATTAACAGCAGGAATGGGAGTGTTCACTGGCAGATTAGGGATAAATACTGGATGTACTCCATAATTAGCAAAAAATGGGGTTTGAGATGTAGCGCTATGTATGGAGTTGTTGTAGGCAAACTCTGCTGTTGGTAAATAGTCCACCCAGTCATCCTGAAGATAGGAAATGAAGCAACGGAGGTATTGCTCCAAAGTCTGGTTCGTTCTCTCCGTCTGGCCATTGGACTGAGGATGGAAAGCGGTAGAAAGATTCACTGTGACTCCCAAGGCTGTACAGAAACTCTTCCAAAATTTTGACGTAAACTGAATGCCTCTGTCAGACACCACGCTGTCAGGAATTCCATGTAACCTGAATACTTCTTTGATCATCAGTTCTGCAGTTTTTTCAGCAGTAGGAATTCCTTCAGTTGGAATAAAGTGGGCCATTTTTGTGAGTCGGTCCACTATGACAAGGATGACGGTCATCTGTTTGGAAGGGGGTAGTTCCACAATAAAATCCATGGAAATAGATCCCCAAGGCCTGGATGGAACTGGGAGTGGTTGCAAGAGTCCTAGAGGAGACGATCGTGGGGTCTTGTTTCGTGCGCATGTTAAACAGGTTGAAACATATTTCCTCACGTCCTTCCTACAATTAGGCCACCAAAAGAAACGAAGTAGTAAGTCTTGTGTTTTTGCAACTCCAGGATGTCCTGCCAGTTTAGAATCATGGACACTTTTGAGGACTTCAAGGCGAGAAGATTCAGGTACATATATTTGGTGTTTCTGCATCCAAAACCCCTCTTTGAATGAAAGATCGACGTCTTCCGAAGGATGGTTAAGGAAAGAGTCCTCTTGATATCCATCTTTAATTCTATTACCTAGTCCTCTAGAGTGCAATATTCCCAAAAAATTTTTAGGGCCTATAATTGTATCATCATTACTAGACCTCTCCTGAGGTTCCGAACACATCCTGGACAGGGCGTCAGCCTTGCCATTCCTTAAACCAGGCCGGTAAGAGATTATAAAATTGAATCTTGAGAAAAATAAGGCCCATCGTGCTTGTCTTGCAGACAATCTTTTTGCTGTACGGAGGAATTCAAGATTCTTGTGGTCCGTGAGGACAGTCACAGGGTGATTGGCACCTTCCAGAAGATGTCTCCACTCGGAGAAGGCAACTTTAATGGCTAACAGTTCTTTATTACCAATGTCGTAGTTCTTTTCTGCAGATGACATGGTGTGGGAAAGAAACGCACATGGGTGAAGTTGCATCTTGTCCCCAACTCGCTGAGACAGAATAGCTCCCACTGCAGAGTCCGAGGCGTCCACTTCGACAGTAAATGGCAATTCAGGATTTGGGTGTACTAACAATGGAGCAGACGTAAAAAGAGTTTTCAACTTGTCAAAAGCCTCCTGTGCCTCTGGAGACCAGAAAAATGCTTTTGTCTTTTTTGTTAGTGTAGTAATTGGTAGTATGATCCGTGAAAAGTTCTTTATAAATTTTCGGTAAAAATTTGCAAATCCTATGAAACGCTGGACGTCTTTTAAATTTCTTGGAACAGGACAGTCCACTACAGCATTGATTTTGCCGGGATCCATGCTCAGACCTTCTGGGGAGATGATATATCCCAGAAATTGGATACTGGTTTGTTCAAACTCACATTTTTCAAGTTTAATGTAGAGATGGTTCTCCTGTAGTCGTTCCAAGACTAACTGGACGTGCCTGCGATGCTCTTCCAAGGTGTCTGAAAATATAAGAATGTCATCGAGATAAGCCACAACGAATTGGTCCAAGAAATCTCGAAATACATCATTAATAAAATGTTGAAAGGTGGCTGGGGCATTGCTAAGGCCAAAGGTCATAACAAGAGATTCAAAATGTCCATATCTCGTTCTGAAGGCGGTCTTCCACTCATCTCCTGGGCGAATCCGTATGAGGTTATAAGCCCCTCTAAGATCCAGCTTCGTAAAGATTTTCGCAGAACGGAGTCTCTCAAATAGTTCAGGAATCAAGGGTAGCGGGTAGCGATTCTTGACAGTGATATTATTCATCTCTCTGTAGTCAATACATGGCCGCAGAGTGGAGTCTTTCTTTTCAACAAAGAACAGGGGTGCCCCAGCTGGAGATGTGGAAGGTCGAATAAAGCCTTTCTCTAAAATCTACCGGGGGTAGCCGAGACCCCAGAGAACATGAATCAGGTCGGTTTTTACCGACACCGATGTTGCGATCGCCGTTATTAACCCTATAATGGCGATCGCAAAAAATAAATAAAATTGTTGTGCCATTTAATTTCTCTGTCCTCTGATGTCATCGGACATCAGAGGACAGAGAAAAAGGGTCCCCGGGACCCCCATGTGGCCCCCGATCCCCTGCGTGTGGCCCCCGGGCCCTTCTGCCTCCCCCGGTGCCGCCGCCATTGAGAAAATGGCGGGCGCATGCTCAGTGCGCCCGCCGCTATGTGCTGTGGGGGATGGGCAATTTTCTCTGGGGTCTCGGCTACCGGGGGTAGCCGAGACCCCAGAGAACATGATCCGGTCGGTATTCACCGATCCCGGTGTTGCGATCGCCGCTATACAGCATAACGGCGATCGCAAAAAGAAAAAAAAAAAAAAAATGATTTCTCTCCCCTCTGATGTGATCGCACATCAGAGGGGAGAAAATGAGGGTCCCCAGCTCCCCCGAAATCCCCCCTGTACCTGCCGGTGTCCTCCGGCAGGTCCCCCTGGCCTCCGATCCTCCCGGTCTTCTTCCTGGAAAAAAAAAATGGCGGGCGCATGCGCAGTGCGCCCACCGATCTGCTTGGCGGCAGATTCAAAAATTTTTTCATTCATTCTCATAAAAGTACATTTTGATCACTGATAAACTATCACAGTGATCAAAATAAAAAAAACCAGTACATAAACCCCCCTTTATCGCCCCCTTAGTTAGGGACATATAATAAAATATAGAAATTATATTTATTTTCATTTTTCCGTTAGGGTTAGGGTTATAATTAGGGTTAGGGTTAGCATTAGGGTTATATTTAGGGTTAGGGTTAGGCTGGGTTCATACCGCGGTGTAACGCAGTCCGTTAACGCTGCCATTGACCCCCAATTGAGGGCGCATCGCGACGCATGCCGTAAAGCAGCATGCGTTTGCGACGTGCCATCATTCAGTGACGGAGCCTCGGACGCGGGCTGCAGCGTCTGGGCTCCGTCACCGCTAGCGCAGGTGAATCATCTGCTGATTCCTCTGCGCTAGCAGGTATAGCATAACGCGATCGCTTTATGCTATACCGTTACCAGCCCGTCAACACTATGTGTTGAACGGGCTGATAAAACGCAAAATGAACCTAGCCTTAGGGTTAGGGTTATAATTAGGGTTAGGGTTACAATTAGGGTTAGGGTTAAAATTAGAGTTAGTGTTACAATTAGAGTTAGGGTTACAATTAAGGTTAGGGTTACAATCAGGGTTGGAATTAGGGTTGTGATTTAGGTTAGGATTAGGGTCGGGATTAGGGTTAGGGGTTTGTTGGGGTTCTAATTTTCTCCTGTTACCCTTGGGAAAATAAAAAATAGCTGGCTAAAAAAAATCATTTTTGAGAAAAAAATTATTTTTTATTTTCACAGCTCTGCGTTTATACATTTCTGTGAAACACTTGGGGGTTCAAAGTGCTCACCACACATCTAGATAAGTTCCTTATTTCCACTGTTTAGACACATTAGGGCCTCTACAAACGCGACATGGCGTCCAGCTAATTCTGCGTTGAAAAAGTCAAACGGCGCTCCTTCCCTTCCAAGCTGTGCCATGCACCCAAACAGTGGTTTACCCCCACATATGAGGTATCAGCATGCTCAGGACAAATTGCACAAAAACTTTTGGGGTCTTGTTACCCTTGGGATAATAAAAATTGGGGTGAACAGATCGTTTTTGTGGAAAAAATATGATTTTTTATTTTCACGGTTCTATGTTATGAACTTCTGTGAAGCACTTGGAGGTTCAAAGTGCTCACCACACATCTAGATAAGTTCCTTAGGGGGTCTAGTTTCCAAAATGGGGTCACTTGTGGGGGGTTTCCATACTGTTTAGACACATCAGGGCCTCTTCAAACAGACATGACGTCCAGCCAATTCTGCGTTGAAAAAGTCAAATGTCGCTCCTTCCTTTGCGACCTCTGCCGTGCGCCCAAAAAGTGGTTTACCCCCACATATGGGGTATTCGCTTATTCAGGAGAAATTGCACAACAAATTTTGTGGTTCATTTTTTCTTTTAACAGTTGTGAAAATAAAAAAAATTGGTTCCGAAGTAAAGTTTTTGCAAAAAAAATTAAATGCTAATTTTTTCCTTCCACATTGCTTCAGTTCCTGTGAAGCACGAAAGGGTTAATAAACTTCTTGAATGTGGTTTTGAGCACCTTGAGGGGTGCAGTTTTTAGAATGGTGTCACTTTTGGGTATTTTTTATTGTATAGACCCCCCAAAGTGACTTCAAATGTGATGTGGTCCCTAAAAAATAAATGGTGTTGTAAAAATGAGAAATCGCTGGTCAACTTTTAACCCTTATAACTTCATAACAAAAAAAAATTTTGTTCACAAAATTGTGCTGATGTAAAGTAGACATGTGGGAAATGTTATTAAGAAATTTGTGTGACCTATCTCTCTGATTTTAGGGCATAAAAATTTAAAGTTTGAAAATTGTTAAATTTTCAAAATTTTCGCCATATTTCCGTTTATTTTCATAAATAAACACAAGTCGTATCAAAGAAATTTTACCACTAACGTGAAGTACAATATGTCACGAAAAAACAATCTTCTCAGAATCAGCTGGATTCGTTAAAGCGTTCCAGAGTTATAACCTCATAAATTGACAGTGGTCAGAATTGTAAAAATTGGCCCGGTCATTAAGCTGCAAAATGGCTCTGTCACTAAGGGTTAAATGATAACGGTGGACTAAAAAAACCAAAGAAAATAAACATACCGTATATACTCGTGTATAAGCCGACCCGAGAATAGGCA
Source organism: Oophaga sylvatica (assembly GCA_033576555.1). NCBI lineage: Eukaryota > Metazoa > Chordata > Amphibia > Anura > Dendrobatidae > Oophaga > Oophaga sylvatica. Next base: position 432,040,214 of record JARQOD010000004.1, read on the forward strand.
GAAGCACCTAATTTTGCCTTGAAAAACAGGGAAAACTTATTGAGTCGAGTATAAGCCGCTATGCATTGTCCATTAATCCCTATACTGTTATGCATGGCTCCTTATCCCCATGCTTGTATGCATGACTGCTTATTCCCATCCTTGTCTGCATGGCTCCTTATCCCCATGCTTGTATGCATGACTGCTTATTCCCATCTTAGTATACATGACTGCTTATTCCCATCCTTGTCTGCGTGGTTCCTCATCCCCGTCCTTGTATGTATGCAGTGGGGTACCACAGGGGTCAGTATTGGGGCCGCTTCTCTTTAACATATTTATTAATGACCTTGTAGGGGGCATACAGAGTAGTATTTCAATATTTGCAGATGACACTAAACTCTGCAGGGTAATAAATACAGAGGAGGATAATTTTATATTACAGGAGGATTTATGTAAACTAGAAGCTTGGGCTGATAAATGGCAAATGAGCTTTAATAGGGATAAATGTAAGGTCATGCACTTGGGTAGAACAAATAAGATGTATAATTATGTGCTTAATTGTAAAACACTGGGCAAAACTGTCACTGAAAAAGACTTGGGTGTATGGGTGGACGACAAACTCAAATTTAGTGGCCAATGTCAGGCAGCTGCTGCCAAGGCAAATAAAATAATGGGATGCATTAGACAAGGCATAGATGCTCATGAGGAGAACATAATTTTACCTCTATACAAGTCACTGGTGCGACCACACTTAGAATACTGTGTGCAGTTCTGGTCTCCGGTGTATAAGAAAGACATAGCTGAACTGGAGCGGGTGCAGAGAAGAGCGACCAAGGTTATTAGAGAACTGGGGGGTCTGCAATACCAAGACAGGTTATTACACTTGGGGTTATTTAGTTTGGAAAAACGAAGGCTTAGGGGTGATCTTATTACAATGTACAAATATATGAGGGGACAGTACAAAGACCTTTCTAATGATCTTTTTACTCTTAGACCTGTGACGGGGACGAGGGGGCATCCTCTACGTCTGGAGGAAAGAAGGTTTAGCCATAATCACAGATGCAGATTCTTTACTGTAAGAGCAGTGAGACTATGGAACTCTCTGCCGTCTAATGTTGTAATGAGTGATTCCTTACTAAAATTTAAGAGGGGACTGGATGCCTTTCTTGAAAAGTATAATATTACAGGCTATATTCATTAGTTTCCTAGATACAGCGTTGATCCAGGGAGCTAGTCTGATTGCCGTATGTGGAGTCGGGAAGGAATTTTTTTCCCCAATGTGAAGCTTACTGTTTGCCACTTGGGTTTTTTTTGCCTTCCTCTGGATCAACATGTTAGGGCAGGTTAGGATAGGATATGGGTTGAACTAGATGGAACTTAAAGTCTTCCTTCAACCTTAATAACTATGTTACTATGGCCCACATAAGAAAAGCATAAAAAAAATCCTGCTTACCTTCCCTGCTCGCCCTTGCAGCATTTTTTCCTATGGGAGTGGAGAGAGGTGAATATTCCTTACCTTATTGAGCGGGTACCCGTGATAGCCTGGCAGCTGCTTTGAAGCTGGCGACTGCTGCTGACACTGTGCACGCACTATAAGAGAAATTAATGTTCACTGCAAAGTGCTGTGAATATTCATTTCTTTTTAGCAGGGTGCACAGGCTTTAGCCGCAGCAGCTGGCTTTTGCCTCCTGTCACTCTCTGCTCCACCGCTTTGCTCCCCCGCCATCTTCTGGGACAATGACTCTTGTATAAGCCCAGGGGGCATTTTCAGCACAAAAAAATGTGCTGAAAAACTTTGCCTGTACATGAGTATATACGGTATTTGAGATTACCACATTCATAAAAGTCCAATCTATCTGTTATTATTTTAATCCTACATTAAATAGAGTAAAAATGTAAGAATGGCATCTTTTTGGTCACTACACCGCCCTGAAACAATGTAATAGAACAAGCTCAAAATGTTGCATGTACGTCAAAGTTGTATAAATGCAGATTGCAGTTCAGCATGCTGAAGCCCTCACACTGCTCCACTGATGGAAAAAAAAACAGTTACAGGTCTTAGAAGATAACAGCAGAAACAAAATTATTATTACCGTATTTCTCCACCGTCTCATTGGGAGACACAGACCGTGGGGTGTTATGCTGCTGCCACTAGGAGGACACTAAGTAATATACAAGCAAAAAAAGGTTAACTCCTCCTCTTCCTCCTCCTGCAGTATACACCCTCCGTCGGCTCAGACCTGAACCAGTTCTTACTTAGTGTCTGTAGGAGGCACTAGGGTCTGCTCTCAGACCCCACTTTTTTGTCTTTTATTATTTTTCTTTCTTCCACGCACGGAAGGGCGACGGGTCTTAATGAAAAGTCCCGATCTCCCAAAACCAGCAACAGGTGGAAACGTGGTGTCGTCTTCTCGTACCCCCTCCTGCTACGCTACCATGGGGCGACAGATCCCTTGAATGGGCCGTCTCCCCATGAGATACCTCGAATACCACTCACCACGAAATCCCTCTCCACCTCCCTATCAAAGGGACGGTCGATTGAGGAGGTACGGTGATTCGAGGAGACACAGTGAATACAGGCTGCAGGCCTCTACTGAAAGCGGCTGGGCCAATGGAGGCAGACATAGATCCCTCTCCACCTCCCTATCAAAGGGACGGTCGATTGAGGAGGTACGGTGGTTCCAGGAGACATGACCGCATGGGCCGCTGGCCCCGACATCAGTGAGTACAGGCTGCAGGCCTTTACTGAAAGCGGCAGACATAAATCCCTCTCTGCCTCCCTATCAAAGGGACGGTTGATTGAGGAGGTACGGTGGTTCCAGGAGACATGACCGCATGGGCCGCTGGCCCCGACATCAGTGAGTACAGGCTGCAGGCCTTTACTGAAAGCGGCAGACATAAATCCCTCTCTGCCTCCCTATCAAAGGGATGGTCGATTGAGGAGGTACGGTGGTTTAAGGAGGCGAGCTCCCTTCAACGCGCCACAGTCTTCTCTCCTAGTGGAGCCGCCGAGAGTGTGCAGCCGCGCGGTCTAGTTGGAGCCGTTGACGCGGCCTATTTGTGTCGCCGCGCGGCCTAGTTGTGAACCGCCTCCGGCCTAGCTGTAAAGGAGCCGCCGCTACGGCCTAGTGGAGCCGCCGCCGCGGCCTAGCTGTGGGGCCGCCGCGGCCTAATTGTGGAGCCGCCACAGTGGCCGCCGCTGCGGCCTAGTGGTGGAGCCGGCGCCGCGGCCTAGCTGGGAAGCCGCCGCCTGCGGCCTAATTGTGGAGCCGCTGCCGCGGCATAAATTGTGGCGCCGCCACAGCGGCCTAGTTGTGGAGCCGCCACAGCGGCCGCCGCTGCGGCTTAGTGGTGGAGCCGGCGACGCGGCCTAGCTGGGAAGCCGCCGCCGCGGCCTAATTGTGGAGCCGCTGCCGCGGCCTAATTGTGGCGCCGCCACAGCGGCCTAGCTGTGAAGCCGCCGCCGCGGCCTAGTGTGGAGCCGCTGCCGCGGTCTAGTGTGGATCCGGCGCCGCGGCCTAATTGTGGGCGGCGGCCTAAATTATGGGGCCGCCACAGCGGCCGCCGCTGCAGCCTAGTGGAGCCGCCGCCGCGGCCTAGTAGTGGAGCCGGCGCCGCGGCCTAGCTGTAAAACCGCCGCCGCGGCCTAACTATGGAGTCGCCGCCGCGGCCTAAATTGTGAAGCCGCCACAGCGGCCTAGTTATGGAGCCGCCGCGGCCTAGTGTGGAGCCGCCCCGCGGTCTAGTGTGGCGCTGCGGCCTAGTGGAGCCACCGCCGCGGCCTATTAGGGGAGCCGGCGCCGCTGTCTATTTGTGGAGCCGCGGCCTAATTGTGGAGCCGCCGCCGTGGCCTAAATTGTGGAATCGCCACAGCGGCCTAGTTGTGGAGCCGCCGCATCGGCCTAGTTGTGGGCCGTGGCCTGCTTATGCCGCGGGCGCTTCTGTGTTGCGCCGCAGGCTCTTCTGCGTCGCGCCGCAGACTCTTCTGCGTCGTGCCGCAGGCTCTTCTGCGTCGCGCCGCGGGCGCTTCTACATCGTGCCACGGCTGCCTCTATGTAGCACTTCGGGCGCTTCGGCGTCGCGGGTGCTTCTGGTTGGACCATCCACTAATCCATCCATCTGGATCATCAAAGGTCAAAGGTCAGCATCCGCTAGCTCAGGTTCCCGCTATCCCTCTTCTGGGGAATTCAGTTAACATGACTCTGAGTATGAGGCGGATGTAGCGGTTGACCCGGAGTCACCAGAATATCAAGAATCCATAGATTCTCGCATAGAAGCAGTTTATAAAATCCTGAGTGTTAATGTACAACCCGGCTCTATTTCAGTTCACGCCTGGTTGTTCTAAAGAGTTAAGCGACCTCACATATTCGTCAAGAGTTTATTGATATGGTTCAAGAACAGAGGGGTCGTCCAGACAAACGTTTTTCAGGTTAGAAATCACTCAAAATTCGATATCCTTTTCCAACTAGGGTATCGAAGGAGTGGACTGTTTCTCCGGTAGCAGATCCACCTGTTTCCCGGTTGGCAGCAAGGGCAAGGATGGCCTGGGCGGAAGTATATAATTAAATCTTCTCATGACAACCCTCTTCCCACTGAGGTAATCAATCTTGCTTATCAGATTTCTCGGGCAGGTGACTATGTCGTGCATGCATTCTTAGATGCAGCCGCCTGCTCTGCACTCATGGGGCTAATGCCATCGCCATTAGAAGAACCTTACGGCTCCGATAGTGGCGCGCAGACTCTGCTTCAAGGAGGTCCCTGACTTCTCTACCGTGTCAAAGCGGTCGCCTCTTTGGAGAGAGACGAGATCAAATCATATCTGATACTACTGGGAGCAAAAGCAAATTTCTCCCGCAGCGCAAACTCAGCCGATCTTTTTGGCCTCAAAACCAAATCCGTTTTCGGCCTTTTCGCGGCTCTTCCAACTGGTTTTCCGCATCTACTTCGTCCCTGCAGTCCCATCCTCCGCATAGGGATAAGGGTCTTCAACCATCATTCAAATCCTCTCAAGCCTGGAGAAACAGATCATCACAGTCGGGACGTAAGGGATCCTCTTCTCGCAAATTCTCTTCGCAATGACTCTTTGCCGGGTCCTGTGGACCCAAACAGGGTAGACAGCCGCCTACTCTTGTTCCACGAGATCTGGTTGTCAGTCGTTTTCGACCGGTGGGTCCGAAATCTGAAATACCTATCTCCACATTCCAATACCTCTGGGTCATCAAAAAAAAAAAAAAAGAAATTTTTCTTTGGTTTAAGATCGGAGACGATCGCTTTCAGTTTTCAGCTCTGCCTTTTGGCCTCGCCACCGCCCCCAGAGTATTCACAAGAGTCATGGCGGCGGTCATGACAATCTTATACTGTTGGGGCGTGATGGTTCCTTCCTTAGTTAGATGACCCTCTCATCAAAGGATCGTCTTTTCGGGCCTGTACAGACAACATCGACCTTTGCTGTCGACACCCTCTCACGCCTAGGCTGGGTAGTGAACCTGGATAGGTCCTCTCCCGTTCCTTCTTGGAAAATTCCCTTTTTGGGAATGATTTTGGACACTTTCCAAGGGTTGGTATAGCTCCCTCCAGAGAAGATGTCTTCCTTAAAACGGAGAATACTCCTGTTGTCTCTGGGACACTCTCACTCTCTTCGGTTCGCAATGCAGGTCCTAGGGAAAATGGTTGCTTCCATCAAGGCAGTACCATTTGCTCAATTCCATTTCGCCGTCAACAGGAGTTGATATCAGTATGGGACAGAAATCCAGCATCTGTAGGTCGCCGACTTCGTCTGTCTCCCAGGGTTAAGTGCTCGCTGACGTGGTGGATGAGCGCTTCCTCTTTAAATCAGGGAAAGTCCTTTCTACCGGTACATTGGTCGGTAGTGACCACCGATGCCAGTCTCCTCGGCTAGGGTGCGGTGTTTTCGTCACCACTCTATTCAAGGTCGTTGGACTCCTCAGAAGACCCGTCTTCCGATCATCATTCTGGAGATCAGAGCTATCAGACTAGCTCTTATTCACTTTCTTCAACTGTTAGCCGGATGTCCCATCCGGATTCAGTCGGACAACGCCACGGCTGTGGCGTACATCAACCGTCAGGGTGGCATTCGGAGCAGATCTGTAATGCTCGAGGTATCGCAGATCCTGCAATGGGCAGAGTCAAACCTCTCTCTCTCTCATCTCTGCGGTGCACATTCCGGGAGCAGGACAATTGGGCGGCGGATTTTCTCTGACGCCAGTGCTTAGCCTCCGGAGAATGGTCCCTTCACCCGGAAGTATTTTGTCAGATTTTCCAACGCTAGGGCACTCCGGATGTGGATCTCATGGCATCCAGACTAAATGCCAAGACTCAGGCTTTCATAAGCAGGTCTCGCGGTCCTCTAGCCATCAGATCGAACGCATTAGTCCTCCCTTGGAGTCACTTTCATCTCCCTTACGTTTTCCCAACTCTTCCATTACTTCCCAGGGTCATTCAGAAGATCAAAGCGGAAGGTGTTCCTCTCATTCTTGTCATTCCAGACTGGCCGCGCCGCCCATGGTATGCGGAACTAATCCAGCAGCTGGCAGACGTTCCCTGGAGGTTACCGGATCTTTCGGACCTTCTTTCTCAGGGTCCAATTTACCATCAGAATTCGAAGGTGCTGAATTTGACGGTTTGGACATTGAATCCTGGTTTTTTAGCCCAGGCGGGCTTTTTCTCAGAAGGTTGTCTCTATCATGATCAATGCCAGGAGACCGGTTTCCATGCGCATTTATCATCGTGTTTGGGAAACATTCTTTTCCTGGTGTAGGAATAAGGGTCGCTCCCCTTTTGGTCTTCTCTATCCCTTCCATCCTAGAGTTTCTTCAAGCAGGATTGGATTCGGGGTTGGCTCTTTTCTCCCTGAAGGGGCAGATTTCTGCTCTATCCGTCCTTTTTCAGAAACGGATTTCATCTAAGTCTCAGGTTAAAACTTTTATTCAAGGGGTGTCTCATCTCGTTCCTCCTTACAGGAAGCCCTTGGGATCTTAATCTGGTCCTCAGTACCTTACAAGAACCACCCTTAAAGCCTTTACCTGAAGTATCTTTGTCTTTTGAAAAGTTGTTTTTCTGGTTGCTATAACCTCCATCAGGCGGGTCTCGGAGTTGGCAGCTTTATCTTGTAAACCTCCCTTCCTCATTTTCCACCAGGACAAGGTGGTCCTTAGATCCTCTCCTTCTTTCTTACCTAAAGTCGTGTCGGCTTTTCACATCAACGAGGAGATAGTTCTACCTTCATTGTGTCAGGCGCTAGTTCACCGCACTGAGAAAGCCCTTCACACTCTGGATTTGGGAGGGCTCTTCGAAGGTACATTTCTAGGACGGCATCCTTCCGTAAATCGGACGTCCTTTTCGTGTTTCTGGAGGGAAGCAGACAGAGTTTCCCTGCTTCTGAGGTCACGTTAGCAACATGGATCCGCCTTGCAATCATGTCAAGGGTCAGCCTATCCCGGCTGGAACTAAGGCACACTCCATATGGACTATGGTGGCCTCTTGGGCCATTTGGCACCAGGCTTCGGCACAATAAGTGTGCAAGGCTGCGACTTGGTCCAGTCTGCATATTTTTATTAAAGCATTACAAAGTACATGCTCAAGTTTCTTCAGATGCGTTTCTTGGCAGACAAATTCTGCAATCAGTTGTTGCGCATCTGTGAGTTTTTTTTCTGTTAAATTATTTAAAGCATTTATGCATTTGGCTTACGAGGCTACATCCGTTGTGATGTTTGTTCCCACCCAGGGACTGCTTTAGGACATCCCACGGTCTGTGTCTCCCAATGAGACGATGGAGAAAAGTAGATTTTTGTGTACTCACCGTAAAATCCTTTTCTCCGAGGCACTCATTGGGAGACACAGCTCCCACCCTTTCTAGTCTGTAGCCTCGTGCCTTTTTGGTTTTCCTCTTATTGCATCTCTGTTATGAGCTCCTACTGCTTTGGCACCGAACTGGTTCAGGTCTGAGCCGACGGAGGGTGTATACTGCAGGAGGAGGAAGAGGAGGAGTTAACCTTTTTTTGCTTGTATATTACTTAGTGTCCTCCTAGTGGCAGCAGCATAACACCCCATGGTCTGTGTCTCCCAAATGAGTGCCTCGGAGAAAAGGATTTTACGGTGAGTACACAAAAATCTACTTTTTTCGGATTATAGGACGCACTTTTTTTTTCGCCAAATTTGGGGGGAAAATGGGGGTGCATCTTATAATGCGAATATACCTTACTGGCTGCGGTGGAGCAGGGTCCCAGGGTCGTGGCTGGAGGTGGAAAGAGTGGATCGTTGCCGCAGGCTGGGATGTTCCGATGTGCGGCGCGCCCTGCTGCGGGAGTGTCCGGTGCTTCGGAAGTGTCTGATGCTGCGTGGGCTCTACCGACATTTTGTAAAAGGCCAGAGCCAATGCAGTTCCATGGTTTCCTATGCGGTGGACTCCGGGAAAATGGCTGCGGGAGATCTCGGCACCAAGATCTCGGGAGATGAGATCTCAGCGCTGAGTCCCCGCAGCATCGGTCACTCCCGCAGCGGCATGCCGCACATCCGGACACCCGCTCATCCCAGCTTGCAGCAACGCTCCACTCTTGCCTCCTCCAGCAGCGACCCTGGGACCCTGCTTTACCGCAGCCACCTCCCCCGGTAAGCAATAAGACGCATGGATTATAAAAAGCACCACCATTTTATTAAAAAAAGGTTTGTCCTATTTTTCTCCTCAAAATTTGGGATGCATCTTATAATCCGGTGCATTTTATAATCTGGAGCGTTTTACAATCCGAAAAATACGGTATTAATTTTTTTAACTTTTTACAAAGTTTTGAGTTTTTTTGGCCATTACAATATAAAAAAAACTATATCTTTGATATTGCCATACTCATAATGACCTAAAGACTAGTACTGCCAGGTCATTTTTTATCAAATAATGAATGTTCTAAGTACAAACCCCAAAATATTAAGGGTGATTTTTCCTATTTTTCAGTATATTACATAGTAATGTAAATGGCGTTATTTAAAACTACAACTCGTCTTGCAAAAAAACAAGTCCTAATACAGTTGTCTCCTAAAAAATAAAAAAGTTATGACTCTAGAAAGATGGGGATATAAAAATGAAAGCTCAAAAATGGAAAAATTCAATTTTTGACTGAGCTCTATGTTGTAAGTGTATCTGCTGCTTATGGGATGACTGTGCTCCATGCTCTGTGCATTCGACTTCAAAGTCATCTCGCTGCTGCACTGTGTAGAGGCAGCAGTAAAGCCTCAGTCAGATATCTGCGTCTTGTGGTCAGTTTATGGACCGTGATACACAGAGTGGCCGCGGGCCTCCTGACCTGAACTTGACAACCTACAGCATGTATGGGGCTGTCAACTATGGATCAGTAGACCCGCGGATACTTTGTGCATCATGGTTCATAAACGGACCATGATAAGCAGACTTCTGAATGAGGCTGTAGCAGAGCTGAGATGGTGACAGTCCAGGCACCAGGAAATCAGCTGTGGCTACAGAAGGGTTGGGAACCAGGAAATCAGCGGTGGCGACAGAAGGGTTGGGCACCAGGAAATCAGCGGTGGTGACAGAAGGGTTGGGCACCAGGAAATCAGCGGTGGCGACAGAAGGGTTGGGCACTTGGAAATCAGCGGTGGCGACAGAAGGGTTGGGCACCAGGAAATCGGCGGTGGCGACAGAAGGGTTGGGCACCAGGAAATCAGCGGTGCGGACAGAAGGGTTGGGCACCAGGAAATCAGCGGTGGCGACAGAAGGGTTGGGCACCAGGAAATCAGCGGTGGCGACAGAAGGGTTGGGCACCAGGAAATCAGCGGTGGCGACTGAAGGGTTGGGCACCAGGAAATCGGGGGTGGCGACAGAAGGGTTGGGCACTAGGAAATCAGCGTTGGCGACAGAAGGATTGGGCACCAGGAAATCGGCAGTGGCGACAGAAGGGTTGGGCACCAGGAAAGCAGTGGTGGAGACAGAAGGGTTGGGCACCAGGAAATCAGCGGTGGCGACAGAAGGATTGGGCACCAGGAAATCAACAGCGGCGACAGAAGGGTTGGGCACCAGGAAAGCAGTGGTGGAGACAGAAGGGTTGGGCACCAGGAAAGCAGTGGTGGCGACAGAAGGGTTGGGCACCAGGAAATCCACGGCGGCGAGAACACATCAGGCAGCCTGACATTGTACTACTAATGCCTGACTAGCAGTCTCACCCCCGGAAATAGACACCTCCGCCGCCTGGTGTCACCACTATTTACAGTGATAAAAACCGGACTGCAGCTGTGACTTCTTCCAGCACGAAGTTCACAGCTGTACAGATCACAGCTGATGCAGACACAGTATAGGAGATGCAGTCAGTTTCCGACCTCATCTCTTATGGCCTTTCTGCTGTGTTTACGGTGCATAAGTGTCCTTCTGTGACACTTACACCCCAGCAAATAAAAATGACAGCCCACTGTTGATGGGAAAAAAAATATATATGTATAATATATAATTTGTAATAGTCAAAGTGAACTATTTTCAGAATATTTTGTTTATATAATTAATAAGCAAATCATGATACATTACCTTTAAGGAGTTAAATCATACTGCTTATCCCTTATATCATACATCTATTGCACATGGTTTCAGAGGTTTTATTTAACATGTCATCATTCATTCTAGTACCTAATCTTCATTGTTATTCCAGATTTCCGAAAGTGTTGCTTCTTTGTCGAAGGAGCTTACAAGGAATTTTCGAAGTGGAACCCAGAAGCTTGTGTTCAGCATGGAGGAGGCGGACACTGTGCTGTACAGGCACTTCAGTGAGGACTCTGATCTGTCAGGGCAGTCAGAAGGAGAAGAGACCAAAGAAAATGAAGCATCTGAAAGGGAATCTAACAAGTCTCTTCCTCACAACAGGTATCCATTTCCTTTACATTTTTCCAGTTATTTGTGTTTTTTTTATATAAACTTGTTTGATCTTTTTGTCAAAGTATATTTTACTGTAGACCAAACATGGTTATAAATGATAACTTGATTTATTTAGGTATATTCATTTGATATTCAGGAGGATAAGGGAAGGTTCTGGCAGATGAGATATCAATAGGAATTCTTGGAAAACTATGAAGATGGCTAAATGTAAATGAAAAAAAAACACTTTAAAGCTTTTAAGAAATTCTGATCAGCATTATCAAATGACAAGGGTGATTTATTTAAAATTTTAATTACACTTTTGTTTGTAAACTGATGTATGTTTGTATAATATTATATTATGGAGGATGTTCGGCCATTCAAAAATGATCAGAGTTTTCTAATTATTTAAAAATATAAATTTGGAAATTATGACGTGCATTTGTATTCAGTTCCCGTAGAATGATACCCTAAATCAGAGGTCTCAAACTGCATCCCTCAAGGGCCGCAAACAGGTCATGTTTTCAGGATTTCCTTGTATTGCACAGGTGATAATTTAATCACCTGCACAGATAATGATTGCAGCACCTAGTGCAATGCTAAGGAAATCTTGAAAACACGCACGGTTTGCAGCCCTCGAGGAATGCAGTTTGAGACCCCTGCCCTAAATAAATTCCTGAGTGACCAATTGCTTCCAGAAGTCATTTAATTAGTAAATTAAGTCCACCTGTGTGTTATTTATTCTTAGCGGAGGCTAAGGTGGTGAAGTTCACATTCGTTTTTTTATTGTTTTTTGTGGAACCTCGGGACCACGGTCCGGGGTGCTCAGAAGGGGGCGTGACTAAGTGAGCCCCAGACACCCGTAGTAAGTCCTCTCGAACAGGGTCAAAATGGAATGTCTGGAGGACACAGGTACTACCTCCAGTTAGACCCCAAACACGTGGCAGCTGTCCCAGTGGGACCAAAAGATTTAACAGATGTAACAGAAATGTTAGAACAGACTGGCGAGTCCAAGGTACTCTGGTATAAGCTGGTACTGGCGTTGTCCAGAGTTTCGGATGGCTGAGTGGCGGAACGGAACAGAGCTGGCGTCGTCCGTCCATACGTTGTCCTGGACAGTCGGGTAACCGATAACTGGTAGTCTGCAGAGACAAATAGTGTAAGTGAAGCAGAAGACAGAACACTGCAACAAAACAGTAACAAGCACAGCAGAACCGGAAGTTAGCAACAGAAGATACTTGTTGCTCCAGCGCCCTCTCTATGGCAGAGGGGCCAGAAATAGTGCACACAAAGAAATACTTGGTTAATTACTTTTTGAAAAATGCGCGCTGTCTCTAAGAGATCTAGAGAACGCATGCGCGTGGCCTTAATCTCATACCAGGGGTTGTGCTGGCAGCACACCAGGAAGCAGGAGAAGGAAGGAGCGGGACCACAGGACACAGACCGAGGACGAGGGCCCCGCTGGGGGTACTGCTGAGGTATGGCCACCACAGCACGAGGACGAGGGTCCCGCTGAGGTACGGGCACTGATGTAACACTATAACTGTCCTGTGAAGGCTTCAGAGGTTTGTTTGAGAACATATGGGATCAAATAGCATCATGGAAACCAAGGATTACACCAGACATGTCAGGTATAAAGTTGTGGAGAAGACTTTAGCAGGGTTAGGTTATAAAAAAAAATATCCCAAGTTCTGAACATCATGGCGCAAACCTCCCAAGTCATGACCGTCCACCTAAACTGACAATCCCAAGCAAGAAGAACACTAATTAGCAAAGCAAACAAGAGGCCCTTGGTCACACAGGTGATGCTGCAGAGATCCACAGCTCAAGTAGAAGAATCTGTCCACCGGACAACTATTAGTCGTATACTTCACAAATATGGCCTTTCTAGAAGAGGGACAGGAAGATAGCCATTTTTGAAAGTAAGCCATAAAAAGTCCTGTTTGCAGTTTGCAAGAAGCTATGTAGGGAAAACAACTAGCCTGTGGAAGAATGTGCTGTGGTCAGATAAGACCAAAGTAGACTTTTTTGCGCTAAATGCAAACTAACACTGCACATCGCTCTAAAAACACCATCGCCACCGACAAACATGGTGGCGGCAGCATCATGCTGTGGGAAATCTATTTTAACATGGACAGGAAAGCTGGTGAGAGTTGATGGGAAGATAGACGGAGCTAAAAAATACAGGGCAATCCTGTAAGAAAACCTATTAGTGGCTGCAAAAGATTTGAGAATGGGGTGTAGGTTCACCTTCCAGCAGAGAAACAACACAAAGCAACCTGCCAGATCTACAATGGAATGGTTTAAATCATAGAATTTTCATGTGTTTGAATGGCCAACGTCACAGTCCAAACATAAATCTCATTAAGAACCTGTGGCAAGACTTGAAAATTGCTGTTCACAGACGCCTCCATACAATCTCACTGAGTTAGAGCTGCTTTGCAATGAAAAATGAGCAAAAATTTAGTGTTCTTGATGTGCAAAGCTGGAAGAGACATACCTGAAAGGCTTGGATCAGTAATTGCAGCAAAAGGTGATCTTACAAAATATTGACTCGGGGCTGGATACAATTGCATGTCACAATTGTTAGATTTATATTTTAAAAATAATCAGAAAACCATGTATCATTTCCTTTGCATTTCCCAAATACTTGCTACTTTGTGTTAATGTATCACATAAAATACATTTAAAGGGAAGGTGTTAGATTTTTTAATTATTTGCAAAATAAAAGAATGTTACAAAACATGTTGTTTTAGATAATGTTGTACTAAATAGGATTGATGTTTTTTTTTAATAATGTTTTAATGTAGCCACTGGAGGCTACCATTTTAACCTGCAGGTCTATATCTCTAGGTGTGGTTAGGCGCCATTTTATTATAGCCCAGCACTGTAAGCTGAGGTCCACTTACATTCTATCACAGGCCGTGTGATGCCGGAAGCTGTACTGTTACTTCTGGCATAACAAGTTCTGTATTGTTAGGAGGACAATCTGTAGACACCGGAGAAGATGGTGTCACGGGTGTGTCGCTGCGAAGATCGTCGCGATTGCACACCCTGACTTCTCACAGCTGAGTTTCTGGTGCTGGGTGTTTTTCGGCAGAGAGGGAGTTAATTCTTCCTCTCTCTGTGCTGGACTAGACCAGCCTCGCTCAGCTGCAATTAATGTTGTGGTAATTGGTTTCCTTCAAATACCTGCCTGTCTGCTGGGGAAGTGTCGGTGAAAGCATTCATGCAGACCAGCAGAGCGGATCGTTGTATGGTGAAGGCAGAAGTTAAGAGTACCTGTGTGGTCTTTTTTCCCCTCCTCTCTTTATCATTTATCTCCGTACCCGTTGGTGTCCCCTCTGTTTCCTGTGGTATGACTTTTGTATGCAAGGTGGATTTTAGTTTACCCCTTGTACTGTCTCGTTCGTTTATTACTGTGTTTAGGCATATACCTACCAGTCCCCGGTGTTGTGATCAGGGTCCTTCTCAGGACTGGATCACTGAGGTTCAGGGATCCTTAGGAGGTAGAGATTACGCTGGCGGCCTGGACCTCTGTACCATCAACAGTACCTCCAGGTAGAGGGATTAGTCAGGACCCCAGCTTAGGGTCAGCATAGACCCCAGACCTCCTGTATGCAGTAACAGCGTGACATTTTCACCGACCACTAAAGATTTTCTCCAGTCACCATGGATCCAGTAGTCAGTCTAGCTCGGCAGTTGCAGAGTTTGTCCATGGAGCTGGCGGACGTTAAGTCCAAGGTTTTGTACCCCCCGGAGCAGGCCGGACCTGAACCTAAAGTAGCTCTCCCTGACAGATTCACTGGGGGGCGGGACAAGTTTTTTGCTTTCCGGGAGGCATGTAAATTGTACTTTCGGCTGCGACCTCGGTCATCTGGGAGTGAGGAGCAAAGGGTGGGGATTGTCATCTCGCTCCTACAGGGAGATCCCCAATCCTGGGCGTTCACTCTTCCCCCGAGCTCCCCAGCTCTCCAGTCAGTGGATGGGTTTTTTACGGCTCTGGGTCTTGTGTATGATGACCCGGATCGGGTCTCCCTTGCTGAATCTAAGTTACGTAGGATCCAGCAGGGAGATCATCTAGCAGAGGAATTCTGTTCGGAGTTCCGTAGGTGGGCCACGGACACCCAGTGGAATGACCCGGCTCTTAGGAGCCAGTTTTGTCAAGGTTTATCTGACAAATTAAAGGATGTGCTGGCACAGTATGACCCTCCCACGTCACTGGAAGCCGCTATGGCCCTTGCTATTCGTATTGACAGACGTCTTCGGGAGAGGTGCGGGGTAACCTTGCCCCTGTGATGACTCCACCTTCCTCAAGGGTCCCTTATATGGAGCTTCCCCTGGCCAGTCCAGAGGAGCCTATGCAATTAGGAGGGACATCATTCCGGGGGAGGGGATCGGTGGGGCGCCACAAAACAGGAGGTTGTTTCTTCTGTGGAAAAAAGGGACATTTTATTAGGGGGTGTCCATCCCGTCCTTTGCAGAGTGTGAAGTCGCCGGAAAACTATTGATCCCAAATTGTGTGGTGGACGGCAATCTGGGAGTAAGTATTTCGTCCCTAGGTTCGTCTCAGTTTCTCGTACCGGCGGAGGTGGTGGTGGGTGCGAGAGCTGAGAGGATATCTGTTCTTCTGGATAGTGGGTCCGGGGCTAACCTGGTGGATGCTCGCTTTGCCCGGGTTCAAGGTATGCGATTGAGTGTGTTGACTAAACCCGTCCCCATATTCTCGATCGACGCCAGACCTCTCGGTCAGGGAAGTTTTTTGCAAGCAGTGCATAACATAGATCTTCAAGTGGGGGCATTACATAAAGAACTGTTGTCTTGTTATGTGTTGGAGGGTCTTCCCACTCCTATAGTGCTGGGCCTTCCTTGGTTAACTAAGCATAACCCGGTTATTGATTGGCAATCCAGAGAGATAAGCCAATGGAGTGAATTCTGTAATAAAAACTGCATGAATACGGTCATTGGGGCGGTCGCTCCTAGGGCCTTACCTCCATTTCTGGTGGACTTTGAGGATGTATTCTCGGAGAAAGGGTGTCAGGAACTACCTCCTCATCGCGAGTATGACTGTTCTGTTAACTTGCTCCCTGGGGCCAAGTTACCGAAATCTAGGTTGTATAACCTTTCTGGTCCTGAGAGACAGGCCATGAAGGATTATATTTCAGAGAGTCTGGCTAAGGGGCATATTAGACCTTCATCTTCCCCGGTGGCCGCGGGGTTCTTCCTTGTGAAAAAAAAAGATGGAGGCCTACGCCCTTGCCTGGATTTCCGTGAGCTTAATTGGATTACGGTCCGAGATCCGTATCCGCTCCCACTTATTCCCGATCTCTTCAATCAGATCGTGGGTGCCAAATGGTTCTCTAAGTTGGATCTCAGGGGGGCGTACAATCTGATTAGGATGAAGGAGGGGGATGAGTGGAAGACGGCGTTTAACACTCCGGAGGGGCATTATGAGAACCTTGTCATGCCATTTGGTCTGAGTATTGCCCCGGCGGTGTTTCAACACTTTGTAAATGACATCTTTCGCCACCTAATGGGACAGTTTGTGGTCATATATCTGGATGATATCTTAATTTACTCGCCGGATCTTGTGTCTCATCAGGAGCATGTTAGGCAGGTGTTACAGATCTTGCGGGATAATAAACTGTACGCCAAATGGGAGAAGTGTGTGTTCGCCGTACAGGAACTTCAGTTTTTAGGGTTCCTGGTGTCAGCATCCGGTTTTCGTATGGACCCTGGGAAAGTGCGGGCAGTTCTTGAGTGGGATCTGCCAGAGGATCTTAAGGCATTACAACGTTTCCTGGGGTTTGCTAACTACTACCGGAAGTTCATTCGTAATTTTTCGTCCATAGTTAAACCTCTCACAGACATGACTAAAAAAGGGACGGATTTTTCAAAGTGGTCTGACAAGGCTTGTCAAGCGTTTTCCTCTTTGAAAAAAATGTTTTGCTTCAGCACCCATACTTATTCAACCTGATGCGTCACAGCCGTTCATTGTTGAGGTGGACGCTTCCGAGGTAGGGGTGGGAGCAGTATTGTCACAAGGTTCGTCCCCTGGTAAATGGCATCCGTGCTCCTTCTTCTCTTAAAAATTGTCGTCCGCTGAGAGGAATTATGATATCGGCAATAGGGAACTCTTGGCCATTAAGTTGGCTTTTGAGGAGTGGCGTCATTTTTTGGAGGGGGCAGTCCACCCGGTCACCGTCATTACCGATCACAAAAACCTGCTATATTTAGAGTCCGCTAAACGTCTGAATCCCAGACAAGCTAGGTGGTCGTTGTTTTTTACCAGGTTTAATTTTGTCGTCACATAATCGTCCTGGCTCAAAAAATGTTAAGGCGGATGCCTTATCTCGCTGTTTCCCAGGGGCTGGGAATACGGAGGACCCGGTTCCGGTCCTTCAGGAGGGGGTGGTGGTGTCGGCAGTATGCTCTGATCTTGAGGAGGAGGTATTGGAGGCTCAGGGGGACGCCCCTGTAGGACCTCCAGGGAGACTGTTTGTTCCAAATCAGTTGCGACAAAAGGTGATCGAGGCACACCATAATTCAGCTTTGGCAGGACACCCAGGGAGTAAAGCAACTGAGGATCTCCTCTCGCGCCGGTTTTGGTGGCCTAACTTACATAGGGAGGTGGTAACTTTTGTCGCGTCCTGCGAGGTTTGTGCGCGCTCTAAGACCCCACATACCCGTCCGTCGGGGACCCTCTTACCTTTGAAGATCCCGGAGCGTCCGTGGACTCATCTGTCTATGGACTTCATTACGGACCTCCCGCCATCTTTGGGTAAAACAGTCATACTCGTTGTAGTGGACAGGTTCAGCAAGATGGCACATTTTATCGCTCTTCCTGCTCTTCCTAATGCTAAAACTCTTGCGCAGGTGTTTATTGGGGAGATTGTAAGACTTCACGGGGTACCTCCGATGTGGTGTCGGATCCGGGGGTCTCAGTTTGTGTCCAAATTCTGGAAAGCATTTTGTACACGGCGGGGGATGCAGTTGTCATTTTCATCGGCTTTTCACCCGCAGACCAATGGTCAGACAGAGCATCTGAACCAGAGCTTGGAGACATATCTCCGGTGTTTTGTGTCAGAGAACCAGGAGGACTGGGCTTCTTTCTTGCCTCTGGCGGAATTTGCTCTAAATAATAGGCGGAGCGAGTCCACTGGTAAGTCCCCGTTTATTGGGGCATATGGTTTTCACCCCCAGTTTTGTACTTTCAATAGGGGGGGCTCTTCTGGGGTTCCTGAGGAGGAACGATTTTCGTCGTCACTTGCTTCAGTGTGGAGAGGAGTGCTGAATAATCTGAGTACTATGGGGAACCGATACAAACGTATGGCTGATAGGAGGAGAGTGTCTGGTCCGGACCTAAGTGTGAACGATCTGGTATGGTTGTCTACCAAAAATATAAAACTTAAGGTTCCCTCCTGGAAACTGGGTCCCAGGTTCATCGGGCCATACAAGATCAGTGCTATAATTAATCCGGTTGCATTCCGTCTTGACCTCCCTCCTACATTTAAAATTCATAATGTGTTCCACAGATCGTTGCTTAAGAGGTATGTGGCGCCGGTGATACCTTCACCTTTACCTCCTCCTCCTGTGGTGGTCAATGGTAACTTGGAGTTCCAGGTGTCAAGAGTCATCGATTCACGTCTGAATCGCTGGTCCCTTCAGTACCTTGTTCATTGGAGGGGGTATGGTCCTGAGGAGAGGACGTGGGTTTCTGCGTCGGATATTAACGCAGACCGATTGGTTCGGGCCTTCCACACTACTCACCCAGGTAAACCCGGCCCTGAGGGTCCGGAGGCCCCTCGTAGAAGGGGGGGTACTGTCACGGGTGTGTCGCTGCGAAGATCGTCGCGATTGCACACCCTGACTTCTCACAGCTGAGTTTCTGGTGCTGGGTGTTTTTCGGCAGAGAGGGAGTTAATTCTTCCTCTCTCTGTGCTGAACTAGACCAGCCTCGCTCAGCTGCAATTAATGTTGTGGTAATTGGTTTCCTTCAAATACCTGCCTGTCTGCTGGGGAAGTGTCGGTGAAAGCATTCATGCAGACCAGCAGAGCGGATCGTTGTATGGTGAAGGCAGAAGTTAAGAGTACCTGTGTGGTCTTTTTTCCCTCCTCTCTTTATCATTTATCTCCGTACCCGTTGGTGTCCCCTCTGTTTCCTGTGGTATGACTTTTGTATGCAAGGTGGATTTTAGTTTACCCCTTGTACTGTCTCGTTCGTTTATTACTGTGTTTAGGCATATACCTACCAGTCCCCGGTGTTGTGATCAGGGTCCTTCTCAGGACTGGATCACTGAGGTTCAGGGATCCTCAGGAGGTAGGGATTACGCTGGCGGCCTGGACCTCTGTACCATCAACAGTACCTCCAGGTAGAGGGATTAGTCAGGACCCCAGCTTAGGGTCAGCATAGACCCCAGACCTCCTGTATGCAGTAACAGCGTGACAGATGGACAGCAGAGGAGAGAAGCGCTCACTGGAGCCGGAGGACGGAGAGAGCGGAGATTTTCCTGTGTGTATGAGCATGCATGTGTATTTTCCTGTGTATGAACGTGCATGTGTATTTTCCTGTGTATGAGCGTGCATGTGTATTTTCTTGTGACTATGAGCGTGCATGTGTATATGTGTATTTTACTATATATAGTAGAAGAGATCTAATGATCACATCTTCAAGTAAGAAATACGATATAAAGTGAAAAGATATCTTATCCCATCATGTGCGATACTCCCCAGACCGGTGTATTTAATCCCAACATGTGTGATACTCATAATACCGTTATATCTTATCCCATCATGTGTTATACGCATGTATGTTAATCCTCAATCCCCACTGTTTTAAGCGTGCCCTAAAAACGCATTTGTTCAGACTGGCCTACTGCCTCAACACATTAATCTTTCTATCAGTGTGTGGCCCATTCATTATTTGTACCATAACCAGGTTCTTCGCATCATGTTCTCACATGCTTTATGCATTTAATAGCCCTCTGTGTCTGTACTGTTACATACTTAGGCTGATAACCGGTTCATTACATGAACACCCGATTCTTACACTTTGGCTGGTCCGAACAATGAAAGCAAATGTTACCATCCACCTTCCGTGTCTCCCCCTTTCCTCATAGATTGTAAGCTTGCGAGCAGGGCCCTCATTCCTCTTGGTATCTGTTTTGATCTATGTGTTTATTGTTATGCTGTAATGTCTATTGTCTGTACAAGTCCCGTCTAAAATGTTGGAATATGTTGGCGCTATAGAAATAAAATTATTATTATCCCATCATATGTTATACCTCCCAGACAGCTGTATCTAATACCATCATGCTTGATACTGTCCAGACTGGTATATCTAATCCCATCATACAATACACTACATTGAGCCCTGTGTCTAGATACATGTAGTGCAGAGGTCTCAAACTCCCGTCCTCAAGGGCCACAAACAGGTCATGTTTTCAGGATCTCCTTGTAGTGCAAAGGTGATAATTTAATCATCTGCACAGACAATGATTCCAGCACCTAGTGCAATGCTAAGGAAATCTTGAAAACACGCACAGTTTGCGGCCCTCGAAGAAACTTTTTATACATATCCATAAGGGAAGGTGAGGGGAGACGTCCCACACGTCAGCAGATCCAGCCCACATTTACTGCACTCCTAATGTGAGCTAGTTGTACACTAGGCTTTCATGGCAAATTTCAGCAGCTGCTCCCTCTAGTGTTTACAAGTGGAAATACCAAACCTTTTTAAATTTTTTCATACTTTACTTCTTTAAAAACAAATGCTAGTAATATTTTTTTAAAAAAAATAAAACATTAATACTTTACATTTTTTGTTTTGATGGCACCTTCCCTTTAAATTTGTGGGTGTCACGTGATCAAAATGTGTGTGTGTTTATATTTAGATATAATGTGTCACTCTTTCTCACATTAGATCGAAAAAGCTATCCAAAGTAAATGTGAAAAGCGTTGTGACATCTTATAACCAGAGGTATCCTACATCTATTCAAGACAGTGAGGATGAGGACGAAATATTGCGTGACAGAAACTCACCTGGATGTAAGTGCAATTTTATTACATTTACTGAGAAATGTCCCATGGTGTCTCGCCAACCCTTTCACACCTGGGCAATTTTCCATTTTTTGTTTTTGTTTTTCCTCCCCTTCTTCCAAAAGCCATAACTTTGTATTTTCCCATCCCTTAGCCGTATAAGAGCTTGTTTTTTGCAAGACAACTTGTTCTTTTGAATGACCTCACTCATTTTATCATGTGATGCACTGGAAAACGGGAAAAAAAAATCCCAAATCCATTGAAATTGCCAAAAAAAATGCAGTTGCACAATTGTTTTTGTTTTTTTTATTTATCATGTTAACTATATGGTAAAACTGATCTCTCAATATGATTTTCCTGGTTAGTACGAGTACGCAGATATCAAACATATGTTTTTGTTTTGTTTTTTTTCATTTAAAGGGTAAAAAAAAATCAGAAATTTGTAAAAAAAATGGAAAAAAAAATCGCTTTTGTTGCCATTTTCTGAAACCCTTTTTAATTTTTTGGGATATGGGGCCATTTGAGGGCTTACTCTTTGCTCCCTGTGCTTTTTTGCTGATACCATTTTGGGGTAGACACAATGTTTGATCACTTCTTACTACATTTTATTGCAATGTTGCAGCAGCCAAAAACAGTCTGATGTTTTGATTTATTTTTTATGACGCCATTTACCAATCGGATTAATTTATTGTATAATTTGATAGATCTGATTTTTATGAACTCAGCGATACCAAGTACTGTATATACTCGAGTATAAGCCGACCCGAGTATAAGCCGACCCCCCCTAATTTTGCCTCACAAAACTGGGAAAACTTATCGACTCGAGTATAAGCCTAGGGTGGAAAATGAGGCAGCTACTGGTAAATTTCAAAAATAAAAATAGATACCAATAAAAGTAAAATTAAAGTAGGTTAAATGTTTTTGAATAGCCATATTGAATCAGAAGCCCCATATGATGCTCCACAGATTATGCCCCATATGCTGCCCCATAGATTATGCCCCATATGCTTCCCCATATATTATGCCCCATATGCTGCCCCATTTATTATGCCTCACAAGATGCTCCATAGATTATGCCCCATATGCTGCCCCATGTATTATGCCCCCATATGATGCTCCATAGATTATGCCCCATATGTTCCACAGATTATGCCCCATATGTTCCACAGATTATGCCCCATATGTTCCACAGAGTATGCCCCATATGTTCCACAGATTATGCCCCATATGTTCCACAGATTATGCCCATATGCTCCATAGATTATGCCCCATATGCTCCATAGATTATGCCCCATATGCTCCATAGATTATGCCCCATATGTTCCACAGATTATGCCCCATATGTTCCACAGAGTATGCCCCATATGCTTCATAGATTATGCCCTATATGTTCCACAGATTATGCCCCATATGTTCCACAGATTATGCCCCATATGTTCCACAGATTATGCCCCATATGTTCCACAGATTATGCCCCATATGTTCCACAGATTATGTCCCATATGCTCCATAGATTATGCCCCATATGTTCCACAGATTATGCCCCATATGTTCCACAGATTATGCCCCATATGCTCCACAGATTATGCCCCATATGTTCCACAGATTATGCCCTATATGTTCCACAGATTATGCCCCATATGCTCCATAGATTATTCCCCATATGTTTCACAGATTATGCTCCATATGTTCCACAGATTATGCCCCATATGCTCCACAGATTATGCCCCATATGCTCCACAGATTATGCCCCATATGTTCCACAGATTATGCCCCATATGTTCCAAAGATTATGCCCCATATGCTCCACAGATTATGCCCCATAGTATGGATCCCTTATGCTGCCACTGCTGCTGCAACGGAAAAAAAAAAATGAAATACTCACCTCTCATCTCTGGGGGCCAGGTGCCTGTGTCCTGAGCAGGCGGGGACATCGGCGCGCTATGGAGGACAGGTGTCGGTGTCACCGCTGGCTCAGGCCCCGGCACCTGCAATATTCACCTGTCCCCGTTCCACCGCTGCACGCTGCTGTGTCTTCGGGTCCTCCGGCAGTGAATGCTCAGGCAGACGGCGCGGCGCGCACTAAACACGTCATCGCGCCCTCTGACCTGAACTTTCACAGCTAGAGGATGCGAGGACACAGCAGCGCACAGCGGTGGAACGGGGACAGGTGAATAAGGAATATACTCACCCCCTCCTGGCACGGTCTCTGTAGCCCCTGCTCTTCTCCCACGGTCTCAGGCAGCTATGCCTAACTTCAGCGGTCACGTGGTACCGCTCATTAAAGTCATGAATATGTGCATATTCATAACTTTAATAAGCGGTACCACGTGACCGCTAAACACAGGCACCGGAAACCGTGGGAGAAGAGCAGAGGCTGCAGAGACCGCGCCAGGAGGGTGTGAGTATATAGGACAGCTGCGCCCCGCTGACCCCCAGTATAAGCCGAGAGGGGCACTTTCAGCCCTAAAAAATGGGCTGAAAATCTCGGCTTATACTCGAGTATATACGGTACTTGTATTTTTTATTTTGTTTTATTTTTAATGGGGGGTGATTTGAACTTATGTGTTTTTTTTATTTATTTATTTTTACATAGTTTTAATTCTGTAGCTTTTTACTGTATTTAAAAGTTCCCTTGGGGAACTTGAAGCTGTGGTCATCTGATCGCTTGTGCTGTTCACAGCAGTGCATTAGCACTACTACGTAAAGTGAAATCGCTAACGCTAGCTTTCACATGAAGATCGTAATAGCGGGCACGGGGTTCTTCAGCACCCCTCTAGCAGTCACAGCAACCCATCAGCACCCCGCAATCGCCTCACAGGTGCGCCGATGGGCACGTGAAATGATGCACTCCCTGCCGGCGCATGTTCATTTCTGCTGTCTGAGATTGACAGCAGCATTTAACAGGTTAAGAGCTCCGCAGCTGTTAAAGGCATATGATCTCTGATTAAATGAACCGTCATCTGCCAGGAAAGATGGAGTCTGCATCAAAGGCAGAGCCATGACTTTGTACGTACATGTACATCAAAGGTCATGAAGGGGCCAATACTCTGGCAAATAAAATTTTCTTGTTTGCATCCCCATGCACCCTATCATCATATGGGCATGGGTTTGTAGGAAAACACGCTTAGGTCCATACAAAACAGGTTGTAAAATCTTGTGCCATTCTGGCACTATAGGCACATTTACAAAGTGTTATAGAACTACCTCTATTCTAATACCTTCAGCGATTACATAGTCGTATATGTGGACAATCTGTAATTGAAACATGTCAGTCTATGAGGTCTGATACGTAGATTACCGTGGTGGACAAGCTTTCATGACATTCTGCACAAAGTTTTCTTGGTTGTCCTTGACTCTGGGCCTGCTGACCATACTTCTTTTATTGCAGTAGTGAAAGTATCGTTTCCTTTATTTTTATTGCTGCCTGAGTAGGTGATGGCCATGAATGACATATAATAGATATGTACATATCATTTGCTGACAAAAAAATAGATCCCATGAGTTTTGACTATAACGTCACACATGTGGACATATAAAGAATCTACTATAAAATGCTGCCTAATCTTATTTCTATGCTGGCATAAAGATAATTAAACCTGAATCGATTTTTAATTGGTTTATGTCTTTTCTGTTATTTACAGCTCAGTGTAAGAAGAGAGAACATTATGTACCAAGAGACAGTCCTAGTCCAGGAAAAGACTCCAAATGGAGACTGCGTCAGGCCCAGCAGAAGATCCGGGAGCTAGCTATCAACATCCGCATGAAAGAAGAACTTATTAAAGAGCTGGTTAAAACTGGTGAGACGTAAGCTGCTTTGATCCCACAGGAGATAAACACTTACTAAATTCACTCCTTCAGGCCTCAAGAACAGCGTATCCCTCTAGTGTTGAGATATCGGTTTCCTATATGCCTTAAAATCATGATTTGATACAATTTTTCATGTATAACGTGCAGATTTCAATAAAAAAGTACACTCTGCAATTTGATACAGGAAAGATGTATATCTTTGTACCCTGTTAGCCAGTAGATAGAAAAATATTTAGAATTGAGAGTCCTCAGTGGTTGATACCTTTTAATGGCTAAGGCCGGCGTCACACTTGCGAGTGTGATGCGAGTAAGTCGCACAACTTTCTCGCATCAACACCGGCACGGCCGCCCGCTCTCGGACCCGAGTGTGCGGCTGCATGTATTTCTATGCAGCCGCACACTCGGGTCCGAGAGCGTGTGGCCGTGCCGGGTGTTGATGCGAGAAAGTCGTGCGACTTAACTCGCATCACACTCGCAAGTGTGACGCTGGCCTAACTGAAAAGATGGTAAATTGCAAACTTTCGAGACTGCGCAGGTCTCTTCATCAGGCAAAGACATGTCTTTGCCTGATGAAGAGACCTGCGTAGTCTCGAAAGCTTGCAATTTGTTACCATCTTTTCAGTTAGCCATTAAAAGGTATCAACAACTGAGGACTCTCAATTCTAAATATTTTTCTCTGCAATTTGACAGGTCGGCTAGGTTTTGTATGTTGTACAAGCTGCCGTGCTGAACCTTTGTTGCTGCTGTTGTTTTTTTTAACCATAAGATACACATTTGGGAAGCACTCATTATTATATGGCCAGCAGTAAAGAAAAATAAATTATTATAGACGTAACATAAATGAATACAACTTTTAATGCCTGCTTACAATGACTAGGGTATAACCTCATCCATACTTGTTGCCTTCCTTCAGACAAGGGGCTAAGATTTTACAAAAGCTTTTGGTAGGCAACTTAAGCCCGGGTCTCACATAGCGATACACCAGCGATCCCAACAACAATCAGGATCGCTGGTGTATCGCTACATGATCGCTGCTGAGCTGCCGAACAGGCAGCTCAGGCAGCGATCAGGACAGCGACACTGCGGGTAACGTCGCCTAGTTACCCGCAGTGTACGTTGGATACCAGCCCGCTGATGCAGGGAGCTGGTAACCAAGGTACACATCGGGTTTCCAGGCGCTGCGCAGTGCGTTCACGCCCCTCTTCACCTGCTGGCCTATTGCAGGGGCTCTCTCTCTCTCATTCCCCTAGTCTCTCAGCCTTCTTGCCAGGCCGCGCCCCCTTCGGTGAGCAGCCTGTAAGCGCTCAGCAGCCGGGCTTCTTACTCCGCCCACCTCAATAGCGTCCCTGTGTTACTCCATCTTGGAAACACCACAGCATCTCAGCCACGTTCAGCTCTGCCTCGGACGGAATTTCAGCTGGGTGACACCGCTAACTTCGACTGCAGCTCGCTGTACTGGGTAGGATCAGCACTCTCTTTTCCGTCCCGTACCCTGTCTAGCTCCCCACTGCAGTATCTCTAGATACTCCTATTCCCAAAGCAGGCTCTACCTATGTGCAACCCCACTGGGGCCTCTTACCCTAAGCCCACGGTGATCCATTACGCCTGCGCACGTTGTAAGAAAAAGTGGACATCAGGCTTGTCGTCGCCTTTTTGTCCGTCCTGCAGTCCTTCCTCCATGTCTGCCCCACAGGAGCACTCCGACTCCCGGGATGAGAGCTCTCCCCCCTCCCCCCGAGTGGGCCGTTGCCATGTCTCAGTCGGTCGCAGACCTGACTAAGGTGTCTCAGTCCCTGGTCCAGGTCCTTGAACGACTTCCACAGCTCTCTACAGCCACCAGTGCTCCGAATGTCTCCCATGGCGATTTGCACGCACCTGACCTCGACCTTCAAAGGGACAAACCTGTGAGAGGTTCTAGAAAGAGGACTCTGTCCGGTTCCTCATTCCTCATCCCTGGCCCCTCCGCAGCATCCAAGCTGCTATCCTCCTCCCATTTCCCCTCTTCGGAGGAGGAACTTGGATCGGATGTAGATTCCCAGTCCGGGTCTGACTCTGATTCAGACCAGACCTGCAAAATGCAGGTCATGCTTGATAGCCTTATCTCGGCTATTTCCCAAATTCTCAAACTAAAAGAGGATGAGATTCCTGCCCAGGATTCCTCTGTCTCATTTAAACGAGTTAAGCTTCCCTCCCGCACCTTTCCAAACCACAAGGAGTTTGATTCTATCCTGTCTAAGCACTGGGAACATCCCGAAAAGCGGTTTCCAGGCAGGAAACACTTACATGTCCTGTACCTCTTTAACCCTGATCTTCTCGGCAAGTGGGCAGTGTCCCCTAAGGTGGACCCGCTTGTTTCCCGTCTTTCTTCTAAGACGGTACTGTCCTTGCCGGATGGTGCTTCTCTTAAGAACGCTATGGACAGGCAGATCGAGGCTCTGGCCAAATCAGCCTTTGAGGCAGCTGGCGCTTCCCTTTGTCCCAGTTTTGCTTCCACCTGGGTAGCAAAAGCCATCTCTGCCTGGGCCAAGATGCTTCGCAGGGGCATCTTGGCTTCAGCTCCACCAGACGAGCTACTTCCAAAAGATCTCTCACCAACCTAGCCTTTCAGGGCTCCAGGCTCTTTGGGGCTAGGCTGGACCAGATAATTTCGGACGCTACTGGAGGCAAGAGCACCTCTCTCCCTCAGTCCAGACCTAAGCGTCCTCTTAACAGGAAGGGCCCTCGGCCCTTTAGGTCCTTTCGTCTATTCCCCTCTTCAGAATCCTCTTCACAGCAGGAGTGCCCCTCCGCATCAGGAGAACGGAGGTAACCTTCTTTCAAACCCTCTCCTCACCGGAAACCAAAAGGCCGTTCCTCAAACCCCTCTGGGTCCCGATTCAACAGGTTTCGTTCCAAGTGACGGGTCACTCCCACCTGGAAGGCTTTCCAGCGGGGAGGCAGACTTCTTTTCTTCAGGGACGCTTGGCTCTCGCCCTCTTCAACTGTTCCTCCTGTCCAACTGGAACAAAACCTCTGTCACCCTAGACCGCCCTGTTCGTCTGCCTCTTCCAGTGAGGCAGTCCCTGACCTGGTGGACTCTGTCTTCTTCAGTCCTGCGAGGGAGGTACTTCCTTCCTCTTCGGTGGCAGATCATCACCACCGACGCAAGCCGCCTCGGGTGGGGAGCGGTTTTCCTCCGGCACACAGCACAAGGCCGCTGGGACACCCAGGAAGTCATTCTTCCCATCAATCTTCTGGAGATCAGGGCAATCTTCCTTGCACTCCTCCACTGACAGTCTCTTCTGGCAGGCAAGCCCGTTCACATTCAGTCGGACAACGCCACGGCCGTGGCGTACATAAACCATCAGGGCGGAACACGCAGCAAACAGGTGATGGCGGAAATGGCAAAAATTCTTGGGCAGAACGGCACGTTCCGGCCATATCAGCCGTTCATATTCCAGGGGTCAAAAATTGGGCAGCCGATTTTCTCAGTCGCCAGGGCATAGCAGCAGACGAGTGGTCCCTCCATCCCTCAGTCTTCAATCAAATATGTCAGCGTTGGGGCTCTCCGGACGTCGATCTCATGGCGTCACGGATGAACCGCAAATTTCCTCGCTTCGTATCCAGGTCCCGGGATCCTCTGGCCATCGATTACGACACCTTGGTGATTCCGTGGTCTCAGTTCCATCTTCCTTATCTGTTTCCTTCACTTCCCCTTCTCCCAAGGGTCGTAAAGAAGATAAAGGCGGAAGTAATTCCAGTTATTCTGGTGGCGCCAGACTGGCCAAGGCGTCCTTGGTATGCGGAACTGGTAAACATGCTCTCGAACACTCCCTGGAGGCTTTCAGACCGTCCGGATCTCCTCTCGCAGGGCCCCCTCTTCCACCAGAGTTCTCAGTCTCTGAGTTTAACGGCATGGCCGTTGAGGCCGCGGTACTAAGGGAGTCGGGATTTTCTCAACAGGTCATTCAGACCTTGATCAGAGCCAGAAAACCAACTTCTTCCCGCATTTACCACAGGTACTGGAAGGCTTTCTTCAGATGGTGTGAGGAAAACGACATGTTTCCTATGACCTTTTTGTCTTCCTTCCCTTCTTGCTTTCCTTCAAGTAGGACTTGATTCGGGTCTGTCCCTCAGTACCCTAAAGGGTCAGGTCTCTGCCCTGTCCATCCTTTTCCAGAGGGATCTGTCTTCCTTGCCTCAAGTGAAGACCTTCCTCCAGGGGATTGCCCATCTGGCTCTTCCTTACCGTCCTCCGTTGGATCCCTGGGACCTTAACCTGGTCCTGAGCGCTCTCCAATCTGCTCCCTTCGAGCCTCTTCAGGACATCTCCTTCCCTTCTCGGAAAGTGGCCTTCCTAATTGCAATCACGTCCATTAGGAGGGTCTCTGAGTTGGCAGCCCTATCCTGTCGTTCCCCATTCCTGATTCTTCATCAGGACAAGGTAGTTCTCAGACCCGTTCTTTCTTTCCTTCCCAAGGTGTTGTCCTCCTTCCACATCAATGAGAACATCTTTCTTCCTTCATTCTGTCCTTCCCCGGTTCATCCTCTGGAGAAGTCCCTTCATAAGTTGGATGTGGTCAGAGCCATCCGGATCTATCTGTCTAGGACTGCCTCTCTTTGTCAATCCGATTCTCTGTTTGTCATCTCTGAAGGTCGCCGGAAAAGTCTCCCGGCCTCCAAGTCCACGATCGCTCGTTGGATTCGTTCTGCAATACTGGAGGCTTACCGGGTTCAGGAGAAACGGCCCCCTCTGAGAGTGAGAGCCCACTCCACCCGGGCTGTCGGAGATTCTTGGGCTGTCCGTCACCAAACTTCGGCACTACAGATCTGCAAGGCTGCAACTTGGTCATCCTTGCACACTTTTGCAAGGTTCTACAGGGTCCATACCCAGGCTTCGTCCGATGCAGGCTTAGGTAGGAAGGTTCTGCAGGCGGCAGTGGCTCACCCGCCGATCTAGGTCCCTTCTTCGCGTTGCCTAAGTTATTTCCCACCCTTGGGACTGCTTTTGGACATCCCATGGTTACCTGTGTCCCCCAATGAAGCGATAAAGAAAGAAGGATTTTTGGTACTCACCGTAAAATCTCTTTCTTGGAGCCTTCATTGGGGGACACAGCACCCCCCATGTTTGTTAGTTGTATCATGTTGTGCTTAAGAGCCTTTTGTTGGGTTGGTACATATCTTTGAGTTCTTGTTACTGCTCCTACTGCTTTTTGCACCAACTGAGGTACTTAGTGCCTGTCGGTGGGTTATACTGCCGGGGGAGGAGCCATCTCTTCCTTTTTTGCATAGTGTCAGCCTCCTAGCAACATCAGCATACACCCATGGTTACCTGTGTCCCCCAATGAAGGCTCCAAGAAAGAGATTTTACTGTGAGTACCAAAAATCCTTCTTTTTTATTCTATAGGGTTGCACATTTTTAACACAGTAATCACATTGATATTCACCCTCCCTGAATTAACTTCTGTCTCCAGCACTGTTCTGGTCCGTGTTTTCAAACCGTAAGGAGTTTGATTTTTCCCAAGGGTGGGAGCACCCGGTATAAACGTTTCCAGAGGAAACGTATTGATATCCTATATGCCTTCCCCACTGACCTGTTCAAACTTTGGGCTGAGTCTCCAATTGCAGACCTTCTGGTTTCCGGGTTATCCTCCAACACGATCCTCCCTCTTTTGCACTACGATTCCCTCA
This sequence comes from Oophaga sylvatica, assembly GCA_033576555.1. NCBI lineage: Eukaryota > Metazoa > Chordata > Amphibia > Anura > Dendrobatidae > Oophaga > Oophaga sylvatica. The sequence goes on from JARQOD010000004.1 coordinate 432,070,575, forward strand.
AGGATCCTTCCAATAGACACTTTGAATTGCTGGCAAATTCCGCCTTGGAGGCCAAGGGGTCCTTGCTCTGTCCCGCCTTCGCCTCCACTTCGGTGTCCAAATCGGTTTACGTCTGGGCCAAGCTCCTTCGTCAAGGCATCTTTTCAGGAGCCCCACCCAACGAACTAGCCAATCTCGCTCATCAAATTACCCATGCAGGTAAATATCTCCTCACAACGTCTCTCGAAGCTGCAGGTTGCTCAGCAATTGCTTCCAGCAACATTATGACTCTTCACCGAGTCCTTTGGCTTGGAATGCAGAAGCTGATTCTAAAAAATTCCTCACCAGTCTGTCCTTTCAGAGTCATCTGTTCAGATCAAGACTAGATCAGATCATCTCTGATGCAACGGGAGGGAAGAGTACTTCTCTTCAGCCAAGACCCAAGCGTCCCCCAGCCAGAAAACGCACTCTTTGTTATCTCTTCTTTCATTAATTTTCGTTGTCTGGTTTATCCAACCACCGGCACCATTCCCCTGCACAGCAGAAGAAGAGAAGACCCTCCTTCAAGCCAGCTCCTTCCTGGCAACCACGTAGTCGTCAAATCAAGCCCTCCCTAGCCAGGTAAAACAGATTATCTTCCGCATGACTGCTTGCTCCCACCTGGGAACCCCCCAGGGTGGGCGGCCATCTCCTTCTATTAAGTGACGCCTGGGTCAGACAGGTCATTTCCAGTTACAACATAGATTTTTCATCTTTCCTCTGCTCATTTTTTCAACTCCTGGCCCCCATGGGATCCCTTTGCTGGTTCCCTGGTTCTTTCAAGCAATCGCCTCCCTAGGTCAAACTGGTGTCATTTTTTCCGTTCCTCCTCAGGAACATTTTTCAGGTTTCTGGTCAAATCTCTTTGTGGTCCCAAAAAAGAATAGTTCTGTCCACCCCATCCTGGATCTCAAGCTCCTTAACAAGGGATTGCTATTTTGCCACTTCAGGATTGAGTCCCTCCGATAGGTGATTCTTTATGGAAATGGCAGAGTTCCTCTGTTCTGTGTACATTCAAGAAGCTTTCCCTCATATCTCAATCTGCGAATCTCATCAGAGGTTTCTTCGCTTTGCTGTCCAGGATTCTCGCTTTCAATTCACGGTGCTCCCCTTCAGGCTAGCCTCTGCCCCCAGGGTCTTCACAAAGGTTATGGCCCTCCTTCGCCCCAGGGGAATCTGGTTATCCCCTACCTGGACAACCTGTTGGTCAAAGCCTAGCCCTATCGGGATTGATGCAAGAGACTCCACTTGATTCTTGCTGTCTCACCTGTGCTGGCTCATTAACATGGTTAAGTCGTCTCTGATCCCATCCCAGCTCCTAGTTTTCCTAGGCATGCTTCCGTAGTCTTTCTTCCTGAAGAAAAGGTCTCCCTTTCTCGGGATTCGTGCTCTCAGATGCCCATCTTCCTGTTCAGTTTGAACTTGCATGAGCGTGCTGGGCAAGTTAGTAGCCGCCATGGAGGTGGTTCCTTTTATGCAGTTTGTGAGGAACTAAGCCGACCGCCACACGGTAGCCCGGGTATCACAGCTTCTGATCCCACCGCTGCCACCAATTGTGAGGAACGACTCCCTTTCCTCCCACGTCACCAATGTGACGTAACTCCACAGGTACAGCTCTCCGGCGCCCCTTTGTCCCTCAGGTCAGTAAGGGAACTGCACCTAGAGCAAATGGCCGCCGGGGAAGTTGTCCTGTTACCCACTGGGTATTCTAAGATTCGTGATCAGAGTAAAAGCATCAGCCCAAGATTAATTTTATGGTTTAATTTGCCTTAAGGGCGCACTAGATAATTACAGAAATATACAGTAAAGCTATACAACGTAATTACAATGGATTTGCAGTCAGAGAAACAATACAACGATAATGTACAAGGCTAAATGGTATAAGCTATAGATCAATATTACCAGGTTGTATGGTCATGGGGAGGCATGGAGCTCTGCGTTCCCCAGGTGAAAGTCTTCAGTTGCTGGACAGTCCCCAATGCATGTGCTGCAGCTCCATTTGGCAAGTCTGTCCCTTGTGCTTCTGTGTGTGAAATGGAATGATCACAGGGGTACCTGGCTACAGCTCTTAACCCTGCTAGGCCCTTCCCCTTTTGCTTTGAAGCACGCATATTAACTGGCCTGCAATTCATATGGAGCAGGAAACAATGGCTTGAGCTTGAGCTATTTACCATACGACTGACCATCTTATTCAGACCCTGGCCTAAACCAATTAGCATGTAAAGGCCTATTGATTCATAGTGGACATCAAAGCTGGTCATACTGAATATGCTAATAGGCCCTGTGTAGTTAAAAGTCTGTGGCTGTGTGAACTGACAAAATGGAGGCTGGTACAGGCCCTATACAAAATGGTGGCGGTCCCGACCTCACACCTCCCTGCTTTTGAGGGCGCTAGGGGGTATCACATTCCTGTGTTCCCCCGTGCGCCCTACCGCACCCTCTCTTTGGCTACGGTGGCAGATCCACGAGGATTTCTGACTCTCTGTCCTCTGAAAGGTTGCACACTGGTTGGGCATAAGCCTCCCGCTCATGATGGGCCTTCATCATGTTCACATGGAAGGCCTTCCTCCTTCCACGGGCGTGGTCCAGGGTGACCAGGTAGGTGACGGCGTTGAGCTGCTCGTGCACGAGGTATGGACCCTCCCAGGCCGCCTGAAGCTTGTTTTGTGGTACGGGGACCAGTACCCACACCTTTTGACCCACCTGGTAGGTCCGCTCACAAGCATTCTGGTCGTACCATCGCTTCTGGTCAGCCTGAGCTTGGGCCATATTGTCATGCACCAGCCGCGTCAAGGCCATCATTCGGTCCCGGAAGAGCACGACATACTCAATGACCGACACTCCAGGGGTGGCTAAATCCCCTTCCCATGCTTCCTTCACCAGAGCAAGGGGCCCCCGTACACGTCGCCCGTACAGGAGCTCAAAGGGGGAGAACCCCGTTGAGGCCTGTGGAACCTCCCGGTAGGCAAACAGCAGGTGTGGGAGATACCGCTCCCAGTCTCTCCCGTGGGAGTCGACCAACATCTTCAGCATCTGCTTTAAGGTGCCATTGAACCGCTCACACAAGCCATTGGTCTGTGGGTGATACGGGCTGACCACCAGATGTTGCACCTGTACCTGCTTACAGAGAGACTCCATCAGCTGCAACATGAACTGGGTCCCTCGGTCGGTGAGCATTTCCTTGGGAAACCCCACTCTGGAGAAAATCTCCAGTAAGGCAGTGGCCACTTTGTCGGACCGAATGGACGACAAAGCTACCGCCTCCGGGTACCGGGTGGCATAGTCCACTACCGTTAGTATGAAGCATTTCCCGGAGCGGCTGGGAGTGGACAGAGGTCCAATGAGATCCACAGCCACCCTCGAGAAAGGCTCTTCGATGATGGGCAGAGTTACCAGTGGGGCTTTGGGGCACGGGCCCGCCTTCCCCACCCTCTGACAGGTGTCACACGAACGGCAGTAGGCTATCACCTCGGTCCTCATTCCAGGCCAGTAGAAATGCTGAGCTAGCCTGGCTCTGGTTTTAGTGATCCCTAAGTGTCCGGCCATTGGAATCTCGTGTGCGATCCGCAACAATTCCTCCCTGAACGGATGGGGCACCACTAACTGTCGGTCCCTGGGCCACGCCTCCGGTGAACCCTGCTGGACCGTTACCCGGTACAGCCGTCCCTGGTCCCAGACCACTCGCTCGCGGTCGGACTCCAGGGGAGGCTGTGCCGCCTGTTCCTTGAGAGTCTTCAGGCTAGGGTCAGCTTCCAACGCTGCCTGAAATCCCTGACTTGATGTGGCAAGAATTGAGGAAACTGCCATGTCCTCTGTCAGTTCACCGGGATCTGTCTCCTGGCTACTGTCTGACTCGGCAGCCACTTGGTCGGAGAGGGGGAAACCGTCGGACCTCCGCTAGGCTCCTTGGGCTTCAGCACTCCCACTCCTGGTAACAGCGGCCACGACCGCTGAGACCACGGGTAGCGCCTGCTTTCCCTCGTCCCCTGACCAAGTCGCCGGGTCAGGCAGACTTCCCTGACTTCCTGACATCCCGGATGTGGGGAACTCCTGACCTGGGGTCCTACCTGGTGGCTCCTCTCCCGGGCACCCCCTCCCCCATGGCCTGTTCCTCTTCCTGCAGGGGCCCTAGACTCAGCAGGCTGGATTCACTCAGGGGCCCTACACTGCCCATAGCAGCCCCTCCCTCCACCTCTGAGCTCTCCCCTACAGCCTCCTCACCTGTCCTCACTGTGAGCCCTGTGTGTGTAGTGTCAGTGCATGGCTTACCATCAGGTTTCACTCCCTCCTCCACTGTTGGAGGCACATTCAATACATTAACATTAGCATTCACAGTAGAGTCATGACATTCTTGGGGAGCCGAACTTGGGGGTTCAGTGGCCACATACTGGGACACTAGCCGCCCAAATCGGTCCCAAGCAACACATTTGCAGGAATATTTGGCGTTACTCCCACCTCCCTCATCCCCCTCCCGGCGCCCCAATCCAAATACACCTTGGCAACGGGCAGCGCCGATTCAACGCCTCCAATTCCGGAGACGGAAAGGGTTTTCCCAGGTACCAAGTCTTTGGGGGAACACCACCTCAGGGCGTACCAGGGTTCGTTCAGCGCCTTTGTCCCGCAGTCCCATGACCGCTGAGCGGCCGATGGTGACGGGTTGGTAATTGTCTAGGGACCTCCCACCACCCTCTCCCACACACAAAACAGTGGTCGGTTTCTGGGACAGGGATGGGGCCTTCTGGCGCTGGGGACACGCAGCCTTAAAGTGTCCTGGCTGGTTGCAATTATGACAACGTCTGGGTTCTGTTCCTGGCCTGGAGAGGGTAGCCGGGGGGTACACCCCTTGCACTCTCGGGGCTGGATATGGGGCTGGGGCAGGATTGCGCTTACCCCCTCTCCAGGTGCTGCTGGCAGGCTTCTTTGGCTCCGGCGCCCTGTTGTTGGCATACTCGTCTGCCAGGGCGGCTGTAGCAGAAGCCCCCTTTGGTTTCCGGTCACGGAGGAACTGCTGGAGGTCCTCTGGGCAGTTCCACAAGAATTGCTCCACGACAAACAGTTCCTGGACCTCCTGGCGGGTAGTGAGCTCTAGACCCGAGGTCCAGTGCTCCGCAGCTCTCAGCAGGGCCCGCATGTGGTCGGTCCAGGTGTCCTTTGAACCCGCTGCAGGCTCCTGAACTTCCTGCGGTACGACTCCGGGGTGAGGTTGTAGTGCTGGATCAGGGCCCGCTTGATGCTGTTGTAGTCCTGCTCCTCCCCGGCAGGTAAGTCCCCAAAACTTCCAGGGACTTACCCCTCAAACGGGGAGTCAGGTACCTTGCCCACTGATCCAGGGCCAGATGATGTTGGAGGCATGTCCTCTCAAAAGCAAGCAGAAAGGAATCCAGGTCTCCATCCTTTTCAAGTAAGGGAAAGTCCTCCGCCCGGACCTTGGAAGCCCTTGTCTCCGGTGGGCCTGGTGCGTCCAGCGGGGGCCCGTGCTGAGCCATCTCCAGTCGGTGCCGGTGCTCCGCAGCTTCACGGCGTTCTGTATGCTCCCGCTCCGCTGCTCTCTCTGCTCTCTCTGCCGCTGCTTGCTCCCGCTCCGCAGCTTCACGACGTTCTGCATGCTCACGCTCTGCTGCTGCTTGCTCACGCTCTGCTGCTTTCTCTGCCGCCGCTTGCTCCCGCTCTGCTGCTTTCTCTGCCGCCACCAGGAGTCTGTCATAGGCGGTGTCATTACCAGCCTCGAGCTGTGCCATAGCCGCTTGGAAAAGGGCCTCCGAGCTGGACAGGCTGGGACGGGCAGGGGGTGGACAGTCCACTGTGAGACTGAGCACGGGGGTCGGGCTCCTTGGGGAGCCCTGGCTGAGCTCCCCCTCATTGGTATCGAACCCCTCATAGGCCACAGCATTGGCCTCCCCCTTTGCCCTACTCCTGGTGCCTTCCGCCATCTTGGGAACCTTTGGTTACTGACAGAGCTGCAACCCTGACCTTGCACACAACTTGTTATATTTACACTCTGACCGTCTAGTGCTGGGCTGACCTTAAGACCCCAGCAGTGAAAGTACCGCTGGTAGTCTCTAGTGTCTGGGAGTAGGGGTCCCACGCACACTATTACTCTGATCCCACTGCTGCCACCAATTGTGAGGAACTAAGCCGACCGCCACACGGTAGCCCGGGTATCACAGCTTCTGATCCCACCGCTGCCACCAATTGTGAGAAACGACCCCCTTTCCTCCCACGTCACCAATGTGACGTAACTCCACAGGTACAGCTCTCCGGCGCCCCCTTTGTCCCTCAGGTCAGTAAGGGAACTGCACCTAGAGCAAATGGCCGCCGGGGAGGTTGTCCTGTTACCCACTGGGTATTCTAAGATTCGTGATCAGAGTAAAAGCATCAGCCCAAGATTAATTTTATGGTTTAATTTGCCTTAAGGGCGCACTAGATAATTACAGAAATATACAGTAAAGCTATACAACGTAATTACAATGGATTTGCAGTCAGAGAAACAATACAACGATAATGTACAAGGCTAAATGGTATAAGCTATAGATCAATATTACCGGGTTGTATGGTCATGGGGAGGCATGGAGCTCTGCGTTCCCCAGGTGAAAGTCTTCAGTTGCTGGACAGTCCCCAATGCATGTGCTGCAGCTCCATTTGGCAAGTCTGTCCCTTGTGCTTCTGTGTGTGAAATGGAATGATCACAGGGGTACCTGGCTACAGCTCTTAACCCTGCTAGGCCCTTCCCCTTTTGCTTTGAAGCACGCAGATTAACTGGCCTGCAATTCATATGGAGCAGGAAACAATGGCTTGAGCTTGAGCTATTTACCATACGACTGACCATCTTATTCAGACCCTGGCCTAAACCAATTAGCATGTAAAGGCCTATTGATTCATAGTGGACATCAAAGCTGGTCGTACTGAATATGCTAATAGGCCCTGTGTAGTTAAAAGTCTGTGGCTGTGTGAACTGACAAAATGGAGGCTGGTACAGGCCCTATACAAAATGGTGGCGGTCCCGACCTCACACAGTTTCACACTCACCATCTGCAGCTCACACTCCTATCTCGCTGGGACAAGAAGACCTCCTCTTTGGACAGCCCAATCCTTCTCCCTCCACATTTGTAAGACATTTGGTGGCATCTATCTCCCCTTGTTCTTTTCTCCCATTACACTGACAGATCATGACAACGGACGCCAGCCTGCCTGGCTGGCTGAGGATCAGTATTTCACCAGTTCAAGGCAGCTGGAAACCTCGGCAGTTGACAATTGGGCAGCTGACTTACTAAATCGCCATGGTCTCTCCTCAGGAGAGTGGTCTCTGAACCCATTGGTTTTCAGGAAAATCTGTCTAAGGTGGGGCACACCCAATGTCGACCTGATGGTGTCCAGGTCTCGCGACCCCCTCGTAATCGCCCCTGACGCTCTGGTCCTCCCTTAGTCGCATTTCTGTCATATCTCTTTCCACCTCTACTGCCCACTCCAAGACTCCTCAAGAAGATCAAGGCGTATGGAGTACCAGTCATTCTTGTAGCTCCCAACTGGTACGAGAAGTGGTCAATCTCATCGCTGATGTCCCTTGAAGACTCTTCGATCGTCCAAACCTCCTTTTCCTAGGATTCCCCTCTTTCACCCAAATTAATAACTCTCAATTTAACCGCATGGCTGTTGAAGCTACAGTCCTGAAGCATACAGGTTTCTCTGACCAGGTCATCCATGCTATGATCAGAGCGAGCAATCTTTCTTCCTCCCACATCTACCACCATACTTGGAAGGCCTTGTTTCGCTGGTACAAAGCCGGGCACGCAGTTCCCATATCCTTTTCTCTTCCGTCTCTTCAGGCCTTTCTTCAGTCAGGTCTTGAATCTGGGCTCTCTCTCAGTTCCCTCAAGGGCCAGCTCCCTATCGTCCACACGTGGTTACAGCCTCGTCCTAAATCCTCTAGGATTTCCCCTTTGAGCCCATTCAGGACATTTCTCTCCCCCTGCTTTCCTGGTCTTCCTGGTGGTCATCACCTCCATCAGGCTCTTCTTGGAGCTGGTGGCTTTTTGTGCCACTCGACTTTTCTTGTCATTCATCAGGACAAGGTGGTGCTACATCCATTGCCTTCTTTTCTCCCTTTGGCGGTTTCCCCATTCCACTTTAACTAGGACATAGTCCTTCCTTTTGTCTACCTCCAACTCATCCTCGGGAACAATCCTCCACAACTTGGACCTTGACAGGGCTCTGCATCTCTATTTCTCCAGAACAGCATCTTTCAGATATTCTGACTCTTTGTTCGTGATTCCACAAGGTCACTAAAGAGTTCTTCAGACCTCCAAAGCCACAATCGCCCACTGGATCCGCTCTGCCATCCTCGAAGCATATCACACAGGTTAGATTTCCACCGCCTGGGGTCATAGCTAACTCCACTCGTGCAGTTGGGGCCTCTTGGGCTGTTTACCATCAGGCCTCTGCGTCGCAGATCTGCAGGGCTGCTAAATGATCTTCAGTACCTTCTCAAAGTTCTACAGAGTTCATACCTATACCTCAGCTGATGCTAGCTTAGGTAGGAAGGCTCTTCTAGCGGCAGTCACCCGGGCCAGTTCCTGCTCTGGGCGTTCTTTTCTTTCTATTTCCCACCCTTAGGACGTTCTATGGTCTCCTGTTTACGCCAATGAAGCAATGGAGAAAAGAGGATTTGGGATACTTACACAGAAATAATACAATAGATAAGACAAGTGTCGTGAACTTGTCTAATCTATTGCATTATCTCTGTGTCCCGTTGTGCATAAATATGTGACTCTTCAGATTTTGTGTTATTCTATGCCTGATGAAGAGACCCTAGTACTCTCAAAAGCTTGCAATTTGTTACCATCTTTTCAGTTAGCCATTAAAGGGAACCTGTCACCTCATTTTTCACCTATAAGCTGCGGCCACCGCCATTAGGGGCTTATCTACAGCATTCTATAATGCTGTAGATAAGCCCCCCCCATCCCCCCCCCCCCGATGTAACCTGAAAGATAAGAAAAACAAGTTAGATTATACTCACCTGGGGGGCGGTCCGGTCCAATGGGTGTCGCAGGTCCGGGTCCGGTGCCTCCCATCTTCATGCGATGACGTTCTCTTCCTTGCTTCTGTCGTGGCTCCTACGCAGGCGTACTAATTTGCCCTGTTGAGGGCAGAGAAAAGTACTGCAGTGCGCAGGCGCCGGGCCTCTCTGACCTTTCCTGGCACCTGCGCACTGCAGTACTTTGCTCTGCCCTCAACAGGACAGGAGCCGCGACAGAAGCAAGGAAGAGGACGTCATCGCATGAAGATGGGAGGCGCCGGACCCGGATCTGCGACACCTATCGGACCCGGACCGCCCCTGTGTGAATATAATCTAACTTGTTTTTCTTTCAGGTTACATTGGGGGCTTATGTACAGCATTACAGAATGCTGTAGATCAGCCCTTAATGGCGGTGGCCGCAGCTTATATGCGAAAAATGAGCTGACAGGTTCCCTTTAAAAGGTATACACCACTAAGGACTCTGAAATCTTAATATTTTTTTTTAGACAAGATGGTTAATTGAAGTAGTTTATTGTCAGTAACAACTCCTTCCTCAGGACAACCACATGTAAAGTGTTTTTAGGATAAAGTTGTTCATGCACTATGGATCTACCTATGCCGTTTCTCTGTATCTTCTCTCATCCCTCGGTGAACGTGTCTTTTTTTTCTACCGTACTAATTATTTAGCTATGTTAAAGGATAAACCCCTGCATTCCTCCTAGTTCCATTACTGTATGTTTAACTTTTATACGTTGGTTTGGCTGTTTATCTTGTGGCAGGAAGAGAAGCTCAGGCCATGAATAAGCAGTACTGTATGAAGATAGCCGAGCTGGAGACTGAGGCAGAACAAGCTCGGATAGAAGTCAGTGAGAACCAGCGCCAACTGCAAGAACTTGAAGGCAAAGAGACTCGAGACCCAGTTGAAAAATGCAGATTACAAGAGTGTCGAAAAAAGATTGCTGCTGCTGAGAGCAAGGTGCAGGTATGTGTCATTGGTAGTTTAGAATTCAGTAAAGGGATTTTCTCGTATAATTTAGTGATGGAATTTTGCTAGGACAAGATTTCACTTTATTACCACTGTTAGTCTGAACACTGGGGCCCTCACTAGTACTGATAATCAAAGGGATTATAATAACTCCAAACGGCACCTTTCAATGAATTCATCTCCGGCTGCAGTGACTATTTTGTAACATCCATGCCAGTCTTTTTTTCTGGAGAATTGGAAATATGCCAGTTTAGTGCCCATACACCCATACATTGTGCCCCCATACATTGTGCCCAGCTTCTGCTTCTGGTGACAGGCACCCCGTAAATTACGTGCTGTCTCCTCAGCACAGTAATGCCAAACATGTGGTCCCTCAGGCTAGTTTCACACTAGCGTTTCGTCGGTCTGCGCATGGATGCCGCTAAGCGCCGCACCTCCTCCTGGCCGCTCCGCCTATTGGCGCATGACGCTGCATGCGACCTGCATACCCTATCTTTTGCATTGGGTACGCAGGCCGTGCACAGGTATGCGTTTGCCGGAGCATGCGTCCTTTTGACAGTGCGCCGAGCACATCAAAGTGCAACACGGTGCGTTGGGCGCAGGTCAGCGCACCGTCAAAAGGATGCATGCGTCGGCAAACGCATACCTGCGCACGGCCTGCGTACAGCATGCATACCCAATGCTAAAGATAGGGTACGCAGGTCGCATGCAGCATCATGCGCCCATAGGTGGCGCGGCTGGGGGCGGAGCTTAACGGCGGCCGTGCGCAGACCGACGAAACGCTGGTGTGAAACTATCCTTACTGTGGTTTAGGCACAGTAGAGTTCAAAAGGAAGGGGATTTGGGAGTGCAGAATTCACTGGATTTTATTTGGTGGGGGGTGGGAGCCATGTCACTTTTCTTAAAGTCTTTGTTCTACCAGTAATGTGGGAACCACCTATCGTTCCAGTGAGATGACGGACCTGAGTAGGGGTCTGTTTTGTGCACGATAAATTAGGGTTTTCATTGGTAACATTTTGGGGTGCATACTATTTTTTGATTGCTGTCAGTATAAGGCTGGATCACATTCTTGTGTTCTACCCTGAGCACTTACATCTCGGTTTACGTGTAAATTCCACAAAAACGCATTTCTGACAAACCTCCATCGAAATTATGCACCATAATGAGGCAGATGGAGACCCTTCATACTCCATTTATCGTCTGCTCCGGTGGTATCCATCTTTTTAGGCGTGCACAGATCTGTAGTTGTCCGCACTTGTGCACTAAAAAGACGCCTAATATGATGGTACACTGCCGGAACACAGACACCAGTTCACAGTGACTCCCATCTGCCTCATAAGTGAGTGGTTCCATCCGGGGTTTTGCCTGAATAGCGGTTTTGGGGAATTTACACGGAAACCTGATGTAAGCGCTCAGCGGAGAGCGCAGGATTAATATGAGCCAAGCCTTGTTATTATATTTGGGAGATAGAATGAACAAATAGACAGCAGTACAAGAATAGTTCTTATTTTTATTATTGCGCGATTTACTATGCGGTATAAGTGATTAGGCAGATTTATTCTTCAGGTTGGTGCGATTACAGCGATACCAGATTTATATATATTTCTTTTTTAGGTTTTGCTGCTATCACGCAGTAAAAATGCTCTTTTATAAAAATAAAAAAAAAGTACGGTAGTTTTTTTTGTTGCCATATTCTGAGAGCTGTAACTTTTTTTATTTTATGGGGAACAGCACTGTATCAGGGCTTATGTTTTTACAGGACAAATTGCAGATTGTTTGGTACCATTTTGGGTCACATAATAGTTTCTTATCGCTTTTTATTCAGATTTTTCATACACCGAATGAACAAAAACCAGCAATTCATTTATTGTATTTATTTTTTATTTCAGCTGCAGATGGAAGGAAGAGAGCCACAGTAATTCATTACTGATGGGTAGGCGGAGCCCCAGATCAGGATGACACCTCAGATCAAAAGCGTGTTGACTGGCTGGCTCCTCCAGCTCGGGCTCCTCCTACTCAGCTCCTTCAGTCTAACAGAGTAACTGTACTGCCACACTACACAATCCCGCTAGCGATCTCGTTAGCGTCGCATACTAATGAGATCGCTAGCGGGATTGTTTCTATATCGCTAGTAGCTACCTAATTTAGCGATATCGTTAAGGACGCTATCGCGGTTAGCGATCTCCTTAACGATTTTAGCGGTACAAAAGTACCGCTAAATCGCTAAAAAAGGTGCCACACTCAGCGATTAGATACTTACCAGCGGGACGCCAGCGATGAAAATAGGGTCCAGAACGATCAGGACGACGGACGAGATCACAGCAAGGGCCACGTCGCTGGTAGATGCCGCACACAACAACATCGCTAACGGGATCGCTAAATAGTGACGTTTTTTAGCGATCCCGTTAGCGATGTTGTTTAGTGTGGCATACCCTTAAGATTTGAGGTCTCAGAGGATGGTCGCTGCTAATGCAGCTCCTCAGAAGATTTTATTATTTTATTTCGGACAAGAGACTTGGATCACCAGTTGCTCTAGAGGTCTCAGGGGTACCAGCGCTGCTGTGCCCCAACCTCTCCCTTGGCGGATCTGTATTTACATTATGGTCCCTGCAGAATCTTGCCGGCCCTGGGGGATGAGGAGAGCTTCCCTGGCGGGGACGCAAACCACACGTGCGGTCACTGCGTTCCTCGCCCTGGGGGGAAGCATGGGCACAAGCGCCACAAATCCTGAGGGGTCCCTGTGGCTCTAAGCTGGTGAGTACTTCACACAATTTTTATTATAATAATGTGTGAGTGCTTTAGCGTCTGAGAGTGGCAGCACTATTACATGTATATCAGTATGCTTCAGCGCTGCGGTGACAGCGCTGTTACATGTAGATGTGGTGAACTTTTGTCCGCAGGCAGATACCTGCAGGACAGAGAGGGAGCAGGAGCGAGGGAGTTTGCGCTCATTTGAGCTGGCGGGGGGCGTGGCCTAACGCTTCCCGGTCTTCTGTGCAGAAGACGCGCGCTCTGGCGCTTCGCTTCCGACTCCCTCACTGCGGCGGCCATTACCAGGCTCCTGGGCTCCTCAGACCGCTCCTCTCCTCATAGACACCACGGCCAGCTGGGTGAGTGCTGATCCCTCACCCGCAGCGCAGAGATCCTTATCCTGCAGCTGCGGTCTCATTAGAGACCTAAAATTTGTTAGCTGGGGCTCACACAATATATATTGTGGGGAGTTTGCGACATTAACCCTTCTGAGGGTTATTTCTACCAGCGTTTTTTGCTGAATGCCGCTGGGGTAGCTCTACCTGAAGAGAGCGTTAACCCTTCAGCGATTTAAAAAAAAAAAAAAAACACGCATATTTTGCTGGTGCTGCTGCTTTGACCTGCTAATACAGGTGAGGCATGTCTGAACAGAGTTCAGATGCCGCGGACCACGTCCCAGTGCCACTGCGGCAATCTGATACGCAGACCTCAACAGCGTCTAGCACTGCGGTCGACAGTGGTGCAAAATTGGATGATATCGCTCGCTCGATTAACAGCTTGTCTGACCTTTTAGGTCAATATGTGTCTGCTAATTCCTCTCATAGGAAGCGACGCAGGCCGTTACCGGCCTCTACACGAAGCGAGTCAGATGTATCTGATTTGGATGGTGGACTGGGTTCCCCTTTAATTTCGGATGGAGAAATATCTGATTCAGATGAGGACGAACGGCAGAGGCGTTCTTCTCTGGCGAGACGTACGGAGGCATTGATTGACGCCATGAGAGAGGTTTTACAGTTACCGGAGGTGGTACCTAGTCGTCCTGGTAAATCAGCACGTATGTTCCAGGAGTACCGTACTTCGCGTACAACATTACCAGCTCTGGAGGAGCTTAAGAGTGTAATAGAAGAGGAACGTCTGTGTCCAGATAAGCGTTTTCACGGAACGCATTTCTTTGATGCACTTTATCCTTGCTCTGCGGAGTTAAAGCATAATTGGACTTCTGCTCCTGAAGTGGATGTTTCCTTATCCCAGCTTAGTAAATCCTCACTACTCCCTGTTAAAGGAAAGGCGAGTTTGCAGGAGCCGTTGGACAGAAGAACGGAGATGGCGGCAAAATTAAGCTATGAGGCCGCGGGTCATGGATTCCGAGCGGTGCTAGGATCCATGTGTGCTTCTAGAGCTTCTCTAGGCTGGTTGGCACGTCTAAAGACGGCGTTGCAGAACGGATCTCCGTTATCTGATGTACAGGAAATTTGCGAATGGTTAGAAACTGCAGCCTGTTATATCTTTGATGCGGGTCTGGATACGGCATCCCTTCTGGCCAGAGCGCAAACTACAGCGGTCACAGTCAGAAGAGCTTTATGGCTCAGACAGTGGGCCGGGACGCAGTTTCCAAACAAGGTTTATTGGCCTTACCTTACAAGGGTGGCCTCCTTTTTGGATCCGACCTCACAGAGCTGATTTCCAAAGCAAAGGCGAAGGAAACAGCATTGCCACAGCGTAGGGCCATGGCTTCGGTGTCTAGCAAGCCTGGTGTCTATAGCGGTCGGCAGTCCTTTCGGGGCCGAGGACGATTCGGTCACTCCTCGTGGGGATCGGGCCGTTCTTCTTTCTCGGGAAAGAAGTCCTCTCAGAAAGCTCGTACTCCCTGGAAGCAGAATTTCCGTCAGGACAAGCGGGAATCTGATAAGAAGCCCGCCAAGTCAGACTGACGCCAGGGGTCCACTCGAGGACTCTCGAGTGGGAGGTCGCCTGCTTCATTTCAAGGCGACTTGGATGTCTCGCGTTCCAGATTCCTGGGTAACGCGGTAGTGTCGGCAGGCTATTTCATAGAGTTTTCTTCTCGACCCCCAAATGTTTTTTGTCATTCTCGCATTCCGTCAGAACCCGAGCTTTTTGTCGCTCTACAGCGAGAGGTCGAATTTCTGCTACAAAAGGGTGTAGTAATACCGGTTCCGTCAGAGGACCGAGGAAAAGGTTTTTATTCCAACCTTTTTGTAGTTCCCAAAAAGGAGAACAAATTTCGCCCGATTCTGGATCTCAAGCGATTAAACCGGCATGTCCACACCCGGAAATTTCGCATGGAGTCACTTCGCTCCGTTGTAGCAGCTTTGTCACATAACGATTTTCTGGTGTCAATCGACATTCGCGACGCCTATTTGCATGTTCCCATCGGAAGGGCTCATCAGCGCTTTCTTCGGTTTGCCATAGGACAGGATCACTATCAGTTCGTGGCTCTGCCTTTCGGCTTAGCCTCAGCGCCCAGAGTCTTTACAAAAATTCTGGCACCCCTCATGGCAATCCTTCGAAGACAGGGGGTTACGATTCTTCCTTATCTGGACGATCTTTTGATAGTGGCTTCCTCGGAAGAGGAGGCAGTGACGGCTCGCGATTTGTCTCTTCAGCTTCTGAAGGACTTCGGTTGGCTGGTCAATTGGGAGAAGTCGTTCCTGGAACCATCGAGGGCAATCCTCTTTTTGGGGATGCATTTCGACACGATTCGGACAGTAGTTTCTCTACCGCCAGACAAACAGTCATGTCTTCTTCGACATGTGCAGATTATGAAATCCTCGACAGCAATGTCCCTACGGAAGTGTATGCGTCTTCTGGGACTGATGGTGGCGTCCATGGAGGCAATTCCTTTTGCCCAGTTTCATTCCAGGACTCTCCAAAGGTTCATCCTGAGTCGATGGAATCGGTCGCAATCGCTGGATTGCAGTGTCACCATTTCTCGCGCGGTGCGAGATTCCCTAGGATGGTGGTTACGTCCAGGGGCATTTTCCCTGGGGAAGTCCTCCCTCCCTCCAAAGTGGTCAGTCATAACCACCGATGCCAGCCTGACGGGCTGGGGGGGTGTTTGGAACAATCTCTGGATTCAGGGGGTATGGTCATCGGAAGAGTCTGTTCTTCCGATCAACATCCTGGAATTGAGGGCGATTTTCCTTTGCCTCCAGCATTGGACGGTCCCTTTGAGCGGTCTGCCTGTCCGAGTGCAGACAGACAATGCGACGGCTGTCGCGTATATCAATCACCAAGGCGGGACAAGGAGCTCCAAACTCATGGTGGAGGTGTCCCGGATTCTGATTTGGGCCGAGGCCAGAGTACCAGCCATTTCTGCGATTCACATTCCAGGGTTTCAGAATGTTACAGCGGACTTTCTCAGTCGCAAGAAGATGGATCCCGGAGAATGGAGTCTCCACCCGGAAGTTTTGCACTACTGTGCTCCCGTTGGGGAACTCCCCAAGTGGATTTGATGGCATCCAGGTCCAATGCCAAGTTACCGACGTTCATGTCCAGGTACAAGGACCCAAAAGCTGTGGCGGTGGATGCTCTAGTGGCTCAGTGGGATCAGTTCGAGCTAATCTATGTATTCCCGCCGATATCCTTACTTCCTCTAGTACTGCGTCGGATCAGACTAGAGAGAATTCCAGCTATTTTGATAGCTCCAGATTGGCCAAGAAGGATGTGGTTCTCGACAATAATGTCGCTGTTGGCGGCACCTCCTTTTCCACTTCCTCTTCGACCGGACTTGTTGACTCAGGGGCCCGTTTGTCATCCAGACTTGAAGTCTCTGCGTTTGACGGCGTGGCTCTTGAGACCGAAATCTTAACCCGTAGAGGTTTTTCAGCCGAGGTCATTGCTACTCTTTGTGCTGCAAGAAGTCCGGCTACTACTAGGATTTACCACAAAACTTGGGAAACCTTCTTTTCGTGGTGTTTAGGGTCCTCTCGGAACCTGAGAAAATTTTCCATTCCCAATCTGTTGGCTTTTCTGCAGCATGGGTTAGACAAGGGTTTGGCAGTCAGCACCCTGAAAGGTCAGGTTTCTGCTCTGTCCTTATTGTTTCGGAGAACCATTGCCTCGCATAGGGACGTGCTTTCCTTTTTCCGCGGTATAGCTCGTAAGTTTCCGCCGCGGAAGGCACCTGTGTCTCCTTGGCGGCTCAATCTTGTTTTGGAGGCTCTTCAGCATAAACCTTTTGAGCCTATGGATTCTGCTAGCCTTTCTTTACTTTCTTGGAAGGTGGCCTTCCTAGTAGCGGTCACCTCTTTGAGAAGAGTTTCTGAGTTAGCAGCTCTTTCTTGCTCGCCTCCTTTTCTGGAGTTTTTTCCGGATCGTGTAGTGTTTCGCACACGGGGTGATTTTCTACCTAAAGTGGTGTCACAATTTCATGTTAACCAGGATATTGTGTTGCCTTCACTCTGTCCGGATCCGAAGAATGCGAAAGAGCGAGATTTACACACATTGGATTTAGTGCGGGCCTTGAAGTTTTATCTATCTATTACTCAAGGTTTTCGTAAGACGGACTCCTTGTTTGTGGTTCCAGCAGGTCGTCGGCGTGGTCAACGAGCTTCCAAGGGTTCTATAGCTCGTTGGATCCAGTCAGCTATTTTGGAAGCTTTCCGCCTTCGGGGTGAATCTTGCCCGATTAAGATTCGAGCCCATTCCACGAGAGCTGTGGCTTCATCGTGGGCTTTTCATCAAGGTGCCTCGGCAGTGCAGCTCTGCCGGGCGGCAACTTGGCGCTCTGTCCACACGTTTACAAAGTTTTATAAAGTGGACGTCAGTGCTTCCGCTGATGCAGCCCTCGGACGTAGGGTCCTGCAGGCAGCTGTAGTTTAAAGTTCTGGATGAACTTGTGTTTAGCGCTGGTTGCGCTTTGTTGTTAAGGTTGTTGGGTTTCTGCCTTTTGCTGTTTTTTTCCCACCCTTATTTTTGAACTGCTTTGGGACGTCCCATCAGTAATGAATTACTGTGGCTCTCTTCCTTCCATCTGCAGCTGAAACACGGATTTTGGTAAGAACTTACCTGTAAAATCCTTTTCAGCGAAGGAAGAAAGAGAGACACAGCACCCTCCCAAGGCAGAAGTGTGTTGATGTTTTCAGATGCAGCGCGACCCTTATCTGATTGCGATATCTGGGCTGAGGTCAGCGCGCTAAGGCTCTGTTCCAGCATCGCCAGCTCATCACAGTAGTCAGGTTCAGTGAGTAGCACCTGGAACTCTGTGGTTTTTGGCTTACTTTGCATGCATAACCTGTATTCTTGTGTTTTCTCTGAAGTTCCTTCAGAAGGGGTTATGTTGCTCCGCTGGTGATCTTGGTTCTTCCCTAAAGCTTTGGTACGACTGAAGGAGCTGAGTAGGAGGAGCCCGAGCTGGAGGAGCCAGCCAGTCAACACGCTTTTGATCTGAGGTGTCATCCTGATCTGGGGCTCCGCCTACCCATCAGTAATAAATTACTGTGTCTCTCTTCCTTCCTTCACTGAAAAGGATTTTACAGGTAAGTTCTTACCAAAATCCGTGTTTCTCCTTCGCCTCATTGGGGACACAGGACCTTGGGTGTTATGCTGCTGCCACTAAGAGGCTGACACTAAGAAAAACACAAAAAAAGATTAGCTCCTCCTCTGCAGTATACACCCACACACTGGCTCCAGCCCACACCAGTTCATGCTTAGTGTCTGTAGGAGGCACATGGGTCCAGACCGCAATTTTTTATTTTCATTTTTACTTTTTCTTTTTATTCTTATTCCTTTTTAATGGATTACAAGTGGCGACAGATCCCTTCAGGGTTCTGATCTCCCCAAACCAACAATAGGCGGGAACGTGGAGTGTCGCCTCCACGTCTCCCCTCCTGCACCGTTAAAAGTTATGCCTGAGCTCTTTTTTAGGGGCGACGGGTCCCTTCAGGGCACTGATCTCCCCACACCAACAACAGACGGGAACAAGGAGTGTTGCCTCCATGTACACCCTTCTGCAGCCAGGCTCATTACAGCCGGACCAACAGCCCTGCTCCATCCTGGGGTAGTTAACCCCTAGGATGTCATGAGGTGATTATGGCGTCCGTGCGGCCCCACTACATCACCACTGACAAACAGCGGCGATGGAAAGAGGCGGACGGTCCCTCTTCACCTCGAGGACAACTTGATGGTGGATGGAGGGTCCCCTGCACCGTCCACATTCCAGCCTGACCTGCAGGCGAAGCGCTTCATACTCTGGATCCTGAAATGCAACACCGTCCACGCTGAAGCAGTCTCCCGCAGTGGCTCCATGCTGGGACGCGCACCGCCGGTAAGAGATTTCATGACGGCGGTGGTATCCTGCAGCAGGATTCTCGGGGCTCCCCGTGGCGTCCCCCCCCAGGGTAACACTACTGCCGGCCGCAGAAATTTAGGCCCCAGCTTGGGCCTATTTACGGAGCAATCCCGAGGCTCCGCCCACCAGCCGACGGCACACCCGTAGCCCCGCCCCCAAACTGGTGTTTCTTGCTCACTGCGAAACTTCCGCCTCTGCAACTCCCTGGGGCCATCTTTATACACCCGGCCGGCTCTCCTCAATCCTGGCATGGCGCCAAGCAGATGCCAGGGCATTTTTAAAGGGACACAACAGATCTGCAGTACTCACGGGCAACAGGACCTGGGTAAGAGTCCTGACCCTGCAGCAGACACATCAGCCCACATTGGCCCTTCCCTGCAGTTCCCCCTATTGGAGGATATTAACAGTATAAGAAGTCAGGGGGCATACTGTGGTGTATTATGTCACTCCCTAAGACATCTAAAAAGGGTAACAAGGTACATACGATGTATTTCACTTTATGTACTACCTGACAGACTTTGTTACCGCAGGGACATAGTATCCCACCCTGCAGGGACTGTGATCCCGCATGCGCTCAGGAGCCCTCCACCGCTACCAAACCAAGGGTACCTAGCCCCCTTGAGTGAGCTTCGTCGCTGTCGTCACTGGAAAAGAGATACAGTCCCTCCTCTATCGGCCTGGGCCATCGCCAGACTGTCTCGGAGGATTCCTCCACCTCACCTTACAGAGCGGCGACGGATCCCTTAAGGGCTCCGATCTCCCCAAACCTACAACAGGCAGAAACGCGGAGTGTCGCCTCCATGTACCCCCTCCTGCATCATTTTTTGTTATGGGCATGCCGTGATATTCCAGGGTGACTGATCCCTTCAGGGTACCATTCTCACCACACCGGCAACCGATGGGAACATGGAGTGTCGCCTCCACGTACCCCCTCTGCATCCAGGCTCTCATACCACCCTTTTTCCTGCGCTGTACCAACAGCCTGACCCATCCTCGGGTAGTTAACCCCTTGGATGTCCAGAGGCATTTACCATGTCCGGGCTGCCCCCTCCTCATATCCCCTGATGACCAGCGGCGATGGCAGGAAGACGGACAGTTTTCTCCCCCCCCCCCCCCCCCCCCTGACCTCAGAGTGGGTAGACGGAAGGCTCGGACATAGTTCGCCGACACAGAGAGCGACCAGACAAATGCTTCGGAAGTCAGAAGCCTATAGAGGCGAGATAACCCTTTCTCCTGATTGCGGAAGAAATGGGAAGAATCCCCTCTGGTTGCTCCGCCTGCCTCCCGCTTGGCCTTGAAAACCCTTCTGTCCTTACCAGATGGTTCCTCATTGAAGACCCCACGGACCGGCAGATAGAGAACCTGACCCGTTCAGTTCTTCGAGGATTCGGGCACTGCACTCTCCCCCTCTTTTGCCACGGTGCGGGTATCTAAATCGATGGTCTCTTGGGTTGATACCCTGAGCAGGACCATACAGGACAGTGACCTTCCTCTGGAAGCAGCAGAACTAGCGAATCATATATCATCAGCCGGGGAATATTTGTTGCACGTGTCCCTACACTCGGCTCTGTGCTGTGCTTACAGCTGCAACTGCAATCCACATCTGACGGACTCTGTGACTCGGGGACGGCGAGCAGACTCTGTGTCCAAAAAGTCCTTGACGTCTCCACCCTACCTGAGCGGGCGTTTATTTGGCGAGAAGCCGCATCAGCTTATCTGTTGACGCCACAAGAGAAAAAAGTAAATTCTCTCCCCAGCAAAAGACTATGCGTCCTGTTCATCGTCAACAACAGGCACCTTTCCGGTCTTTTCGTAGGCGGACATCTACTCCTGTATCGTCATATCTGGCTCTCCGTCCTTCTCTACGAATCGATCAGTCACCTGGTGTCCTCCGGATACAAGATAGAGCTTCCTCCCGGCCTCCAGCACGGTTCTTCGCTTATCGTTCCCCAAAACAGTCGCGCAGGCTTGGCCTTTCTACCGAGCCATCGCTTTGTTATGCCAAGAAGGGGTCATCATTCTGGTCTCAGAAAGCGAGAAGTGTCTAGGGGGTCTACTCGAACTTATTCGTTCCGAAGACGAACGGAACAGTACAGCTCATCCTGGACCTGAAGTTACTCAAAGCTCGTCGGGATCCTTCAGGATGGAGTCCCTCGGCTCTGTCATCACTTCAATGTAGAAGGGGGAGTGCCTAGCATCCATCAACATACGGGATGCTTACCTTCATATTCCGCTTTTTCCAACTCACCAAAGGTTCCTGCGCTTCGCCGTCTGAGAGGAACATTTCCAGTTTACGGCATTGCCCTTCGACCTCGCCACCGCTCCCAGGGCGTTCACAAGGGTCATGGCGGTTGTCATGTCCATTCTGCACTCTCAGGGCGTGGTCGTTATGCCATATCTAGACAACCTCCTGATCAAGGGGCCGTCTTTCCAAGCCTGTGCGGAGGCGTCCGTATCTCTTTGGAGTTTGGACACATTTTCTCGCCTGCGCTGGCTGATAAAACTTAAACAAATCTTCCCCAATCCCGGCTGAGCGGATATCCCTTTTAGAAATGACCCTGCACTCCTCCCGAGGGTTGGTATTTTTCCTCACTATCGGCCTGGGAATGGAATCCATTCTCTCTCCACTGTGTATGCCGCTTGTCTCCGTGGGTCAAACTGGCGTGTGATGGACGTTGCGGTCTTCCCTCACCCAGGGAAACTCATTTCCCCAGTGCAGTAGCTGGTGGTCTCCACCGACGCCAGTCTTCTGGGCTGGGGGGGCTCTATTTCATCACACGGCCCATATCGCCCTCTCGGAGATCTGGGTGATTTGGTTGTCCTGCGGCGGTTCCATCACCTCCTAGCTGGTCGTCCCGTCCAAATACAGTCGGACAACGCCACAGCTGTGGTGTGTATCAATCATCAAGGGGGGCATCTGCAGCAGGGCGGCAGTGCGTGAGGTGGAACACATTCTCCGCTGGCCTGAGATGTCACACTCAGTCATCTCAGCGGTTCACATCCCAGGTGTGGAAAACTGGGCGGCAAACTTCCTCAGCCGTCAGGGTCTTGCCTCGGGAGAGTGGTTACTTCATCCGGAGGTATTCCAACAGATTTGTCATCGTGGGGGACTCCGGATGTGGATATCAGGGCTAAACTCCGGTCCCGGGGTCCAGAGGTTATCGGAGCAGATGCACTGGTCCATCTGTGGCATCAATTTCATCTTCTGTTACTTCCGAGGGTTATCAAGAAGATCAAGGCGGAAGGGATTTCGGTGATCTCTATCTCTCCGGACTGGCCCTCGCCGGGCGTGGTACGCGGAATTGGTTCAGCTCGTCATCGTTCCCTGGCTGTTATTGGTTCGACCAGATTTGCTCTCCCAGGGCACGATTTGCCATCAGAACCCAAGGGCTCTGTGCTTAATGGCCTGGCCGTTGATTCCTGGGTCCTAACCAAAGTTGGATTCTCCCAAGAAGTGGTTTCCTCTATGTTTCGCGCTTGGAAACCTGCATCGAGGCACATTTATTACCACACCTGAAAAGCGTTTTTCGCATGGTGCAGGGATCGCCGTCGTTCTCCTCTTGCCTTCTCCGTTCCGACTATTTTGCAGTTCCTTCACACTGGGCTGGTCTCAGGACTAGAGTTTAGTTCTCTCAAAGGACAGATCTCTGCCTTATCAGTTTTGTTTCAGCGCCGGATTGCTTCTAAGCTGCAGGTGAAGACTTACATTCAAGAGGGCTCCCACGTGGTGCCCCTACAGACGGCTGTTGGACAGCTGGTGCCCTAACATGGTCCTGGGCATTCCGCAGGAGGCTCCGTTTGAGTCACTTCAGAACATTCCTCTGACTCTCCTTTCCTGAACGGTCTCTTTCCTGGTTGCGGTGACTTCGATCAGGTGACTATCGGAGCTAGCCGCTCTTTCCTGTCGAGCTCCTTTTTGTTACCAGAACAAGCCGTCCTTGTTACCCATGGTGGTGTCTTCCTTTCACCTTAACGAGGACATTGTCCTGCTGTCGTTTTACCTGGCACCAATGCGCCGTTTTGAGGGACTTTCCACACTCGAGCTCTCAAGACGGCTCTCAGAAAATACATCTCCCCGCCTGCTTACTTCCACAAGACGGACGCCTTATTCTTTCTGCCTGAGGGTCACAGGAAGGGACTAGCCATTTCTAAATCCACAATAGAAAGGTGGACATGCTCAGCTATTCGGGAGTCTTACCGTGTCAGAGGCAAGCCTTTCCCATTGGGGATTAAGGCACTCTCCACTCGTTCGGTGGATGTTTCCTGGGCCATTCGGCACCAGGCGTCGACGGAACAAGTTTGCAGGGCCGCAACTTGGTCCAGGCTGCACACCTTCTCAATGCACTACAACATTCACATGCAAGCTTCAGCAGATGCGAGTCTGGAAAGACGAATCTTTCAGGTGGCGGTAACGCAGCTCTAAGCAGCTGGTGCGTGAGGTATCGGTCCTGTCGGTTCCCCAGCCATGGACTGCTTTAGGACGTCCCAAGGTCCTGTGTCCTCCAGTGAGGCAAAGGAGAAACAGGGATTTTTGTGTACTCACCATAAAATCGTTTTCTCTGAGCCACTCAATGGGGGGACACAGCACCACCCTGTTGGCCTGACGGCTTGAGTATGATCTTTGGTTTGACGTTTTATTCTTTCATATGTCATTTATGATCTCCTGCTGCTTTGTCACTGAACTGGTTTGGGCTGTAGCCAGTGTGTGGGTGTATACTGCAGAGGAGGAGCTAATCATTTTGTGTTTTTCTTATTGTCAGCCTCCTAGTGGCAGCAGCATAACACCAAGGTCCTGTGTCCCCCAATGAGTAACTCAGAGTAAAGGATTTTACAGTGAGTACACAAAAATCCCTGTTTTTTGCTCCGTTCACTGTGTGATAAGAATGATTTGTTTGTCAGGTCGATTACAGTGATACCATATTTATATTGTTTTTTTAATGCTTTGCTATTTTTGTAGACTGAAAACAATATTTCAGCAGCAGATGGAAGGAAGGGAGACACAGTCATTACTAGTGGGTAGGCGGAGCCCACACAGGATAGAACACCTCAGATTAAAAAGAGTGTTGACCGGCCCCTCCAGCTTGGGCTCCTCCTACTCCAGCTCTCCAGTCTAAAATTTGAGGTCACAGAGGATAGTCGCTGCTGTAGCAGCTCCTCAGAAGATTTTTTATTTTTATCGGACAGAGACTTGGACCCCGTGATTTTGAGGTCTCAGGGGTCTCAGCGCTGCTGGACCCCCACCCCTCGTTGGCGGATCTGTATTACCCTTTAAGGTGGTCCCTGCAGAACCCTGCCGGCCCCGGGGGTTGAGGGTTGCTTCCCTGGCGGGGACGCAAACGCGCTTCTGGGGTCACTGCGTTCCCGCCCTGGGGGGAAGCGATGGGCATAGCGCCACAAATCCCTGGGGGTCCCTGTGGCGCTCAGCTGGGTGAGTACTCAACATTTTTAATGTATTTGAGTGCCTCAGCGGCTGCTGCGGCAGCCGCTGCTACATGTATTCAGGTTGGTGATGTGTTTTTTTTTGTCCGCAGGTGGATGCCTGCAGGACATGGGAGCGGGGCAGGAGACGGAGAGCGGAGGAGTCGCGCGTGCTTTTTTTGAAGCCGGCGGGGGGCGTGGCTTTGCGCTTTCCCGGTCTTTCGCGGGCAGGAAGCGCTCTGAGCGCGCTATTTTCTCCTGCCTCTCCTCTTCTGGCTTCCTCTTTCACAGCGCGGCGGCCATTACTGAAGGTGGCAGACTCCTCGGGCTCCTCACTCTCCTCCTCCCGTCAGACCGAAGGAACACTGCACCGCGGCCAGCTGGGTGAGTCGCTCCTGCCTGTCAGGGCAGAAGCTTAACTTCCTCACCCCCACAGCACAGGGCACCTTTCTGAGGCACAATTAGGTGGCAGACTGCGCTGTCCTGCAGCTGTGGCCTCTTATAAGAGGCCTTTTTTTGTCTGGGGCTCGCACACCCTTTTCATTTAAAGAGGTTGTGGGGAGTCTGCGACATTAACCCCTTGGCAGACCTCGACGGCGCTACTAAGAGGCGGTTAACCCTTAATTGGGGGACAGCTGGGGTAGCTCTCTCTTTAAGAGCTTTAACCCTTCAGCGTTTCTTTTCTAGTTTCCTTAAGGAACCACATGTTCTAGTTACTGACAGGTTTAACCTGCCATATACTGTGTGAGGGCATGTCAGATCAGGGTCCAGGAGGTGCGGACCATCTCCCAGATCCGCTACAGGATCAGGCTCGCGTATCTGACACGCAGACCTCGACGGCGTCAAGCGCAGCGGTCAGAGGTTTAAGTGATGTCAAAATGGAGGCCCTCACTCATTCTATTGATGGCCTGTCTGACCTTCTAGGTTATTGGGTGTCAGCTAGATCCTCTCATGGCAGGAAGCGCCACAGGCCGGTGCCATCCTTTCCGCGTAGCGACTCGGAGATCTCTGGTATGGAGGGTTCCCCTTCAAGCTCGGATGGGGAGATGTCCGATTCGGATAAGGAGGATCGGCAGGGACACTCTGCCTCTCTTTTGGGCCGTACAGAGGCTTTTATTGGAGCCATGAGGGAGGCGTTGCAGTTACCGGAGGAGGTAACTAGACGTCCTGGTAAATCGGCTCGGATGTTTCAGGAGTCGCATAGGTCGCGATCAGCATTACCATCTCTGGATGAGCTTAATGGGGCAGTGGAGAAGGAACGCCTGTGTCCAGATAAACGTTTTCAGGGGACACGGTTTTTTGAGACACTGTATCCGTGTACGACGGAGTTGATTGATAATTGGATTCCTTCTCCTGAAGTGGATGTTCCTTTATCCCAGCTTAGCAAATCCTCGTTACTTCCTGTTAAAGGGAAGGCGAGTCTGCAGGATCCGCTGGACAGAAAAACGGAGATGGCGGCGAAATCCATCTACGAGGCCGCGGGTCATGGATTCAGAGCAGTACTAGGTTCCATGTGTGCTTGTAAAGCTTCCCTGAGCTGGTTGGACCGTCTACGGACGGCGTGGCAAGATGGATCCCCGTTATCTGAGGTAGATGGGCTGTTCAAGTTGTTGGAGGATGCAGCCCGATATGGCAGTGATGCAGGTTTGGATACTGCGTCACTGCTGTCCAGGGCGCAATCCTCGGCTGTCACAGTCAGAAGAGCACTGTGGCTTAGACAGTGGACCGGGGACGCGGTTTCCAAGCAAGGTTTGCTATCTTTAGCTTACAAGGGTGGTCAGCTATTTGGATCTGACCTCACGGAGCTGATTGTCAAGGCAAAGGCAAAAGAAACGGCTTTACCGCAGCGAAGAGCTGTGACTTCTGCGTCTGGCAGGCCTAGTGCCGGTAATAGTCGGCGGTCCTTTCGGTCCAGGGGACGGTTCGGTCAGCCCTCTTGGGGATCGGGTCATCCATCTTTTTCAGGAAAAAAGACCTCTCAGAAATCCCGCACTCCCTGGAAACAGGGCTTCCGTCAAGACAAGCGGGAAGCTGACAAAAAGCCCGCTAAGGCGGACTGATGCCAGGGTCCCACTCGAGGGCTCTCGAGTGGGGGGTCGCCTGCTCCAATTCGAATCGACTTGGGCTTCCCGCTTTTCGGACGCCTGGGTGACGCGGGTTGTGTCGGCAGGCTACTTCATAGAGTTCCTTTCTCGACCCCCAGACAGTTTTTGTCAATCTCGCATTCCGTCAGAGCCCGAGCTATTTGCCGCTCTACTGCGAGAGGTCGAGTCCCTTCTGCAGAAGGGTGTGGTGGTACCGGTTCCGCCGGAGGACCGGGGAAGAGGGTTTTATTCCAACCTCTTTGTGGTCCCCAAAAAGGAGGACAAATTTCGCCCCATTCTGGATCTCAAAAGATTGAATCGGCATGTCCGCACCCGGAAGTTCCGCATGGAGTCGCTTCGCTCGGTTGTGGCGGCCCTGTCACAGAACGACTTTTTGGTGTCAATCGACATTCGCGACACTTACTTGCATGTTCCCGTCGGAAGGGCCCACCAACGCTTCCTTCGTTTTGCCATAGGTCAGGACCATTACCAGTTTGTGGCCCTGCCATTCGTGTTGGCTTCAGCACCCAGAGTTTTTACAAAAATTCTGGTACCTCTCATGGCGATCCTTTGAAGATAGGGGGTTACGATTCTTCCCTACCTGGACGACCTTATGATTGTGGCGTCCTCAAAGGAGGAGGTGGTGACGGCTCGCAATCTATCCCTTCAGCTCCTGGAGGACTTCGGGTGGCTGGTCAATTGGGAGAAGTCGTCTCTGGAACCGTCGCAGTCAATCCTGTTTTTGGGGATGCATTTCGACACGGTACGAGCAGTGGTGTCTCTGCCTCCAGACAAGCAAGCAACTCTTCTTCGACATGTACAGGTTATGAAGTCTTCGACAGCAATGTCTCTTCGAAGGTGTATGCGCCTTCTGGGGTTGATGGTGGCGTCGATGGAGGCACTTCCGTTTGCCCAATTTCATTCCAGGGCTCTCCAAATGCTCATTTTGAACCGTTGGGATCGATCGCAGGCTTCGCTGGATGGCGGTGTCATCATCTCCCACAGGGTTCGAGAGTCTCTAGGATGGTGGTTACGTCCGGAAGCGTTATCCCTGGGGAAGTCCTTCCTCCCTCCGAGGTGGTCGGTCATAACCACCGATGCCAGTTTGAGGGGCTAGGGGGGGGTCTGGAACGATCTCTGGATTCAGGGAGTATGGTCGTCGGAAGAATCTGTCCTGCCGATCAACATCCTGGAATTGAGGGCAATTTTCCTTTGCCTCCAACACTGGACGGTCCCTTTAAGCGGTCTACCAGTCCGAGTGCAGACAGACAACGCGACTGCGGTCGCGTATATCAACCATCAAGGTGGGACGAGGAGCTTCAGACTCATGATGGAGGTGTCTCGGATCTTGGTATGGGCCGAGGCCAGGGTGCCAGCCATCTCTGCGATTCACATTCCGGGAGTTCAGAATATCACGGCGGACTTTCTCAGTCGCGAAAAGATGGATCCCGGAGAATGGAGTCTTCATCCGGAAATTTTTGCACTGCTGTGCTCCCTTTGGGGAACTCCCCAAGTGGATTTGATGGCATCCAGGTTCAATGCCAAGTTACCGACATTCATGTCCAGGTACAAGGACTCGAAGGCTGTGGCGGTGGATGCTCTGGTGGCTTTGTGGGACCAATTCGAGCTAATCTATGTGTTCCCGCCGATATCCTTACTTCCTCTGGTGTTGCGTCGGATCAGACTGGAGAGAGTCTCGGCTATGTTGATAGCCCCGGATTGGCCAAGGAGGACGTGGTTCTCGACGCTGGTGTCGCTTCTGGCAGCGCCTCCATTTCCACTCCCTCTTCGCCCGGACCTGTTAACCCAAGGGCCCGTTCGTCATCCGGACCTGAAGTCTCTGCGTTTGACGGCGTGGCTCTTGAGACCGAAATCTTGACCCGTCAAGGTTTTTCAGCCGAAGTCATTGCCACTCTGCGAGCTGCCAGAGGTCCGGCTACTACTAGGATTTATCACAAGACTTGGGAAGCCTTCTTTTCGTGGTGTTCGGGTTCTTCAAGGAACCCGAGGATTTTTTCCATCCCCAATTTGTTGGCCTTTTTGCAGTACGGGCTGGACAAGGGTTTGGCAGTTAGCACTCTGAAGGGTCAGGTTTCTGCTCTGTCCTTGCTGTTTCGGAAGGCTATCGCCTCGCGTAGGGACGTTCGTTCCTTTTTTCGCGGAGTAACCCGTCAGTTTCCGCCGCGGAAGGCGCTTGTGTCTCCTTGGCGGCTTATTCTTGTTTTGGAGGCTCTCCAACATGGGCCTTTTGAGCCTATGGACTCTGTTAGCCTTTCTTTGCTCTCTTGGAAGGTTGCCTTCCTAGTGGCGGTCACTTCTTTGAGAAGGGTTTCTGAGTTGGCGGCTCTTTCTTGCTCGCCTCCTTTTCTGGAATTTCACCCGGATCGCGTAGTGCTTCGCACACGGGGCGACTTTCTACCTAAGGTGGTGTCACAATTTCATGTTAACCAGGATATTGTGTTGCCCTCGCTCTGTCCGGAGCCGAGGAATGCGAAGGAACGGGCCTTGCACACATTGGATTTAGTGCGGGCTTTGAAGTCCTATTTGTCTATTACTCAAAGTTTTCGGAAGTCGGATTCTCTGTTTGTGATTCCAGCAGGTCGTCGGCGTGGTCAACGAGCTTCCAAGGACTCTATAGCTCGTTGGATTCGGTCGGCCATTTTAGAAGCTTACCGACTTAAGGGCGAACCTTGCCCGATTAAGATTCGAGCTCACTCCACGAGGGCTGTGGGTTCATCGTGGGCCTTTCATCAAGGGGCCTCGGCAGCTCAGCTCTGCCGGGCGGCGAATTGGCGCTCTGTCCACACGTTTACAAAATTTTATAAGGTGGACGTTAGTGCTTCCGCTGATGCGGCCTTGGGACGTAGGGTCCTGCAGGCGGCTGTAGTTTAAAGTTCTTGTGAACTTGTATTTAGCGCTAGTTGCGCATTTATCTAAGTTGTTGGGAATCTGCCTCTGTTGGTTTTTTGCCCACCCTTAATTTCTGGACTGCTTTGGGACGTCCCACTAGTAATGACTGTGTCTCCCTTCCTTCCATCTGCTGCTGAAAGACGGATTTTGGTAAGACCTTACCTGTAAAATCCTTTTCAGCGAAGGAAGGAAGGGAGACACAGCTCCCTCCCATGGCAGAAGTGTTTGTTGTGTTTTCAGATGCGGCGTGACCCTTCTCTGATAGCGATTATCTGGGCTGAGGTCGGTGCGCTAAGGCTCTGTTTCCAGCATTGCCAGCTCATCACAGTGGTCAAGTTCAGTGAGTAGTACCTGGGACTGTGTGTTTTTTTCTGTTATATGCATAACCTGTCTTCTTGTTTTTTTCTCTGAAGTCTTTCAGAAGGGGTTATGTTGCTCCGCTGGTGATATTTGCTCTTCCTTAGCTTGTGTACGGACTGGAGAGCTGGAGTAGGAGGAGCCCAAGCTGGAGGGGCCGGTCAACACTCTTTTTAATCTGAGGTGTTCTATCCTGTGTGGGCTCCGCCTACCCACTAGTAATGACTGTGTCTCCCTTCCTTCCTTCGCTGAAAAGGATTTTACAGGTAAGGTCTTACCAAAATCCGTCTTTTACAAAAATTAATTTGTTTTTACATCATATTCTGAGAGCTGTAACTTTTTATTTTATTGCCAAATGAGCCACATTAGAGCGTGTTTTTTTGCGGGACTGGCAGTTTTCATTTATCCTTTTTTTTCACATACAACTTATTGATTGATTTTTTATTGATTGATTTTTATTCACTTTTCGTCGAGTCAGTATAATGAAAAGGACGGTTTTGGCATGTTTTTTATTAAAAAAAATTACGGTATTCCCGTACGTAATATATTACGTTCCAGTTTTTTTTTTGTTTATTTTTGTTTGATCACAAATGCTGTGTTTCGTGTTGTGAAATTGCTTATTATGATTTTTTTTTTTTTACATTTTATTTTACTTTTTCAGTTAGTCCCACTGTGTTACATGGTTAAATTGGTTGAAAAAAGACTTAGGTCCATCAAGTTCAACCTTTCTGAACCAATTGCACATTTCCATAATAATTTAACTATAACCCACAACATTATGTATCAAGGAAATCGTTCCAGCCCTTTTTTAAAAGCTGTTATAGTTTCTGTCATTACTGCCTCCTGTGTAGGGGTATTCCACAGTTTGACTGCTCTAACTGTAAAGAACCCTTTACCTATTCCTGCCAGAATCGCCTTTTTTCCACTAGTAATGAGTGCCCACCAGTCCTCAGTTGGAAGGAATAAGTAATGTGCCAGTGTTTTGTACTGTCCATACATATATTTATACATGTAAATGAGATCTCTTCTTTGCCATCTTTTTTTGTAAACTAAACAAGCCCAACTTTTCCAACCTCTCCTCATATGGGAGGCCTTCCATCCCTTGTAGTAATCTAATTGTCCGTCTTTGAACTGTCTCTAACTTTTGAAAATGCTTTTTAAGATGTGGAGCACGAAACTGGATTCCATATTTTAAATGTTGCCTCACCAGTGATTTAGGTGGTAAGGGGTAATAATGCCTTGGGATCATTGGATTTTATCTCTCTTTTATACATCCTTTGCTTTTGCGGCTGCTGCTTGACTTTGAGTGCTGCTGCTTAGCTTACTTGTAACAAGAATACCCAAGTCCTTCTCCTGTTCTTTAGTCCCGAGCATACTCCCATTTAATGCATATGCAATAGGATTACTCCGTCCTAGGTGCATTACTGTACAGTCATGGCCAAAAGTTTTGAGAATGACACAAATATTAATTTTTACAAAGTCTACTGCTTCACTTTTTCTAATGGCAATTTGCATATACTCCAGAATGTTATAAAGAGTGATCAGCTTAACAGCAATTACTTGCAAAGTCAATATTTGGCTAGAAAATGAACTTTATCCCCCAAAACATATTTCAACATCATTGCAGCCCTGCCTTAAAAGGACCAGCTAACCTCTTTTCAGTTATTGCTCCATTAACACAGGTGTGGGTGTTGATGAGGACATGGCTGGAGATCAATCTGTCATGATTAAATAAGAATGACACCACTGGACACTTTAAAAGGAGGCTGGTGCTTGGCATCATTGTTTCTCTTCTGTTAACCATGGTTATCTCTAAAGAAACACGTGCAGTCATCATTGCAATGCACAAAAATGGCCTAACAGGGAAGAGTATTGCAGCTAGAAAGATTGCACCTCAGTCAACAATCTATCGCATCATCAAGAACTTCATGGAGAGAGGTTCCATTGTTGCCAAAAAGGCTTCAGGGCGCCCAAGAAAGACCAGCAAACGCCAGGACCGTCTCTTAAAAGTGTTTCAGCTGCGGGATCGGGCTACCAGCAGTGCAGAGCTTGCTCAGGAATGGCAGCAGGCATTTGTGAGTGCATCTGCACGCACTGTGAGGCGGAGACTCTTGGAGCAAGGCCTGGTCTCAAGGAGGGCAGCAAAGAAGCCACTTCTCTCCAGAAAAAACATCATGGACAGACTGATATTCTGCAAAAGGTACAGGCAGTGGACTGCTGAGGACTGGGGTAAAGTTATTTTCTCTGATGAATCCCCTTTTCGATTGTTTGGGACATCAGGAAAACGCCTCATTCGGAGAAGACAAGGTGAGCGCTACCACCAGTCTTGTCTCATGCCAACTGTTAAGCATCCTGAAACCATTCATGTGTGGGGTTGCTTCTCAGCCAAGGGAATCGGCTCTCTCACAGTCTTGCCTAAAAACACAGCCATGAATAAAGAATGGTACCAGAATGTCCTCCAAGAGCAACTTCTCCCAACCCTCCAAGAGCAGTTTGGCGATCAACAATGCCTTTTCCAGCATGATGGAGCACCTTGCCATAAAGCAAAGGTGATAACTAAATGGCTCAGGGAACAAAACATAGAGATTTTGGGTCCATGGCCTGGAAACTCCCCAGATCTTAATCCCATTGAGAACTTGTGGTCAATCTTCAAGAGACGGGTGGACAAACAAAAACCTAAAAATTCTGACAAAATGAAAGCATTGATTGTGCAAGAATGAACTGCTATCAGTCAGGATTTGGTCCATAAGTTGATTGAGAGCATGCCAGGGAGAATTGCAGAGGTCCTGAAGAAGAAGGGTCAACACTGCAAATATTGACTTGCTGCATTAACTCATTCTAACTGTCAATATAAGCTTTTGTTACTCATATGTTTGAAATTATTGTATTTCTGTCTGTGATAAAAACATCTGTCAAACACACATAAAAACCAGAGGGCAGCAGATCATGTGAAAATATAATATTTGTGTCATTCTCAAAACTTTTGGCCATGACTGTACATTTATCTATATTAACCCCTTTCTGACAACGGACGTACTATCACGTCCATGGTACCTGGGCCCGTATGACCGTGGACGGGATGGTACGCCATCGTGATCAGCTGCGCTCACGGGTGGAGCGCAGCTGATTGCGGCCGGGTGTCAGCTATTTGTCACAGCTGACACCCGGCACTATGTGCCAGGAGCGGTCACGGACGCCCTCGGCACATTAACCCCCGGCACACTGTGATCAAACATGATCGCAGTGTACCGAGGGCACAGGGAGGGGGCTCCCTGCGTGCTTCCCTGAGACCCTCAGAACAGCGCGATGTGCTGTGCAAACTGTCAGAGCAGCGATCTGACATTATACAGTGAAACAAAGTAAAAAAAAAAAAATTAACGTGTAAAAATAATTATAAAAATTCCTAAATAAAGAAAAAAATATTGCCCAATAAATTCATTTCTTTATGTAAATAAAAAAAACAATAAACGTATACATATTTAGTATTGCCGCGTCCGTAACGACCCGCCCTATAAAACTGTCCCACTAGTTACCTCCTTTAGTGAACCCCTTAAAAAAAAAAAAAACTGCTTTATCATCATACCGCCGAACAAAAAGTGGAATAACACGCGATCAAAAAGACGGATATAAATAAGCATGATAACGCTGAAAATGACATCTTGTCCCGTAAAAACGAGCCGCCATACGGCATCATCAGCGAAAAAATAAAAGTTATAGCTCGCAGAATAAAGCAATGCAAAAATAGTTTTTTTTTTCTAAAATTGTTTTTATTGTATAAAAGCGCCAAAACATAAAAAAAATGATACAAATGAGGTATCGCTGTAATCGTACTGACCCGAAGAATAAAACTGCCTTATCAATTTTACCACACGCGGAACGATATAAATGCACCCACACCCCCCAAAAGAAATTCATGAATTGCTAGTTTTTGTTCATTCTGCCTCCCAAAAATCGTAATAAAAAGCTATCAAAAAATGTCATGTGCCTGAAAATGGTATCAATTAAAACTTCAACTCGTCCCGCAAAAAATAAGACCTCACATGACTCTGTGGGCCAAAATATGGAAAAATTATAGCTCTCAAAATGTGATGCAAAAACTAGCGTCTTTTAGCGTGAGACAGCTGCCAATCATAAAAAAAAAACGCTGTAAAAACCCGCTATAAATATTAAATCAAACCCCCCCTTTATCACCCCCTTAGTTAGGGAAAAATAATAAAATAAAAAAAATGTATTTCCATTTTCCCATTAGGGTTACGGTTGGGATTAGGGTTAGTGGTGTGTTTGGGTTAGGGTTGGAGTTAGAATTGGGGGGTTTCCCTGTTTAGGCAAACGCGACATGGCGTCCGATCTCAATTCCAGCCAATTTTGCGTTGAAAAAGTCGAACGGCGCTCCTTCCCTTCTCTGCTCTGCCGTGCGCCGAAACAGTTGTTCTCCTCCCCCCCCCACATATTGGGTATCAGCGTACTCAGGACAAATTGCACAATAACTTTTGGGGTCCAATTTCTCCTGTTACCCTTGGGAAAATAAAAAATTGGACCTGAAATAATTTTTTGTGAAAAAAGTTATATGTTAATTTTTGTTTGAAACATTCAAAAAAAATTCCTGTGAAGCACCTGAAGGGTTAATAAACTTCTTGAATGTGGTTTTGAGCACCTTGAGGGGTGCAGTTTTTAGAATGGTATCGCTTTTGGGTATTTTCTATCATATAGACCCCTCAAAGTGACTTCAAGTGTGATGTGGTCCCCCAAAAAAATGGTGTTGTAAAAATGAGAAATTGCTGGTTAACTTTTAACCCTTATAACTTTGTAACAAAACAAAATTTTGGTTACAGAATTGTGCTGATGTAAAGTAGACATGTGGGACATGTTACATTTTGTGTGCCATATCTCTGTGATTTATGGGCATGAAAATTCAAAGTTGAAAAATTGCGAAATTTTCAAAAATTTCGCCTTTTCCGTTTTTTTCACAAATAAACGCAAGATATATCAAATTAATTTTATGACTAACATGAAGTTCAATATGTCACGAGAAAACAGTGTCAGAATTACCGGGATCCATGGAAGCGTTCCAGAGTTATAACCTCATAAAGGGACAGTGGTCAGAATTGTAAAAAATTGGCCCGGTCATTAACGTGCAAACCACCCTTGGGGGTAAAGGGGTTAAATTTCATTTGCCAAGTGTTAGCCCATTCAGTGATCTCATCCAGATTGTTTAGCAATATTGTAATGTCAAGGTCAGATTTTACTATCCTACATAGTTTAGTGTCTTCAGTAAAAACTGACACTTTAGGGTGAGTTTCCACGGTCAGGAAACGCTGCGTGTTTGGCGCTGTGCGCTGGCGCAGCGCCAAACACGCAGCGTCCAGATGTTACAGCATAGTGGAGGGGATTTCAAGAAATCCCGTCTCCACTATGCGTAACAATACGCAGGTGGCAGACCTGCGTAAACGGACATGCGGCGCGTCTTTTCAGACCGCAGCATGTCCTCGCGTATTGCGGCGACGGTGCGTCGCCGCAACAGAATTTAACACAGGGCTATGTAGCCCTGCGTTCTTTCCGGAGGTGTTCCGGAGGTGTCCTGAACACCTCCGGAAAGATCGCGCGTCATAAAGGGGGGGGGCTTAGACGGAGCGGAATTTCCGCTCCGTCCAAAGCGCTGTGGTTCCGGACCGTGGAACCACAGCCTAACTCTCAATCCCATCCACAAAGTCATTAATAAAGAGGTTAAAAAGAATCGTTCCTAGCTCAGATCCCCGTGGTCCCCACTGCTGACTATATCCCATTTAGAGAAAATACCATTTATGACAACTCTTTGCTGTCATTTAGCCAATTCCTTAACCATCTGCATATAGTTTTCCCCAAACTTTGCTTCTGTATCTTCAGTATAAGGCTGTGGGAAATATATAATTTTTATTTTGATTACTGGTCTCATACACTGCAGTACTTGAGTACAGCAGTGCATGAAAGCAGTTAGTGAGTCACTGACTGCCTCTGAGACCCAGCTTATAGCTGGATCTCACAGGCTATGGTACCCTGGGGTCATCACCTTGCTTGGATAACACCTTGTGTATTAATACGGTATCTTCGGCTTGCTCAAAAATGATGTTCGATTCGTCGTGGCTTCATGTTTCGCGGCTGTGCAACTCATGCTGGAATAGCCTAACAGCCGTGAGACATGCAGCCATGGCGACTCGAACATCATTTTTGAGCAAGCTAAAGATACTCTTATTAACACAAAAGGGTGCTCGGATAACACCTTATCCTAGCATGGTCATTCATCAATAGTCATCTCATGACTTCAGGGTACCATGGTAAACATCGGTATCTGCAATTCTTAACGCGGGGGTCCGAAGGGGGTTTTGTAAACTCTGTCTAGCCAATTAAATACCACTGTCACAATTGACATAGGTATTTAAGGATTTAATCGGCCCCGATAGCTTCAAACCAGCCAGCCATACTGCAGAGTGTCAGCTGTCATGTACAGCTCACCTTCGGGAATTGCGGCTGCAGGGTGGCGCTTTGCTCTTATTTCCTTACTGCAAACAAAGCCACACAGTCATTACTGATTTTTCATCGTCTCACTGATACCACGCCAAGGTGTTTAAGTGGATTTATTTCTGCAAGTGGCACTCGTGCTCGATACTGACTAAATTAAGATCTTTTGAAAACTGTATTTCTTTTTTTCATTATTTGCACATTATTTTTTTTTAAAATTTGTTTATTAACCAAGAAGAACATGTACATACAGTACAGACCAAAAGTTTGGACACACCTTCTCATTCAAATATTTTTCTGTATTTTCATGACTATTAAAATGGTACATTCACACTGAAGGTATCAAAACTATGAATTAACACATGTGGAATTATATACTTAACAAAAAGTGTGAAACAACTGAAAATATGTCTTATATTCTAGGTTCTTCAAAGTAGCCACCTTTTGCTTTGATTACTGTTTTGCACACTCTTGGCATGCTCTTGATGAGCTTCAAGAGGTAGTCACCGGA
Source organism: Oophaga sylvatica (assembly GCA_033576555.1). Lineage (NCBI taxonomy): Eukaryota > Metazoa > Chordata > Amphibia > Anura > Dendrobatidae > Oophaga > Oophaga sylvatica. The sequence goes on from JARQOD010000004.1 coordinate 432,107,427, forward strand.
AATGGTCTTCCAACAGTCTTGAAGGAGTTCCCAGAGATGCTTAGCACTTGTTGGCCCTTTTGCCTTCACTCTGCAGTCCAGCTCACCCCAAACCATCTCGATTCGATTCAGGTCTGGTTACTGTGGAGGCCAGGTCATCTGGCGTAGCACCCCATCACTCTCCTCCTTGGTCAAATAGCCCTTACACAGCCTGGAGGTGTGTTTGGGGTCATTGTCCTGTTGAAAAAAAAATGATGGTCCAACTAAACGCAAACCGGATGGAATAGCATGCCGCTGCAAGATGCTGTGGTAGCCATGCTGGTTCAGTATGCCTTCAGTTTTGAATAAATCCCCAACAGTGTCACCAGCAAAACACCATCACACCTCCTCCTCCATTCTTCACGGTGGGAACCAAGCATGTAGAGTCCATCCGTTCACCTTTTCTGCATCGCACAAAGACACGGTGGTTGGAACCAAAGATCTCAAATTTGGACTCATCAGACCAAAGCACAAATTTCTACTGGTCTAATGTCCATTCCTTGTGTTCTTTAGCCCAAACAAGTCTCTTCTGCTTGATGCCTGTCCTTAGCTGTGGTTTCCTAGCAGCTATTTTACCATGAAGGCCTGCTGCACAAAGTCTCCTCTTAACAGTTGTTGTAGAGATGTGTCTGCTACTAGAACTCTGTGTGGCATTGACCTGGTCTCTAATCTGAGCTGCTGTTAACCTGCGATTTCTGAGGCTGGTGACTCGGATAAACTTATCCTCAGAAGCAGAGGTGACTCTTGGTCTTCCTTTCCTGGGGCGGTCCTCATGTGAGCCAGTTTCTTTGTAGCGCTTGATGGTTTTTGCAACTGCACTTGGGGACACTTTCAAAGTTTTCCCAATTTTTCTGACTGACTGACCTTCATTTCTTAAAGTAATGATGGCCACTCATTTTTCTTTACTTAGCTGCTTTCTTCTTGCCATAATACACATTCTAACAGTCTATTCAGTAGGACTATCAGCTGTGTATCCACCAGACTTCTGCACAACACAACTGATGGTCCCAACCCCCATTTATAAGTCAAGAAATCACACTTATTAAACCTGACAGGGCACACCTGTGAAGTGAAGACCATTTCCGGTTGAAGCTCATCAAGAGAATGCCAAGAATGTGCAAAGCAGTAATCAAAGCAAAAGGTGGCAACTTTAAAGAACCTAGAATGTAAGACATATTTTCAGTTGTTTCACACTTTTTTGTTAAGTATATAATTCCACATGTGTTAATTCATAGTTTTGATGCCTTCAGTGTGAATGTACAATTTTCATAGTCATGAAAAGACAGAAAAATCTTTGAATGAGAAGGTGTGTCCAAACTTTTGGTCTGTACTGTATATGCATACACCAAAATAATACTTGTGCATTTTGTCAAAATAATTGTGGACAAATAGTAGTTCACACTTTAAATTGTTTAAACAATTTAGTTTCAAAGGTCTATGAGTTATTGCTTGGATAGCGAATTATTAAACAGATGAACAGAAGCATTGTCAAGCTCTATATCTTTGAAAGTACATATCACAAAAGCACTATCAATCTAATTAAACTACAACCTAACACGCTGCCTAGTACATTGCCTAATATGAAAAAATTATGTGATGCCATAAATACATCTCGATGTATCTCATCTATAACAGTCACGGTGGTACCGTGCCTCCACTCCCCGATATAGTGAGATGTGAGGAATTCCATCTATCCCAGATTTTATCGAATTTCCCTGGACAGCCCCTGTTTTGATAAAGCGTTCTCTCATATGGAATGACCGAGTTTACCAGGTCAATCCAGGCTCTGTGAGAGGAGTTCGACCCTCCCATCCAACGAAACGCCAACTCATTCTTAGCCAAAAAAAAAGTGTCTCTTATAGAAAAATCCTAACATAGTGTCCCTAATTCTCCTCATCGAACACCCCGAATAAACAAACTAATGGACTTAGAGGAACAGGAATTTTCACTAAGGATGTTAACAGTGATGTTACATCAGACCAGTATGAAAGGACAATGGGGCATCCCCACACCATATGTACAAAGTTTGCTTCCATTGTATGACACCTCAAACATTCTGAGGATTGGAGATGACCCATCCTGAAAAGTCGCAATGGAGTTAGATATGACTGGTGTAAGATATATAATTGAGTCATTCTATTATTGATAGATGGTGATACTTTAGTTGGAGATTGAAGAATCTCCTCCCAATCCTCTGCCTGAGCATCAGGAATGAGACCCTCCCATTTCCCCCTAATTATCGTCATAGCAGAGTCAGTTCCCGCAGACAACATGTACGTAAAGAGTAGAGATAATGCCCTGAGGGCCTTGGGATTTAAGGATTCCTATTAAAGGGAGAGATGAGATAGCTTGGGTCGCACATGAATACCGTAAATGCGAATGGATAGCTGATCTGAGTTGAAGATAACGAAAAAACTGGGATCTAGGGACATTATATTTAAATTGAATTTGTTCAAAAGATATAAGGATATTATCTTCATATAAGTCTTTTATCGAGGAAACATTATGTGAGATCCAAAAGCCAGCGGACGGGTGGTTCAACAGTGCCGAGAAATAGTTATTGTTCCATAGTGGCATTTCAGTTATAGTGCCCTCAAAGCGGATCACTTTTTTGATCTGTCTCCAGACCGACCTCGCTAAGTGAAGCAGAGGCAACAATCAGGGAGCAGTAAGTTTATCTGTTTCTAAAAAACTTAATGGACGGTCTGTCTCTGCAGCATGAATGAGATGATGTTTAGAGTTAGGTAGATTATTATGCAGCATCCACTTACTCAAAGCTTTAATTTGTCCTGCCAGATAGTATAGATAAAAATCCGGCTAATGCCGACCCCAGTGGGCCTACTCCTCCGATTGGGCCACGTCCTTGGCACAGTCCATGGATTCTCTGACTAAAGCTTTAGAATCTTTCCGTGGTTCCTCCTCAAGCCAGGGCATTCCTTTACCCGCAGAGGGTCCTTCAGCCTCCAGAGAGTCTTCCTCAGACAGGGGCCGGTCCGTGGCAGCATCTGGGCAATCTTCTAGGAAACGTCCCCGTGATTCGTCTCCCAAACCCTCTAGCGGCTCGGCATCCGCAAGCTCGGCCTCCCGCTCCCCCTCTCCGGGAGCTGGCAGCGAACACGACTTTGAATACGAGTCAGATGTAGCCGTAGACCCGGACTCACTAGAGTACCAGGAGTCCTTAGATTCGCTCATTGAAGTGGTTAATAAGGCTCTGAGAGTAGACGAAGAACCCAGGGTCTAATCCGGATCACGCTGTGTCTTTCAAAAGGGCCAAACGTCCTCACAGGGTTTTTGCTAACCACCCTGAGTTTACGGACACTATCCAGAGACACAGGATTCGCCCAGACAAGCGATTTACGGGGCAGAAGCCGCTGGAGGCTCGGTACCCTTTTCCAGCCGCTTTGATGAAGGAGTGGATTGAGTCCCCTGCAGTGGACCCGCCGATATCCCGGCTCGCTTCCAAAACTTTCTTGTCTTCGTCAGACGCCTCTTCAATTAAAAATCACACTGATCGTCAGATTGACAATCTCGCACGTTCTGTTTTCGAAGCTGCTGTAGCAGCTCTTTCCCTCTTTCCCTCTTTCGCCGCCACGGGATTACGTTGTGCATGCTTCCCTGGATACGGCTAACTATGCTACGCTTGCAGCTCCAAATGCCGTTACCATCAGGAGAGCCCTATGGCTCCGAGAGTGGCGGGCAGACTCTGCTTCAAAGAAGTCTTTAACTTCCCTTCCGTACCAGAGCGGGCGTCTGTTCAGGGATAAACTTGACCAAATCATCTCCGATGCTACTGGAGGAAAAAGCAAGTTTCTCCCTCAGCGTAGACCCAGCCGGCCCTTTCGGAACCAACAGCAGGTTCGCTTCCGGCCTTTTCATAGTACCTCAAACTCCGTCTTCCGCAACCACCTCCGCCCGCGCTGCCCGCCCTCCGTGCAGAAATAGGGACTCTCAGCCCTCGTTCAAGCCCTCTCCGTCATGAAGAAACAGATCCTCCCGGTCTGGACCCAAGGGTTCCTCTTCTCGCAAGTTCTCCTCTCAATGACTCCTTGCCATGTCCGGAGGACACAAACAGGGTAGGCGGCCGCCTACTCTTGTTTCGCAAGGTCTGGTTGTCGGTCGTTCATGACCAGTGGGTTCGAGATCTCGTAGCCTCCGGATACAAGATCGAATTCTTGTCCCCTCCGCCAAGGCGTTTTTTTTCCAGTCTCGTCTCCCAAAGTCAAAGGCTCTCGCAGTTCCCTTTTATCAGGCCTTAGACGCTCTCCGCAACAGCAAAGTCATCGTCCCGGTTCCACACGCGGAAAGGTTCAAGGGGTTCTACTCGAACCTATTCGTGGTCCCAAAGAAGGACGGAACCATGCGCCCCATCCTAGACCTAAAACCTCTAAACAAATTTGTCAGGGTGCGCCATTTCAGAATGGAATATCTCCGTTCTGTCATTGCTTCGTTGGAAAAAGGGGAATACCTTGCGTCTGTCGACATCAAAGACGCATATCTCCACATTCCAATTTTCGATGGTCATCAAAGGTTTCTGCGCTTCGCGATCGAACACTTTCAAATCACCGCTCTGCCCTTTGGTCTCACCACCGCCCCCAGAGTGTTCACAAAGGTCATGGGCCGTCATGTCAATCTTACACTCCCGGGCCTAGGTGATCCTTTCCTACCTAGACGACCTGCTCATCAAGGGTCTGTCCTTTCGGGTCTGTGCAGAAAGTGTCGATGTCACAGTGGACACTCTATCCCGCCTAGGTTGGCTGGTGAACCTGGACAAATCCTCTCCGGTTCCGTCTCAGAAACTCTCCTTTTTGGGGATGATCTTGGACACCTCCCGAGGGTTGGTGGTTCCCCGTCCGGAGAAGGTTTCTTCTCGATCTCGGGCAGCCCAGTTGCTATATCTGGGCCGCTCTCACTCTCTATGGTTCGCCATGCAGGTCCTGGGGAAGATGGTAGCCTCCATCGAGGCAGTACCTTTTGCCTAATTCCACCTCCGCCCCTGCAACAGCAATTGCTTTGTCTGGGACAAAAATCCAGCTTCCTTGGGTCGCCGCTTTCACCTGACGACCTCAATCAGACGATCCCTCAAATGGTGGACCGCAACATCATCTTTGAATCAAGGGCGGTCTTTTCTCCCGGTGCACTGGTTGGTGGTGACCACCGATGCCAGTCTCCTCGGATGGGGGGCGATCTTTCGCCACCACACGTCTCAGGGACGCTGGTCTTCTCAGGAAGCCCGCATACCGATCAATATCCTCGAGATCAGAGCAATCAGGCTAGCTCCACCGCCTCCTGGCAGGTCGCCTCATCCGGATCGAGTCAGACAACGCCACGGCCGTGGCGTACATCAATCGCCAAGGGGGCACACGAAGCAGAAGAGCGATGCTCGAAGTGACGCACATTCTGCGATGGGCCGAGATAAACCGCTCGCTCATCTCCGCGGTTCACATTCCGGGAGTACACAATTGGGCGGCGGATTTTCTCAGCCGCCAAGGCCTAGCCTCGGGAGAATGGTCTCTTCACCCGGAAGTGTTCCTTCAGATCTGCACGCGGTGGGGCACTCCGGATGTCGACCTCATGGCATCCAGGCTGAATACCAAGGTCCCGGCTTTCATAGGCCAGTCCCGCGATCTGCTAGCCATCGGCTCAGATGCTCTCGTGATTCCTTGGAACCAATTTCGCCTTCCTTACATCTTTCCTCCGCTCCCCTTATTTCCAAGGGTCATTCGGAAGATCAAGGCGGAAGGCGTTCCGGTGATTCTCGTCGCTCCAGACTGGCCGCGCCGGGCATGGTATGCGGAACTACTGTAGTTCATCTATCCGCCGACGTCCCTTGGAGGTTACCGGATCGTCCGGACCTTCTTTCTCAGGGTCCCATTTGCCACCGGTACTCGACAGTACTGAATTTAACGGCTTGGCCATTGAATCCTGGATTCTAGCCCAGGCTGGGTTCTCGCAACAGGTTGTGGCTACCATGATCAACGCTAGAAAGCCTGTTTCCATGCGCATTTACCATCAGGTTTGGAAAGCTCTTTTCTCCTAGTGTAAGGATAAGGGTCTTTCCCCGTTGGTGTTTTCCACTCCTTCCATTCTGGAATTCCTTCAAGCAGGGTTGGATTCGGGTTTAGCGCTGTCTTCCCTCAAGGGACAAATCTCAGCCCTATCTGTGTTTTTCCAGCGGAGGATGGCGTCTAAGCCCCAGGTTAAGACTTTTACTCAGGGAGTGTCTCACCTGGTGCCGCCCTACTAAAGACCTTTAGAGCCTTGGGACCTTAACTTGGTCCTAAGTGCCTTACAAGACTCCCCCTTTGAGCCATTGCAAGATGCTTCCCCATCTCTTCTTTCGTGGAAGGTCGCCATTCTTGTGGCAATAACCTCTATCAGAAGGGTTTCGGAACTGGCGGCTTTGTCCTGCAAGCCCCCCTTCCTGATTTTCCACCAAGACAAGGTGGTGTTGCGAACGACTCTGTCTTTTTGCCTAAAGTCGTCTTGACTTTTCATCTTAATGAGGACATAGTTCTGTCCAGCTCCGGTCCACCGTACTGAGAAAGCCCTTCACACCTTGGACATGGTGAGGGCTCTCCGCAGGTACATTTCCAGGACTGCGTCTTTTCGCAAATCGGATGCCCTTTTCGTGCTTCCGGAGGGACACAGAAAGGGTCTTCCTGCCTCTAAGGCCTCAATAGCCAGATGGATCTGATCTGCGATTCAAGAGGCTTACCGTGTCAAGGGGCAGCCTATCCCAGCGGGGATTAAGGCTCACTCCACTCGGTCAGTGGGGGCTTCCCGGGCCATTCGGCACCAGGCATCGGCACAGCAAGTGTGCAAGGCTGCGACTTGGTCCAGTCTTCACACCTTTGCTAAACATTACAGTATTCATTCTCAGGCCTCTTCAGATGCGGCCCTCGGCAGACAGATTCTGCAATTGGCAGTTTCGCATCTGTAGGCATTCATTTAATCTTTTAAGCATTGGGTGTGTGAGGTTTCACCTGTTGTGATGGTTTTCCCACCCAGGGACTGTTTTGGGACATCCCATGGTCCTGTGTCCCCCAATGAGGTGACGGAGAAATAGGGATTTTTGTGTGTACTCACCATAAAATCCTTTTTTCCGAGCCACTCACTGGGGGACACAGTACCCCCCCTGTTAGCCGTTGGCTGTACTTGTTTGGTTTCGACATATTGCACTTCTGTTGTGAGCATCTACTGCTTTGGCACTGAACTGGTTCAGGCTTGAGCCAGCAGAGGGTGTATACTGCAGGAGGAGGAGTTAACCTTTTTTTGTATATTTGCTTAGTGTCCTCCTATTGGCAACATCATAACACCCATGGTCCTGTGTCCCCCAATGAGTGGCTCGGAGAAAAGGATTTTACGGTGAGTACACACAAAAATCCCTATTTTTTTACTTTATTAAATATTCAAAAAACAGAACATAGCAAAATCCAATATAAAGATAAAAGACATACAAACAACAGTAATACAAACAGGTGATCAGTAGTACAACCGTGGTAATGGCACAGGGACCATATGAGTAAAAGGGTATCAGACAAAACCCCCGTTATGAAAGCATAAACAGTAGTAGATATATAACCCTTCCATGAGGGCACTAGCTATATGTATTCAATGTGTAAATACACTCAGGCCCAATGGAGGAGATGATGGTATAACACATACAGGCCATCTGTATAGTAAGGAGAGCCACCAGGACACAAATGTCCAATGTTCATTAATGATTATATCCACCACAGAAATAAACAACAGAAGTCATCTTACCCATCATGTGAGAGTCCACGCGCCACAGAAACACCCCGACGCGCGTTTCGCACCTCGCTTCCTTATTGATTATCACCTTTAAATAGGCCGCCATGTGAGGACAGAGCCAATCAGCCGCAATGTGTGTTAAGAGCACACGGAGGCGGAGCACCCGGCGCCACATCGTCACTTCGGTCACGATGCGTTCCAGGAGCAAGCGCTCCAGTGACGTCAATGGAGCGCATCGCACCGTGCCGACACCTTCCAGGACAGGGTCACCTTGGAAACACCAACGCCGGCGCAACACAGAGTGGAGGAAAGAGGCAGTGTAATCACATTTCATTGAGAGCATATATATACCTATAGTGGTCTGAGGTCCCAGACATCCAAATAGTGCATAACATAAGTTAATTACCACCTATTGCCTCATAAAGTGATTCACTAATACATCATATACAGCAATATAAAAAAATCTAAATAACAAATAGTATGATAAATAATGCCAATAATGAATAGATAATAAAAAAATGTAAAAATAAAAAAATAAACACAAAACTTCAGGATATGAAGACCGCAGACATCATGATGTAGAAATGGCATCTGTCCAAGCAGCGACGGCATAGTTCAAGGTATCATCAGCTGTAATACTACAAACATAGAAAACACATTAAAATCAAAAAGGATAAAAAAGACTCCAAACGGAAATAAAGTGATGATGAAATGCAAGGTCGAAACTCACAATAGAAACTAAGTACAAGGATGAACACATGTGGATCACAGAAAAGGGGAGAAACTAAGTTTCTCATTCAATCCAACGGGAGTCATGGTACCCAATTTTACAATCCACTTGCATTCTAGCTGGGACAATCTCCGTTTGAGATTGCCACCCCTGATGCTGCCATGAATCCGGTCAATGCCCCGTACTTTAAGCAGATCAGGGTTACATGCATGTTTTACTTTAACCCCTTCACCCCCAAGGGTGGTTTGCACGTTAATGACCGGGCCAATTTTTACAATTCTGACCACTGTCTCTTTATGAGGTTGCAAATCTGGAACGCTTCAACGGATCTCAGCGATTCTGAGATTGTTTTCTCGTGACATATTGTACTTCACGTTAGTGGTAAAATTTCTTCAATATAACTTGCGTTTATTTTTCAAAAAAAAAACCACAAATATGGCGAAAATTTTGCAATTTTCAAACTTTGAATTTTTACTCCCTTAAAACAGAGAAATATGTCACACAAAATAGTTAATAAATAACATTTCCCACATGTCTACTTTACATCAGCACAATTTTGGAACCCAAATTTTTTTTTGTTAGGAAATTATAAGGGTTAAAAGTTGACCAGCGATTTCTCATTTTTACAACAAAATTTACAAAGCCATTTTTTTAGGGACCACCTCACATTTGAAGTCACTTTGAGGGGTCTATATGGCAGAAAATACCCAAAAGTGACATCATCCTGAAAACTGCACCCCTCAAGGTGCTCAAAACCACATTCAAGAAGTTTATTAACCCTTCAGGTGCTTCACAGGAGCTGAAGCAACGTGGAAGGAAAAAATGAACATTTAACTTTTTAGTCACAAAAATGATATTTTACAAACTTTTTTTATTTTCACAAGGGTAAAAGGAGAAAATAGACAGATAAAGTTGTTGTGCAATTTCTCCTGAGTACGCCAATACCCCATATGTGGGGGAAAACCACTGTTTGGGCACACGGCAGAGCTCATAAGGCAAGGAGCGCCGTTAGACTTTTTCAAACCAAAATTGGCTGGAATTGAGATTGGACGCCATGTCGCGTTTGGAGAGCCCCTGATGCACCTAAACAGTGGAAACCCCCCACAAGTGACACCATTTTGGAAACTAGACCCCCTATGGAACTTATCTAGATCTGTTGTGAGCACTTTGAACCCCAAGTGTTTCACAAAAGTTTATAATGCCTGGGTGTGAAAAAAAAACAATTTTCCACAAAAATGATTTTTTAGTCCCAAATTTTTGATTTTTCTCAAGGAAATTGGACCCCAAAAGTTGTTGTCCAATTTGTCCTGAGTACGCTGATACCCCATATGTGGGGAGAGAAACTGGGCGCACGGCAGGGCTTGGAAAGGAAGTAATAACGTTTTGGAATGCAGAAGTTGATGGGGTATGTTCTGTTTGCAGTGCCCCAGATGTGCCTAAACAGTGGAAACCCCCCACAAGTGACCCAATTTTGGAAACTAAACCCCTAAGGAACTTATCTAGATCAGTGGTGAGCACTTTGAACCCCCAAGTGCTTCACACAAGTTTACAATGCCCGGGCATGAAAATAAAATATCCTCCCCCTGGAGCGCGTCCGATCGCATGGGGCGTACTATCCCGTCCATGGTCAAATTGTCCCGTGTTTCATGGACGGGATAGTACGTCGCATGGCAGAAATGGGTTAAAATGGCGTGGGATAGTCCTTAAGGAGGCCATTTCATCAATGGTTGAGGCCGCCATAATGTCTCTTACGTGCTCTCTTACACGTACCCTTAGCTCACGCGATGTCAAGCCCACATATATCAAATTCAAATCTATTCTCATTAGTCTGGTTAGACTGATATGCTGCTTCAGAGTCTTGAAGTCGCCGTTCCATCTCGTCATCCTCCCTCGAGGTCACTTTTTTAATATAAGAGATCGTTGAGGACAAACATCCTCTCAATATCGCCTTAAGGGCGTCCCAAAATAGATTAGTATCCTGGGGTTCAGGGTGAGACGAGATGAAACAATCTAATTGGTCTTTAGTTCTGTCATTAGAGCCTATCAATTTCAACCAAAATGGATTTAGTTTCCAAAAAGTAGTATGTTTTGATTGGCCGAAATTAAGTCTAAGTATAATCGGACTATGATCTGAAATTCCCTTGTTACCATGTTCTGTGTCAACCACCCACATCGCTAAGCCACTGGAACCAAATATATAGTCTTTGCGGGATAGAGTACGTTTAGTAGATGAATGACAAGTGTATTCCTTTACCCCGGGGTGGCGCATCCTCCACAGAGCCAGCCAACCACTATCCTCCATAAAAAGCGCCAATGAAGAGGGAGATGAGGGTAAAGAGGAGGTCTCGTCATCCAGTCTAATTCTATCGAGACAGTTATCCACAACTAGATTAAAGTCCCCCATACATATAATGTGTGCATCAGGATAATTTAGAGCAAAGCTCATTGCCAATTGAAGAATTGACATGTTGGCAGGGGGGGGATTGTAAACACATAGTATAAAATATGTCTTGGAGTTGATCAGTGCATATACAAAAACAAAGCGGCCTTCCGGATCTCTTCGAGCCTCCCTGACCTCCATCTCACATCTCTATGTAGTAACAATGAAACCCCCCTCGAGTAGCTAGTATGAAATGCGTGAATAAACCACTGTATCCATGGCTTCTGAACATGCCGGGCCGAATCTCTGGTGAAGTGTGTCTCAATCAGAGCTACGATGTGAGGTCGATGGCCTTTAATCTGGGGAAAAAACCTTAATTCTCTTGCGAGGAGTCCCAAGACCCCTCACATTTCAGGTCATATAGACAATTTCAGAATCCATGTCATCTCATTTAGGTATGAGATGCCGCATCACGCGAGTGGAGTTTACAGGCAACACATAGAGATGTTTGGCAGCATTATCTATAAAAGCTACAACAAACATAACTAACAAGAAAAAGAGAACAACAAGTAGTTCAAAAATAAAGGAGCAGAGTCCTGCGCTCCTATCATAGAGCAAACATGGGGATACCCTCACTGGAAACAGTATCCAGTATGGTTGTTGAGTCAAACGCCAATGAGAGAAGCTCCAATTCTACTGTCCTTCGGATAAATCTCAATTAGCTGTAAACATATCAGGATTTATTTTCACGAGATCCCTTGTGAGAGCGTAACCACTCAGCTGCCTCCGTCGGATGCGTAAAAAACATGGAGGAACCCTCATAGACAATGCGGAGACGAGCTGGATATATCATTGAATATAAAACATTTTTTCTCTGAGCTGCTTTTTAATGTCCATGAATTGTGCCCTTTGCTTTTGGATTTCCATAGAGAAATCGGGGCATTGTTAAACTTAATAGGGCTTTTTTGACATGCCAGACGTAGTATAGCATCTCTGTCCTTACAATTGAGGAGACGCGCCAGGAATGGTCTAGGTGGACTGCCCCAATGGAAGTGGCTTTGTGGGCCCTCTCCACAGAAAACGTTTAGGAGAATTCATCTCCTGGAGTAGCCTTAAGCCAGCCCTCTAAGAATTGCTCAGGTTGCTGACCCTCCGAACATTCCGGCAGTCCTATGAGCCGAATGTTATTTCGGTTCAGTCTATTTTCAAGATCATCCGTTTTTTGCTTCCAGGCATTTATAGAGCCGGCCACTCTTGTTAACTTAGTTTCCATGGGTGAGAGATTATCTTCTAAGTGGGATACTCTCGTTTCAACTTCTGTAATGCGCCCCCTCATGGTCAGCATGTCCTGTCGGAGACCTCCCACCTCAGTGCACATCCTCTATCTTTTCTGTCAGGGATGCTCTGGTTAAAGATATGGCCTGCATTAACTGTTCGGATGCTTGCCTAAGAGTCAGATCATCTTGGTCCCCACCTCCATCATTATCAGAAGCGTGTTTTTTACGGTGATCCATAGCTTTAGCATGTGATGAATTATGCCTGAGAGGTCGTGCACTGTAGGACGGATCCATTCTTGCAAATTCTTTTAGTTTGTCAGCCGCCCCCCGACCCTTTTGAACGATTCATATTGAACAGTGATGTAAACTGGCAAGCTGAATAAGCATGCGCCCACAAAATCCCCTTTTTCCTCCAGCTCCAGCAGCAATAGTGTTAATCTAGAATATATATATGCTCGCTTTGTCTTGGTGATAAAGAGGAGAGCAGCGAGCTCAGAATAGAATAATAGGACAAGCTGCTGAGTTGTGACTAGCCTGAGTCCGTCCCCCAGGTCCCACAACGCAGGGTATATTGTAGTGCCTGCAGGGGGGCAGCAGTCTGAATGTAAAGGTACTGCCACACTAAACAAGATCGCTAACGATCACGATAACGACGCATACTAATGAGATCGTTGGTTGTGATCGTTTTAATGTCGCTAGTAGCTGCCAAACTGGACGATTTCATTAACGACGCATCAGCAGTAGCGATCTTTTTAACGACTTTGGCGGTCGTTGGGACGTGCCACACTTGCATATACTGTGAAAGATCACGATCCTCGATAGGCGTGACTGAACGCGACCTTTTGCACGCCCCTCATCCAGATTGGTGGTCACTATTTACCTCATAAATATTTATCACAGCTCATCCCGCTTTGTGATTGGATGACCGCATCATAAAAGACCACGTATCTGCACTCCTCTCCATTGCTCTCGAGCAGAAGCGGTTCTTTCAAATCTCCAGCATCGTTCCAGTGTGTCCTGCTAGCCTTTGTAGTTACTGCGATCCATTTGTGCCACTATTGCTGTTGCTGCGTTCCGGTCTACGACGTTGTTTTTCTGCGATCCAGTCTCTGGCGTTATATCCTCTGCGATCCAGTCTCTGGCGTGATCCAGTTTGTGATCCAGTTTGTGACGCTATTTTCCCTGTTTTCTTTTTTCTCCAGAATCACAACTTGTGTAAGGTAGGTATTATATTTGTCACATTTCATTTTTATTTTTACTTTAATTTTACAGATCCATGTTTAGATCTCTGCTTTTGTAAACCATTGTCGTTGATCAATTTTTTTTTTTTTTGCCATTGTTTGTTTGTTTTGTTCTGACCACCAAACACACCAACCACCATTTTGTGATCCCTGCTGTGTTCTATGTTGTAGTCTATAAACATTTTATTTAACCATTCTGGCGTTCTCACATAATAATATTTTTTATTACAGATGGCTGATAAACAAGATTTTTTGCGGGAATTTATCGAGCTCTACCGCTCCATGCCGTGCCTATGGAGAATAAAATCACCAGATTACTGTAACAGGCTTAAAAAGAATGACGCATACCAAAAACTGGTGGAGATGTGCAAGAGCCGTTACCCCGATGAACCTGCGGATGTGTCATCGGTCAAAAAACGCATACAGGCCCTCCGCAAAGTGTATAAAAAAGAGCTCAATAAAGTTATAAATTCCACCAAATCTGGAGCGGGGGCCGATGATGTTTATGTCCCCCAACTGTGGTACTTTGATCTGTTCGAGTTCACAAGGGACCAAGAAGTACCCAGAGAAGGGACATCCATGTCGGATCTAGACCCGGTGATCCAGCCGGACTCCCCTGTCATACATGTAAGTACCTTTGTATTACAACACATTTTAATGTACATGCCAAAGTGGGCTTAAATTTAAAATATATAATTGTGAAATGTAGATAAAATGGCAGAATATATCCCTTCATGTACTGATAATTTATCTAGCTCAACGGTTGAGGCCTATCCATTTACAAGTGTCATTTTCACATTTTTGCTGTATATGGGTGTAGTAAATTTCTTTGTCTTTACAAGGTGTACAATAATAAATTATATTGTGGTACCGTGTTAGCCAGAAAAATCGATGTGAATACTTTTCCGTCCAATTATGACAAGAGCATTCTTAAAGTGATACCTTTATTGGCTAACCAGAAAATTATATGTTCGCTAGCTTTCAGAGCGCACAGGCTCCTTGTTCAGGCAGGATTACATTTGGAATAATTACATTATAAAGGTATCACCTTAAGAATGCTCTTGTCATAATTGGACAGAAAAGTATTCACATCGATTTGTCTTTACAAGTGTCATTTTCACATTTTTGCTGTGTGAAGATTAATTTCTTTGTCTTTGTGATTTACCATTTGTTTTTTGTTCATGCAGGAAACACAAGAGTCCGTCTCCACACCTGCAACTGAACAAGACAGCTTGCCGTTGATCGAAGATGAAGAAGAGACACCATCCTCATCTGTGCGGCGCCGGCTATCACCTTCAGGAAGGAAAAGGAAGACTCCCACCACCTCGGCTACTCCTGAATTGGTGGAAATTGCAAAAAAAGTGCTAACAGCAGAAAAAGAACCTAAAATAACAGGGTTTGCATACTTCGCAAATGAGAGGCTCCCTACTCTGGATCCTGTTCAGCGGCTACATGCAGAGAGACTCATGTTTGAGGTACTGACTCAAGCCTCTTTTGGAAACCTGGATAACAGATATGTTGTCATGCCAAGACCGCAGTACCCGGACTACTCGTGGCCGCACAATCCTGTGCCGAACCCAAACGTTGGTGCTCCCCCTTATTGTAATACACCGCAGAGGCAGCATCCTGTGCCAAACCCAAACGTTGGTGCTTCCCCTTATTTTTATACACCGCAGAGGCAGCGTGGTAATAGCAACGATCCCTCTTACCAGCAGTTGTAGTTTTTAAAATGTTTTTTAAATTTTTTTTTGTTGTCTATATTTTTTTTACATTGTTACCTTTCTTAATAAAAATCTTATTTATCTAATGAATTGTGGTCTTTTATTCTTATGTGATGTCAACTATTAAAATGTTGTATTTTTATTACATCTACTTGTCACACACGGGGTCATGGTACTACTACCAGCTATCATAGGTGTTCCATCATAGGGAAAAAATGAAATTAACAAAATTTCAAATATTAACATTTCTTATAAAGGCCCTGGTCACACTAGCGCTAAAACCTTATACTAAAAAATAATACACCACACCTGCGTTGATTAACGTAAAATTTTAAATATATATTTTTGTCATATATTTTTCTTCAAAATAAATAAAATTTAAATAAAAACAAAAAATTTACATAATAAAATAAAAAATTTTGAAAAAAATATTTACATTATAAGAAATTATTAAAAAAAAATAAATTAATTAATGAGGGCCCCGGACTCCAGAAAATTGTCTCTCCAGCATCATCCCGTGGTGATGCAGAGCTCCCATGGCAGTTTGCAGCGCTATGACTGCTGAATTCATGCCTGCCACAGCTGAATCCATGCCTGCCACCGCTGAATTCATGGCTGTGGCAGCTGAATTCATGGCAGACACAGCGCTGCTCATGGCCGCCATCAGCCGGCGGTGGGACAGGAACAGGTCCTGGGCAGTTGGGATTTCTGTGGAGGTAAAGGTAACAGTTAACCAGGGAATTCTGTTGAAACATCAACATGTACATGTTATGTTTGTTAACACTTACGGTTGTCGTCAGACGACCCGCTTACTGCCCACCCTGATCCTGTTGCTCCGCCGGCTAGGGAAAAAAAGAAAAAAAAAAATTATATCACAACAGCCATTACACATAAGACCTTACTAAGTTCTCAAACTTGTCTGAAGCTTATATAATGTGCGTTAATTACCTGATGGGGAGCCCGCATCCGTGTCACGGGATGATGCTGGAGAGAAGGATGCTGGAGACAAGGCATAACCCTGTAACGGGCTATAAGATCCCAAATCAGGAGGGGGGTTGCTCCAGGTGAAGGGGTTGAGAGGTAAGGTGAGGATGGTGGTGGAGGCGTAGCCGGGAAGGTGAGGATGGTGGTGGAGGGGTAGCCGGGGAAGGTGAGGATTGTGGTGGAGGGGTAGCTGGGGACGGTGGAGCAGGTGGTGCTGGTGATGGTGAAGGTGGTGCTGTAAATGAAATATACAATTCAGAATCCCTATTATCACTGCCGGTACTCCCAAGAAAGAAAGAACAGAGAGAGAAAGATGGGAAAGAAAAAAACTACTGAATAATGGCCCCATATACTGCTGCATACTGAATAATGGCCCCATATACTGCTGCGTTCATGTGCGTTTGTCGTGCGCTGCGCATTTTCCCGGTGTGCGCTCAGACGCTACATGTTGCCTTTTTTTTTTTCACGGTCAAAATAGAGATGATTGAGACAGAGATGATTGAGACAGAGATGATTGAGACAGAGATGATTGAGACAGAGATGATTGAGACAGAGATGATTGAGACAGAGATGATGGAGACAGAGATGATGGAGACAGAGATGATGGAGACAGAGATGATAGAGCCAGAGATGATGGAGACAGAGATGATAGAAATGTGACACATAGACAACGCATGCGCCAAAAAAACTGAAACGGCTACAAAAAACAAATGAAATCGAAGACAAACGCTTTTTATTTATTTTTTTTTTGAAATGCGTATGCTGATGCGACAAAATATCGCAGCTATTACAAGCGTTTGCATGCGTTTTTTTAATGCGCTTCATGTGCGATCGAAATGCAGCGCAAAAAAACGCAAGTGTGAAAGTAGCCTAACCCATAAAACATAACCTCTCCAGATACCCTCATCAATACTCACTCAGAGGCCTGCGTAGCTGGGCCCGGATGCTGGCGACCCTATCGCGTGAGCGGTATCGCAGGTCCGCCAGCTTCTTGCGGATTTGTCTCAGGGTCCGCCGCACATTGAAGCGCCTCTCCAGGCCCCGCCGGATTCTCTGCAGGCATACCCTTTTGTGACGCCTTGGATGCGCCACAAGTACCCTGCAGAAATAATCCCACTGGTCTGTTTTTTTTTATCAAATAGCGGACCTCTCCATCCTCCCAATTCACTGAGCGTTGTCTCGCCGCCATGATAATACCGCATTGGGCGACGCCAGCGTCATGACGTCACAGCGTGCGCACTTTACGGCGCACGTTACGTGCGGCTAAATTCACGTCGCAAAACGGTATTGCTAACGAAAAATGACCGCAGCAGCCATGTAACCAGCAAGCAGAGATGATATTGCGATCGCAAGACAACGGGTTTAAACTAGACGATCACAATGTCGTCGCATTTCTGTATGCTGGGGCTATAATCACCATGCAAATCACAATGGTTTTGCAGATGTTTGAGAATGCTCAGATTGCGATCACAATCTCGTCGCATATCTGTATGCTGGGGCTATAATCACCATGCAAATCACTGGCTTTGCAGAGGTTTGAGAATGCTCAGATTGCGATCACAATCTCGTCGCATATCTTGATGGCTGGGGCTCGCTAATCCCCTTTGCAAGTCACAATGGCTTTTTGCATAGCGTGGGTAGTCACATTGCGATTACAATAGCCTCGATATTTTGATGGCTGGGGCTCGCTAATCCCCTTTGCAAGTCACAATGGCTTTTTGAATAGCGTGGGTAGTCACATTGCGATTATAATAGCCTCGTATATTTTGATGGCTGGGGCTCGCTAATCCCCTTGCAAATCACAATGGCTTTTTGCAGATCTGTATGCATATCTGTTTACTTGTGTGAGTAGTCACATTGCGATCACAATGACGTCGCATATCTGTGAATAGCTGATTCCCTGGTGAATGTTGACCTTTACCTCCCAAGAATTTTCAAATATATGTATAACAATTTTTTAATCTTTCATATTATGACTAAAATATATATATTATATATTTAAACTTTAAATATGCAGCTGTGGTGTATTATCTGTTATATATAATTATAATGTTTGAACGCTATTGAGACCATAGGCCCTTAAAATAATTGAAAATATTTGAAAATTTTTTCTTTATTTTTTTAACAATTAACTCCTATGACTGATGGTACTCCCATGAGCACGTGTGTGACAAGTAGATACAATGTATAACAAAAAATAGGGAAAAAAAAAGCCTTTGAAAAGATTTTAAAAACTACAGCTGCTGGTAACATGTCGCTCCCCATTACTCCCTCCCCACATCTCACCCATCATTAGCCCTTCTCCCATATTGGTAAAATAATTGAAAAAAACACGAATGCATTTTTAAAATAAAATATTTTATTACCAAAACATTGTTAAAAAAAAAGGGTAAAGTAAAACATTCTCAAAATCTAACTAGACCTGATGCTGCCAACTCACTGCACCAGGCCCATTAAAGTAATGGCAGTACTTGTCTCGACCGGCCTTCGCATCGTCCTTGCTCCTGCCTTGATTGACAGGTTGAAGGCCTGCAATAGCGGGATCATTGTCACGCCATTCTCCGAGCACCACGTCACCATTGCTGTCAGAGTCCATGAAGCCTGGCGGACTGTAAGTACCAGCATCGCGTTTGCGTAGAAAATTGTGCAGCACACAACAGGCCAACACCACAGAGTCTATCGATTCCAGCTTCATGTTGATTGGAGTGTGGAAAACCCTGAAGCGATTGGCCATTATGCCGAAGGCATTCTCCACAACGCGACGTGCCCTAGACAGTCTGTAGTTAAAAATCCGCCTTTCCCCTGTCAAAGTCTTTTGTGGGTATGGTTTAACAAGATGCTCATGAAGGGGGAAGGCTTCATCACCCACAAACACAAAGTTTAGGTTGGCGGTGGTGTCCATGTTGGTTGGCAAGTTAAGTTTATTATTAAACAACCGATCACCAAAACTTGTGTGCTCCAAAACGCCACCGTCAGAAACCCTTCCATTAATGCCAACATTAACGTCAATAAATTCATAATTGGCATTAACAAGGGCCATGAGGATCACGCTGAAGTAGCCCTTGTAATTATGAAAAAAGGATCCGCTTTTGGCTGGTTGCGTGATCCGCACATGTTTGCCATCCAAGGCACCAGCACAGTTTGGAACTGCCAAATCCTTTCAAAATCAGAGGCAATAATTTGCCATTCCGCCACTGATTTTGGAAATGGCATGTAGCTCCGTAAACTGCGGACGATGGCGTTACAGGTCTCCGGAATTAGTTCTCCAAGCAGCGACCGAGAAATTGCAGCAGAATATTGCAAATCCTTCATTGAACGTCCGGTTGCCAGAAATCGCAGCGTTACTGCCAAACGTTCCTCTGCTGAAACAGCTGCACGCATCCGGGTATCCTGCCGTTCAATGAGTGGCCTCACACATTCCAGTAGGAGCTTGAATGAATCCTCCGACATCCGTAGATAATTCCGGATTCTTCTCCTGCAACTCCCTCACTAGATGCATGTGGGTGAATCTGGACCTCTGCTCCAGCCATTCTCTGGTCCACATGCGACGCTTTCGCTTGGAGCGCCTCTCTTCCACCCGCGCCTCTTCCTGACGATCTGCCTCCATAGATAGCGCAACTGCCACAATCATACGCTCCGCGGTGGAGAGGTTCATTATGTGCAACCTGTACGGTAAAAAATAGAAAAGTTAATGACTAATTAATTACTATTACTAAAGTGTTTAAACAGAATAAAATAAAGAATAAAATAAAAATTATATAACAAAAAAAAAAAATAAACTTTTCAGTTTATACAGTTTACAAATGTCTAAAATGGTGAGGGGTGTAAAATAAATAAAGCAAAAAAAAAAAAAATAAATAAAGTCAGGGGTGTAAAATAAATAAATAAAATAAATAAATAAAGTCTGGGGTGTAAAATAAATAAAGCAGACGAAAAAAATAAATAAATAAATAAGGTCAGGGGTGTAAAAGCAATAAAGCAGAGGACGAAAAAAAAAATAAGGTCAAAAAACATTATCAAAACATCACAACATCACAAACAATATGTACCTTGAATCCAAATCCAAATATCCCGAAGATCCAAATCCAAATGGGGATGGATGGTGCTCTAACGACTCAGACAGGATCGCAAAACCCACCACTGCGCCACAAATATGATCGCAAAACACCGACACGCGATACTATCCTCACAAAAACGCACAAAGCACAGTTGGAATCATCCACAAAGTGCTCTGGAAACAATGGATGGGGGCGCAGTTATTATAGCTGAGGTGATGTTTGTGGTCACCAATCGGAGCTGAAGGGCGTTATGAACGAAAACAAAGTCCCGCCTCCGCCGCTGACTAATGCATCGTTAATGAGGTCGCACATTGTTCACAAAAAGGTGCCACATTCAGCGATAATACTTACCCAGCGGGAGCGCCGACGATAAAATAGGGTCCGGAACGATGTCAGCGACGAGCGAGATCACAGCAGGATCTCAGCAGGGGCCACGTCGTCTTTAGATGCCGCACACAACAACATCGCTAACGAGATCGCTAAATAGTGACGTTTTTTAGCGATCCCGTTAGCGATATTGTTTAGTGTGGCATACCCTTAAGAAAGTCCCCTCTTCCAGGAGCAGAAGCACCACTACTAGGGAGTATACGGTATATATGTGCTCATTTGACTTCACAATGTGGGGGAGTACAGATGGCTACAGAAAGTTCACTTTAGGGAAACTTTGACTGCTGTAGCAGGCTGAGATTAATTTACAGGTCCTGCAGGTCAGGAGGTGCTGCTGTGTTGCAGAGCCTGTATGAGGGCAGCGGCAGGGGATCGCAGACCCCCGAGACGGCCGGAGAGTGAGCACAAGGGGGGCAGCTAAATGTCAGTAAGGGAGCGCAGGACTCATTTTTCAGAGCTCTCACTGCATCTCCCCTTCTTGTATCTCCTGTGAAAAGACGCGCTGCTCTAGCGGCTTCCCCGGGTCCAGGATCTGCAGTGCTGTTTCTCCTTCCTGATGGAGCACACAGCTAAGATGGCCACCATCCTCATCAGGCCCCGCGTCCCCGCCGGCGCTCCCTCAGAGCTCTGCTCACCGGAGCTATGAATCACGTGTCCCTGGGCACCGGATGACTCCTGGGGTCCAGGGGAATAAGATGCGCGCAGTTAACCACCCATGAAGTTGCTAGAGTGGCAGGATAATTAACAGGATGTGAGGAGCTCCTTATCAGCGCGTCCTCTCGGCTCACTTACATTGCCACGCCCCCCCATTTGCACATTATTAACATGTCTTTGACATTAACATGTCAATCATGATTTCCAGAACTTCATAAATGTTCCTTCATGGTGTATAAGAAGAACTTTTGCTACGGATACATCGAATTGTAGGCTAAGCATATTTTATGTTTTTTTTCGACAGGTTCTTAAAGAGAAGAAACAAGCAACAGAAAAGTTGGCTTCATTCTCCGTCCAGAGCGTGAAGCGTGTTGAGGAACTTGAAAAAAATATCTTCGAGATGAAACAGCAGCAGGGACAGTTACAAAAGAAGCTGAAAGAAGAGACCGATCAGAAGCGACGTCTTGAGAGCGAGATGCAAAAAAGGAGACACCGAGTAAAGGTGACTGTATTGGTTCAGGAAAGATGTGTATCTTCGTACCGTGTTAGCCAGTAGATAGAAAAATATTTAGACTTGAGAGTCCTCAGTGGTTGATACCTTTTAATGGCTAACTGAAAAGATGGATACCTTTTAATGGCTAACTGAAAGCTTGCAATTTGTTACCATCTTTTCAGTTAGCCATTAAAAGGTATCAACCACTGAGGACTCTCAAGTCTAAATATTTTTGTATTGGTTCATGCAGCGACATATAAACATCCTTTTAATAGCAGTCATTTAGATGAGAACATGTTAATAAAGCTTCTAGAAATGATTTAATCTGCAATGTATGCTGCAGATGTCTGCAAGGCAACTACACTTATTTGTTCCTACTAATCACTACAAATTGCAAAACTTATCCAAAGTGTCCAGTTCTCTTGTTGTGATAAGAAATGCAAAGTGGGTCTAAAAAAAAAGCCCAGCAGGTGGTTAGGGAGGAAGAAGCCCAACTAACAAAAGACTGCCTGGTTTATCTTTAGGAGCTGGAGTTGAAGCATGAGCAGCAACAAAAGATACTGAAGATCAAGACGGAGGAAATTGCTGCTTTTCAAAGGAAAAGAAGAAGTGGGAGCAATGGATTAGTTATCAGTCTGGAGCAGCAGCAGGTAGGCTGAGCGGATTTCATGCTGTCTGCTAGAACAGTCTGCTCGCCTCATTCCAAGGGGCAATGTAATTGTTGTCTGTTGTGCACACTTTTTTGCGAATAAAATAATTTTCTTGCTTTTGGCTTCTATATTTTAACAGACAAAACCGAAGACAAAAACAAAATGAACATATACCCTGTATTATATATAAATAGTACATGTAAATAATTTTAAGTGATACCCTCTCCTAGTGTATCCTCTCCCATCCCCTATAGATTGTTAGCCTTCTCGGGCAGGGTCCTCTCTCCTTCTGTACTTATGTGTGTCCTGTATTGCTCATATTTATTGTACTTGTCTATACTCACCCAATCTCAAATGTAAAGCGCCATGGAATAAATTGCGCAATAAAAATGAATAATAATAAACATAGGGTACTTAGTTAACATTATTTTGAGCAAAAAAAGTCAGGCCTGGGTCCTACTCTTCCCCATCTATATTTAGGTTTGCTGACACAAGGTGAGGTTTTAATACTAGAGATAGGATCGTCCCAATTGGGTACACCTTGTTGTGGTGAAATGACGTTTATGCTTTTTTGATCAAAATAGTATTTTCTAAGTACCCTCTGTTATTTACATGTACTATTAATATTTACTTACTACAAAGTATGTGCTCATTCTGTTTTTGTCTTAGATTTTGTCTATTGGATGGCCACAGTGTGAATCTGCTCCTACACATTCACTTATACTAACTTATCTTCCTGCTCATTATTTCTCCATCGTCTCATTGGGAGACACAGACCGTGGGGGTGTTATGCTGCTGCCACTAGGAGGACACTAAGTAATATACAAGCAAAAAAAGGTTAACTCCTCCTCTTCCTCCTCCTGCAGTATACACCCTCCGTCGGCTCAGACCTGAACCAGTTCTTACTTAGTGTCTGTAGGAGGCACTAGGGTCTGCTCTCAGACCCCACTTTTATTATTTTTCTTTCTTCCACGCACGGAAGGGCGACGGGTCTTAATGAAAAGTCCCGATCTCCCAAAACCAGCAACAGGCGGAAACGTGAAGTGTCGTCTTCTCGTACCCCCTCCTGCTACGCTACCATGGGGCGACAGATCCCTTGAATGGGTCGTCTCCCCATGAGATACCTCGAATACCACTCACCACGAAATCCCTCTCCACCTCCCTATCAAAGGGACGGTCGATTGAGGAGGTACAGTGATTCGAGGAGACACAGTGAATACAGGCTGAGGCCTCTACTGAAAGCGGCTGGGCCAATAGAGGCAGACATAGATCCCTCTCCACCTCCCTATCAAAGGGACGGTCGATTGAGGAGGTACGGTGGTTCCAGGAGACATGACCGCATGGGCCGCTGGCCCCGACATCAGTGAGTACAGGCTGCAGGCCTTTACTGAAAGCGGCAGACATAAATCCCTCTCTGCCTCCCTATCAAAGGGACGGTCGATTGAGGAGGTACGGTGGTTCCAGGAGACATGACCGCATGGGCCGCTGGCCCCGACATCAGTGAGTACAGGCTGCAAGCCTTTACTGAAAGCGGCTGACATAAATCCCTCTCTGCCTCCCTATCAAAGGGATGGTCGATTGAGGAGGTACGGTGGTTTAAGGAGGCGAGCTCCCTTCAGCGCCACAGTCTTCTCTCCTAGTGGAGCCGCCGAGAGTGTGCAGCCGCGCGGTCTAGTTGGAGCCATTGACGCGGCCTATTTGTGCCGCCACGGCCTATTTGTGCCGCCGCGGCCTAGTTGTGAACCGCCTCCGGCCTAGCTGTAAAGCCGAGGCCTAGTGCAGCCACCGCCGCGGCCTAGCTGTAGGGCCGCCGCCGCGGCCTAATTGTGGAGCCGCCACAGCGGCCGCCGCTGCGGCCTAGTGGTGGAGCCGGCGCCGCGGCCTAGCTGGGAAGCCGCCGCCTGCGGCCTAATTGTGGAGCCGCCGTGGTCTAGGTTCCCTGGAGGTTAGTGGCAGCAGTATAACAGAGCCGCCGCCGCTGTTTAATGAGGAGCCGCCGCTGCGGCCTAGTGCAGCCGCCGCCGCGGCCTAGCTGTGGGGCCGCCGCCGTGGCCTAATTGTGGAGCCGCCACAGCGGCCGGCGCCGCGGCCTAGCTGGGAAGCCGCCGCCTGCGGCCTAATTGTGGAGCCGCTGCCGCGGCATAAATTGTGGCGCCGCCACAGCGGCCTAGTGTGGAGCCGGCGCCGCGGCCTAACAGTGGAGCCGTCGCGGCGGCCTAAATTATGGAGCCGCCACAGCAGCCGCCGCCGCGGCCTAGTAGTGGAGCCGGCGCCGCAGCCTAGCTGTGAAACCGCCGCCGCGGCCTAACTATGGAGTCGCCGCCGCGGCCTAAATTGTGAAGCCGCCACAGTGGCCTAGTTATGGAGCCGCCGCGGCCTAGCGGAGCCGCCGCCGCGGCCTATTAGGGGAGCCGGCGCCGCTGTCTATTTGTGGAGCCGCCGCCGCGGCCTAATTGTGGAGCCGCCGCCGCGGCCTAAATTGTGGAATCGCCTCAACGGCCTAGTTGTGGAGCCGCCGCATCGGCCTAGTTGTGGGCCGTGGCCTGCTTATGCCGCGGGCTCTTCTGTCTGCGTCGTGCCGCAGGCTCTTCTGCGTCGCGCTGCAGGCTCTTCTGTGTCGTGCCGCAGGCTCTTCTGCGTCGCGCCGCGGGCGCTTCTGCATCGCGGGCGCTTCTGGTTGGACCATCCACTAATCCATCCATCTGGATCATCAAAGGCTCAGATGGAGGGTCAGCATCCGCTAGCTCTGGTTCCCGCTATCCCTCTTCTGGGGAATTCAGTGAACATGACTCTGAGTATGAGGCGGATGTAGCGGTTGACCCGGAGTCACCAGAATATCAAGAATCCATAGATTCTCGCATAGAAGCAGTTTATAAAATCCTGAGTGTTAATGTACAACCCGGCTCTATTTCAGTTCACGCCTGGTCGTTCTAAAGAGTTAGGCGACCTCACATATTCATCAAGAGTTTATTGATATTGTTCAAGAACAGAGGGGTCATCCAGACAAATGTTTTTCAGGTTAGAAATCACTCAAAATTCGATATCCTTTTCCAACTAGGGTATCGAAGGAGTGGACTGTTTCTCCGGTAGCAGATCCACCTGCTTCCCGGTTGGCAGCAAGGGCAAGGATGGCCTGGGCGGAAGATATAATTAAATCTTCTCATGACAACCCTCTTCCCACTGAGGTAATCAATCTTGCTTATCAGATTTCTCGAGCAGGTGACTGTCGTGCATGCATTCTTAGATGCAGCCGCCTGCTCTGCACTCATGGCGGCTAATGCCATCGCCATTAGAAGAACCTTATGGCTCCGAGAGTGGCGCGCAGACTCTGCTTCAAGGAGGTCCCTGACTTCGCTACCGTGTCAAAGCGGTCACCTCTTTGGAGAGAGACGAGATCAAATCATATCTGATACTACTGGGAGCAAAAGCAAATTTCTCCCTCAGCGCAAACTCAGCCGATCTCTTTGGCCTCAAGACCAAATCCGTTTTTCGGCCTTTTCGCGGCTCTTCCAACTGGTTTTCCGCATCTACTTCGTCCCTGCAGTTCCATCCTCTGCATAGGGATAAGGGTCTTCAACCATCATTCAAATCCTCTCAAGCCTGGAGAAACAGATCATCACAGTCGGGACGTAAGGGATCCTCTTCTCGCAAATTCTCTTCGCAATGACTCTTTGCCGGGTCTTGTGGACCCAAACAGGGTAGACAGCCGCCTACTCTTGTTCCACGAGATGTGGTTGTCGGTCGTTCACGACCGGTGGGTCCGAAATCTGAAATAAAGGGCGCCTATCTCCACATTGACATTGACCTCTGGGTCATCAAAGAAAAAAAAAAAAAAAAATTTTTCTTTGGTTTTGAGATCGGAGACGATCGCTTTCAGTTTTCAGCTCTGCCTTTTGGCCTCGCCACCGCCCCCAGAGTATTCACAAGAGTCATGGCGGCGGTCATGACAATCTTATACTGTCAGGGCGTGTTGGTTCCTTCCTTAGTTAGATGACCCTCTCATCAAAGGATCGTCTTTTCGGGCCTGTACAGACAACATCGACCTTTGCTGTCGACACCCTTTCACGCCTAGGCTGGCTAGTGAACCTGGATAGGTCCTCTTCCGTTCCTTCTCGGAAAATTCCCTTTTTGGGAATGATTTTGGACACTTTCCAAGGGTTGGTATAGCTCCCTCCAGAGAAGATGTCTTCCTTAAAACGGAGAATACTCCTGTTGTCTCTGGGACACTCTCACTCTCTTCGGTTCGCAATGCAGGTCCTAGGGAAAATGGTTGCTTCCATCAAGGCAGTACCATTTGCTCAATTCCATTTCGCCGTCAACAGGAGTTGATATTAGTATGGGACAGAAATCCAGCATCTGTAGGTCGCCGACTTCGTCTGTCTCCCAGGGTTAAGCGCTCTCTGACGTGGTGGATGAGCGCTTCCTCTTTAAATCAGGGAAAGTCCTTTCTACCGGTACATTGGTCGGTAGTGACCACCGATTCCAGTCTCCTCGGCTAGGGTGCGGTGTTTTCGTCACCACTCTGTTCAAGGTCGTTGGACTCCTCAGAAGACCCATCTTCCGATCATCATTCTGGAGATCAGAGCTATCAGACTAGCTCTTATTCACTTTCTTCAACTGTTAGCCGGATGTCCCATCCAGATTCAGTCGGACAACGCCACGGCTGTGGTGTACATCAACCGTCAGGGTGGCATTCGGAGCAGATCTGCAATGCTCGAGGTGTCGCACATCCTGCAATGGGCAGAGTCAAACCTCTCTCTTTCTCATCTCTGCGGTGCACATTCCGGGAGCAGGACAATTGGGCTGCGGATTTTCTCTGACGCCAGTGCTTAGCCTCCGGAGAATGGTCCCTTCACCCGGAAGTATTTTGTCAGATTTGCCAACGCTAAGGCACTCCGGATGTGGATCTCATGGCATCCAGACTAAAGGCCAGGTCTCAGGCTTTCACAAGCAGGTCTTGCGGTCCTCTAGCCATCAGATCGAACGCATTAGTCCTCCCTTGGAGTCACTTTCATCTCCCTTACGTTTTTTTCTAACTCTTCCATTACTTCCCAGGGTCATTCGGAAGATCAAAGCAGAAGGCGTTCCTCTCATTCTTGTCATTCCAGACTGGCCGCGCCGCCCATGGTATGCGGAACTAATCCAGCAGCTGGCAGACGTTCCCTGGAGGTTACCGGATCTTTCGGACCTTCTTTCTCAGGGTCCAATTTACCATCAGAATTCGAAGGTGCTGAATTTGACGGTTTGGACATTGAATCCTGGTTTTTAGCCCAGGCGGGTTTTTTCTCAGAGGGTTGTCACTATCATGATCAATACCAGGAGACCGGTTTCCATGCGCATTTATCATCGTGTTTGGGAAACATTCTTTTCCTGATGTAGGAATAAGGGTCGCTCCCCTTTTGGTCTTCTCTATCCCTTCCATCCTAGAGTTTCTCCAAGCAGGATTGGATTCGGGGTTGGCTCTTTTCTCCCTGAAGGGGCAGGTTTCTGCTCTATCCGTCCTTTTTCAGAAACGGATTGAATCTAGGTCTCAGGTTAAAACTTTTATTCAAGGGGTGTCTCATCTCGTTCCTCCTTACAGGAGGCCCTTGGGATCTTGGGATCTTAATCTGGTCCTCAGTACCTTACAAGTACCACCCTTAAAGCCTTTACCTGAAGTATCTTTGTCTTTTGAAAAGTTGTTTTCCTTGTTGCTATAACCTCCATCAGGCGGGTCTCGGAGTTGGCAGCTTTATCTTGTAAACCTCCCTTCCTCATTTTCCACCAGGACAAGGTGGTCCTTAGATCCTCTCCTTCTTTCTTACCTAAAGTCGTGTCGGCTTTTTCACATCAACGAGGAGATAGTTCTACCTTCATTGTGTCAGGCGCTAGTTCACCGCACTGAGAAAGCCCTTCACACTCTGGATTTGGGAGGGCTCTTCGAAGGTACATTTCTAGGACGGCATCCTTTCGTAAATCGGACGTCCTTTTCGTGTTTCTGGAGGGAAGCAGACAGTTTCCCTGCTTCTGAGGTCACGTTAGCAACATGGATCCGCCTTGCAATCATGTCAAGGGTCAGCCTATCCCGGCTGGAACTAAGGCACACTCCATACGGACTATGGTGGCCTCTTGGGCCATTTGGCACCAGGCTTCGGCACGATAAGTGTGCAAGGCTGCGACTTGGTCCAGTCTGCATATTTTTATTAAAGCATTACAAGGTACATGCTCAAGTTTCTTCAGATACGTTTCTTGGCAGACAGATTCTGCAATCAGTTGTTGCGCATCTGTGAGTTTTTTCTATTAAATTATTTGAAGCGTTTATGCATTTGGCTTTCGAGGCTACATCCGTTGTGATGTTTGTTCCCACCCAGGGACTGCTTTAGGACATCCCACGGTCTGTGTCTCCCAATGAGACGATGGAGAAAAGTAGATTTTTGTGTACTCACCGTAAAATCCTTTTCTCCGAGACACTCATTGGGAGACACAGCTCCCACCCTTTCTAGTCTGTAGCCTCGTGCCTTTTTGGTTTTCCTCTTATTGCATCTCTATTATGAGCTCCTACTGCTTTGGCACCGAACTGGTTCAGGTCTGAGCCGACGGAGGGTGTATACTGCAGGAGGAGGAAGAGGAGGAGTTAACCTTTTTTTGCTTGTATATTACTTAGTGTCCTCCTAGTGGCAGCAGCATAACACCCCCACGGTCTGTGTCTCCCAATGAGTGTCTCGGAGAAAAGGATTTTACGGTGAGTACACAAAAATCTACTTTTTATCAATATTTTAACGATTAGTAAAGTCTCCCTTTTAAGCTTTCATGCATCCAGAACTTACGTGATCTTTCTCTATTTATTGTTAATAGAAAATTGAAGAGCAGAAGAAATGGCTGGACAGCGAAATAGATAAGGTTCTTGAGCAGCGTCGAGCCTTGGATGAATTAGAAGAGGAGCTCAAAAAGAAAGAAGGAATATTGATTAAGAGAGAAGCACTTCTTCAGGAGAAGAACGATTTGGAGTGCAAAAGACTTCGATCCAGCCAGGTGAGACTTTGGACTATTAAGATCAGAACAATCATCATCTTTGTTCTTGGAAAGAACTGATATGTAGACTTATTTCTAGACATTAACCCCTCTCTGACATTAGACGTACTATCCCGTCCATAAAACCCGTGCCATTCTGCCCATGGACGGGATAGTACGTCATAGGCGATCAGCTGCGCTCCTGAGGGGAGCGCAGCTAATCGCCGCCGGGTGTCAGCTGATTATCACAGCTGACACCCGTGACTGTGTGTCAGGAGCGGTCACGGACCGCTCCCGGCACATTAACCCCTAGCACACCGCGATCAAACATGATCGCGGTGTACTGGGGGCACAGGGGAGGATCGCGCAGGGTGGGGGCTCCCTGCGCGCCCCCCTGAGACCCTCAGACCAGCGCGATGTGATCGCGCTGTTCTGAGGGCTTCCTCCCTCCCAGGACCCGGATCCAAGATGGCGCCGGGGTCCTGGAGGGAGGCAGCTTCCTCAGTGCCTGCTGCACTGCCTGAGCGATCGCTGGTGTGACAGTGTGCTGTGCACACTGTCACACCAGCGATTTGATAAAATACAGTGATGTCCCACCCTGGGACAAAGTAAAAAAGTTAAAAAAATAAAAATAAACATGTTATAAAAAAAAATCCAAAATAAAAAAAAAAAAAAATATTCCCCAATAAATTCATTTCTTCCTGTAAATAAAAAAACCAAAACAATAAAAGTACACATATTTGGTATCGCCGCGTCCGTAACGACCCCCCCTATAAAACTGTCCCACTAGTTAACCCCTTTAGTGAACCCCTTTAAAAAAAAAAAAAAAAAAAAAAAACGAAGCAAAAAATCAATGCTTTATCATCATACCGCCGAACAAAAAGTGGAATAACGCGCGATCAAAAAGACCGATATAAATAAACATGGTACCGCTGAAAACGTCATCTTGTCCCGCAAAAAACGAGCCGCCATACAGCATCATCAGCGAAAAAATAAAAAAGTTATAGCTCGCAGAATAAAGCGATGCAAAAATAATTATTTTTTATATAAAATTGTTTTTATTCTATAAAAGCGCCAAAACATAAAAAAATGATATAAATGAGGTATCGCCATAATCGTACTGGCCCGAAGAATAAAACTGCTTTATCAATTTTACCACACGCGGAACAATAAAAACGCCTCCCCCAAAAGAAATTCATGAATTGCTGATTTTTGTTCATTCTAACCTCCCAAAAATCGAAATAAAAAGCGATCAAAAAATGTCACCTGCTCAAAAATGGTACAAATAAAAACGTCAACTCGTACCGCAAAAAATAAGACCTCACATGACTCTGTGGGCCAAAATATGCAAAAATTATAGCTCTCAAAATGTGGCGATGCAAAAAACTATTTTTGCAATAAAAAGCGTCTTTTAGTGTGACAGCTGCCAATCATAAAAACCCGCTATAAATAGTAAATCAAACCCCCTTTATCACCCCCTTAGTTAGGGAAAAATAATAAAATTAAAAAATGTATTTATTTCCATTTTCCCATTAGGGTTAGGGTTGCGGCTAAAGTTAGGGTTAAGGGTATGCCACACTAAACAATATCGCTAACGGGATCGCTAAAAAAGTCACTATTTAGCGATCCCGTTAGCGATATTGTTCAGTGCGGCAGCTTCCAGCGACGAGCTTCCTGCTGTGATCTCGCTCGTCGCTGGAATCGCTCCGGACCCTATTTCATCGCTGGCGCTCCCGCTGGGTAAGTATCTAATAGCTGTGTGGCACCTTTTCTTAGCGATTTAGCGGTACTTTTGTACCGCTAAAGTCGTTAAGAAGATCGCTAACGGCGATAGCGTCGTTAACTATATCGCTAAATGTGGCCGCATTTAGCGATATAGAAACAATCCCGCTAGCGATCTCATTAGTATGCAACGCTAACGAGATCGCTAGCGGGATAGCTTAGTGTGGCAGTACCTTTAGGGTTGGCACTAAAGTTAGGATTAGGGTTAGGGTTGGGATTAGGGGTGTGTTAGGGTTAGGTTTGTGGTTAGGGTTGGGACTAGGGTTAGGGGTGTGTTGGGGTTAGGGTTGGAGTTAGAATTGGGGGGTTTCCGCTGTTTAGGCACATCAGGGGCTCTCCAAATGTGACATGGCGTCTGATCTCAATTCCAGCCAATTCTGCGTTGAAAAAGTCAAACGGTGCTCCTTCACTTCTGAGCTCTGCCATGCGTCCAAACAGTAGTTTATCCCCACATATGGGGTATCAGCGTACTCTGGACCCCAAGAGTTATTGTGCAATTTGTCCTATTTCTTCTGTTACCCTTGGGAAAATAAAAAACTGGGGGCGAAAATATCATTTTTGTACAAAAAAAAATATTTTTTTATTTTTACGGCTGTGCGTTATAAACTTCTGTGAAGTACTTCGGGGTTCAAAGTGCTCACAACACATCTAGATAAGTTCCTTGTGGGGTCTATTTTCCAAAATGGGGTCACTTGTGGGGGGTTTCCACTCTTTAGGCGCATCAGGGGCTCTCCAAATGCGACATGACGCACCCAGACCATTCCATCAAAGTCTGCAATCCAAAACGTCACTACTTCCCTTCCGAGCCCTGACGTGCGCCCATACAGTAGTTTTCTCCCACATATTGGGTATCAGCGTACTCAGGACAAATTGGACAACAACTTTTGGGGTCCAATTTCTCCTGTTACCCTTGTGAAAATAAAATATTGGGGGCGAAAAAATCATTTTTGTAAAAAAAAAAAAAGATTTTTTATTTTTACGGCTGTGCGTTATAAACTTCTCCTGAAGCACTTCGGGGTTCAAAGTGCTCACCACACATCTAGATAAGTTCCTTGTGGGGTCTATTTGCCAAAATGGGGTCACTTGTGGGGGGTTTCCACTGTTTAGGTGCATCAGGGGCTCTCCAAATGTGACATGACGCCCCCAGACCATTCCATCAAAGTCTGCAATCCAAAACGTCACTACTTCCCTTCCGAGCCCCGACGTGTGCCCATACAGTAGTTTTCGCCCACATATTGGGTATCAGTGTACTCAGGACAAATTGGACAACAACTTTTGGTTCCAATTTCTTCTGTTACCCTTGTGAAAATAAAATATTGGGGCGAAAAAATCATTTTTGTAAAAAAAAAAAAAAAAAGATTTTTTATTTTACGGCTGTACGTTATAAACTTTAGTGAAACACCTGGGGGTTCAAAGTTCTCACCACACATCTAGATAAGTTCCTTGAGGGGTCTAGTTTCCAAAATGGTGTCATTTATGGGGGTTTCCACTGTTTAGGCAGATCAGGAGCTCTCCAAACACGACATGGCGTCCAGCCAATTCTGCGTTGAAAAAGTCAGACGGCGCTCCTTCCCTTCCAAACTCTGCCATGCACCCAAACAGTGGTTTACCCCCACATATGGGGTATCAGCGCACTCAGGACAAATTGCACAATAACTTTTGGAGTCTTGTTACCCTTGGAAAAATAAAAATTGGGGTGAAAAGATCATTTTTGTGGAAAAAATATGATTTTTAAATTTTACGGCTCTACGTTATAAACTTGTGTGAAGCACTTGGGGGTTCAAATTGCTCATCAAAAATCTAGATAAGTTCCTTAGGGGTCTAGTTTCCCAAATGGGGTCATTTGTGGGGGGGTTCCACTGTTTAGGCACATCAGGGGCTCTCCAAATGCAACATGGCATCCAAACTCAATTCCAGCCAATTTTGGTTGGAAAAAGTCAAATGGTGCTCCTTCCATTCCGAGCTCTGCCGTGCGCCCAAACAGTGGTTCCCCCCCACATATGGGGTATCAGCATACTCAGAACAAATTGTACAACAACTTATGTGGTCCAATTTCTCCTGTTACCCTTGGGAAAATAAAAAATTAGTGACTAAAAGATAATTTTTGTGGGAAAAAAATAGGATTTTTTTATTTTCATGCCCGGGCATTATAAACTTGTGTGAAGCACTTGGGGGTTCAAAGTGCTCACCAAAGATCTAGATAAGTTCCTTAGGGGGTCTAGTTTCCAAAATGGGGTCACTTGTGGGGGGTTTCCACTGTTTAGGTGCATCAGGGGCTCTCCAAACGCGACATGGCGTCCAATCTCAATTCCAGCCAATTTTGGTTTTGGCTCATCTGGGGCACTGCAAACGGAACATGACCCCCATTAACATCTGCATTCCAAAACGTTACTACTTCCTTTCCAAGCCCTGCCGTGCGCCCAAACAGTTTCCCCCCCCCCCCCACATATGGGGTATCAGCGTACTCAGGACAAATTGGACAACAACTTTTGGGGTCCAATTTCCTTGGGAAAATTCAAAAATTTGGGACTAAAAAATCATTTTTGTGGAAAATTGATTTTTTTTTTTTCACACCCAGGCTTTATAAACTTTTGTGAAACACTTGAGGGTTCAAAGTGCTCACAACAGATCTAGATAAGTACCTTAGGGGGTCTAGTTTCCAAAATGGTGTCACTTGTGGGGGGTTTCCACTGTTTAGGCGCATCAGGGGCTCTCCAAACGCGACATGGCATCCAATCTAAATTCCAGCCAATTTTAGTTTGAAAAAGTCAAACGTCGCTCCTTCCCTTACGAGCTCTGCCGTGTGCCCAAACAGTGGTTTTCCCCCACATATGGGGTATTGGCGTACTCAGGAGAAATTGCATAACAACCTTATCTGTCCATTTTCTCCTTTTACCCTTGTGAAAATAAAAAAAAAGTTTGTAAAAGATAATTTTTGTGGCTAAAAAGTAAAATATTCATTTTTTCCTTCCACGTTGCTTTAGTTACTGTGAAGCACCTGAAGGGTTAATAAACTTCTTGAATGTGGTTTTGAGTACCTTGAGGGGTGCAGTTTTTAGAATGGTGTCACTTTTGGGTATTTTCTGCCATATAGACCCCTCAAAGTGACTTCAAATGTGAGGTGGTCCCTAAAAAAAATGGCTTTGTAAATTTTGCTGTAAAAATGAGAAATCGCTGGTCAACTTTTAACCCTTATAACTTCCTAACAAAAAAAATTTTGGTTCCAAAATTGTGCTGATGTAAAGTAGACATGTGGGAAATGTTATTTCTTAACTATTTTGTGTGATATATTTCTCTGTTTTAAGGGAATAAAAATTCAAAGTTTGAAAATTGCTAAATTTTAAAAATTTTCGCCATATTTGCGTTTTTTTCAAAAATAAACGCAAGTTATATCGAAGAAATTTTACACTAACATGAAGTACAATATGTCACGAGAAAACAATCTCAGAATCGCGAAGATCCGTTGAAGCGTTCCAGAGTTATAACCTCATAAAGAGACAGTGGTCAGAATTGTAAAAATTGGCCCGGTCATTAACGTGCAAACCACCCTTGGGGGTGAAGGGGTTAAGAAAGGGAGTAACAGTCATTTATTAGCAAATGAACAACTGTCAAGACTAGGAAATTAAGAGAGGTATGTGCTTTAAAGGGGAGAGCGGAAAGGTCAATGCCAGACACCTCTCCCTTGAGAGCTCAAAGATCAAGCTCCCCAACATTATCTATCATTGGACAGTTTAAAGCACAACTCCGGCATTTTTTAATATATTTCTCTGCCAGAGTGGTATTGCTAATGGAAGTTCCCTGCCTGTAGTAAAACACTTACCAGCCGCCGTCTTCTGTTCTCGGCATTGCCCCAGTTGTCTTCTGTTAGTTGTGATAGCTTGATCTCTCCAGCATTTGCTGAGTCAGCAAGACTCAGAAGACAGTGGCTGGTAAGTATTTTACCAGGGGCTGGGAACATGCTCTAGTGATACCACTCCAATGGTGAAATAAAAAAAATGCTGTAGTGGTGCTTTGAATTCCCCTACACACATTAGATAGTTATCCACTTCTACTGAATAAGTGGGTTTGGATGACAGTAATGTGTATGGGGGTCTTTACCCTAGTTTCGATGTATCTGCTTTTCTCCTTACTGTTACATGTGCATTGCCTGTGTGTTATCACTCATGTAACTATATCAAGAGCTACCAGCCTGACAAAAACAATTTGTAACATGTCGCTTATACAAGATGAGGAGCATTGATTGTGAATATACTAATTAACATTGCATTGCCACGAATTATAAGAATAATTTCTGTTGTACATTTCTGACACTTCCATGTACTTGAAAAAGTCACCCCATGTTTTCTGCATGTCTGACAATTCTAGTGTTGTTTTATTACTTTATGCTATAAAGGTAGTTCTTTTCTGCAAACCAATTGTACTGTTACGTAATTGTTATTTTGAGGAGTCTGTTCTGCCATGTTTAGGCTTTGAGCAATGATATCGTCAGGGTGTCAAGCCGCATCGAAGATTTAGAGAAGGAGTTGTCTGAAAAGAATGGACAGCTTCGCCAGGGCAGCGCTTGCGACCAGCAGCGTATACGAGATGAAATCAACAATCTGAGACATGAGAAAGAGCTGCTGTTAAAGCAGAGAGTGGACATAGATGAAAAGCTGCGCCAAGGGAGCCTTCTTTCTGCGGAGGTGATTTTCGTCAATAAATGTTTTGTGGGGTTTTTTGCCTTTTAAGTGATAAGTGTAATTGATA
Source organism: Oophaga sylvatica (assembly GCA_033576555.1). NCBI lineage: Eukaryota > Metazoa > Chordata > Amphibia > Anura > Dendrobatidae > Oophaga > Oophaga sylvatica. The sequence continues at coordinate 432,143,290 of JARQOD010000004.1, forward strand.
AGTGATAAATGTGTGATTGCTGGAACTCCCATTGATTACCATAATGAAGACCCAGGTACTCTGGTCCCACTCACTGCATGGTCGCAGCAAAGGAGAGTGGCAGCTGAGCGCGCTGAGATGCTTCAGTCAGTGTCTATGGTGTCAGCGGAAACAGCTATATTCAGCTGTTTTAGTAAGTCCCATAGGTTTTGAATGGAGTATCAGCTTTTTGTAGTGAGGAGTGGAGAGTTCTGAAACCTCCATTGTTGGCTCAGACATATCATTCCTGCTACCTGAGCCACTGCACCAGAGCTCAAGAGGTAAGGGGGTCAATTTTCACCTCCAAAGCAGTAATCAGCTTCTGTAGCAAACACATAAAGGGCTGCCTTATGAAGTGCTATTGGATTATTAGCGTCCTAATACGGTTCTTATACGGGCCTTCTTCTTTAGTGTCTGAATCCACGTTGCGGTTGCAGCAGTGGAAAACTCATCAATCAGACATTTATTACCTGTCCTGTGAATAAGTGATGTCAGTTGTAGACATTTATCTCAACATTGTTAGAACACCAGGGCTGTTAGAGCATTCCCCTGTGGTGGCGCTGCAGGAAAGTTAGACATTTGGTGCCTAGTTCCCCTGCAGATTTTAGCTGCTGCAGGGGGTCTTATAGGGACAACCTGTTATTATCTTATTGCTGAGGGACTCCTCTCACAAAACATGATTGTCTAAAGCAGGCAAACCACGTAGTCATTTATTTCTATTCATTGTAATATAAAGTCTTTTAAGCGTGCTTTATTAAACGTGATAAATGGAACTGTAATATTGATTAGAGCAAGACTCTGACACTTGTTATTCTATCTTACGTTCTGTGACGCCTCTCGCTTCTTCCCGCTTAGGAAGAGCGGATCCTTTTCCAGCTGGATGAGGCCATAGAAGCTCTTGATGCTGCTATTGAATACAAGAATGAATCCATTACTCGCAGACAGCGGGTTCTCCGTGCCTCCGCCAGCCTTCTCTCCCAGTGTGAGATGAACCTGATGGCAAAGCTCAGTTATCTGTCGTCCTCAGAAACTCGGGCTCTCCTGTGTAAATATTTTGACAAGGTATGCATTGCTGTGTCTCGGCGCTATGTTTCAGAGTAAGCAGAATGTAAATGGGATGTGGATGTTTTTATTTTTTTAATTTTAGAGTCTAGTGTCTATCATACTAATCCGGACTGAAGTAGCAGAACTGCGTCCTTTTATGCAAGACTTGTTATTTCAAGTTTTTCAGGACTGAGGTCCACAGTAAAGCTTTCTATTGACATGTTGCATTGTATTCAGTTGGGCACACCAGTAATTCTCGCTGTCAAAGTGAGCTTTAATAGGGCAGTATTACTCAGGTTGTGAAACCTCACATAAGGCACCCAGTGAGCGGAGACCTATATGTGTTTTCAGAATTGGTAGGAGCCCTGGAACTAGAACAGTTAGTGATTGTATTTTCTGGCCTATCTATAGTTGGCCAAAGGTGAAACAAGTATCAATAATGTTCCTGATTGATTTACCATATATACTCGAGTATAAGCCGAGTTTTTCAGCACATTACTCGAGTGAGGGTCCCAGAAGATTATCACAGCCGGCTGCTAAAGAGAAATTGAATATTCACTGCGCTGGCAGTGAATATTCATATCTCTTTAATAGTGGGCACAGTAGTCACAGCCGCCGGCTTCCTGCATCGGCCGGGCGATCACTTGTGCCTGCCACTTAAGGGAATGAATATTCACTGCCCTTGAGTAGTGGGCACACATGATCGCCCTGCAGCTGCCGGCACCAGAACAAGACCCTGCAAGGGAGTGCAATGACGGTAAGTAGGATGTTTTTTTTGTTTTCGTTTTTCTGATGGGGGCCATGCACACAAGAATAGGGATGAGAAGCCATGCATACCAGGATAGGGATGAAGAGCCATGCATATAAGGATAAGGGATGAAGAGCCATGCGTAAAAGGATAGGGATGAAGAGCCATAGTACAAGGATAGGGATGAAGAGCCATGCGTACAAGGATAGGGATGAAGAGCCATGCGTACAAGGATAGGGATGAAGAGCTATGCGTACAAGGATAGGGATGAAGAGCCATGCGTACAAGGATAGGGATGAAGAGCCATGCGTACAAGGATAGGGATGAAGAGCCATGCGTACAAGGATAGCGATGAAGAGCCATGCGTACAAGGATAGGGATGAAGAGCCATGCGTACAAGGATAAGGATGAGGAGCCATGCATACAAGGATGGGGATGAGGAGCCATGCAGACCAGGATGGGGATGAAGGGGCCATGCATACCAGGATGGGGATGCATACAGGCTTATACTCGAGTCAATAAGTTTTACCAGTTTTTTGTGGTAAAATTAGGTGCCTCGTCATATGCTCGGGTCGGCTTATACTCGAGTATATATGGTATATTTATTTTCATCTGTGGTTTATGCACTTATGCACTATAGATATATGTATATATTGTTGAGGAAGAAAACACTTAACTCATCTTTTTCCTATATGCCCCTTTCCTAATAAGTGTACCGATGTAGAAAAGAAAGATCAAAAAAAAAATGTTTATTTTAAGATGGGAATATCTTTACCAGTTTAAAGAGAATGTGATAATCTATGGGCACCTATAATTGATTCTGAAAACACTGCGGCGTGTCAGACAAAAACATACTTTTAATAGCTGCCGGGGACTGAGCTGCACGGCATACTAGTCCAACAGGTGAGTTTCCAGCGGATTCTCCCGTCTCGCAGACAGTGACTGTAGGCAGAGACCTGTCAGTCACAGGGGGCTGGGAGAAGTTACCGGGGACCCAACTAGTCTGCTGCATGGCTCAGTCCGCAATGGCTATTAAAAGTATATTTTCTCTGAAGCACTCCAGTGTTTCAGAGTCAGAGACACCTGGCTGAGATTGGACAACCAGTGTCTGATACATGTTGCAAACAGATTGGCAGCATGTATCAGGAGTCAGGTTCACTTTAAGTCACATTTCATGCAGCAAATAAGATGGACATCCCCTTTAAGTGGTACTGCTTTAGTACACCAGCATTTCTTTTTCTGAATCGTCTTTTGCAGCATCTTTCTCCTTCGTCTCATTGGGGGACACAGGACTGTGGGTTTATGCTACCGCCGCTAGGAGGCTGACACTAAGTAGATACAAAAAAAGGTTAGCTCCTCCGCCGTATACACCTTGATACTGGGCGCAGGCGAACCCAGTTCATGCTTAGTGTCTGATGGAGGCACACGTCTGGTTTCATCCAGACCATTTTTTTTTCCCATGGAGACAAGATAGGGGCGACGGACCCTTTTGAAGGGGTCCGATCTCCCCAAACCATCAACGGGCGAGCACGTGGAGTGTCGCCTCCACGTATCCTCTCCCGCAACGTGGGACATTTATGCCGGACTCAGCCCTGACCACCCTAGGGTATTGAAACTCTAGGCTGTACAGAGGCAGGAGATAGTCCATGCGGCCCCCGCTGTATCACCAATTCCTGACTGCGGTGATGGAAGAGGCGGACGGTCCCTCTCCTCTTCCCCTAAAGGAAGGACAGAGTTTGGGTGCCTGCACCGTCCTTCCTTGGAAATGCCCCCCTCTAACCTGAAAATGGATGGGGGCCAGGAGGGCTCCTGGCTGTTCCCACAGAGGGCAGATGTGCGCCCCCTGGGCCCAAAAAGGACGGCGCTGTAAGCTGCTCTGCACACGGTGGGAGCCGCTGAGCTCTCGTGTTCGGGGCACAATGGCTTCAGGTGAGCGAGATCTTCTCCCTGGAATCTTCACATCCATCCAGGGGCAGACCCTCAGGTAGTCCGGGATCCTGGCGTCGACCAGGCCGCAATAGAGGTCCTGCCTCCTGGGGCGCGTCGACTTCCGGCGGGACCGCCCCTGACGCTTGGACGGGCATCGCAGCAAATTTAGTCCCCAGCTTTTGCCGGCGCTAGGCCGCGCCGGTAAATTTAATCCCCGGCTTTTGCTAGCGCTAGGCCTCATCCTGAAATCCCTCCCCCGGAAGCTCCCAGAGGAGGGTACGCCCACAGACCTTATCTTTGCCAACCCACCCCGGATGGGCGCGCTTTTTTTGAAGAAGGTCACTGCAGCATCAGCAGCCTCCTCCTCTGTAGCCTCTTCGGCGTTTTTCCACGCGCTCTAAGAACTTCCGGGGACATAGGACTGGGGTAAGTGCTGGTCCTTCTGGGCCCGGTGGCTTCTTCCCCTCCGCTGCACCCTTTTTTGGTTTTGCTGCCCCAAATCATAGTGTACACCAGGTCCAATATGTCCAGAAGGGCCAAGACTCATATGGTGCTATAAGCCTCATGCATTGCCTGTCGGTCCCCTTTTCCGCTTGCCCAGAGTAATCGGATCTGTGAATCCTGTGATTCCGAACGCTCCCAGGCTACCTCCCCTGTCACTGAGCCCAGTGCGTCAGGTCCCCCTGAGTGGGCTCTGTCGCTGTCACAGTCCATGGTGTCACTTACTAAAGCTATCGAGTCCTTTCAAGCTCCCCATACAGGGACAGTGGTTCAGTGTCTTGGTGGGGTCCTCCATCTCTCAAGAACCTCCGGCCTGCAGGGGCCGTGCTCTCACCAGGCTGATGCGGGGAAGCGAACCCACACAGTGTCGCCTGGACCATCAGGGGCCTCGGCATCCGCCAGTTCCGTTTCTCGTTCTAACTCTCCAGCGGGGATGAGTGAACAGGGTTCGGACTCCGATTCAGAAGGGTCCCTCAATCTAGAGGCGCCTAATTGTCAGGAGTCAATTGACAGTCTCATCGAGGCCGTTAACCAAACCCTGGGGGTTGACGATGAATCCACCTTGGCCTCGGGCCATAAGGTGTCCTTTGAGCGCGCCAAACAGCCTCATAAGGTATTTTGCGCTCACCCAGAATTTGAGGACCTGGTACAACGCCACCGAAAGCAGCCAGACAAGTGGGTTTCAGGTCAAAAGGCTCTCAATGACAGATATCCTTTTTCCCCTGAACTTCTTAGGAAATGGGCGGAATCTCCGGCGGTTGATCCTCCTGTGTCACGGTTGGCATCTAAGACGCTGCTTTCCCTTCCCAACGGTTCCTCGATTAGAGATCCGACGGACCGTCTCATTGAAAGCCTGGCTTGTTCAGTGTTTGAGGCATCAGGTTCTGCCCTCGCTCCCTCTTTTGCAGTGACTTAGGTGGCTAAAGCCATGATATCCTGGTCGGAGTCTCTAAATAGAGCCCTCCACGGCAGGGATTTGCCACCAGAGGTGATCGAGATCTCTAATCAGATCGCTCTTGCAGGAGACTATCTGATTAATGCCTCCCTGGATGCGGCAAATTGCTCAGAACTTGCTGCCGCAAACTCAATTGCTATCAGGAGAGCGTTATGGTTGAGGACATGGCGGGCGGACTCAACCTCAAAGAAGTCCCTTACGTCCTTACCCTATCAGAGTGGCCGATTATTTGGCGAAAAATTGGATCAGCTGATATCGGATACCACAGGAGGGAAAAGCAGCTTTCTCCCTCAGCAGAAGATCAAACAGCCGTTTCGTCACCAGACTCAGCCACGGTTTAGAGCCTTTCGCAACCCCGGTTGGGTCACGGCAGCAAGCTCCGGCGGCTCTGGTCGACCCAATCAGTCCAGAGATCGTCAGATCTCCTATAGGACCAACCCTTTGGGAAAGCTGCGGTCCCACCAGCCAAAATCTAGAGGGTATAGGTCCCAAAGATTTTCGGCCAATGACTGGAGGCAGGATCCAGTCGAGTTGTCCAGAGTGGACGGCCGCCTACTCTGCTTTCGCCCCGCTTGGCTCGCGGTCACTCACGACAGGTGGGTCAGGGAGTTAATCTCTTCAGGGTACAAGATAGAATTTATCAGCTGTCCCTCGAGTCGTTTTTTTTCCCTCTCGTCTTCCCAGAGCAGAATCTCGAGTTCGCGCCTTATTCAAGGCTGTCAAATCCCTTCAGCTCAGCGGGGTTATCATCCCAGTACCGAAGGGCGAGAGAGGTCAAGGGTTCTATTCCAACCTGTTCACAGTACCCATAAAGGACGGCGCTGTAAGGCCCATTCTGGACCTAAAGCGTCTGAACAGGTTTGTCAAAGTTCGGCATTTCTGAATGGATGCCTATCTTCACATTCCCATTTTCCCCTCTCATCAGAGGTTTCTACATTTTGCCATCAGCAACCTACACTTCCAGTTCGCAGCCTTGTTTTTCGGGCTAGCCACAGCTCCAAGGGTGTTCACAAAGGTCATGGCTGCAGTTGTTTCCGTTCTACACTCCAGGGGGATAGTCGTCTTACCATATTTAGATGACCTCCTCGTCAAGGGTCCATCTTTTCAGGCCTGAGAGGAAAGTGTCAGCATCACGCTGGACACTCTGGTTCGCCTGGGGTGGCTGGTGAATTTGAGGAAGTCATCCCCGGTACCATCTCGGAAGATCACCTTTCTGGGGATGATCTTCGACACTGCTCGAGGGTTGACAATCCTCCCCGGGACAAGGCCCTAGTTCTCCGGCAGGAAGTACGGGTCCTTCGCCAGCCGGTTCCTCACACCATCCGGTTTTGTATGAAGGTCTTAGGAAGGATGGTGGCGGCAATAAAGGCCATTCCTTTTGCACAATTTCATCTTCGTCCCCTTCAGCACGCCCTCTTGGCGGCTTGGGACAGGAACCCTTCCTCTCTCAATCTCCGGTGCCGTCTGTCCGCTCAGGTCACACAGACGCTTGCATGGTGGACGGTGACATCCTCTCTACAGCAGGGGAAGTCTTTTCCCCCAGTCCATTGGCTGGTAGTCACAACAGACGCCAGCCTTCTCGGATGGGGAGCAGTGTTTCGCCACTACACAGCCCAGGGATGCTGGTCTCTGCAGGAATCAACCCTCCCGATCAACATACTAGAGATTCGGGCTGTTCGGCTGGTTCTGTGGCATTTCCATCACCATGTGGCTGGCCATCCCGTCCGGATACAATCGGACAACGCCACGGCCGTGGCATATATAAATCATCATGGGGGTACACGCAGCAGAGCGGCCATGCACGAGGTAAAACACATTCTGGGCTGGGCCGAGAAAAATCACTCGGTGATATCGGCAGTCCACATTCCGGGTGAGGAGAATTGTGCGGCGGACTTCCTCAGCCGTCAGGGTCTAGCATCCAGGGAATGGTCGCTCCATCCCGACGTATTCCAGCAGATTTGCCTGCGCTGGGGAACGCCGGACGTGGACCTGGAGGCCAAGGTACCCAACTTCATCTCCCGATACCGGGATCCACAGGCAATCGCTGTGGACTCCCTGGTTCTACCATGGAATCGGTTCCACCTCCTATATTTGTTTCCTCCGTTAGCGCTGCTCCCAAAGGTGATCAGAAAGATCAAGACAGAGGGAGTTCCAGCGATATTAGTCGCTCCAGATTGGCCTCGCCGCTCGTGGTACGCAGATCTGGTACAGCTGCTCACCGACGCGCCCTGGCGTCTGCCAGAACGCACGGACCTTCTCTCCCAGGGCCCAGTTTACCACCAGAACTCAGGGGTCCTGTGTTTGACGGCCTGGCCGTTGAATCTTGGATCCTGACCAGGGCCTGATTCTCTCAGAAGGTCGCTCCCACAATGGCTAGCGACCGAAAACCCGCCTCGGCACGTATCTACCACCATACTTGGAAGGTCTTCTTTACATGGTGCAGGGAACACGGTTATTCCCCGCTCCAGTTTTCGATTCCCAACATTCTGGCATTTCTTCAGGCTGGCCTAGATTCAGGCCTAGCGCCAAGTACTCTTAGAAGACAAATATCAGCCTTGTCTGTTCTTTTTCAGCGTAGAATTGCCACCAATTTCCAAGTTAAAACCTTTATTCAGGGGGTTGTCCATGTAGTACCCCGTATAGAGCTCTCTTAGAGGTCTGGGATCTCAACCTGGTTCTGGGAGTGCTGCAGGAATCTCCATTTGAGCCTCTTCAGGAGGTTTCTTTGACATACCTTTCTTAGAAGGTAGTGTTTCTTGTAGCCATAACATCCATCATGATAAGGTGGTGCTTAGACCAACACCACCTTTTTTGCCAAAGGTTGTGTCCTCATTCCATATCAATGAGGACATTGTATTGCCCTCATTTTGCCCAGCACCGACCCACTGGGTGGAGAAAGCTCTCCATACGCTGGATCTGGTTAGAGCACTCAGGAGGTATGTATCTCGGACGGCATCCTTTCGGCAGACGGACACGCTGTTTATCCTCCCCGAGGGTCGCAGGAAGGGACTCGCGGCCTCAAGATCAACTTTGGCCAGATGGATACGGTTAACCATTCAGGAGGCCTACCGCATCAGAGGCGTGGTTGTTCCGGCGGGAATTAGGGCTCACTCCACGAGAGCGGTGGGTGCCTCCTGGGCTCTTCTGCATCAGGCTTCGGCGGAACAGGTTTGTAAGGCGGCAACCTGATCCAGTCTACATACTTTTGCTAAACATTATAATATCCATACTCAGGCTTCAGCGGATGCAAGTCTGGGTAGAAGGATTCTCCAGGCAGCGGTAGCGCACCTATAGGCAATGCCTGGTTTCGGTTATACTGTGGAGTCGGTTTCCCACCCAAGGGACTGCTTTGGGACGTCCCACAGTCCTGTGTCCCCCAATGAGACGAAGGAGAAATACGGATTTTTGTGTTACTCACCGTAAAATCCTTTTCTCCGAGACGCTCATTGGGGGACACAGCACCCACCCTGATAGCCAGATGGCTTCGTTTTTGAGTTAATTCTATTTTTGTCTGTACCAGTGGGTTTATTTCTGGATATATTGTACCTGTGGTAAAGCTGATTTACTTTTTGCCTTCCTACTGCTTTTTGCACTAAACTGGGTTCGCCTGCGGCCAGTGTCAAGGTGTATACAGCGGAGGAGGAGCTAACGTTTTTTTGTATCTACTTAGTGTCAGCCTCCTAGCAGCGGTAGCATACACACACAGTTCTGTGTCCCCCAATGAGCATCTCGGAGAAAAGGATTTTACGGTGAATAACACAAAAATCCGTATTTTTGGTCGTTTTTGCTGCCTGCATTTTTTAGTTTACTTGTACTGTATAAATTAGTGAGCATCTTCCGAGCAGAAGCCGTCTAAAGATTGGTCAGGTCCAGGGCCGGACTGGCCATCGTGTAATTCTGGCAAATGCCAGAAGGGCCTGTCTGATGATAGGCTGCCTTGTCTGCTACGTTGTTAGCAGAATCAGTGTTCTGAAGACACCCATACTATTAAGAGTTGTGACGGAGCACATAGTCACCGCCTCCATCACTTACCCCAGCTGGCCACGGATATCACTAGACATATTGATCTTGTAGTAAATCTTGCTTTCCTCCATCCAGGGTAATGGTAATATTAGTAATATATCCCATCTGGTGCTTGGGGATGGGGACAGCATGGGCCTGTGTGATTTCAAATGCCAGGGCTGAATTTCAGCCCCAGTCCGTACCTGGTCAGGTCACTTCTTTTAACCTCTTCATGTGTTTGGAAAACTGAAGCTGTTCAAAGAAGCGCCAATGGTTGAACATGTGAACAACATTGCATAAGTTTATTCTTTTTATTGATTAATGTAGTGTTTTTTCTGGTGGATTATAGAGCATACCTGCCTGTTAAAGGCAAATAACAGTATTCAACGTTGATGTTCCCTTCTTGGTCACATTTTGTTTTCTACAGGTTGTTACATTGCGCGAAGAGGAACACAAATTACAGATTTCGTTCTCAGAACTGGAAATGAAGTTGGAGGAGCAGCAGCGCCTGGTATACTGGCTTGAAGTTGCATTGGAACGACAACGCTTAGAAATGGATCGCCAGCTTACCATGCAGCAAAAGGAGCATGAGCGCAACATACAACTCCTGCTGAAACAGTGTCAAGGTGAACATGTCCTCGTCAGTGCTTAGTACAGACCCAGGGTTATTTAATTTTTTTTTTTTCTTTTAAAAAAAATAAAATATGCCTTTGCGATTATTTTGCAATAATTCCTTGATCTTATTCCCCTCCTACAACTGTGCAAACATTTGTTACTTGATTACTAAATAATATTGGTGAGGATATTAATTACTATAATGGTAAAATATGACATTAACCCCTTCACGACCAGAGGTATTTTCGTTTTTTGCTCCCCTTCTTCCCAGAGCCATAACTTTTTTTTATTTTTCAATAAGTATGGCCATGTGAAGGCTTGTTTTTTGCAGAAAAAGTTATACGTTTGAACGACACCATTGGTTTTAACATATCATGTCCTGGAAACCGGGGACAAAAAATCCCAAGTGCAAAAAAAGTGCAATTCCACAGTTGACACTGTTTTTTTGTTTTTTTATTACCATGTTCACTAAATGCTAAATTTGACCTGCCATCATGATCCTCCAGGTCATAGACACCAAACATGTATAGGTTCCTTTTTTATTTAAGTGGTGAAAAAAAAAATCCAAACTTTGGTAAAAAAAAAAAGAAAAGCGCCATTTTCCGAGACCTGTAGCGTGTCCATTTTTCGGGATCTGTGTCTGGGTGAGGGCTTATTTTTTTGTGCATCGAGCTGCCGTTTTTATTGATATCATTTTGGCATAGATACAATGTTTTGATCGCCCATTATTGCATTTTATTGCAATGTACCGGCGACCAAAAATACATAATTCTGACGTTTTGAATTTTTTTCTCGTTATGCTGTTTAGCGCTTGGAGTAATTTTTTTTTATATTGATAGATCGGGCGATTCCGAACGCAGCGATACGAAATACTGTATTTTTAGGATTATAAGACTCACATTTTTCCCCCAGATTTGGGGGGAAAATGGGGTTGCGTCTTATAATGCGGATATACCTTACCAGCCGCGGTGGAGCAGTGTCCCACGGTTGCTGAAGGAGGAGGCATGAGGGGGTGTTCGGACGTGCTCCGCTGCGGGTGTTTGGTGGTGCGGGGATCTGCCGACATTTTGAGAAAGCCTAGAGCCTCCGCACTTCCATGATTTACTATGCGGTGGACTCTAGGAAAATGGCTGCCGGGGGGGGTGGCACATGCGCATATGGAGGTCAGCGCTGAGATCTCATCTCCCGAGATCTTGGTGCCGAGATCTCCATCTGTGCATGCTCCTCCCCCGACAGCCATTTTCCCGGAGTCGACCGCATAGTAAATCATGGAAATGCTGGGGCTCTGGGCTTTCACAAAATGTCGGCAGAGCCCCCGCACCACCAAACACCCTCAGCGGCGCACATCCCAACACCCCCTCATCCCAGCCTACGGCCTGCAGCAACGCTCCACTCTTGCCTCCTCCTTCAGCGACCCTGGGACCCTGCTCCACCGGAGCCACCACCCCCGGTAAGCACTAAGAAGCACCACCATGTTATTAAAAAAAAAATGTTTTTTTTTCCTATTTCTCCTCAAAATTTGGGGTGCGTCTTATAATCCGCAAACTACGGTATGTATGTATATTTGATGTTTTTTTATTGTTTTATTTTGAATGAGGGAAAGGAGGACGATTTGAACTTCTATATTTTTTTATTTTTAAAAACCTTTTTCTTACTTTTTGCACGCTTCAATAGTCTCCAAGACTAGAAGACTAGACTAGAAGCTGCACTAATTTGATCTCCTCTGCTACACACAGGTGATGATCAGATCACCTGTGTGATGCAGAAATGCTCACTTGCTATAAGCACCGACCACCTTGCAGCACTCATAATAATTTGGCAATGGCAACTATAGAAGTCTGCTGGAGACCTCTGGTTGTCATGCCGACTCCTTGGTGACCCGCGAATCATGTGACGGGGTCACCAATGGGCGGAATTTACAACGTGCTTCCGGTAAGCGCAAGTTAAATGCCACTGTCAGAAATTAACAGCGCCATTTTACTAGTTAAGAGCCACGGGTGGATCACGATTTCACCCGCTGCTGTTGCGGGCACATGTCAGCTGTATATATCAGCTGACATGTGCCCAGAAAGGTGCGGGCTCCGGCGCTGAGCCCGCACCAAACAGAGAGAGTCCGACATCAGCATACTATTACTCCCGATGTGGAAAGGGGTTACTTTGAAAGGTATTTTACAGTTTAGAAGATTAAAGGGTTTTGTCCTGTGAAAACAAGTTATCACCAATCTGCAGAATTAGTGCTAACTTTTAGACAAGTGGGGATCTGACTGCCTGTACCTTCACCAGTCGGCAGAACAAAGATCTTTTATCCCCATTACAATGGACCAGCAGTGCAAATGCTCGACCACTGCTCCTTCCGTTCACTATGGAGCAGCCAAGCATTGCAGTGGGTTTTTACGGCAGCCTCGAAGCAGATGGTCAAGTGGTGGTCGTGTGTTCGACCTGGCAATCCATTTTGTGACTGGGATAAAGGTGCCTATTCGGAAATAAAAATTCATCAATCTACTAACCCCACCAGTCAGGAAGTTATTACCTATTCTTTGTATTTACTGGACAATCCCTTTAATGTACAAACACCTTAGTGTGTTTACACATGTTACAATAAAAAATAAAAAAAATATTAACCAGATGGCCACCGTGAGATTTTAAAGAATCAAGACAGATGTCTGGGTTCAGCAATTTTGTTAGAGGAACACAGCAATGTCTTACCAACCATTTAATTTTTGCAGTAACAGACATGGTCATTGAGTAACAAGTATGATGATAATAAAGTAGACAAATTTACATTTTTGTCTTTTGTGCTTAGTGATAAAGGTTTATGTTTTTAATTATTCTTTTTTTTGTCCTAGATAAGATATTATATGTATATATAATAATTTAGTTTTTACCTTTTCAGACCAAATGGGTGAGGGACTGGCTGGAAGCAGGAGACAATATGAAGGTAGAATACAGAAGCTTGAGCAGGAGCTTGGCTGGTATATGTGGGCACACCAAGAGCTGAGCCAAAGATTAAACAAAATGACTGTTCCTCCTCCTAATCCTCAAGCAACTCATGGGAAAAGTAAGCGATATCTTGAAACTTGATGTGAAGTTTGCTGTTAATATTATGCTTACACATATGTTGTTGTCTCCAGTGACTGTAGGTGATGGTCGAGCTCTTCCCAGTGTCACAGTCTCCTTAATTGGATCCGCAGAAGAGCAAAATAATGTTGCTGTAGATATAAATAACCAGCCTCCCGCTCCAGACCGAAACTTGAGGCCCAGGGACGATTTGATACATTGTACATTACCTCCCACATGGAGACGATCCTCTCTGCCTTCTGAAGAACAAGCTGCTCTGGAGGATCTCCGGCATAGAGAAACAGCGATCGACACCCTGAACACCAGAGTGATACAGCAAAGTGAAGGCGTTTGTCAGAGACCTGTTATGTACCATCCCAAATCTCGAAGAGATGTTCGGAGATGTAACATAAGTGTCATGCCTTTCATGTCTAATGTCGAGATGATTGATGTCCGGAAAAACCCACTTTAGAGCTGTACCCAGCGTACTTTCACTTAGACCTATGAATTGCAATGTAGCACTTATTACTTACTGTGTAGGGAGTGTGTAGTATCAAGTCATCTATAGTTACCCAGCCTTCAGAGATGCAGTTTATATAGTATAACAGTGTGATCATTATGGATTTCTCCCATGGGAAAAGCACTTATTAGTGCATTTACAAGGTATCTATGGTTTTCGTATAGTAGAAAGTGATCCAGCTCAACAGATAAGATCTTTAGCTTTAAAGAAGCACTCCCATCAAAATTGTTATATTAATATATTGAAGTTGTCGTATCATATAGCACTATGTACTTACAATTGCTCATTTTGCCTTTCTACCCAGTTAGTTCTTCTGTTTCCATTAGGTCTATGACATCACGTCATTAATAACGGACAATCTAAATCCTTCTAAACTCTATGTAAAAACAGGAGGTCAATTTTCCCTGTATAAGTCATGAGTGTCTGCAAAAGTCACTGGCAGGGGAAGAGGAAGCAACTGGGTCAGGAGTTGAAGAGGGGAATGATAAATGCAGGTGCAAGAGACTTCCTGTTTCTACATAGATAAGAAAAGAGAAGAGTTATCTGGGTAGAAAGGCAAAATGAGCAATTGTAAGTACACAGTGCCATGTAATATGATGACTGCAATATATTAAGAGGATAAAAATTTTGATGGGAGGAGGAGTGTTTCTTTAAAGGTGCGCACCAGAAATGCATTGATGGACACATGGACATCATGTGTATGCAGCAAAGTTTTAGTTGCCACACCAATAAAGCTGAAGATTTTCTGTGTTCTTCTGGATCCCTTTATACTATACTATGACTGTTTTTGCCTCTAGCAGCGACACTTTGTGCTGTGGAACAAAATAGGCTGTTTTGGTGAGCTGACTTGTTCCTCTATTACATCTATGGTTTTACCATTGGCTGCAGGGTGGCATCTGTGCCATTGGAGGATACAGGGCCACAGGATTTATCAGCGGGAGCAATTCAAAGCTATAGACGGGCCGCCACATGTGCCTGTCATCAAAGTGTAGAATACATTTTAGAGTGGTCTATAGTTTTACTTTAAAGAACAAGTGCTCCTTGTGGAAGCTAATACAGGAAAGTACCCAGACATCTCATTTTTTATTGAATCATACTTTTATTGCCATAGTGGGCTGACTGATGTCTGTTCAGTGGGCCCAGGAGGGATTGCAGAATGCGTCAATACATGGCACTAGATTACTGCTTGCAGTTGTATTGGCTACCTGCAGATAGGGCAGGTCTTCACTTAATACATAAATACTACATGGACATTGTAACATAAATGTTTTGTCTGTATTTTTTACAGTTGAGACACATTTTTATTGTTAATTATAATCCAGTATTTGGACAGTGCCTTATACCCCAATTTCCCACTAGATCTTAGTTAATGCATTGCCTTAAGTTTCACATAACACATTGGCTACCTCCAGTTTCTCCAATGGACACATACAGGGATGTCACATTCCACTTTGCGAATAACACTAAAAAGAATCTACAGTACATCATGTAAAGTATAGATCTTTCCTGGCTACGCAGCAATTGTAGTTTGTGTACAGATATCATTTTTACTTTTGTACATACATTTTCTATTTTTTGTAATACATTAAAGTACTGTTTAGAATCTATTTACATGTTGTTTTTTAACCACTAGGCCAGTATCATGAGCAGCATAAATCAGAGATTGGTTCCTGCATTACGTCTTTTTCTCTGATAATCTATGGTGTTTCAAAGAAAAATATAGTTGAATATGGGCTTGGGGAGGAGATGAATAGTCTGAAAGGTGTGACCCTCTCTTATTTCCTCTGCCACTAACATAATATAATAATAATAATCTTTATTTAATTTATATAGCGCCAACATATTCCGCAGCGCTTTACAGTTTAACAGTTTCAAAACACAAGTCATAAGTAACAACGTTAACAATACAATAATTAAAGCAAAATAAGCTGCCCCTGCTCGTGAGAGCTTACAATCTACAATGAGGTGGGGGAGATACAAAGTACAGGTGTGTATATACAATGGTGCATTTACAATGATGGTCCAGCCATCTTGAGGGTGTGAGGGATGGATAGAGATAGTGAATGGGCTACACATACACACTTAAACATAGAATGACTTTGATTAGTGAATGTGATAGGCCGCTCTGAACAAATGTGTTTTGAGGGAGCGCCTGAAACTATGCAAAGTGTGGATAGTCCTAATTTCTTGGGGTAGAGCATTCCAGAGGATTGGCGCAGCGCGGGAGAAGTCTTGGAGTCGGGAGTGGGAGGTACGGATTAGTGCAGAGGTTAGTCGAAAGTCGTTTGCAGAGCGCAGCAGTCGGTTAGGCCGATAGATAGAAATGAGGGAGGAGATGTAGGAGGGGTGCTGCACTGTGGAGAGCTTTGTGGGTGAGAACCAGTACTTTGAATTGGATCCTATAATGAATGGGCAGCCAGTGTAAGGACTGGCGAAGAGCGGACGCGTCCGAGTACCGATTAGCCAGATGGATGACCCTGGCTGCTGCATTAAGGATGGACTGGAAAGGGGATAGTCGAGTAATGGAGAGGCCAAGTAATAGAGCGTTGCAGTAGTCCAGGCGGGAGTGGATCAATGCTACAGTGAGGGTTTTTGTTGTTTCCATGGTGAGAAAAGGGCGGATTCTAGAGATGTTCTTTAGGTGTAGGCGGCAAGAGCGGGCAAGAGATTTTATATGGGAGATGAAGGAGAGATTGATATCAATCATAGCACCCATACAGCGAGCCTGCTGCCGGGGTGTTATTATGGTGCCACCCACGGAGAGGGAAATGTCAGATTTAGGGAGGTTAGTAGACGGCGGGAGCAGAAGGAGTTCAGTTTTGGAGAGGTTAAGTTTCAGATAGAGAGCGGACATGATGTTGGAGACTGCGGATAGACAGTCGGTGGCGTTCTGTAGAACAGCGGGGGTAAGGTCGGGGGATGACGTGTATAGTTGTGTGTCATCAGCATAAAGATGGTACTGAAAGCCAAATCTGCTGATGGTCTGTCCAATTGGGGCCGTGTAGAGAGAGAAGAGAAGGGGGCCAAGGACTGAGCCCTGGGTACACTGACAGTGAGAGGAAGAGGAGATGACGTGGAGCCAGAGAACGAAACACTGAAGGAGCGGTCAGAAAGATAGGAGAACCAGGAGAGAACAGTGTCCTTAATACCTAATGACTGCAGCCTAGACAGTAGGAGACAGTGGTCAACTGTGTCGAAAGCTGCAGAAAGGTCGAGAAGAATGAGCAGAGAGTGGTCGCCGTTATGTTTTGCTGTCAGAAGGTCATTGGTCACTTTGATGAGTGCAGTTTCAGTCGAATGTAGGGGGCGGAAGCCGGACTGTGAAGGGTCTAGAAGGGAGTAAGTGGAGAGGTAACGGGTGAGGCGGGAGTAGACTAGTCGCTCCAAAAGTTTAGAGATGAAGGGGAGATTGGAGACCGGTCTGTAGTTTGTGCAGGAAGGGTCGAGAGTGGGTTTCTTTAGTAGTGGAGTAATGATGGAGTGTTTGAAGGGAGATGGGAAAATGCCAGAGGAGAGTGAGAGATTAAAGATTGTAGTTAGGTGAGTTGTGACAACTGGAGAGAGAGACTGGAGGAGATGTGAGGGAATGGGGTCGGTAGTGCATGTAGTCGGACGAGAGGAAGAGAGGAGTCTGAAGACTTCTTCTGTGATGGGATCAAATGTGGAAAGTGAGCCAGGGGAAATGCAGGGTGGGATGGGAGTCACAGCACTTGGTGGTTGAGAGCAGATTTCCTGACGGATAGTATCTATTTTTTCTATAAAGTGGGAGGCCAGGTCGTCAGCACAAATGTCTGTGATAGGGGCTTGTGCTTTTGGCCTGATGAGGGAGTGAAAAGTGTCAAAAAGTTTCTTGGGGTTGTTGGCTAGTGAGGAGATCAGGGTGGTGAAGTAGGTCTGTTTGGTGAGGTGAAGGGCAGCATTATGAATTCTTAACATGAATTTAAAGTGGATGAAGTCTTCTGGTGTGTGGGTTTTTCTCCAGAGGCGTTCAGCACTCCTAGAGCATCGCTGAAGAAGTCGAGTTTGCAATGTGAGCCAGGGTTGTTTTACTATGTGTTTGGAGGTTCTGAGGGTGAGCGGTGCTACTTGGTCAAGGGTGCTTCTAAGAATGTCATTGTAGTGATGAACAGCCAGATCAGGACAGGAAAAAGAGGAGATTGAGGACAGTGATGAGTGTAGGGAGTCTGAAAGTGTCTGAGGGTTAATGGCTTGTAGATTTCTGAATGTGTGGTAGGTAGGAGTGCGCTGGGGTGGTCGAGGATTTGTGAGGGTGAAGAAGAGAATGTTGTGGTCTAAAGGAACATACATATCTTTTAGTTTGTATTCGCAGGGCTGTGGAGTCGGTCTCCGTTTTGATCACGTGGGAGCTGGAGTCGGTATAAAATGGACTAACTCTGACTCCTAAATTATATAAAAAATTGGGTACAGTAGCTCAGTGCAGGATGTGCTGAATATTTTTTCATAAGAATTTGGGAAAGTTCTGAAATATCCTATAAATGTCTGTTCTGTTCCTTATCTAAGGATCTCAGCTTTCAGGCGAGATGAATCTGTGCTGCACTTTATGTACATGCTCAGTAGGGGCAGTGCTGTCGGGGAAATTGAAGAGTCGGAGGTTTGGCTTACCGATTCCACAGCCCTGCATATTCGCACACATCGTACATATTACGTTTTTATCTGCATGTTTTCTGCAGGGCTGTGCACCAGAATAAGCAATAACAATCTTGTTTCATTATTGCATTTTTGCTTTTTTTTCTGTGTTCCCCTTTGTTTCAAATGTGCACCAAAAACGCATCAGGGTACGCGCCCACGATCCGGAATAGCAGTGTTATGGAAGCAGCTCACCTGCGCTGCGCGCAAACCGCTTCGTTCTAGGTTTAAAGCACAGTGGATGGGTTTTATAGAAATCCCATGCCCACTGTACTTCTACACTGTGTAAACTCACCCGCGGTGCGGGCTTACAAGCCGCAGCATGTCAATTATCTGCAGCGGAGACAGCAGTCTCCACTGCATAGTCTCACCCATAACCTTCATTAGATGTGATAAAAAAAAAATTCTGATCCAGAATACTGCCGTGTGAACGTGGCCACATACAATTTTGACAGATCTATATACATGAATAGATTTGGCAAAAATATGCTTTAAACATTCTAATCCTTGTTGGCCACAGTGGCTGGAACATGACAAAGCTTCAGTTGTTCACCACATGTATTCAAAACTAGATTGCATTGAAAAACACTGTTAACAGCTAGGATATACAACAATCCTATTAAAAAAATGTAAAATGCTTTTTTTTGTTTTTTTTGTTTTATTTTTTATAATTTTTGTTTTTATATTATGAAAATAAGTAAAAAAAAAAAAACTGAAAAAAATTCAAGCCAACCAAAAGTTGAAAATAGAATTTTTTGATCCATAGTGTTATCCATTGCGCCAATGGCCCCCCGGTAGAGTCGTACAAAACTGTTTAATTCTGCATGACCAGCCAGCGTCACCTTTTCTGCCTGTTATGTATTATATAATATTTGTACTTTATGTTAAAGTCCTTCTCTAGGCTATTTTGTATTTTTTTTTTCTGTTCTAGATTTTTGGCACCTTCCAAAGGACATACATTTCTTTTCCCTGTTTTCAAAGGCAAGAAAAATGTAGTATGTGTCTTCGCATTCTAAGGTCATGTTCACATACAAAGTTCTTTCAGTGTTTTTTTAATGTAAATTAAAAGCTGCGTTTTACAGGATCCGCAAAAGCTGTATGATTTCAGCAATGTTATGCGTATGCTTGATTGATGACCTGCAGGGTTTTGAAATCGGCAGCATGTCCGTTCCTTCAGCATTTTTGCAACTTCTTTTCATCCTTAGAAAACAATGGCAAAGTGAAAAAATTATGCCAGAAATGGAACAGCGTTTTTTTTAGGCAGTAAATAAAACAAACTTTATTTAACATGTACTGGAGACAATGCATACCTTTTAATCCGCACCCAAAAAAAAGTAGCAAAAATGCCCTGGACACTTCTGAAAAATTTGCATTTTGAACACTGTTTTTGTGCATGTGAACATAGACTTCTTTATTTTTTTTATTTCCTTCAATATAGTCATGTATGGACTTGCTTTTGTGGGACAAGCTGTATTTCTTTTATTGGTATCACTTTGGGCTTCATATGAATTATTTTTTACCCCATTTAATAAATTAAAATATCAGACTGAACTTTGTTCAGGCTATGTTCACACACAGCAAAAATGCTGTTTTTTTTCTGTTGGATTTTATCCACACGTTTTCTGCAGGAATCTGCACCAAAATAAGCATTAACAATCTTCTTTGATTATTGCATTTTTGCTGTGTGTTTTTAATGCGGTTTTCCCTTTATTTCGTATGTTTTTGTACAGATTTGAAGCTGTGTTTTAATGTGCTTCTTTTAACACAAAAAAGCTTAGTCTAAAGATAATAATAAATGCAATTGTGTTTTTACGTACGTTTTTTCTCGATCGCTTCATTGGGGGACACAGGAACCATGGGTGTATGCTGCTGCCACTAGGAGGCTGACACTATGCGTATGCAAAAAAAGGTTAGCTCCTCCTCTGCAGTATACACCCTACCGACTGGCACCAAACTAATCAGTTTTAGCTTAGGGTCAGTAGGAAGTGGACACGGGTCTCTATTGAGACCCATATCTACCTATCGTGCGTCGTTCCTTTTCAGGTTTTTTCCGGAGGGATACAGTGTGAACAGTCACTACTATACTCCCACACAGAGACTGAGTACGGCGTGTACTGCCACCCCGTATCCTCATATGTCTATTACTATGGCAGGACCCCAAATATCCCTAACACGTATGTGTGTTTATGTGACCACGGAAAAGAAGAAGACCCGGGCCTGCCTCCATCTCCCACCTACTCGCCCACCAGAGCCTGTCGGTGGAGGAGACACGGACGTCCTTGAACGGGATCCCGGACGTCCGTCCATAAATGGCGGTATTGTCCCTCTTTCCTCCATAACAAAGAAGACAGAAGACAAGAATGGAAGAAAATATAAAAAAAAAAGAACGGAGTATGGGGGGAAGTAGTGATCCGCTCACCGGGTCGGCTCATTCTGAGCTCTTACGTGGGGTTCAAAGCCGCCTCTTTGGGTACCCCTTTGCCTCCCTTCCCCAGGTCACCTGCAGTTTCAGGTGCCCGCTCGCGCCGCAAAATGCTGTTAATGCACTGTACGGGCCCCCCCCCCTTTGGATGACTTTTTAATCCCCTTTTTAGTGCGGTTGAGGGTATATCATTGCCTTCGGTGACCTCTGCTCCGCCCTCCCCCCTCCCCCGCTGGCGGCTGCAGGCTCTAATCTAGGCCCCGGCTTCATTTCGTGCCTAGACATAGCGCCGGCTCCGCCCCTCTCAGTTTCCGGGCGGGCTTTTCTCCCGCCCGTGTCCCTACAGCGTGGTCTAAGGCTCCGCCCACCTCTCTCTCTGCTCTTCGGCGGTCTGTAGCCGCCATATATGCGGCTCCGAACATCAGCGCTTTGCACCGCCCCCTTTTGTCCACCGCTAAGAACAGAATTCCTCAGCGGCAGCAGCACGTGCTTTCTACAGCCGATCTTCGCCCCAAGCAGGACGACTTCTTCCAAAGCCCCTGATATCGCTCACACCGGAGGAGCAACATTCTGGAACCGTGAGTTGCACTGTCGTGCAGAGCTGACACTCCTCTGTCTACTTTCTGTCCCCCAACTTCCTGGCATCAGTTAGTGGGACTCTCATCATGCCTAAGCACAAGGGTGAGCCTGTTCGCCCCCTACCTTCTTCCACCACCCTGGTCAAGCACTTTGTATGCTCTTCTTGTAATGGCAGACTCCCTTCAGGTCAGTCATCTCCCCTCTGCCAGGCCTGCAGCGACCCCACGGTACCCACCCAGGAACCCCCTTCTGCCCCTGGCGGTTCGGAGCCCCCTACCCCGGAGTGGGCTGCTTCTCTGTCACAATCTGTGACGGACCTCACCAGGGTGTCACAGACCCTAGTGTCCGTTTTAGACAGATTGCGCCTTCTAACACCCGCGGTCGTCAGCGAGTCACAAACTCCCAGCCCGGTCCTTCCAACCCAGGCCGCAAGAGACCTAGACTGGAGCACCGTTCTAGGTCCTCTTCCCGCTCCGCCTCACCGGACGACCTCTCACGGCGTGATCCCTCTCTAGCGCCCTCCTCTCCGGAGTCAGGCGAAGTGTCTTCGGACGCGCTTTCGGAAGACGAGTCGGACCTAGATTCAGAACAGGCCTCCACCATGGCTGATACGGTGCAGAGCCTGATTGTGGCAGTCAATCAGACCTTAGGCATCAAAGATACCGCTACAGAATCCGCAGACCAGGCGGTTTTGTTCAGACGGTCCAAGCCACCTTCCAAGGTCTTTGCCCCACATTCTGAGTTCTTGGAGATACTCAAGAAAGAGAGGGAGAATCCGACCAGGCGTTTTCAAAGAGGGAAACGCCTCGGCATCCTATATCCCTTCTCCCCGGATCTTACCTCTAACTGGGCAATCTCCCCTACAATGGACTCTACGGTCTCCAGAATGTCTACCAATACGGTCCTTCAACTTTCTAATGCAGCTTCCCTCAAGGATGCCAACGATAGAGTTATGGAATCGCTCGCAAAATCAGCCTTTGAAGCGGCCGCCTCTACCTTATGCCCGGCCTTTGCCTCTACTTGGGTCTCAGGCCATAGCCAGATGGGCCAAACAACTCCGCAAGGGCATTATGGCGGGAGCCCCTCAGAGCTCGCTGAGCTTGCCGACCAAATTTCCCATGCGGGGCAATATTTAGTATCTGACTCCCTGGATGCTGCGTCCTGCGCTGCTCAGTCATCCAGCAATACTGTAGCCATCCGGAGGAACATTTGGCTCAAAGCTTGGCACGCAGACCTTTCGTCGAAGAAGTCGCTCACAGGCCTCCCTGTTATGTTTAGGTAGCTGAGGAGGCAGGAGCAAAAAAACGCACAGGAAGCCTAACACCAGAGAGGTTGGAAACTAATAGGTTGCAGACCCCTAAACTAACCACACAACTAGAAGCAGCCGTGGGACATTCCTACGGAGCCCTAGACACCTCGTCACAGCCGGAGAGATAGCTATCCCTGAAGATGGAAAGATGAAAGCTAACTGCCCAGAGTAGACCCCAAAAGAATAGGAAGCCCCCAGACATATAATGGCGGTTAGACAAGATGAAAATATGAACACAGACAGAAAATAGATTGAGCAAAGGCTGGGGCCCAAAACTGTCTAGATAGGACAGCACAAGAGAGAATACTGTCTGCAACCCAGAAAAACATAGGAAAAACTCCAACACTTCTGAATCCAAAAATACTGAGACCACACGGTCTCGACCAGCTATATCAGATCTCTGGTGTGGACACGTAGCAACCCAGCAGTAAAATATCACAAGAACTGAGCAAATGAACAAATACAAAAAAACGAACAGAGACCAGCCAAAGCCCCCCAAAGGGGACCCGGCTGAAGACAAAAAGCAATGCAGCAAAAAGCAAGGAATTCCAACCACAGTAAAAAAAACTGAAAGAGACTTATCTGAATGCAAGCAAGAGACAGTAGAAAGCAAGCTGAATTCCAACCTAGACCAGGAAGAACAATTGATCACCGGCGAGGATCATGGGAGGTCAGCTCACTTATATCAGGCCAGTCAGTATCACCTGACAACCACTCGTCAACTGCAGGTGTAGGACTCTTGGTGTTCAATATAGGTTCAATACCCTCAGCAACCACCAGAGGGAGCTTCAGCTCCGAAGTCGTCTCCAATACGTTCACAACACCTCCCTTTCCAGGGAGACCGTCTGTTTGGCTCCAGTTTGGATCAGATCGTTAAAGAGGCAACGGGAGGCACAAGTTCCCTCCCTCAATCCAAGCCTCGTAGACCTGTTCAAAGGAGACAGTTCCTCTCCTTTCGGCCCTTTCGCCGTTTCCCCACGTCAGAGGATTCCTCCGGTCAGTGCAGGCCGCAGAACCGCCAGGTCAGGAAGAAACCCTCCTTCAGGCCCACCCCTTCCTGGCGCTCCCATAGCACCCACGGTAGAGCCGCCAGGTCAAGACCTGGCAGATCTTCCTCGGCATGACTCTGTTCCAGGGCCCAGCGTTCCTCCCAAACTCGGCGGTCATCTCCTGCTGTTCAGGGATGTTTGGCTCGACTTGGTGGAAGACTCTTGGGTCAGGGAGGTTGTATCCTCAGGATACAAAATAGAGTTCATTTCTCGTCCACTAGATCGGTTTTTTTAATCCCGCCCCCCAAGAGATCCTACCTTGGTCCCGGGTTTCTTTGCATCCATCGACTCCATTCTCAATTCTGGGGCTATCATCCCTGTTCCACAGCGAGAACGCTTCACAGGTTTATATGCAAACCTGTTGTGCCAAAGAAGGGCGGCACGGTTCGTCCCATTCTAAATCTCAAGTTGCTGAACAGGCGGGTTCGCCTGCGCCACTTCAGGATGGAGTCTCTTCGTTCAGTAATCTCTTCCATGGAGACACAGGAATTTCTGTGCTCCATAGACATCCAAAACACCTACCTCCACATTCCGATTTTCTCAGCTCATCAGAGGTTCTTGCGATTTGCAGTTCAGCAATACCATTTTCAGTTTGTCGCCCTGCCGTTCGGCCTTGTGATCACTCCCAGGGTCTTTACCAAGATCATGGCGGCATTGATGGCCATCTTGAGAATCAGTGGCCTAGTTATCCCATACCTCGACGACATTCTCATCAAGGCCCTGTCCCTCCCCCAGGCCCAAGAAAGCCTGTCCATCGTTCTCAACACCCTTGCCCGGTTCGAGTAGATCCTCAACAGGAAGAAAGCCTGCCTTGTTCCTTCCCAGCGCCTGGTCTTCCTGAGCATGCTGTTTGATACCCGACAGGCAAAGGTTTTTCTCCCCAAGGAGAAAAGAGCAATTCTCCAGCAGGGAGTTCGGTCTCTGCAGGGCCCTCAGCTTCCGTCCTTCCGGTCAGCAATGAAGGTGCTGGGCAGAATGGTTGCAGCCTCAGAGGCAATCCCCTTTGCGCAGTTTCACTTGAGACCTCTTCAACGTGCTATCCTATCTCAGTGGGACAGGTCTGTCCGCTCGTTGGATCGTCCGCTTCGCCTCCCTCCCAGAGTCAAGCAGTCTCTCAACTGGTGGCTGTAATCCCCCCTCATCCTCCAGGGCCGGTACTTCCTGCCAGTTCGCTGGCAGATTATAGCGATGGACGCAAGCCTTCTGGGCTGGGGAGCAGTTTTTCGACACTTGACGGCTCAGGGTCGTTGGTCGGCTCCCTACCGATCAACATCCTCAAAATCATGGCCATCTTTCTCTCCCTCCGTCACTGGCAAGCGCTTCTCAGGGGCCTGCCGGTTACAATTCAGACGGACAATGCCACGGCTGTGGCATACCTCAATCACCAAGGAGGGACCAGAAGTTCCCTGGCAATGGCCGAGGTGTCCAGGATCCTCTATTGGGCGGAGGCAACGGTTCCGGCAATATCAGCTGTTCATATCCCCAGCGTGGACAACTGGGCCGCCGACTTCCTCAGCCGCGAGGGTCTCGCGGCAGGAGAATGGTCCCTGCATCCGGACGTCTTCCATCAGATCTGTCTTCGATGGGGGACTCCGGATGTGAACCTCATGGCGTCCCGGCTGAACAGGAAGGTCCCACGGTTCGTCTCCAGGTCCCGCGACCAGAGAAACAGATTTTACGGTAAGCAACCAAAATCCTGTTTTCACTCACTAAAAAAAAGGCACGAAAAATGCACAGTTCAACCATATCTTTAAAACCATAGAGTGCATAAATTTTCACTAAATCACATCCACTTTGCTTGGACAGTTAAATGCAGCAGATTTTCTCTCCCCACCAAAAAAAAATAAAAAATAGAGAGGAAAGGCGAAATATTTACTATACGTGTGAACACGGCCTTAAGTTTAATGACTCGGACTTCTCTTCACTTTATCAATTTCCTGTACTTCTAGCTGTAGGCTGATCAGGAAGGGGTTAAAGAGAGCAGAGGGTGCATTGTGGAGGGTGAGGGGTGTACAAAGCTTGTAGGAGGAGCAGAGTAACTTATATACTACTTCTCCAGGACATGGACATACAATAGGGTAAAACAAAAGCATCGGAATCCTTGCCTGCCACAATGGCCAGAATGTCACCGAGCTGACACATTCACCACCTCTTAAAACTTGGAGGCATTGAACATTCCTGATTAGTACTGTCTTATACCACAATTATGACTTTTAAATATGTTTCTCTTTTTCTACTTGTATTTTTCAAATTAGCATTCATATTGTGATTTTGCGAAGTATTAAAAGTTTTCGAGCCAGCCAGGAGTCGAACCTAGAATCTTCTGATCCGTAGTCAGACGCGTTATCCATTGCGCCACTGGCCCTACTGTAGGGTGTTCACATTTAAGAATTTTGTAAGCCAAGTGAACCTCACCTCTCTAATCTTGTTTAATTTTAAGTATCAGTACTTTGTTATATCACTTCACTAGACCTTTGTGGACATATTTTTTTATTATTATTATTTTGTCATCATTGACGTATACAAGCTAGTTTATTATAGAATGAATTGAGGAAAAAGAAATGTATTGCCACATCCAGGAAACAACCTTAGCGCTAAAACTGTACTATAACAAATACGATGAACACAGTAAATAGAAAAATGTAGCTTTTTCATTATAGTGACACAAAAAAAAGAATAAAATGAGATAACATTATATAAAAAAAATGATAAAATGATATCACTGAAAATGACACCTCATCCCACAAGGAATGCAGCTCGTCAACTTCAGATTTTTTCTAAATGCAGCCCATTTATACAGCCAAGTTAGAGACCCCTGTCTTAGGCCCCTTTCACACGTCCATGTCTCCAGTATGTGTGGTGACAGTTTTCCACGTACCGGAGACACATACTCACATAGACCCATTCAAATGAATGGGTCTATGTACATGTCAGTGTGTTTCCACAGACCGTGTCCATGGGCAAAACACGCTGACATGTCCTTTTTTTGCCATCACCACGGACGGCAAAACGTCCCACATATGTGCACATGGAGAACACACATTGATGTCCTCTGTGTGCACGGACGGACGCTGGGGAAGAAGCGCTACTGTAAGCGCTGTTCCCCGGTGGCAGGTGCTGAATGTGGCTTTCATCCATTCTCCCCTGCTCTGACTGCGATCAGCGCGAGCAGAGGAGAATGAATGAATGAAAAACCCAACGTGCGTTTCCCCTTTGTTTTTGAACCAACCCAGCAAAACTCACAGGTGCGGGCTGCTGTTCTAAGGCTGGTAAGGGGCCATGGATATGGCCCCCCCAGCCTAAAAACAGTAGCCCGCAGCTGTCCAGAAAAGGCGCATTTATTAGATGCGCCAATTCTGGAGCTTTGCCTGGCTCTTCCCACTTGCCCTGTAGCGGTGGCAAGTAGGGTTAATGTTTGTGGGGTTAATGTCACCTTTCTATTGTAAGGTGACATCAATCCCATGGGTTACTAATGGAGAGTTGTCAATAAGACACCTATTACTAATTCTATAGTTGGTAAGGGGTTAAATAAACAGGCAGAATAAAGTATTTTAATTAAATCAAACACACAGGTTTGCCATATGTATTGTTCTGCTAATCCAAGCGATGCCCTCAATCATCTGTAATAAAAATAAAATAATGAAGCAACAATATACCTTACCTATTAAACTCTGGAGAAAATATCAGTCAAAAAAATGCCAATAAAAATTTTCAAAATTTATTTTTTTCACAACATAAACATGAAAATTTTAGCCAATATATATAACAAAGATATACATTCATATATGTTTAAAGAACATGGGTTAAATTAGAACCGTGATGAACTCCAAAAGATGTTCCATAAAGGCCGAAGATAAGGTCAGGAATGATGGTGAGCAATATGAATGAGAGGGATATATAAACAATCATGCCCCCTGAGGAAGCGACGTCACACGCGAAACGCGCGTTGGGTTACGTGGCGGAAGCTAAGACAGAACGGAGCATTTATTATGGTTAATTACTTACTACATTTGTTATAATTTTATGATCACTATGGGTATGTGCAATGGAGGGCAATAGATGCAAACCAGGCAGCCAATGTTTTGGGGCTATTTATGCCGGTAATATACATTTATAAGTTTGGATTCTTAATGGATCCTATAATGTGATTGCTGGTGATTGTTTATATATCCCTCTCGTTCATATTGCTCACTAACATTCCTGACCTTATCTTCGGCCTTTATGGAACATCTTTTGGAGTTCATCACGGTTCTTATTTAACCCATGTTTTTTAACCCCTTCCCGACCTTCGACAGCGTATGCGTCATGAAAGTCGGTGCCAATCCGACCTGTGACGCATATGCTGTGTCATGAAAGGATCGCGTTCTTGAAAGGTCACCCGACCCGCAGGCACAAGACCCTTTGCGCTTCACCACAGGGGTGGTTGGCGTAACCCCCACATGGCTACGATCGCTCTGATTGGCTGTTAAAAGTGAAACAGCCAATCAGAGTGATTTGTAATATTTCACCAATGAAATTTGGTGAAATATTACAATCCAGCCATGGCCGATGCTGCTGGACAGCGAGATCCGACCCCCCTCCATACCGATTGATCGCAGCGATCGTTCACCGCTGTCACTATCTGCTCCCCTCCTCCTTGCCTCCGCTCCCCCCACCTTACGATACCCCCCTCACCTCCCCGGTCCTCCGATGTCCCTGGGTCCATTCTGGCATCCATCCGGGATTCTTCATGGGCGCCGTCATCTTGCAAAATGACGGGCGCATGCGCAGTGCGCCCGCCGGCCAGCAGATTCCAAATATTTATTTTGATCACTGTGATACTCTCTCACAGTGATCAAAATAAAAAAAGTAAATAAACGCCCCCTTTATCACCCCCATAAGTAGGGACAAATAATAAAATATTTTTTTTTTTTTAATTTTTCGGTTAGGGTTAGAGTTAGAACTAGGGTTAGGGTTAGCCTTAGGGTTAGCATTAGGGTTAGAATTAGGGTTAGGGTTAGAATTAGGGTTAGGGTTAGAATTAGGGTTAGGGTTGGAATTTGGGTTAGGGTTGGAATTTGGGTTAGGGTTAGAATTAGGGTTAGGGTTGGAATTAGGGTTAGGGTTGGGATTAGGATTAGGCTTGTGGTTAAAGTTAGGATTAGTGTTATGGGTGTTTTGGGGTTAGGGTTGGGATTAGGGTTAGGCGTGTGGTTAAGGTTATGATTAGAGTTGGGATTAGGGTTAGGGGTGTGTTGGGGTAAGGGTTATAGTTAGGGTTTGGATTAGGGTGTGTAGGGGTTAGGGTTGGGGGTGGAGTTAGAATTTAGGGGTTTCCACTATTTAGGCACATCAGGGGGTCTCTATACGCGACATGGTGCCACCAATGATTCCTGCAAATTTTGCGTTCAAAAAGTCAAACTGCTCCCTTTATTCCGAGCCCCGACGTGTGCACAAACAGTGGTTTACCTCCACATATGGGGTATCAGAGTACTCAGGAAAAATTGCACAACAACTTTAGGGGTCTAATTTCTCCTGTTACCCTTGTGAAAATAAAAAATAGCGGGCTAAAAAAAATT
This sequence comes from Oophaga sylvatica, assembly GCA_033576555.1. Classification (NCBI taxonomy): domain Eukaryota; kingdom Metazoa; phylum Chordata; class Amphibia; order Anura; family Dendrobatidae; genus Oophaga; species Oophaga sylvatica. The sequence goes on from JARQOD010000004.1 coordinate 432,172,243, forward strand.
TTTGAGGAAAACAATGATTTTTCATTTTCACTGCTCTGCGTTATATACTTCTGTGAAGCACTTGGGGGTTCAGAGTGCTCACAATACATCTAGATAAGTTCCATAAGGGGTCTAGTTTCCAAAATGGTGTCACATGTGGGGTTTTTCACTGTTTAGGAACACAGGGGCTCTACAAATGCGTCATGGTGTCCGCTAACGATTGGAGCTAATTTTCCATTCAAAAAGTCAAATGGCGCTCCTTCCCTTCTGGACCCTGCCGTGTGCCCAAACAGTGGTTTATGACCACATATGAGGTATCTGTGTACTCAGGAGAAATTGCCCAACAAATTTTAGGATCCATTTTATCCTGTTGCCCATGTAAAAATGAAAAAACTGAGGCTAAAAGAAAATTTTTGTAAAAAAAAAAGTACTTTCTTTTTTTTACGGATCAATTTATGAAGCATCTGGGGGTTCAAAGTGCTCACTATGTATTGTGAGACAGTGAGAGTATGTGTGTTGAATGGGGTGTACATTTCACCTAGATACTTTGCTGACTGGTATAAGGGAAATGTATGGCTTTGTAAACCTAGTGGTAGAGAAAGGTCACTACATCTTACATTCAGTACACACTTGCAGCTCAGGCCTGAAACCACTCAACTGTTAATTAGGAGACCAGAAGTAGGTGTCTGCGAACACAGACAGAGAGCTTGCTTAGTCTGGACAAGGAGTCCAGGCACAAGAAGGAGTCTCCAGGAGTATGAGCTGTCTCAGTCTGGGTACTCGATGTACCCCGGACACAGGAGTAGTCTCTGTGAGAATCCATGCGGATAGCTGCTGAATAGGAGGGGAGCTCTCTCAAGTCTGGACGTTGAATGTACCTTCAGACACAAAGAGGAGACTCTGTGAAACTCCATGCTGGTAAATGCTGAACATATGTGTTGTTTTGGGGACAGGCTGTTAGAGTCTGGACCCGGATAGAGAGGGAAATCTATCTAAGTGTAGTAAGTGGCTGGACAAGCCCAGGGCTTATGTTTATGATTTGGTTTTGATTATGTTCTGTTTGCTGTGGACTTTAATAAAACTGGTTGCGGCCAGTTTTTACCAGAACTGCTGTCTGTGAATGAACTGTTTCCGTGCCACTCCGTCTACCCGGACGGCGATCCCAGAGCTATATCCCCTGAAAAGCTTACAATTGGTGCTAGAATGTGCGTGCAGCACAGTGGCTAAGAGACAGCAATAAAGGAGAAGTCTGTTGAAGCAGCAGCAGAGAAAAAAAAAAAAGTGTGTCAGAAAAAAGAAACGTCTGTGGGAGCAGTCTTAAAGAGACAGTAGCCCTAATAGAGTTTGCAAAAGAGAAAAAAAAAAAAAGTGTGTCTGCACAGCAAAGCTGAACTTGTTGTGGAAAAGACTGTGGAGTGTGCAGCAGCAAAGGAAAAAGTCTGTTGGAGCAGTCTTAAAGAGACAGTAGCCCTAATAGACTTTACAAAGAAAAAAAAAAAGGTGTTTGCACAGCAAAGCTGAACTTTCTGTGGAAAGGTCTGTGGAGTGTGTGTGTCTTGAGTGAAGACTGCCGTTGTTAAGACAGAGAAGTCTGACAGCATGGATGACAGCATGGAGGCGCTGTTTGAACAAATGGCTCAAGTTAATGTGCAACATAAGACTGCCGTTGTTGAGACAGATAAGTCCGGTAGTATGGAGGAGCTCGTTGAGTACCTGGTCCAGGCCCAGCGGAGCATGCAGCAGAGCATGGAGCGGCAGCGCCTGCAGCACCAGCAGCGCATGCAGCAGGCCCAGCAGCAATTCCTGCAGCAGCAGCAGGAGAATAACCGGTTATTTGTTGAGCAGATGGCAGCACAAAAAAAGGATTTCGGTGCCGCGTCCCGAAGTAATGTGGCAAAGTCACCTGCATTATCCGCTGTAAAGAAGGCGGTAAGACGGACCCTGAAAAAGATGACGCCTCATGACGATGTGGAGGCATATCTCACTATATTTGAGGGACTGGCAGAGAAGGAGAACTTGCCACTATCTGAATGGGCCATGATGGTCGCACCCTATCTGATTGGAGAACCCCAAAGGGCCTATGCTGACCTGAGCGAGCAGGACAGCAGAGACTATGCCAAGCTGAAAGCGGAGATTCTTGCCCGGCTGGGTGTTACGGTGACAGCCCGTGCCAGGGGAGTTCATGACTGGAGATGCAGTTGGGAGTCTGCCGTTGGCAACCCTGCTCATGGGATCAAGGAGGTGATAGTGGACCGCTACACCAGCGCACGACCTCCTGAGGTACAGCCGGAGGTCGGACAACGAGACCACCCGGACGCCCCTCGTCTGGTCAGCCTGAGGGAGAGGGCCTTCGCTACCAAAGGCTGCCTCCGTGACCATCCGTCTGAGAGGTCGTCACTTCAGAGTTCCCGGACGCCGAACTCTCCCGGTAAGAGCGTTCCAGCTGTTGGGGTCATGTGGGTGGGAAAGTGTGATGGACAGTGTTGGAGATGTTGTGAAATTGCAGCCAACTGTCCAATAGAGGGGGAGCCTATGGATTGTGATGTTGGCAGATCCCTCTCTCCCTGCGCAGAACCTGTGTGTGTGTCCACCTCAGCCGAAGAGACTGGACCACAGGTGTCCCCGGTGGTTGTAAATGACTGCCCAGCACAGGCCCTCTTGGACTCGGAGAGTCCAGTGACTTCCGTGTGTGACAGCCTGATTGATAGGGACTTCATCCCTGATAAACACCTGAGTGTGGTGTGTGTCCATGGAGACACCAAAGTCTACCCAGAGACTGTCGTGGACTTGATCCCCAAACGCGGGGAGGTTTCAAGTGAAGTGGGGGTAGTGAAGAACCGGGTGCACCCCGTCATATTGGGTAATGACTTTCCCGGTCTAAGGATCTCTGGGGAAAAATGTTTCTGATGGACAGTGTGATGAAGCTCCTACTGAGGGTGCGCATTCACGAGGGGCGGAACACAATGCTAGTGGGCCGTTAAACTTATGTGATAATGATGATGATCATGATAATGATGATGACCATGATAATGATGCTGATGCTGATAATGATAATGATGATGATCATGATAGTGATGATGATACTGATCATAATCATGATAATGATATTGATAGTGATGATGACTGTGATAGAGATGAAATTCCTTTGCAGGTGATGGTGGGAGACGAGGATGGTGGTTCTCGGGAACCGAGTGTCCCTGACTTACCTGTGTCCTCTGACAATTTTGAGAGTGAACAATGGCGAGACCCCACTCTTAAAACGGCACAGGAAAATATAATTGTTCTAAATGAGGTTTCCCAAGAGCCTGGCTCTGAGGAGAGGTTTCCTCATGTTGCCATAAACACTAACCTGTTGTATAGGGACACTGAAGTCCAGGGAGAGGTCGTGAGCCAGCTCCTAGTACCTGAGCTATATAGAAGTATAGTGCTGGGGTTGTCACATAGTCACATACTTGAGGGACCAGATGGTGAAGTTAATGTTGTGGATGACATGTTAACTAAGGTTCCAGATCAGGATGTGAATGAGAATGAATTGTATACCCCTGAAAGTGAGCAGGATGAGAATGAGAATGAATTGTATAACCCTGAAAGTGAGCCGGATGTGGCTGAGAAAAAGGGTCAGACAGGGATAGTGGTAGTGATAGTGAATCATCTGATGACAATAAAGCAACCAGTGCAAATGAGGAAGGCATGGTAGCAGAGGAGGTTGAGAGTCCTGAGAAGAAAGCTGATTCTGACCTTACAGCCGGACAGAAGATGGCATCTGAAGATGTTTTACAGTTGGCCGGTTCCCTGGCGAAGACTAAGGTGAAAGGAGGAGAGCTGAGCTTTGAAGGCAGGACTCTGAGACTGAACACAGCACAAGTGGAGGCTGTTGGAAGTGGGAAGTTGTCGACGTGTGGTGTGGATCTGCATCATGCCAGGGACTCTGAGGGAGATGCTGCAGAGGTGGAAGGAGCCATAGAAGTGGTAGTCACCAATCCAGATGCCTCATCAGAAGCTGAGGTCTCAAGTGAAGCTGTGAGGAACAAGACTGAAGATATGGGGACTGACTCTGTCCAGGAATCTGTTTCTGCCGAAGACAGCGGTGTGGACGGGTTACGGTTCGGATCAGTAGCTGCAACTCGTGAAGCTCAGGCTGGAAGTTCGGCGCCCGGAGCCCCAGTGGTGTTCCCGAGTGACACCAAGGATCTAGATAAATCACAAGATGAGATTTTGAGACATCAGGCTGGCATTGGTGAGCTCAAGCGCACTTTCATGGAGTCTACATCGGAGCCACGTCCCAACAAATGGGAAAAGCGATGTGTCACTCAGTTGCCGCTGCAGACACACGGGAGCTCTGATGGGATGCAGAACGTGGTGGAAGAGAAGAATCCGGCGGGTTCTGAGTATACAGATGCAGCTATCAAGGAGAACTTGAAAGCCGGAATAAATGGAAATATTGGAGACCATAATGATGTGACTGAAGAGGTAGAATGTAAGACTGACGGTAGGGCTTCTGAGCATGTTCTACCAGAAGAGCCTGAAGAAGGGGCCGAAGACATAAAAGACGTCCAACAGGTACCAGATGAATTGATGACTTCTCAGAAAAAACTCCAAACTGTGATGAAGGAGTGTGATGAAAGCCATGAGCATCTTCGTGAGAAGGTCAATGAAGTAAAAGGAAGGATACAGGGAATCTCTTCGTTGCAAGAGCAAATGCTGCTCAATAAGTCTAAGGCTCTATATAAGAATGCTGTTGTCACGGTAGAACATTACAATTCAGCTGGAGACTTAGCGGATGAATTATGTGTACTGCAAAAGAAAAACGATCAGCTCCTTCTACAGTCCCAATCATTTGAACAGTGTAGCTTAAAATGGTCAGAGACCATGGCAGAGGAGCTTAAGGTCTGTGAAATAGACTTTATGAGTCAACCGATATTCAAGAAAATAGATGTGCTAAAGAGGGTTCAAGGGGAACTAGAGAAAAGTGAAAAACCCCCTATACCTTCTGTGATAGTTGGTGACACATGGTCAGTGCACCAAGGACAGGAGGTACGTGAGTTTCTGAGGAAGAGTCAGCAGAAGTGTTCTAATGTGCCGGGTCGTACTTCTCTGGCCAGGCACTATATCGAAACTGAGCCCAGCCCTAAGGTCAAGATGAAACCGTGCAGGATACCCGAGGCCCGCAGAGAGCATACGCCTGGGAGGGTACAGGGTAGTGCGGATGCTTCAGATGAAGAGAAAGCTGATGTTGGCTATGGCTCAGGTGAAGATACAGATGACAGTAGTGAAGATGAAGCTGATGAGGGCCATGACTGGTCCAGAGTTCACTGTCTCTTTTGGATTGTTGACCAGCCCTCCGGTCTGGATGACCAGCCCTCCGGTCTGGAGAAGAGGGGGGGGATATGTGAGACAGTGAGAGTATGTGTGTTGAATGGGGTGTACATTTCACCTAGATACTTTGCTGACTGGTATAAGGGAAATGTATGGCTTTGTAAACCTAGTGGTAGAGAAAGGTCACTACACCTTACATTCAGTACACACTTGCAGCTCAGGCCTGAAACCACTCAGCTGTTAATTAGGAGACCAGAAGTAGGTGTCTGCGAACACAGACAGAGAGCTCGCTTAGTCTGGACAAGGAGTCCAGGCACAAGAAGGAGTCTCCAGGAGTATGAGCTGTCTCAGTCTGGGTACTCGATGTACCCCGGACACAGGAGTAGTCTCTGTGAGAATCCATGCGGATAGCTGCTGAATAGGAGGGGAGCTCTCTCAAGTCTGGACGTTGAATGTACCTTCAGACACAAAGAGGAGACTCTGTGAAACTCCATGCTGGTAAATGCTGAACATATGTGTTGTTTTGGGGACAGGCTGTTAGAGTCTGGACCCGGATAGAGAGGGAAATCTATCTAAGTGTAGTAAGTGGCTGGACAAGCCCAGGGCTTATGTTTATGATTTGGTTTTGATTATGTTCTGTTTGCTGTGGACTTTAATAAAACTGGTTGCGGCCAGTTTTTACCAGAACTGCTGTCTGTGAATGAACTGTTTCCGTGCCACTCCGTCTACCCGGACGGCGATCCCAGAGCTATATCCCCTGAAAAGCTTACAGTATCTAGATAAGTTCCTTGGGGGGTCTAGTTTCCAAAATGGGGTCACTTGTGGGGGAGCGCCAATGTTTAGGCACACATGGAGACTCCAAATGCGACATGGCAACCGCTAAATATTCCAGCATATTTTCCATTCAAAAAGTCAAATGGCGCTCCTTCCCTTCTGAGCCCTGCCGTGCGCCCAAACAGTGGTTTATGACCACATGAGGTATCTGTGTACTCAGGAGAAATTGCCCAACAAATTTTAGGATCCATTTTATCCTGTTGCCCATGCAAAAATGAAAAAATTGATGCTAAAATAAAATTTTTGTTGGAAAAATTAAAATGTCCATATTTTCCTTCCACGTTGCTTTAGTTCCTGTGAAGCAACTGAAGGGTTAATAATCTTCTTGAATGTAGTTTTGAGTAGCTTGAGGGGTGCAGTTTTTATAATGGTGTCACTTTTGGGCATTTTCTGCCATATAGTGACTTCAAATGTGAGGTGGTCCCTAAAAAAATGGTTTTGTAAATTTTGTTGTAAAAATGAGAAATCGCTGGTCAACTTTTAACCCTTATAATTTCCTAACAAAAAAAATTTTGTTTCCAAAATTGTGCTGATGTAAAGTAGACATGTGGGAAATGTTATTTATTAACTATTTTGTGTCACATAACTCTGGTTTAACAGAATAAAAATTCAAAATTTGAAAATTGCGACATTTTCAAAATTTTCTCCAAATTTCCATTTATTTCACAAATAAACGCAAAAATGTCTACCTAAATTTACCACTATCATGAAGCCCAATATGTCACGAAAAAACTATCTCAGAATCGCTAGGATCCGTTGAAGCGTTCTTGAGTTATTACCTCATAAAGGGACACTGGTCAGAATTGCAAAAAATGGCAAGGTCTTTAAGGTCAAAATTGGCTCATGAAGGGGTTAAAGGGAATTTGTCACCTCATTTTTCGTATATAAGTTATGGCCACCGCCATTAGGGGCTTATCTACAGCATTCTACACCTTGTTCCAAATTATTATGCAAATGATATTTTTCTCTGATTTTCCTAAGTGGTCGGTGAAAATGACAGTCTAATAAGTCATCACCCGTTAGAGTATACATCGAATTGTATTGAAGAAGCCTCCCAATGGTAACAGTATAATTTCCAAAAGTAATTAAAATCTCAAAATGCACTGTTCCAAATTATTAGGCACAGTAGAATTTCTAAACAGATTTTTAAAAAACTGAAAATGCTCATTTGTGGAATTTGCAGCATTAGGAGGTTACATTCACTGAACAAAAAAGCTGTTTAACTCCAAAACATCCTAACAGGATATCACCTTCACAATTCTTGCATCCATTGAACTTGTGAGTTTCTGCTTGTATTTATTTGCATGAAGTCCGAATAGCCTCCCAGAGCTGCTGTTTTGATGTGAACTGCCTCCCACCCTCATAGATTTTTTGCTTGATGATACTCCAAAGGTTCTCTATAGGGTTGATGTCAGGGGAAGATGGTGGCCACACCATGAGTTTATCTCCTTTTATGCCCATAGCAGCTAATGACTCAGAGGTATTCTTTGCAGCATGAGATGGTGCATTGTCATGCATGAAGATGATTTTGCTCCTGAAGGCACGTTTCTGCTTTTTATACCATGGAAGAAAGTTGTTAGTCAGAAACTTTATATACTTTGCAGAGGTCATTTTCACACCTTATAATAATGCAATGACTACCAATCCAAGATTCAATTATAATAGCAGGGTAGGATCAATATTAAAATATAACTTTTACTATTTTATATTAAAATTAACCAAAGTGACATAAAGGACATACTGAAAAAAACATAAACTGAATTGATATTATTCAATTCTTATAAGTAGCATGAGTGAGGAATTAACCAAGGCTTATAAAAATCAAATCAGCAGTTGGTGGGAAGTACAAAGCCTGGAAAATTATATTAAAACAGGTATTGTCCCAAGACACCTGAGAATAAACCTACAACCAGGTTTTCGCTATAGAAATTCTGCTATAAGCGAACAGTGGGAAAGAGAAGCTACAGCAAGCTCTCTAAAGTTCATGAATATTCTCTTAGAAGAGGAGAAAAAAACACTAGTCTCTCTGGGGGATAAATTAAGAGAACAAGTAGAAATTACAAAAAAAATTCTCAGGGGAGGTAGATTTTGGGACAAAAGAAACTACTCTACAAAATACGGTCGAACGTTACCAGTTTCATCTTAAAGAACGTAAACACCGCAACTTTGTAAGAGATTTAAAAGAATTTAAAGAAAATAAAGCTTACCAGGCTCCCACCAATAGATTCCCATTACGGAATTTTGAAACAGACATCTCATCCACTGACACAGATTTGTCAGACAGCCATACACGTACAAAAACATTCAGAGGCAGACAGAGAGGAAGGGGGGGACAGAGAGGACGTACAAACGATCGTGGATCTAACACTCGTTTTTTAGACCGAGACTACTTCCTGAGGAACAGACAGGGTCCGGCCAACAATTGAGTACTCTCACCCCACAAATTATCAATCTTTCACCACGAACCCTAAGTGACCTTGAAAAACGAGTCATTAATAAGGGACTTAATTTTATACCAACCTCAGATTTTCAATTGTTTGATAATATTAAAGATCTTCACCTCTTTGTGAGAAAACTGAAATGGAGAAAATATTTCATAAAAGAAAATAAACGAGCATGTCAAGATCTGAATATTCCAGATTCTTTATTATCAGACGTGAGATTTCTGTTCGAACTTGCTGATTCGAATCCGGAATCATCAGGAGAAGGACCTTTTACCAAATTAAAGGATAAAAGTAAAAGGATGCCACCTATAACAGGTGATCAATCTACGATTGATATTTTTTTGGAGCTGGTAACCAAAGATATGGAGAAATTAGAAAAAGATACCAAAAAGGGCAAATTCAACTTTTCTAAATTGGAAATGGAGGCATTGAGGACTCTGGAGAAAGACCAGTCCATTTTGATAAAACCCTAAGACAAAGGAGGTAATATTGTCATATTAGATGACAAAGAATATGTTAAAATGTGTAATTCCATACTACATGAACGAAATTCATACTGCAAATTAGGTTCCAACCCCCTTCCGGAATTTCAAAAAGAACTTAAAAATATTCTGGATAGGGGTTTAGAGACATCTTTGATAGATAAAAATGAATATGATTCCTCCTCCCATCCTTTCCAATCATGGCAACATTCTACTGTCTCCCAAAAATACATAAAGGACTTACCCCCCTCAAAGGGAGACCAATTGTCTCTGGAATAGGGAGTATTGGACACCATGTGGGTATATATTTGGATGAAATCCTAAAGCCACATGTAACTTGTTTAAACTCCTATACCAAAGACTCTACAGATCTCTTAAGAAAACTTGACAACATCATCGTAGAACCAGAAGCATTATTATGCAGCATTGATGTTGAAGCGTTATATTCATCTATTAACCATAAAGATGGTCTGAACGCGGTAGAATATTTTTTGAAAAGTAGGGGTCAACAATTTGCAAGACATAACAACTTTGTCTTGACACTATTGGAATTTTGTCTAACTAAGAATGTTTTTCTTTTCAATGATATGATATACCACCAGCTCAGGGGCACCGCGATGGGTAATTCCTGTGCGCCCTCGTACGCAAATTTGCTCCTGGGCTGGTGGGAGGAGAATTTTGTCTTTGGGGAAGCATACATTGAGGAACAAACAAAGATAGCATTCTGGTCTCGTTACATCGACGATGTGATACTAATCTGGAATGGAAACGAAAAAGAATTGAAAAATTTTGTTGACAAACTCAATATCAACAATCTGGGTTTGTTCTTTACTTTCGAATTCAACAAAAATGAATTGCCCTTTTTGGATCTCATGATTAAAAAACTGCCGGATGGGCACCTTATTACAAAAACGTATAGGAAGCCCACAGCTACAAACGCCCTTTTGAGATGGGATAGCCACCATCCGGTCCCCCTCAGAAAAGGCATCCCAAAGGGGCAATACTTAAGATTACGGAGAAACTGCTCTACAGAAATAGATTTTAAAATTCAAGCAGATGATCTGAGAAACCGTTTCCAGAATAGAGGCTATCCAGATGGAATTCTGAAAAAGGCCTATCAGGAAACCAAACAAATTGATAGAAATAATCTCCTGGTACCAGCTCCTAAAAGGGAAGAAATGGATACGGTTAGATTCATTACTACCTTTAATAATGGGGCACAACAAGTCCGCTCCATATTACAAAAACATTGGTCTGTTTTGCATATGGATGAAGATATTGGGGAACTGGTGGGACCATATCCTAGTATTACATTCCAGAAGGGTAGATCCTTGGGTGACAGACTAGTTCATAGTCACTACAGTGAACCAAGGCCAGGAACATGGCTTCCAAACAAACCACAGGGATGTTATAAATGTAGCGGTTGTGTGGCATGTCCAGTGATAGAGACCGACTCAAAATTTAAGAGCAATGTTGACGGGAAAGAATATAAAATCCTACACTTTATTAATTGTAAAACTAAAGGGGTGATTTACCGAGCAACTTGCCCATGTGGTTTGGAGTATATAGGCAAAACAAAACGTGAATTCAGGAGACGGGTAGGCGAACATTTGAGAGATGTGGCATTAAAGAGAGATACATCATTGGCCAGACATATGAACATGGAACATCAAGGAAAGGGATGTGACCTCAGATTTATAGGAATTGACAGGGTATATTTTCCCAAGAGAGGAGGTGATTGGGACAGAAATATATTACAAAGGGAAACAAAATGGATATATCGTCTAAAGGCCCAATCACCAAGAGGTCTTAATGAAACATTGACCTTCAGCTGTTTCTTATAAAATCTCTTTTCATTCTAAGCAATATTGTCCATCTATGTGTGGATACTTTGCTATCATTTCCAACCTTCAACATGAACAGGGCCATATAGGGCCTAGAAGGGCCAGCCGTCGAGGAGTGGGGGTGCCACTCTCGTTATCCTGTCCTTAGGGTGCCAACCTCCGCGGTTAGGTAGGAATCAGTTTGAGGCATCCTAGGGAACGGGGCATGACACATCTCCAGTCTATCTCTTTTTATCCACTGAAAATTCCTCTAGTTTTTCAAACCTTTATCTCCCACATTCTAGCAAAACAGCCCAATGTATGTATATATTTTTTACCTCCTCTGATATACCAAAAATCTTGTACTTCTCCTGATATACCAAAATAGTGGCCTGCTGCAATTTATTAGTTGGTGCCAACTTATGGTCTAAGGATCCAAAACATACCATGACATAATAAGTGATTACTTGTTTTATTCTATAATTTGGAACTGCCCCCTCCTTTTTTTGAGAAAACGATTTGGGAGTCCATAATTTATGCGTATAAGATCATTAATAATAAGTATCACTGCCATCGATGTCCCTTGAATTGAATACAATAACTTCCGATAAACAGGAAGTGATGGGATTTACTGCATCGCTAGAACATGAGTGTAAACGATTGCGGCTCAATTGCGTTCCACAGACCGGATGTGATGCAGTTCGGGACACCGGAAGTGACGATTTGGGTAGCGGCCGATCCGTGGGTCGCACCCCCATGACGTCAGACGCCGCGAACATGCGGCATACACGGCGGTCTATTTAAAGGGGACATATGAGAGAAACAGGTGATGCCTCTGACCCCTTATGAAAAATGGTGGATTTTTCCACTGAATGATTGTGTGTACCTTTCCCCTGATGAGTAATAACGAAACGCGTCGGGAAGCACTATATGGGGCACAAATCTTATTCCTGGTGGGATGTTTAATTGAAGGCATGAGATTTTAAGAAAAACCTTCTCCCAATATGACCAGAGATTTACGGCTAACTGAGGCTGAGAAACTTCAAACGAGGTGAGATCGTTCCAATAGATTTTGAATTTGGGAGCAGATTCTTGATACACCTCTTTGAGTGAGCTTGGGGCGTGTAAAAAAAAAACCCTCACTCATGCTACTTATAAGAATTGAATAATATCAATTCAGTTTATGTTTTTTTCAGTATGTCCTTTATGTCACTTTGGTTAATTTTAATATAAAATAGTAAAAGTTATATTTTAATATTGATCCTACCCTGCTATTATAATTGAACATTTTCACACCTTCAGAAACCTTAAAGGGCCCTACCAGCTGTTTTCCCATGATTCAGGCCCAAAACATGACTCCTCCACCTCCTTGCTGACGTTGCAGCCTTGTTGGGACATGGTGGCCATCCACCAACCATCCACTACTCCATCCATCTGGAACATCCATGGTTGCTCAACACTTATCAGTAAACAAGACTGTTTGAAAATTAGTCTTCATGTATGTCTGGGCCCACTGCAACAGTTTCTGCTTGTGAGCACTGTTTAGGGTGGCTGAGTACTAGGTTTATGCACCACAGCAAGCCTTTGAAGGATCCTACACCTTGAGGTTCGAGGGACTCCAGTCACCAGCAGCTTCCAATGGCTGTTTTCTGGTTTGTAATGGCTTTGTAGCAGCTGCTCTCTTAATCCGATGAACTTGCCTGGCAGAAACCTTCCTCATTCTGCCTTTATCAGCAAAAACACATCTGTGCTCAGAATCAGCCACAAATCTCTTAAGAGTACGATGATCACGCTTAAGTTTTCTGAAAATATCTAATGTTTTCATCCCTTGACCAAGGCATTGCACTATTTGATGCTTTTCAGCAACAGAGAGATCCTTTTTCTTTCCCATGTTACTTGAAAACTCTGGCCTGCTTAATAGTGTGGAACATCCAGTTTTCCTTTTATTGGGCTCACATGGCAAACTAATTATCACAGGTATCTGAGATTGATTTCAGTGATCCTAAGAACCCTGAGACACAATACCATCAATGGGTTTCATTACAAAAAAAAAACAAACCCGCTATGACACTTAAAACCAATTTGCATAATAATTTGGAACAGGGTGTATAATGCAAGGAAGGGGACGTTATCGCATGAAGATGGGAGGAGCCGGACTCGGACCTGTGACACCCATCAGACCTGGACCGCCCCCCCAGGTGAGTATGATCTAACTTGTTTTTCTTATATTTCAGGTTACATCGGGGGCTTATCTACAGCATTATAGAATACTGTAGATAAGCCCCTAATGGCGGTGGCCGTATCTTCTATACGAAAAATGAGGTGACAGATTCCCTTTAAACATATATGTATGTATATCTTTGGTATATATATTGGTTAAAATTTTCATGTTTTATGATGTGAAAAAAAAATTTGGATAATTTTTATTGCCATTTTTTTTACTCATTTTTCTCCTGAGTTTAATATTGATGAGAGAGTCACCATTTTTTCATGGGTATGGATTACACTGATATTTTAATATAAATATACCATACCTGTCCGGCGTTCTGTCCCACGCCGTAATCCATATCTGGGGAATATTCAGTTTACAACCAGAGCGGTGCTAAATGCGACCGCCCCGGCTGTCAACTACTGCTGAATGAATGAGACGCTGCGGTCGCAGGCTCAGTGACTAGCAGTGACGTCACGGAGTCTGTGCTCGCTGCCGGCATGAACTCCTGTGAGCTCAGGACCGTGGGAAAATGCAAGTGATGAGGTCACTGTGACAGAGCTTGAACTGCCATTACCTCATCACTTGCATTTTCCCACGGTCCTGAGGTCACAGGAGTTCATGCCGACAGTGAGCACAGACTCAGTGACGTCACCGCTAGTCACTGAGCCTGCGGCTGCAGCGTCTCATTCATTCTCCTCTGCTCACACTGATTGCTGGCAGAGCAGGGGAGAATGGATGAAAGCCGCGTTCAGCACCTACTGCTGAGGAACAGCGCTTACTGTAGCGCTTCCCCGGCGGCCGTCCATGTAGTACTGATGCGGCACACGGTTGCCACACGTGTGCCGCACATAGTACACACACGGACACAGATATCTCCGGTACCGTTTTTTCCGGTAACGGAAATATGTGGACGTGTGAAAGGGGCCTTAGACTGGGTAATCTCCCTTTGTAGTGGGTGGGGGGTTCAAGCCTGTTGCTTCCCTATTTCGCCTTTTACAGCACCTGCCTTATGGCACAATTACCCCAAATACTTCACAAATAATTTCATAATAAATCCCAAAACTTAGTGCCAGATATTGGTCCAAAAATAATACTGTGCCCCTAAAGGTTAATAGTGCTTCATACAGTAATGATGGCTTATTTGTGCCCCCTTAAAAATTAATAATGACCTTATACTGCTGACCCTGTAATAAGTATGTCCCCATTGTGCCCCCTTAGAAGTAACTATACCCCAGAAGTGCTCTCTTAAAAATAACTTTGCTCCCTTAATGTCCTCTAAAAAAATATGTTCCTTAAAAAGTTGTAATGCCCCTTTACTGCGCAATGAAAACTAATTATGCCCCCTGAGTGCCCAACACAGAAAAAATAAAGTTATTGCCTAACTGGCATCCCTTGGGTGCAGAAATTAAGGGTATTTGTGCAGTTCCTGCTCTAGTACTGGCTACAACATGAAGGGACTCTGATGGCATGACCTCTGTACAGGATGGGAGAATGTGAGGTCAGGGACCCTATTCTAACATCAGTTTCCACTGTGCGTCGTTGGGATGAAAATATAATTGAGTGTGGCACTCAGCTCGGAATCTAGGGCATAAAGTGGGCTCTGTAATGTATTAGGGATCCCCCTCTTGCATTCCAACTAGCTATGCTACTCAGTTATGTATAAAAAGCAACTAAAACCCTTAAAGAAGTTGTCCGATCCTCAACTGCAAGTCTGCAGTCGCTCTATGTGACTGTAGACTTGTGATTCTTCATATCATGCGCACTGTGAGGATTCTCTGGTGCCAATGTCGGGAATGGCGGTCATGTGACTGCAAGTATGAGATATGCATACTACCGGCCACAATCCGACTAGACTTCCACAGACAGATGCAGATACCAGCAGACAGACATGCACATATTCTCCGCTCACATATATTCTCCGCCCACACACTCTTCCTCCTTCTGACATAATTTCTTTTGAAAATTCTGCAGCGTTTTTGGCAGCAAATACGCAGAAAATCCACAAACCTTTTTACACATGCGCTTTTGCTGCAGATTCGACTCAATTGAAGTCAGAATCATAAACGCTGCAGAAACGCAAAAAGAATTGGCATGCTGCAGAAACTAAAACGCTGCAAATATACGGATGGAAATTTACAGATCATGTGCACAACACTTCAGTATTGTCATTGCATTACCTTAGTATTCCATTGCATTTTTGGAGCATTTCCGCGCGTAAAAAAAACTCAGCGAAAGCGCATCAAAAACTCATCGTGTGCACATAGCCTTTGGGTAAGTTCACATTGGGCATTTTTGATGCATTTTTTAAACTAATTTTTTGCTGCTTTTTAGAGTAACAGCAAAGCCTATGAGATTTTAGAAATGTCATGCACACACATTGTTTTTTTGTCATCAGGATTTTGTGCTTTGCAGCGTTTTTTTTACATAGAGCATGTCACTTCTTTCAGTTTTTTATCAGTGACTTTGCAGCGTTTTTCACCCATTGACATGAATGGATGGTGAAAAAATGCTGCAAATACGCAGGTTGACTTTTCTTGCAGCGTATGTGCTGCAGAAAAGTCAAGGACAGCAGGATGTGACATCACAGTCAGCTCCGCTATATCACTAACACTGGGCCGAGTGCTATGCGATGTTTTCTCGCCCATATTCTACGGTAGTGTGGCGCCGACCTTCATCAGTAGCTCCTGCGCTGTAATTAAATAATTTAAAAAAAAACCTGCGTGGATCCCCCTGTATTTTTGATAACCAGCCAGGCAAAACTCACGGCTGGGGGATGCAATCCTCAGCTGTCAGCTTCAGCAAGGCTGTTAACAAGAATAGAGGGGCCCCCACGCCATGAATATTGCTCCCCAGCCTAAAAATAGCAGCCCACAGCCACCCACATAGGGCACATCTATTAGATGTGTCAATTCTGGCACTTTGCCCAGCTCTTCCCACTTGCCCTGTAAAGCCGGGGTCACACTGGTGACAAAATCGGACGACTGCAATGCGATGAAATATCGCATTGCAGTCGGACCAATGTTAATCTATGGAGCAGCTCCCACCATCAGATTTTTTGTGGTCCATTTTATATGTGCGAGTGCAATCGCAGCATGCTGCGATTGTCACCGATTGTGGGTCGACTATCGCCAATGCAAGTCTATGGGTGTGATGAAAAATTGGATTACAAACGGACCGAACATGTGACTTGCGATTAAATCGCACCGGTGTCCTTTAGAAAAGCCGGCAATTGATCTCCGGCTATACTGTAAAATCACGCTGACAGGTTTAATAAAGAATGGAAAGAATACATATACACACATAGAATACATATATATATAATATATATAATAATATATATATATATAACATGTCATTGTGACATATATATATATATATATTTATAGTTCATACACTTCTACATAGTATAATAGCCGCTAATTCAATTGCCGGTTTTTGTGAAATTACAGACCCGACATGAAATGACACATGGTTTACATACAGTTAACCATATCATTTCATGTAGTTTGATATATGGTTTTCACTAACAATTACATGAGTGTATGTGTGCAAAATTTCACACATGTAGGGGTTAACTAAAGGTGTAAATTCGTTGAAAATAAATGCGTGGGCTCCCGCGCTATTTTCTCAACCTGACAGACAAAGCCAGCGAGTGGGGGCAGATAATAATAGCCTAGGGAGGGTGCATTTATTTTGTGCCCCCCCTGGCTACTAACATCTGCCCCCAGCCACCCCAGAAAAGGCAAATCTATAATTAGATGCACCCTTTCTGGCACTTTGCCCGTCTATTCCCATTGCCCTGTAGCGGTGGCGAATGGTTAATGGGTTAAAGCCACCTTGCTATTGAAAGGTGACTTTAAGCCAGGTTAATAATTGAGAGTTGTCAATTAGACAACTCTCAATTATTAATCCTATTGAAGGAAATAAAAAAAACACACACACATTAATAATAAATAATTTTAATGAAATAAACACACATTTTTGACCATCTTTTATTTAACTGGTAATCCGTGCGAAGCCCTTGCTCTCCTGTAATAAAGAAAAAATAATAAAACATTATTCTTACCTATCCGGTGCTCTGTCAGGTCCCACGCTGTAATCCTTCACAAAGGGTTAACTGGCTTACAGCCAAGCAGCACAGCTAATGCTGGCTGCTCAGCTGTAAGCCCCCAAATGAATGAGCTTATCTCCGGGCTGAAGTGATTACTAGTGGGAAGCTTAATTGATTGCTTCCCACGGTAATCAGTTCGCTTCAGGTCAGCCGGGGACACCGCACAGCATCAGTGACGTCAGAGGGAGTCCCCGGCTGACCTGAAGTGAACTGATTACCGTGGGAAGCAATCAATTAAGCTTCCCACAGTAATCACTTCCTCTCCTGTTGGCCCGGAGATAAGCTCATTCATTCGGGGGCTTACAGCTGAGCAGCCAGCATTAGCTGCGCTGCTTGGCTGTAAACCAGTTAACCCTTTGTGAAGGATTACAGCGTGGGACCTGACAGAGCACCGGATAGGTAAGAATAATGTTGTTTTATTATTTTTTCTTCATTACAGGAGAGCAAGGGCTTCACATGGATTGCCAGATAAATAAAAGATGGTCAAAAAATGTGTGTTTATTTCATTAAAATTATTTATTATTAATGTGTGTGTGTTTTTTTATTTCCTTCAATAGGATTAATAATTGATAGTTGTCTAATTGACAACTCTCAATTATTAACCTGGCTTAAAGTCACCTTTCAATAGCAAGGTGGCTTTAACCTTTTATTGTCATGTGTGCATTGCCACGAAGATCGTCGCGGTTGCACATTTTGACTTCTCACAGCTGATCTGCTGTTTCTTTGTGTTTGGCAGCTAGGGAGTTAATTCTGTCTGTGCTCGGTGCTGGGACTGGGTGCAGTTTCTCCCGGCTGCAATTGATTATTTGTTGATTGGTTTCCTTTAAATTCCTGGTTGTCTGCTTGGGGAGTTGCCAGTGAAACCTTCATGCAGACCACAGATAGGAATGAATCTGTATAGACTTTAGTTGTGAGCTCCTTAGTTGTTCTAAGCTCAACTTGGTTAGAGTTTATTTCCCAGACCATTTATGTTCCTTTGGTGTTTGAGTGTGTATGCAAGCGAGTGTTATCCTGTCTGTCTTATATGTCTAATCTGTGTATTTAGCTGAGATCAGCCCATATCCCTTTGGTGGTAGTCAGGATCCTTCTTAGGACTGATTACAGGGTTCAGGGTCTGATAGGAGACAGGGTTAGGTTGGAGACTTGGACCTCTGAACCATTATCAGTACCTCCAAGGTGAGGGATTAGTTAGGACCCCAGTTTAGGGTCAGGTTAGATCCCGGTCCACCTCTTTCCTGTTTCAGCTCATCAAGTCCTCAAGATTAACCCTGAGTTCAGCAGATATCGTGTCAGGTAAATCTATTCTATACTTACATGCTGATGTTGCTATACTAGTTGTTGTATAGAGTGTTGTTCCTGTATTAATAGTTTACTGACATTGTATACATATCATTAGACAGCGTGACATTTTCACTGGCCATAAAAATTATCTCCAGTTACCATGGATCCAGTAGCCCAGCTGGCTCTGCAGTTGCAGGGATTATCCATGGAGCTGACGGACATTAAGTCCAAAGTTTTGTCTCCCCTGGAGCAAACCAGAGTTGAACCTAAAGTAGCTCTCCCGGACAGGTTCACTGGTGGGCGAGACAAATTTTTCACCTTCCGGGAGGCATGTAAATTGTATTTTCGGCTTCGGCCTCGATCATCAGGGAGTGATGAGCAGAGAGTGGGAATTGTTATCTCACTTCTGCAAGGGGACCCTCAATCCTGGGCATTTTCCCTTCCTCCGGGATCCCCGGCTCTACTGTCTGTAGATCAATTTTTTACTGCCCTGGGATTGGTATATGATGACCCAGATCGGGTCTCTCTTGCTGAGACAAAATTACGTAAGATACAGCAGG
This sequence comes from Oophaga sylvatica, assembly GCA_033576555.1. Classification (NCBI taxonomy): domain Eukaryota; kingdom Metazoa; phylum Chordata; class Amphibia; order Anura; family Dendrobatidae; genus Oophaga; species Oophaga sylvatica. The sequence goes on from JARQOD010000004.1 coordinate 432,191,285, forward strand.
GAGATCGTCCTGCAGAGGAATTTGCTTCTGAGTTTCGTAGATGGGCCACAGATACTCAGTGGAATGACCCAGCTCTTAGGAGCCAGTTTTGTCATGGGCTTTCTGATAAATTAAAAGACGTTTTGGCTCAGTATGAGTCTCCTCATTCACTGGAGGCTGCTATGGCCTTAGCTATCCGTACTGATAGACGGCTTCGGGAGAGGGGTGAGGTAACCCCACTCCCTGTTGTTTCTCCACCTACCACTAAAGTCCCTTATGTTGAGGTTCCCCTTGTCTGTTCGGATGAGCCTATGCAGTTGGGAGGGACATCATTTCGTAGGAGGGGATTGGCGGTACGCCGCAGGACTAGAAGATGTTTTTTCTGCGGGAAAGAGGGACATTTTGTTGGAGAATGTCCATCCCGTGCCTTGTTGAGCCAAAAGTCGCCGGAAAACTGTTAATCCCAGGTTGTGTGGTGGACGACAACCTGGGAGTATGTATTTCATCCGCCAGTTCTTCTCAGTTCCTTGTACCAGTGGAGGTGGTAGTTGGTACGAGAGTGGAGAGATTGTCTGTTCTTCTTGATAGTGGTTCCGGGGCTAATCTGGTTGACGCTCAGTTTGCTCAGGCTCAAGGTATGCATCTGAGTGTATTGGTCAAACCGATCCCTATATTCTCCATTGACGCCAGGCCTCTCGGCCAAGGTAGCTTTGTTCATGAGGTTCATAACATTGACCTTCGGGTAGGGCAATACATAGGGAACAATTATCTTGTTATGTGTTGGAGGGTCTACCTACTCCCATTGTGTTGGGACTTCCTTGGTTGGTTAAACATAACCCTGTGATTAATTGGCAGTCCAGAGAAATAAAGCCAATGGGGTGAGTTTTGCAAAAGCAACTGCATGAACACAGTCATCAGTGCGGTCGTGCCTAGTACATTGCCTCCTTTTTTGGAGGATTTTGGGGATGTTTTCTCTGAGGAGGGGTGTCAGGAGTTGCCTCCTCATCGCGTGTATGACTGCTCTATTAATCTCCTTCCTGATGCTAAGTTGCCTAAAGCTAGGTTGTATAATCTTTCTGGTCCTGAGAGGCAGGCTATGAAAGATTATATTTCTGAAAGTCTGGCCAAAGGGCATATTAGACCTTCATCTTCCCCAGTAGCCGCGGGGTTCTTCTTTGTGAAGAAGAAAGATGGAGGCCTACGCCCTTGCTTGGATTTCCGCGAACTTAATCGGATTACTGTTCGAGATCCGTATCCACTCCCTCTTATTCCTGATCTCTTCAATCAAATTGTTGGCGCCAAATGGTTCTCTAAATTGGATCTCAGGGGGGCGTATAATCTGATTAGGATAAAAGAGGGGGATGAGTGGAAAACGGTGTTTAACACGCCGGAGGGACATTATGAGAACCTTGTCATGCCTTTTGGTCTGACTACTGCACCAGCAGTATTCCAACATTTTGTTAATGACATTTTTCGTCACCTTGTGGGGCTGTTTGTGGTTGTATATTTGGACGACATTTTAATTTACTCGCCAGATCTTGTGTCTCATCAGGAGCATGTGAGACAGGTGTTGCAGATCTTGCGAGACAATAAACTATACGCCAAACTGGAGAAGTGTGTATTTGCCGTACAGGAACTTCAGTTTTTGGGTTTTTTGGTGTCAGCCTCCGGTTTCCGTATGGACCCTGAAAAGGTGAGAGCAGTGCTTGAATGGGATCAGCCAGGGGATCTTAAGGCTCTGCAGCGTTTTTTGGGGTTTGCTAACTACTACCGGAAATTTATTTGTAATTTCTCATCTGTCGTCAAACCTCTCACTGACATGACAAGAAAAGGGACGGATTTTTCTAAATGGTCGGACAAAGCTTGCCAAGCCTTTTCCTCTTTGAAGAAATGTTTTGCTTCGGCACCCGTTCTCATCCAACCAGATGCATCTCAGCCGTTCATTGTGGAGGTGGATGCGTCTGACGTAGGGGTGGGTGCTATATTGTCCCAGGGTCCGTCCCCTGGTAAATGGCATCCGTGCGCTTTCTTTTCTAAGAAATTGTCGTCCGCCGAAAGGAATTATGATATCGGCAATAGGGAACTTTTGGCCATTAAGTTAGCTTTTGAAGAATGGCGTCACTTTTTGGAGGGGGCAGTCCACCCGGTTACCGTTATTACTGATCACAAGAACCTGTTGTATTTGGAATCCGCTAAGCGTCTGAATTCCAGACAAGCTCGATGGTCGTTGTTTTTTACCAGGTTTAATTTTGTCGTCACTTATCGCCCGGGGTCTAAGAATGTAAAGGCTGATGCCTTGTCTCGCAGTTTCCCAGGGGCCGGGAAAACGGATGACCCGAGTCCTATCCTTCAGGAGGGGGTGGTAGTGTCGGCTGTATTTTCTGAGCTTGAGGAGGAGGTGTTAGAGGCTCAGGGGGACGCCCCTGCAGGACCTCCAGGGAGACTGTTTGTCCCAAATCTGTTGAGACAAAAGGTTATTGAGGCACATCATAATTCTGCTCTAGCAGGACATCCAGGGAGTAAGGCTACTTTAGATCTCCTTTCTCGCCGGTTTTGGTGGCCTAATGCTAATAAAGATGTTATAACTTTTGTCGCGTCATGTGGGGTGTGTGCTCGCTCTAAAACCCCTCATACCCGTCCGTCTGGGACCCTTTTACCCTTGAAACTTCCGGAGCGTCCATGGACTCATTTATCTATGGACTTCATTACGGACCTTCCTCCGTCGTCAGGGAATACTGTCATACTGGTGGTTGTTGACAGGTTCAGTAAGATGGTACATTTCGTTGCTCTTCCTGCACTCCCTAATGCTAAAACTCTGGCGCAGGTGTTCATTAGGGAGATCGTTAGACTTCATGGGTTGCCTTCTGATGTGGTGTCAGATAGGGGGTCTCAGTTTGTGTCCAAATTTTGGAGGGCATTTTGTTTACGTCGGGGGATGCAATTGTCATTTTCCTCGGCTTTTCATCCGCAGACCAATGGTCAGACAGAGCGTCTGAATCAGAGCTTAGAGACATATCTCCGGTGTTTTGTTTCAGAGAACCAAGAGGACTGGTCTTCTTTCTTGCCTCTGGCAGAGTTCGCTCTTAACAACAAGCGGAGCGAGTACACTGGTAAGTCCCCGTTTTTTGGGGCATATGGTTTCCATCCCCAGTTTTGTACTTTCAATGGGGGGGGGCCCTTCTGGGGTTCCTGAGGAGGAGCGTTTCTCGTCGTCACTTGCTTCTGTGTGGAGAGGTGTATTGAATAATCTGAGTGGATGGGGAACCGTTACAAACGTATGCTGATAGGAGGAGAGTTTCTGGTCCAGATCTGAATGTGAACGATCTGGTATGGTTGTCTACCAGGAATATAAAACTTAAGGTGCCCTCCTGGAAACTGGGTCCCAGATTCATCGGGCCGTACAGGATCAGTTCCATAATTAATCCTGTGGCATTTCGTCTGGACCTCCCTCCTACGTTTAAAATTCATAATGTGTTCCACAAGTCATTACTTAAAAGGTATGTGGCACCAGTCATACCGTCACCTCTACCTCCTCCTCCTGTGTTGGTCAATGGTAACTTGGAATTTCAAGTATCAAAGATCATTGACTCACGTCTGAATCGCCGGTCCCTTCAGTACTTGGTGCATTGGAAGGGGTATGGTCCAGAGGAGAGGACGTGGGTCCCTGCGTCTGATGTTAACGCAGATCGTTTGGTTCGGACCTTCCACAGAACTCACCCGGGCAGGCCTGGCCCTGAGGGTCCGGAGGCCCCTCGTAGAAGGGGGGTACTGTCATGTGTGCATTGCCACGAAGATCGTCGCGGTTGCACATTTTGACTTCTCACAGCTGATCTGCTGTTTCTTTGTGTTTGGCAGCTAGGGAGTTAATTCTGTCTGTGCTCGGTGCTGGGACTGGGTGCAGTTTCTCCCGGCTGCAATTGATTATTTGTTGATTGGTTTCCTTTAAATTCCTGGTTGTCTGCTTGGGGAGTTGCCAGTGAAACCTTCATGCAGACCACAGATAGGAATGAATCTGTATAGACTTTAGTTGTGAGCTCCTTAGTTGTTCTAAGCTCAACTTGGTTAGAGTTTATTTCCCAGACCATTTATGTTCCTTTGGTGTTTGAGTGTGTATGCAAGCGAGTGTTATCCTGTCTGTCTTATATGTCTAATCTGTGTATTTAGCTGAGATCAGCCATATCCCTTTGGTGGTAGTCAGGATCCTTCTTAGGACTGATTACAGGGTTCAGGGTCTGATAGGAGACAGGGTTAGGTTGGAGACTTGGACCTCTGAACCATTATCAGTACCTCCAAGGTGAGGGATTAGTTAGGACCCCAGTTTAGGGTCAGGTTAGATCCCGGTCCACCTCTTTCCTGTTTCAGCTCATCAAGTCCTCAAGATTAACCCTGAGTTCAGCAGATATCGTGTCAGGTAAATCTATTCTATACTTACATGCTGATGTTGCTATACTAGTTGTTGTATAGAGTGTTGTTCCTGTATTAATAGTTTACTGACATTGTATACATATCATTAGACAGCGTGACAATTATTAACCCATTCGCCACCGCTACAGGGTAATGGGAATAGACGGGCAAAGTGCCAGAAAGGGCGCATCTAATTATAGATTTGCCTTTTTCTGGGGTGGCTGGGGGCAGATGTTAGTAGCCAGGGGGGTACAAAATAAATGCACACTCCCTAGGCTATTATTATCTGCCCCCACTCGCTGGCTTTGTCTGGTTGAGAAAATAGCGCGGGAGCCCACGCATTTTTTTTCATCGAATTTACACCTTTAATTAACCCCTACATGTGTGAAATTTTTCACACATACACTCATGTAATTGTTAGTGAAAACAATATATCAAACTACATGAAATTACATGGTTAACTGTATGTAAACCATGTGTCATTTCAAGTCGGGTCTGTAATTTCACAAAAGCCGGCAATTGAATTAGCGGCTATTATACTATGTAGAAGTGCATGATCTATAAATATATGTATATATATATATATATATATATATATATATATATCTCAATGACATATATATGTATATATATGTATTCTATGTGTATATATCTATTCTTTCTTTTGTGATTTTCAAACTATTCATTTGGATCCATTATATGTCGGTTTTGCTAGCCACCGATAAAATCTCGCAAGTCGGATGTCAATCGATGTGTAACGAATGCTCAGATGCGACTAAATCGCATTATACCCGGATAATCGGATGACAGACGGATCAATGTTCATGAAAGTTTTGAGCGATAATCGACCGACTAAAACGGTCCGATTTTTTTAGTCGATGTGTGTGACCCCAGCCTAATGGTGGAAAGTGGGTTCATATTTGTGGGGTTGATGTCACCTTTGTATTGTCAGGTGACATCAAGCCCCAAGGTTAGTAATGGAGAAGCATCAATAAGGCGCTTCCATTACTAACCCTATAGTCACATTGTATAAAAACACTCACCAAAAATAAAGTCCTTTAATTGAAAAAATGACATAGACTCCTTTAATAATCTTAATTAAACCATACTTACGACCTTGCCTAATCCTACCAAAGCTGTCGTTCTCCTGAAATAAAACTAAAATAAAAAAACAACAATATACCATACCTGTCTGTTGTTCTGTCCCACGCCGTAATCCATGTCTTGGGGATTAATAGTTTTCAACCTGAATGGTGCCAAGATGCGACCATCCAGGCTGAGAACCACTGGGGAATGAGCTGCTGCAAGCGCAGCCTCAGTAACTAGCGGTGACGTCATTAAGGTTACCTCCGGTCACTGAAGCTGCGTTCCCAGCAAGGCTGAACGGCCGTGACCTCAGCACTGTGGGAAAGTGATGAGGTCACCACAGTTCAAGCTCAGTGACTTTACTGCAGATCACGGTGAGAAATTTTCAGTGATCTGCTGTGCAAGCGAAATCGCTAACGAGATCGCTACTGCATCACCATTTATGACGCAGTAGCGATCTCGTTAGCGACTTAACTGTATGTGACATGTAGCAGCGATGTGGCCCCTGCTGAGATGTCGCTGATCGCTTATGAACGCTCTGAGCCGTTTTTTGGTCGTTGGTGTCCCGCTGGTGAGCCTGAATCGCTGAGTGTGACACCCTTTATGAACGACTTCACCAGCATCGCAGGTGGGACTAGGTTTTCCCAACGACGGCAGAGGTCGTTATACAGATCGCTGATGAGAGGTGTTTGGAATCACAGATCGCTGATGAGTTGTGTTTGGAATCTAACTAGCGATCACATAGCGATCACACTAGCGATCTCGCCAGGTTAAGTCGTTGTTGTGATCGCTAGTGCGATCGCTAAGTGTGGCAGTGCCTTTAGCGAGGATCTCACGGAGGTCACAGCAGTTCAACCCAGCTGGGAACGGAGACTCAGTGACGTCATGGCTAGTCACTGAGGCTCCGATCACAGTAGTTCATTCCCCAGTGGTTCTCAGCTTGGATGGTTGCATCTTGGCACCATCCAGGTTGAAAACTATTCATCCCCTAAACGTCGATTACAGCGTGGGGCAGAACGACAGACAGGTATGGTATATTGTTGTTTTTTTATTTTCGTTTTATTACAGGAGAACGATGGCTATGGTGGAATTAGGCGTTTGGTGAGTATAGCTGTGTTTGTTATTTTTAAATAAAATGGAAAACTGTTTAGTCTTATTTCTAATAAAGGACTTTATTCTGGCTGTGTCTTTATTTACCATACAACTATAGGATTAGCAAGGGATAAGTGTCTTATAGACGCCTCTCCATTACTAATCCGTGGGCTTGATGTCACCTGACAATACAAAGGTGAGATCAACTCCACAAATATGAAGCCCACTTGCCACCGCTATAGGGCAAGTGGGAAGAGTAAGGCAAAGCGCCAGAATTTGCGCATCTAATAGAAGTGCCTTTTGTGGGCGGCTGTGGGCTGCTATTTTTAGGCTGGGGGACAATATTCATGGCCCCTTACCAGCCTGGGAGTACCAACCCCCAGCTTATTTAAATAATTTAAATAACAGCATGGGACCCCTCTATTCTTGATAACTAGCCTTGCTAACGCTGACAGCTGAGGGTTGCAGCCCCCAGCTGTGAGTTTTGCCTGGCTGGATATCCAAAATACAGGGGAATCCATGCAGGTTTATTTTAAATGATTTATTTACAGCGCAGGAGTGGCTGATGAATACTCCATCAGCCGCTCCTGCTCTCGCTGTTATTAGCGGCAGCAAGTGTCGGATGATGGGAGCTGTCCAGTGGGAATGATTTCACCGCCAATCAAAAGCGGTGTTTGCCACGCTGTCATGCATATGACAGGGTGTTAAACTGTATCGTCGGGCCCCCCAATCGGTTCGGGTCCGCTCTGCAGGACCCCACGTCGTTTTTTTAATTTATTTACAGCACAGGAGCGGCTGATGAATACTCCCATCCGCCGCTCCTGCTCTCACTGTAATTAGTGGCTGAGGGTGTCAGATGATGGGAGCTGTAGTCCGATTAGCTGACACCAGTGACCGGAGGTAAACTTTTTTACCTTCGATCACAGATGAGCGCTCACGCTCTCTTCCGACAGCACAGGAACTGCGGATTTCTGACGGGCGGTAATGATTTCACCGCCGATCAGAAGAGCTACACTGGTGTTTCCCACGTTGTCACACAGCTTGGGAAACACCGACTTTTGTAATGTGTATGTTCGGCTATATTCGGCAATTTAATCGCCGAATATTGCAAATTCGGTGATCTTGAGCCAAACCGAATATTGAAATTTTTACTCATCTACATTAATGAGGTAGTATTACTCAGGTTATGAAACCTCACATAAGGTACCCAGTGAGTGGAGACCTACAGTAGGTACGGAAAGTATTCAGACCCCTTTAAATTTTTCACTCTTTTTTTCATTGCAGCCATTTGGTAAATTCAAAAAGGTTATTCTTTTTCTGTCATTAATGTATACTCGACACCCCATCTTGATTGAAAAAAACAGAAATGTAGAAATTTTTGAAAATGTATTAAAAAAGAAAAACTGAAATATTACAAGGTCGTAAGTATTCAAACCCTTTGCTCAGTATTGAGTAGAAGCACCCTTTTGAGCTAGTACAGCCATGAGTCTTCTTGGGAATGATGCAACTAGTTTTTCACACCTGGATTTGGGGATCCTCTGCCATTTTTCCTTGCAGATCCTCTCCAGTTCCGTCAGGTTGGATGGTAAACGTTGGTGGACAGCCATTTTCAGGTCTCTCCAGAGAGGCTCAATTGGGTTTAGGTCAGGGCTCTGGCTGTGCCAGTCAAGAATGGTCACAGAGTTGTTCTGAAGCCACTCCTTTGTTATTTTAGCTGTGTGCTTAGGGTCATTGTCTTGTTGGAAGGTGAACCTTCGGCCAAGTCTGAGGTCCAGAGCACTCCGGAAGAGGTTTTCATCCAGGATATCTCTGTACTTGGCCGCATTCAGGTTTCCTTCAAATGCAACCAGTCGTCCTGTCCCTGCAGCTGAAAAACACCCCATAGAATGATGCTGCCACCACCATGTTTCACTGTTGGGATTGTATTGGGCAGGTGATGAACAGTGCCTGGTTTTCTCCACACACACCGCTTAGAATGATCACTAAAAAGTTCTACCTTCATCTCATCAGACCAGAGAATCTTATTTCTCATAGTCTGGGAGCCCAAACATGCGTTTTTTAGCAAACTCTATGCAGGCTTTCATATGTCTGGCACCGAGGAGAGGCTTCCATCGGGTCACTCTGCCATTTTCATATTATTATGAAAATAAGTAAAAAAAAAAAAAAAACTGAAAAAAATGTAAGGCTAGTTTCACATTTGCATTGGGCAGAGCTGCATAGGGCTACGTATTTCCTCCGTTAAGCCCCGCTCACTGCTGAATCTCTTCCGTTCAGCTTCACCTACGTCTCCATGCGTCCTGAGTACCTATCTTTAACATTGGGTACGCAGGCCATGCAGATGTATGCCGATGCGTCTGCATGCGTCGTTTTGACGCTGCGCCGAATGCAACATGTTGCAATTTGTTGCAGTCGACGCAGCATCAAAACGATGCATGCAGACGCATCGGCATACATCCTCATGGATAGGTACGCAGGACGCATGCAGACGTAGGCGGAGCTGAACGGAAGAGCTACGGCAGTGGGCCTGGCTTAACGGAGGAAGTACGCAGCTCTGCCCAATGAAAATGTGAAACCAGCCTACGTCAGCCAAAAGTTGAACATAGAATTTGCTGATCCATAGTGTTATCCATTGCGCCAATGGCCCTCTGGTAGAGTCGTACAAAACTGTTTAATTCTGCATGACCAGCCAACATCACCTTTTCTTCCTTCTATATATAGTATTATAAATAATATTTGTACCTTGTTATAATCCTTCCCTAGGCTATTTTGTAGTTTTTTCTGTTTTAGATTTTTGCCACCTTCCAAAGGACATACATTTCTTTTCCCTGTTTTCAATGGCAAAAAAAATGTAGTATGTGTCTTCGCATTCTAAGGTCATGTTCACATACAATGTTCTTTCAGTGTTCTTATAATGAAAAATAATAGCTGTGTTTTACAGGATCCGCAAAAGCTGTATAATTTCAGAAATGTTATGCGTATGCTTGATTGATGACCTGCAGGGTTTTTGAAATCTGCAGCATGTCAATTCCTTCTGCATTTTTGCAGCTTGTTTTCATCCTTAGAAAACAATGGCAAAGTGAAAAAATTCTGCAAGAAATGGAACAGCGTTTTTTTAGGCAGTGAATAAAACAAACTTTATTAAACATGTACTGGAGACAATGCATGCCTTTTAATCCGCACCCAAAAAAAAGTAGCAAAAATGCCCTGGACACTTCTGAAAAATTGGCATTTTGAACACTGTTTTTGTGCATGTAAACATAGACTTCTTTATTTTTTTTATTTCCTTCGATATAGCCATGTTTGGGCTTGCTTTTTGTGGGACAAGCTTATTTCTTTAGTGGACACTGTTTCTTATGAATTGTCATTTTTTATCCCATTTAATAAATGTAAAGATCAGACTGAACTCTGTTCAGGCTGTGTTCACACACAGCGTAAATGCAGCTTTTTTTTCTGTTGGATCTTGATCAATCTCCTGTATTTCTAGTTGTAGGCTGATCAGGAAGGCTTTAAAGTGAGTGTTAGAGCAGAGGTGCATTGTGGAGGGTGAGGGCTGTACAAAGCTTGTAGGAGGAGCAGAGTAACTTATATACTACTTCTCCAGGACATGGACATACAAAGAGGAAAACAAAAGCATCGAATCCTCCCTGACAATGGCCAGAATGTCACCGAGCTGACACGTTCACCACCACCAGGCATTGAACATTCCTGATTAGTACTGTCTTATACCACAATTATGACTTTTAAACATGATGTAATCTTCCTTGAGGCATTCTTAAGTGTACCTTAGCTAACAGTTATCACCTTAAATGCTTGTCATATGCGAAGTATCACTCTTTTCTTAATTACCACATATATTTTTAGAACGTTTTCTACTTGTATTTTAATATCAGCATTCATATGTGATTACAAAGTTTAAAGTTTCGAGCCAGCCAGGAGTCGAACCTAGAATCTTCTGATCCGTAGTCAGACGCGTTATCCATTGCGCCACTGGCCCTACTGTAGGGTGCTCACACATATGAATTTTGTAAGCCAAGTGAACCTCACCTCTCTGACCTTGTTTAATTTTAAGTATGTGTACCTTATGTTATATCACTTCACTAGGCCATTGTGGACATATTTTTTTTAATTATTTTGTCATCATTGACGTATACAAGCTAGTTTATTATAGAACGAATTGAGGGAAAAAAATAATGTATTGCCGGAAACGACCTTAGCTCTAAACTGTGCTATAACCAATACGATGAACACAGTAAATAAAAAACATAGAAAAATGTAGCTTTTTCATTATAGCGACAAACAAAAAAACTGAATAAAATGAGATAACATCGTATAGAAACAAAATGATATCACTGAAAATGACACCTCATTCCACAAGGAATGCAGCTCGTCAACTTCAGATTTTCTCTAAATGCAGCCCATTTATCCAGCCAAGTTAGAGACCCCTGTCTTAGTGTAAGGGAGGGACAGGACTGTAGTCGTGACCTGGATTACTGTAACATCCATGTCCAGCCCTTCCCCTGCATGAAACGGTGTCCTTCACTCTGGTGTACCTGCATCTCCAGATTCCACTCCTTCTGGGCACCTTCCAGCATCAACGGTCCCTTTTCCAGGTGACCCCCAGTAATGGAGACACAGTCCAGAATAACTTGAACATACTCTTTACTTAACTCTTCACACGTTACATCCACATTTGGCACATCAGGTGTTTTGTTTGTTTCCTTATCTTTCCCTGCTCTGCTGTCAATTCTGTGCAGTACATGCCCGCACCGGACCGTCCTAGACTGTTCCTTCCAGGCCATCTCCCGCCATTCTCACCGCCGCCATCTTTGTCACAGTAAAGGACTGACTGGGGCCCCTGTGCACTGACTGGGGACCCGTTATTAAGTATATCACTCAATGGTTCCAAAAGCCTGAAAAATCTGATCTACTATATATTCTGGCCCAGAGGGGTATAAACTGGCCTAGGCATTTAAACTCCAGGTATAGGTTGGCCTAGGCCAGAATATCCCCGGGTATATTCTGGGCGGGGGGTTAATCTGACCTGTTACACCGGCACTTCCAGGGTGAATCAGCTCCCTGCGTCTGTGGTTTATTTGTATTTGAGCCTTAAAGATATGAATACAAATGAATAGAGGCCGCTTCCCCCTCAGCAAAGACAACAGATTTACTATACAGTCTGGCGGAGGGGAAGAAAGATCTCAGGAAAAAAATTAAATTCCACCTCATCTTGGCCCCCTCAGTCCTACGCCCTAGGCCCGGGACCTCAGATATCTAGTGGCAAATAAAGGCCTGCTGGTGGACCTATCTAGCGTTCATCCATCAAGTCACCATGACTCAAGACCGAGCCGAAGGCCTTTAAATAATATGATAATAATTGGACTCCTCTCCATTCTTCGCCTAGATGTGGTGGATAAGTAATATAATCACATGCTCTTTCAATAGTCTAGAGACTTTGTAATTAATGCCACAATTGAAGGGATTGTCCAGTGAAGGAAAGTAATCACCTAACAGGACAGGTGAAAACTTACTGTTACCCTGTGAGATCAAGGTATTTTTATTACAGGAATGACACTTTTAACCCTTTTAACGCTTTTATAATATGGAGCCAGAGATCAAACGATCAACCAGCGCTCCATTAATTTTCTTTGGGGCTTAAAGAACTGGTGGGTGATCATGCACACTGGTTATTCATTCTAACAAGCTTAAAGAAAATCCCAGTTCAGGGTTCAGGGCAGATCCCAGTAGTCAGACCCCCTTTGGATAGGTAACTTTTTTTTGCCAGACCAACCCTTTAAAGAAATTTGCATCAACAAACAACTGCACCCTCATAATATACAATATGAGAAAACTATTTTATAGGACATATACACTATCTTGGATGTAGTATTCATCTGCAAAGGTAAATGATGTATTAGTATTAGGCTCAACCAAGCGATTGCAGAAAAAGATGGTGTTACTATCTTATTACTTATAGGCATCTAGTCATTCAACAGAGGCTATTACCTATATATATATTCTACATGCCGGGCTTGTACATTGTCCATTATACTAATAAATAGTGTATAAAGTGAGTGCAAGAGGTGAAGGCGGAGAAGGACATGATTAATAGGCCCAAATATTAATAGCAGTATGTAAAATAATCCAGGGTGCAATTACCCGCCATGTTTTTTTTTTTTAAATAATTAAAGCAACTTTTTCTTGTGGTTGTAAATTTGAAATTACAGTGACAGCTATGATGACATCACAATGAACATGACATCATAGCCATCATATGATATCACAATTGGAATAGAATGTAATTATCGGACAGCCAAGCCATCTTGTGTCACTAGGACCTGACAGCTGGAAGAGGGCGAGTCCAGGTAGGTGATCTTAGTCTTTACCTTTAAGCTCTGGTATACTTCTAAAGAATCCTCCAGATTTATCATGGATTGAACCTCTGTAATAAAACATTGATCAGACACACTCTGAGTCACTGAGATCAGTAATATGAATGGGTATGGCAGCTAAAATTCCTAGCAGTTAGCTGCTATATTACTGGGGAAGTAGCGACCTCTACAGGACACAGAGTTTTGATTTCCCCCTATAGTAGCAGAATGACAATGTAATACATATTTGTTGGAAGTCTTCAAGCATTTTGCCCTGGCTCCCTACTATGGAAGTCTTCAATGGAGCTCTCCCTCTATTCCATTTCTATGCTCTGGTAAGGCATGTAGATAGGGGTGGTCAAGTTGGGACATCTTTATGTGGCTCCATTTTTGTGTAGTTTTGCCATTTACATGACATTTTGTGACATAAATCTAGTTGCAAATGCTATTATTCTCTGTTGTCAGCTGTTTTCTTCCTGTTGAATTAGGGGGGCACATTGGAGTTGTAGTTTACTGCGGTCAGGAATGGCAGTATGGACTTTTGTGTTTTCTTTCAGTACATATAGCACTGGGTAATGCAGATAAAATAAAAGGGACCCTTTAATTGTTTGTCTTATAATTATAAAATGAGGTAGGGGTTTTGTCTTTTTAGTAAATTAATTTTTGTTGATGTTGTAAATTATCATGCCAGGGCCGGTATGTCACTCTCCATAAGGAGAAAAGTAACCCCTTAGACCTCAGTCCAGAGCCTCTCACCTAGCCAAATCAGATGTCATACTGTGTACTGATGAGGGGCAATGCTCTGAAAAAAGGTGTCTTCAAATTGAGATTCTGATTTGGCTTAACAGTGACAGCTATGATGACATCACAAGGCACATGACATCATAGACATCATATGACATCACAATTGGCTTAGAATGTATTAGGATCTGCTGCAGAGCCATCTTGTGTCACTAGGACATGACAGCTGGAAGAGTGTTGTGAATGGGTTTGAGATGAGTTCTGAGCAGAGGCTCCCTCTGGTGGTTACAAGCGGTACTAGTGAGGATTGTGAGGACTGGGAATCAGGTGTTACTGATTGGTCTTATATAAGGGAGTAATTTTCCCATCAGGGTTGCCGGTGATCAATTGTTCTGGTCTGAATCCTTCTTTCCAGTTTCCCTTGTAGCCTGCTGTGTCGTGTCTGCATCTCCTGCTATCAGATATGACAATTTCTTATTTTGTGTTTTTGCTATATTTTTGCATTTGGTCCTGCACTTCTGTGGGGGCCTTCTGGGTCCCCTCCGGGGGCTTTTGCCCTCTCAGTTTAGTCCAGCCACTGTGTTTTGTACTTTTGCTTTTTCCAGTTTTTTCAGTGGCTGCTGTTTTTGTTACACCAGAGAACTAATTTAGGTGGTAGAGGTCGTGTGATCTCAGGTGATTTTGAAATTAGTAGAGTTGGTGTTTTTTCAGGGTTTTCTGGGATTGCAGTAAGTACCCTTCCTGTCCTTTTCTATTTAGTTAGTTTGGGCCCCAGCGTTTGCTCGTACTATTTTCTTTCTGTGTCAGTATTTCCTCTTGTCTAACCGCCATTACATGTTTGGGGGCTTTCTATTATCTTTGGGGTTCTGCTACGGGGCAGATAGCTTTCCTATTTCTATCTTTAGGTGTAGTTAGTTTCTCAGGCTGTGACGAGGCGTCTAGGACCAACGTAGGAACGCTCCACGGCTGCCTCTAGTTGTGGTGGTTAGTCAGGGTACTGCAATCTCATAGATTCCAACTGCTCTGGTGTATTTCCTTTTTTGCCTGCACTCCTCAGCTACCGTAACATAACAGAAGAGGACAAGTCCAGGTAGGTGCTCTTAGTCTTTACTTTTAAGCTCTGGTATACTTCTAAAGAATCCTCCAGATTTATCATGGATTGGCATGAACACTCTGTAATAAAACATTTTCAGGACACCCACTTCCCTAAATGAGAAGTCACTGATGTGCAGTCGATATGAATGGGTATGGCAGCAAAAATTCCTAGCAGTTAGCTGCTGTATTACTGGGGAAGTAGCGACCTCTACAGGACACAGAGTTTTATATGCCCCCTATAGTAGCAGGATGACAATGTTAATACATATTTGTTGAGAGTCTTCAAGCTTTTTGCCCTGGCTCCCTACTATGGAAGTCTTCAATGGAGCTCTCCCTCTATTCCATTTCTATGCTCTGGTAAGGCATGTAGATAGGGGTGGTCAAGTTGGCACATCTTTATGTGGCTCCATTTTTGGGTAGTTTTGCCATTTACATGGACAAATGATAGCATTTTGTGACAGAAATCTAGTTGCAAATGCTATTATTCTCTGTTGTCAGCTGTTTTCTTCCTGTTGAATTAGGGGGGCACATTGGAGTTGTAGTTTACTGCTGTCAGGAATGGCAGTATGGACTTTTGTGTTTTCTTTCAGTACATATGTGTAGCCCTGGTGTTAGGCACACGCAGTACCCTGGAGAGTGTATGGCGAGACAGCAGTTTAATGCTAAATATTCATTCACTCAACATATACTAGACACACCCTTAGGGTAGTGGAGTTTACTCTTGAGGGAGTGGTCAAGGGTATGTGTTAGAGTGATTTAGTCAGTCTAGTTCCTGTCTTCGGACAGAGAAGACGTGTAGAGTCTGTGTCTAGACTTCAGAGAGAGAAGACGTCTGGAGGGAGGAAGGAGTCCAGCCTGCTCTATCATCAGTTCAGATCGTGGAGGCTGGTACAGGTGGTCTCATTCACCTTAGCCTAGTCAGAGCTGTACCTCATCAGCATACACTGGAAGGAAAGAAGAAGTTTAGTGCAGAAAGTCTTCAGCATCCCTGTCTAAAGGACGGTATCAGGTTCAGAGACGTGCTCCTGCCTATTGATAACTGAGCATCTGTAACTAACTTCGTAGAAAGGAAAAGAAAGAAGTGACTACTCGACCCTTGGCTAGTGTGAGTGCTTATGTTACCAGCGTGGACAAGGCGAAAGGCACAGTGGTTTTATTGGAATAGTGCTTACGGATTGCAGAAGTCCTGCACATTGCTCCCGGTCACTGGGGACCGAAGGATCACTACTGTTTCAAGCATAGTGATAAGAAAACCAGGAATTTACCGGACCTTAGGTCGCGGCAAACAAGCCCCTTATAGTCAGTACGTAACTGGGGTCAGGGGAAGTGAAGACTTTGAGTCAGTGCACGACAAGATAAGAA